>WOXC01005992.1:0-600000 GCA_011680675.1 Gymnobelideus leadbeateri
ACTTTGGGCCCCTTGAGGTGCAGGAGGCTGCATTCAGGGGCCTTTGGGGTCCCTTCCAGTCCCAGTGCCTACGCCCTGGGAAGTCACTGTGCCTCTGAGCCTGCTTTCTCATTGGTAAACCGAAGCCTCCTTCAGTCTCTAGTACAGAGGCTCTCACCCTGTGTCTATGGCCTTCCAAAGGGTCCATGGCGAGATGTCAGGGGGTCTAGGAATTTGGATGAGAAAAAATATTACATATTTAACTTCACTTACCTCTAACTAAAATTTAGAATTGCCTTCAATTATTTAAAAACCTGATTCTGAGAAGGGGGTCAGAGGCTTTGGCAGACACTGCCCACGGGGTCCATGACACAAAAGGCTCTCATCCTCGACTACAAGTCCCTTCACTCCTCAGGTCTCAGTCTGCTCATCTGGCAAATGAGGCGGGTAGACCTTATGGCCCCTGCCACCCTTCCAGCTATCATGGTGTATAGTCTATGCTCCCTCCTCCCCACCTTGGCAATGGCTGCCCTTTCATGATATTGATAGAACACCACCAAGACCTTGCTGGAGGCTCACGGCAGGAGAGCACTTCAAGGGTGTGATACTCTGAGCAAGAGGGATGGTTTCTGTGCTTGGGGACCTCTCGCAAAAGCTGCCCTGAACTACATGGCCTCTGTCCCTGGGGTCGGGTAGCAGGTGGGATGAGGGACAGTGACACTGGAGAGGTAGTGGTGGCGGCCTTGAGGGGCCTGAGAGTCTGGAGAAGAAAGTCTGCTTGGGAAACGCCCAGGGACAGCCTGGGCATGCACGTGTGCTTGCATGTGTGTGTGTCATGCACGACTATTAGCACCTCCTCCAAAAAAGCTCATTAACACAGCGAAACGTGCTATTCTTTAATTGCCCGGCTCTGAGGAGATGGAGGTGAATTCTGGGAGGACGGGCTCTGAGGGAGATGAGACACAGAGTGGGCTACCTACTGTGGTCACTGGGGCCACAGGCACACACATGTGCACATGTACATTCGCTCTCTCTCTCCAATGCCCTGCTTAAAAGTGGCCTTTTGAGTGGAAAACTTCAAAGGGAGTATTATAAACGGTCCTATGGTCAGAGAAGGCAGCCTTGTGACCAGCCCCGGGGAGGGTCTCTCGGGCTGCCTCCCCCCGAGGTGGCCACATACCCCAGACAAGCCAGGGGCACATCAGAGTAAGCTAGCTGTCTGGGGGAACATGGGGGAAACAACTGTCTCTTGCCTCGAAGTGGGGGGACAAAGATCTGAGAACGCTGATGGAAGGAAAGCAGGCTGAGGGCAGGATAAAGAGCTGCCTAGTGGAGGAGAGGAAGCTCTGAGATACTGAGGAAGGAGACTGGAAAACGATGTAAGGTGAGCTGCCCTATGAGGCCAAGGCCCCCCAGGCTGCACAGCCACCAGTCAGTGAGTGTCTGGCCAGCTCACTGTGGGTGCTAGTACCGCCTGCCCAGCAGACCTCACCAGCCGCACGTCTGGTTTTCTGCCATTTTCGACCCACCATGTCCCAAATGGACTTGTCTTTCCCTGTCCATCTTCCCCTCTTCCTCATTCCCCTATTACTGTTGAAAGCACCATCACCTTCTTAGGCCCCCAGCCTTGCAACCTGGGCTTCTAAGCCCCAACAAAATTCTAGCTGCTCAGGAGGTGGCTGGTGGCTCAGTGCATACAGCACTGGGCCTAGAGTCAGGAAGACCTGAGTTCAAATCTGGCCTTAGAGACTCACTAGCTGTGTGACCCTGGACAAGTCACTTAACTCTGCCTTAATCCACTGGAAGAAATGGCTAACCATCACAGCGTCTTTGCCAAGAAAACCCCATGGACTGCCCTGGTGGGCTGTGCTCCATGGGCTCACCACTGGATGGCTGATCAACAATAAAATTCCCACCTTCTGCAGGAAGCCTTTCCCTGCTGCTCCTAATTCCCAGGCCTTCCTTCTGTTGCTTGTCTCCCATTTGTCTTGCGAGTGGCTGGCCTGACCATGGTTGCTGGCATGTCATCTTCCCTGTCAGACTGTGGACTCCTTGAGAGCAGGGCTCCCCATCCCCAGGTAGTGCCTAATAAATGCTTATGGGTCGAATGGCCAACAGGCACTGTGGACACATCCTAACCTAGCAGGAACGTGGTGATGAGTGGGTCCTGAAGGAAGGGCTTCTGCTTGGTCTTGGGGGAAGGGAGGAAGTCTTTAAGGTGAAAGGGGTGCGTTCCATGACAGGGGTCACTCGGCGCAGCAGGTCAGCGATGGGGGCTGGGCGGCTTTTGGGTGAGCAGCAGAGAGGAAGTCATTTGGCTAGACTCTGGGGAGTGAGAGGCATGGTCACCTCCATGGAGGCTGGAAAGGTGGGCTGGGGCCACGGAGGGGCAATACGGAGCCACAGGGGGTTATGGAGGAGTGGAGTGACACAGTTACTTTGGCAGGAAACGTATAGCTCTTCACTAGCTGGCCTTTACTGACCCACTGTACTCCCACCCCACTCAGTGAGTCTACCTGCGGTATCACACTGTGTCCTGACCTTCATGACTCTTGGGAACATAGCCCATGATTACCAAGCACGGGCTTGCCTGTCCCCTTCTGTCACCCCTCCCCTCCCCCTCTTCCCGCCCCGGCTGGCCTTAGGGCTCTTGGTGGCTCACAGGCTCTCACCTGTAGTTATGGAACCAGTTGATGACGGTGCTGGTTTTCAGGTTGAGCTGGGTGGCGAGCTCTTCGATGGTTTTGGGAGATGGGTATGGCTTTTGCTGATAGGCTCGTTTGAGAGCTTCCTTCTCCTCTGGTGCCAACACTACACGCGGCTTCTTCAGCTGATGCTGGGGCTGGGGGCTGGCGCCCTGGTTGTAGTCAATGCCCACAGAGGAGGGCTCGCAGGGCTGGCTGTCGCTCACTGAGCTGTGCCTTCGCTTCATGTAGGCTGAAGGAGAAAGAAACCACTTTATTGCCCAAGGGCTCCTGAGGGCACCCTGCTGATCAGACAATAACAAATGAAGGGGGAAGTGTTTGCCAGGGGCCCCGAGAAGGCTGAGGCCTCTGCCTGGAGTCCCACAGCTAAGCGTCTGAGGCTTGGTCTCCTGACTGTGAGTGTGAGTCCTTCCTTCTACACGGCCCGAGTCTATGGGATCCAACCCTATTCCTATTCCTTTCCCTATCACAAACACTGCACCACAGACTTGCAATTAATCCTAAATCCACACAGATTTTGCAGCTCGTGGTGACCCAGGTTCTTGGTGAGGAATGTCCTAGAGTGGGCAAATAGCTGTGGCCCAGAATGCATCAGGGAGTGGACTGGCAGGGACCACAGACATTTATCCAGAGATGGAACCAGCACCACGTCAGATGATCCTTCTGTCCCGGGGCATCAGGGATTATGGATTTAGACTTGGGATAGGTCTGGAGCCCCTCCAGTTTACGGGGGAGCACCAGGAGGAGAGAGACAGGTGCTTTGCTCAAAGTCACACAGCTCAAGAGGTAGAACCAGGATTCGAGCCCAGGTCTGCTGACTCCAGATCCAGGGCTCTTTCCACTGAACCAGTACTTCCCCCACTTGACAAATGAAGAAACTACAGCTTGGAGTGGCTAGGTGACTTCCGGCTTTCTGAGTGCCGGGAGTGAGAATCCAAAGCAAAATTCCAGTGGGAACTGACAAACAGCACTACATAAGAATATATTAACATTTTAATCCATACACTATAAAAGGTATACTATTATTACTAACAACAATGATATATTCTAAAATAAAATAAAAATGAATTTTAGGTCATCATTGGTCTTATATCATGTTTTTCTTTTTCTGTTTCTACAGATAATTGGCTGTGGGGGGCTGAAGTCCCTCTCACAGAAGGGGACTATTACTCACTCGGCAGGTAATAGGCTTGGAGAGCAGCCCAGAGGGAGGCCTTGCCTAGAGTCACCCAGCCAGTAAGTGTCCGAGGCTGGACAAAAAGTGGATCTCACTATGTTAGCAAATGAGTGCTCCGTGATCATTCCTCCTGCTGAAGAGCTTGGAACACAGCTTCTGAGACGCGCCTGGGAGTGACGGAGCAGGAGAGCAGCCCCTTTGGCTGAGCCTGAATCCGATCTAACCTATCTTTTATACACTGTGCTCAAAATCTCTAGTGCCCACCAGGGGCTCCCTCGTGATCACTGTCTTAGGAGAAAACATGAAGGCTAGAGTGGAAATGGGGTGGCTGTCATCAACACCAAGGGTGACTGTGGGGTTCAACCCCTGGCAGAGAGGCAGTGTGACAAAGTGGGTGGAGAGCCGGCCTCAGGGTCAGTGAGACCCGGGTCACTTCTCCTTTCTGGACATTGGTGCCTCACCTGTCAAACAAGGGGTGAGAATTAATGGATTCTAAAGGTCCTTCCAACTCTAAACTTAGGACCATATTAGGCCACCAGGTGCAAAAGACTGGTAAAAGAAACCTTAGGAAGAACTGGAGATCTAGCACATTGGGGAGCAAACAGAGGGTTCAGGGAGTAGCCTGGGGATAAAAGAAGAAGGAAAATATGCCCCAAGGAACTGAGGCAGCTCTCAACTTTGGGTCTGTTGCCCACTCTCTTGGTGAGTTTTTATCTTTGGTTATATTTCGTTATCTTTTGATATCTTTCCAAAGATTGCAACTCATATTATCAGAGTAAGGAGAACACCATTAGAAAGGAAAATTTTCTCCTCCCTGCACCCCTTTCATCACATATTACATTTTCAAGTCAAATAGGAATAAATACCTTTTGGATTATCTGTTCTTTTGGGCCAACTATCTCTTTCTCTCTCCCCATTACTACAGATAATGGAGAGTTGGTTGTAAGCTCCAGTTCCTTTCCAAACTCTACATGGAGAACACATTGAGAAGCATCATGTGATGCTTCAATATCATGGTTACTGTTTAACAGGTCAGGCTCCTGGCTCACTTATTGGGGCTGATTCACGTTTTCATGTCCTGTGCATCCAAGGCACCCTTCAGTATGTAGGGAGCTGGGTTTGCCTTTTTGGCCCATAGAAGACCCTCAACTCAGCAGAAGCAGTAACTCTTTGCTGCCACAAGATGGTGCTTGGAGACCAGGGAATGGCTGGACCAGCACTCTAGGGAAACTCCTCAGGTCTGGTGGGGCTGCTCAATATACTTCCTTAAGTGAACATACTAAGAATAGAAACACCTTATGTTTTCTGGTCTATGCACTAAATCTGAGATTCTCCCACACACTATTTTGGAGCTGCTACGGATGGCACTTTTGGGACCCTGAACTAATTCCATGTACAAACTCCTCCATCTCTGCCAAAGACACCCACTACCTTCCTCCTCATCACCCACGTTCCTCAAGTCCTCACTTTCCTCCCAATCAGCTGCCAAGTCTTGTCATTTCAATTTCCTAAGTCAGGTCCCCTGATTAAGGTCTTTGTCACCTCACACTCAGACCATTGTGGTGACCCCCACCCTGGCTCAAGAAGGGCCAGTGGCTCTTGAGGACTTCTGGGACAGAGTGCAGACTCCCCTAGTAGGCATCTGAAGTCCTTTCCAGTCTGTCTCCTGGTGACCTTTGTGGCCTCGTGGTACATGACTGCCTGTCACGTATGCCATGTTCTACTCCTTATCCACATTTTGTCTCCCTTCTTTGGGGCTCCTGGGCTTGGAGGAACCTCTCCATCACCTGGGGATGTCAAGCTTCCCTCAAGGACTACCTCTTACAGATAGTCTTTACTCCTTACTCCTACAGGTAGTCCTTACTCCTACTGCTGATCCCTGATGGCGTCAGTCCCCCCACCCCTACCCCGTTTCCTTTGAATCTAATTTGCATGTATTTATATATCATAGGATAAGAGACACAGCTTTGGGGCTGGAAGAGAGGTTCACTGACTTCCCACTAAGTCCTGGAGGCAGAATTTGAACACAGGTCTTCTTGACTCTGGCCTTATCCATTATGCTCCTAGCTGCTTCTATTATGTGTATGGACATACTACCGCTGCCACTGGAATGTGGGACTATTTCGTCTTGGTCTCTACATTCTGAGGTTCTGGCATGGAGTCTGGCACACAGTAGGTGTTTATAAATGCCAACTAAATGAATGTGGTATTAAGGAGGCAAGCAAAGAATCCTTTGGGACCATGCTGAAAGCTTAGTGAACAGACTCATCCCTTAGATTGAGGGATCAAGGTGAAGGAACTTGGGGTCAGTAAACTTGGTGGAAAAATATGGTGACAACAGCATGTCAACACTCTTGTTTCCTCTTGTCACTCATTTAAAAACATGACTTTGAGAAGGAATCCATAGATTTCCCTGATGGCTGCCAAAGGGGCCAAGACACTGAGAAAGGACTGGAGCCTGTCGGCCAAGGCAGACCCAGACCACAGTAACAATCCTCAGAGCAAGGCCTTACCTGTACAGGAGGGAGAACCAATGGGCACTGGGGACACAGAAGGACCTGGGAGGGGCTGCTAGATACATCTGAAAAGGTTTGGGTGCTGGGTAAGCTCCCATGCTCAGAATTTGTGTCTTGAAAGAGAAATCTGTTTTAAAGCCTCATTCTGCCAAAGCTTCCTTCCTTAGCACAATACCTGGCACATGGGAAGCATGATGTAAATGTTAGTTATTATTAGTGGGAAGAACACTGGACCTGGGGCTCAAAGAACTGGGTCCAAGGCCTGGTTTTCCCACTGACTCATCCCAAGACCGGGGAAGTCAGCTCACCTCTGAGCTCTGGTTTCCTTGGGTTAATAAGGCTTGTCCAGAGCAGTCTAGGGGAAGCTTTCCCATGAGTCGGGAAGGCCAGGGCTCCAGGACCAGCTGTAACATGAACCAGCTGTGTGGCCATGGGCAAGCTGAGAAGCCCTCTGAGACCTTGAGTTACAGAGACGGTGCCACCTTCACTGGCGGAGGGATGTTCTCTCTGGCACAGAGCAGGCCCTTAATAAATGTTTACTGAATGACTAAATTATAGGTCTGCCAAAAATTAAAAAAAAAAAATTATGAACTTCATAGAATTGTTGGGAGAAAAAAGCCTTGTTTTTGAGGGCAATGCATGAACGATTACTTTGCCATCTTCACTGTTACTGTCCTTATTCCTGTTCTGTAACCTACACAGTACAGGATAACATATGAATAAACCTCAGCTGTCAGATGAGACTGGGAAAGAAAAAGGCCCTGCCGCCTATGGGCTCTGGCTGGGTCCCTTCCCTCCTCCTCCAAACAGGCTTGATGGCCTTGGCTGATAGCATGCTGGCCGGAAGGGGTCATTGAGGAATAGGGCTGCAAAGCCCTGGCCCACGGGAACGTGCCAACTACCACAACTGGACACACTGCACCTGGACCCTGACAGTGTGAGGTCACCGGGGTCCTCCTGGAGCCCAAAGGACAACAACCAGCTGACCGAATGAATGCTGTCACAGAATCTGCCCTGCACTGCATTCAACTCTCAGGCCATTGTCTCTTCTCAAATTTATAAGATTTGAGGACTGAAAAGCAATAGTTAAGTTGAAGGTAAGAAAGTCACTTGCAGGGGACACTCACCTTTCTTCTCCATCCGCTTCATGTCCATCAACTTTTCCACATTGTTGGGATCATTCAACCACAGCTGCATCCGGACAAAGGGCTCTCTTCCTTTCAAACTCAATTTGTGCCAGGGCTTGGGGCGAGCGAGAAGGTCAGAGACGGAGCCTTGGGTGAGCCCCAAGATTGTCTCCCCAAACAGACGCTGACCTGAGAAGGAAGCAAACCGAGCCGTCACTGTGGGTCCGACAGCCACCAAACATGGCAGAGGAAAGGGGCCCCCACGCCCAATGCCCTCAGCTCCTCAATCTGGCAGTGGCAAGAGAAGACTTTAATGAGAAGGTTGTTAATTAGGGCCCAGAGTTGCTGAAGGACCATGAAGGATCGGAGAGAGCACAGGCCTTCAACTTTCCTGGTCACCTCAAAAACAATTTCAGTCTTTGGATTGAACCTTCCTTTTATTCTGTATATCCTGACCTACATACATGCTGTGCCACACACAGAATGTGAGCTACCAGTGGGCAAAGATGGCTTCATTTTTTGGTCCTTGTCCTTTGGTCCTCAGCACTTAGCATGCTGTCTGGCAAATAGTCAGTGCTTAATAAATGCCTGTTGACTGACTCATCAACTACAGGACTATTGTGATTATTTATACGTTGGATATGCTAATATAGTCACAGATCACCCCCTCCCCTGTAGGTCCCCAGAGCCCAGCCCAGCGCCACTGCCCAGAGGAGATGCTTATTGATTGATTGGATTTCAGAAGCAGCCCTAACCAACACCTCCCGCCATCCGCACTCCACACACTGTCAGAGATGTCAGCAAATACTCTGGGGAGACCTCTCCCTTCCAACAAAAATGAGAAGGTTTCTGAGGTCTGGGTGCTCCCCACTGGCTTCCCAGGTAGGATTCTTGGGAACTTCAGGTGTCCAAAGGTTAAAAAAGGAGAAATGTAGTTTTGATTAAATAATGAAAAAAAACCCAAATGATTGTTTGTCCCTGGTTTGCCCTCCAGCATCAGCAGGGGGCTCCTCAGAGACATAAGGCTCTCTTGTTTCGCAGATCCACACTTTCTTTCTTCCTGGAGCCCTGGCAAACCTGCCTCTTCCTCCCTGTCGGTCAGTGGGATAGCTGGCTCTTCAAGATCACAGCAATGAGAACTTAAAAAAAATGCCATTCAAGGGCAGAAAAGAATCTCTCCCCTGTCTGATGGTTACTCAGCTACAGGTTAGGAATGTGCCCATTTATAGCTGTTTACATGAGAACCAGTTCTGATCCAGACAGCCCTAATGGGGAGTGTAAATCCCTAACATGTGCAGGACAAGATTTGCTGGTGGAGGAGGGTGGGTCAGAGCATTTTTAGAGAAAGGCTCTCAATGATTTTCCCCTTCAGCCCAGCAGGCCCAGGGAACCAACAGCAGCCAACCTCTTCTTTCAACAGAAGACTGTTCCAAATTCTCTCCCTTGGACAGACCCTCACATTCAAGGAAAACGGTGTATAAATAGCTCCTCTCTGTAAGTCTGGCACACCCAGACATTAAAAAAAAAAAACAAAAAAACCCCAAACCCAAGTGATTATTCTTTGGAAATTACTTTTATTTCCCTAAGAGGCTTCAGAGAATGCCTACATCTCAATCAGCCCATTTCCTTGCTCTTGGTCCCTGGCTGCTCTGAAGGCTGCTTGCTCTGTGGTCTTTGTCCCAATGGACAAAGGTCAGCATCCTTCCAAGTCGAGCAGCCTTTGCTGGTCCAGGAAGGAAGAGGCCAACAGTGACCATGGAGAATGTGTCTTGGTTGACTCATGTCCTTCATGGTGCAGTGCAGAGAAGGGGAAGCTGTCACCCTCAAGGGAAAGGCCGGTCACCATGTAAAGTCTCACAAGTTTTGTTCTTAAGCTGAGAGGTCAAAGGCCACTGCTTGGAAAAACCCATTTATCTGACATTTTTTTTTCCTTCAATGCCTCTCCCCATTAACCTTCTGGCCACAGTATGGGTAATCTCAGTTGCCATGACTTCATTCCCTGGCAAGGTGGGGCCCACAGGCTGCCATGCTGCCCTGGTGCTCACCAGGCATCACATCCCTGCAGCAAAAGCTAAAGAAAACACTGGATGGTGATCTAACTGACGGGATGCCAGGCCACAGATCTCAGAACTGGAGGGGGTCCCAGAGATCATAAAGTTCAACATTCTCATTTTAGAGGCCCACAGGGGGGATGTGACTTAGCCAGGGTCACCCAGTTAGTGTCAGAGGTGGGATCTGGACCCAGGTCCTGACTCCAAATATACTTTATATTCACTATGTGTCTAGCGTCAGATGAAAAGATGAACATTTCTCATAGGGAAACAACTCATCACAACATTAAATAGTGTCAGGCCTGCAGATGGTGGTACAATGAAAATGGCAATGAATATGGAGTTAGAGGGCCTGGGTTCAATGAGCACTTGTGTGGCCAACCATGGGTGAAGCCCCTTCTCAGAGGGAGTCAGACCAGGAGACTCCCAGCTCCCTCCTACCACTCAGTCTGTGATCTTCATAAAACCCCCCAACAGGCTTCAAAGCCCAGGGCTTCATGCGCTGATGGTGCTTCTTGTTGCAAAGGTTTTCACCACTGACATCATCCTTTCCCTGTCCAGCACCCTCGAGGAGAGCATGTCTCTTCAAAGCAGACTGGTGGTGGCCCACCAACTAAGGGCCACTAAGCGGCTGCTGAGACACTTAGGCAGAGTTCCTAGGGACTCAAAATCATGACCATTCCTTCCTCTCCTCCTTCTCTTGGAAAAAAACAAAAAGGAAGAAATCTGGCCCATCCCATGGATTCCCAGCCAAACGTCCAGCAGCCCAGCGAGCTGCCCCAGTGAGCATCCTGCCACCGTGGAGACAAAGGCCGCTGGTGCGGGAAAGATCCAGAAGAGGCTTGGCTCAGATGCCACATCCTGAGCACAACTGCTTCTGTCACTGGAGAAGATGGCACCCAAATGGGCCTTGTCCAAGTGGTTCAAGGAGGTGCAATGGCAGACAGATGCTTGGCCCCTGCTGGTCTTCCACGTGACCGTGACAGGGAGACTCATGGGAGCCACTGCTTCCCTCTAACTGGCCCGCACCAGGTCAGGCACTCAAACTGCCCACTTCCCAACCTGGTCACAGAGTATTGGCACTTCCTGACCATGTGACTACAGCATCCCTCACTGTAGCAAGCATCCTGGGCCAAAAGCCTGATAGTGAAACATTTAAATCTGTTCTATGTCCAACACACAGTCTGGGGCACACTTCCTTGGTGTTCTGCTTCTGGGGCTTGTCACACCCCAGGAAACAAAAAAACATGGGAAGAACTAGCCATGTAAGAAATAGCATCTCAGTGTTGGAGATAGGAAAAAGTAACCAACAGCATTCTGGGCCCAAGCACACAAGTCAGGAGAGAGATTCTGCTCCTATTTAGCAGTCTGTACTTGATCCCAAGCCTTTAGATCTGGGGCTGGAAGGGACCTCAGAGGCCATCATATCATCTGACAGATGAGGAAACTGAGGCCCAGAGTGGTTAAGTGATAGTAAAGGGACCTTTGAGAGGATGGAGCCCAACCTCCTCCTTTTACAGATGAAGAAACTGGGAAGTTAAGCAACTTGACCAGCATCACACAAGGAATAAGTATCAGAGGGGGATTCGAATTTAGGTCCCATGATTCCAAGAGCCAAAGAAGCTCTTTTCCTCAGCCTGACTGCTCCTCCAAACACTCTTCTCCCTAAGACTCACATAAGACACTCTGTGGGATACTTAGTGATCCTTGATAGAGGGACTGTCCCCGACACACAGCAGGTACTTCAGGAAGGCCTGCCTGTTGCCTCCTGGGGGACAAGGGCTGCTCCCTCTGGGTATTGGCACCGCCAGGGCCAGGCACAGGGCCTAGGCCAGGGACCTGCACTTGCATCCTCACACCCCACCCCCTTTAAGGACGGATGATATTTACCAAGGTTATTGTCGGTGAGCACTTCTTTGACCCTCTTGGTGATGCCGTATGTGTCTAACTCGGGCGACATGGCGACCAGCTCTTGGATGCTGAGGGCTGAGTGCCCCGAGAGTGGCAGAGGCGTCGTTGGCTGGGAGTCGGAGGCGGGTGGGTCCCCGGGCTCTGGGACTTTTCCATCCTTGCTTGTTTCGATGGCAGGGCACGGCTGCTGGACCAACTCGGTTAAACTCTTCACCGATTCACTGGAGCTCATTGGGGATTCTGGGGCAGGGCTACAACTGGCCGAGGTCTTTGGAGTGCTGTCTGCAATAGAAACATGCAAAGTCCCGGTTTAGAATAATTCTCTCTCCCAGTCTGCATGACTTTACTTATCTTATAAATAATAATTAAACACCCAACTACAAAATGCATACACTATGAGTCTAACATGGACTCTAAAAGGATTACCTCACCAAAAGGATGCTTCCTTTACAAATGTGCTATCATATTTTTCTGACTGACTAGAATAATCCCTTCCTTACAGTATATAAAAATAACAGCGACAGAAGAGTTCAACAGATCTCAGTAATGTTTTCCTGGATTCACTAATCATATAATCATGAATTATTATTCTTGCAATTTTCTCTAATGCAGAATGAGGTCAGTTAACACTAGGCAGGAATAAATCTTTCCTCCTCAAGATCAGAGATGGAAGGGTCTGCATCAGTCATCTGGCCCACCGCCCTCATATTACAGAGAAGGAAACTGAGACTTAAGCGGGCACTGAGTGGCAGAGCTGGGCTGTGAGCCCAGGGCCCTGGCTCAGAAGCCTGTGGCTTTTGCTGCATGAGGTGCCTCCTGTGGAGCCAGAAAGTGCTCTTTCTAAAACGCCCCATGGGACTCCAAGTATTAGGGTGCTTGATCCCCCTTTTTTTTTTAAATTAAAACAAATTTTGGACTTTAACCAGAGCCAAAGAAAACGAGCATTTCCATGCACAGTGTAGAACAGGAGGAGCTTGTACATGAAACCATGAATCTCTATCATATAGTTAGTTCTATTTAAATCAAATCATGTTATCTTTTGTTTTTTTTTGCATCACCAAGGCAGGGATCATTCCTTCTCTTTCTCCATCACTCCTTACTTAATAAAGAACAAGAAAGAGGGGAAAAAAAGCTAATCGAAATGAATGGACAAGCCCAAGGAAGTCTTCAGGGCCCACACCCAGAATCCCTACCTCCACAAAGAACCGGCCTCAGTACATCTCTACGGCCCGATCCAGTGACTCCTTATTTTGTTCCTGCATGTTTCCATTACACTACACCCCCAGCTCCTTTATCTATGGTTTTCCTCTCTGAAAATGTTCTGACGCCCTGGATCACATGTTGGGTTTTAAATAAAGTTTCATATGATCAGGGCGGTGGCCACTTTACGTGACAAAGAGATGTTCAGGAAGTCAGCAAGACCATGGACAGCTGATGCCCCCTTCACTGCAGAGAGACCTTTGCTTATTCAATAAGGCGGCGAGGGCTTCCCAGGCAGGTGCCCAGCGGCCCAGTGAGCCTCTCTGGGCCCTTCCGGAAATCTGGAGGGCCTTTGGTTACTTGGAAGCCCAAAACATGATTTCTTTAGGAAAATGTGTCAACAGCTATTTAACAGGCAGGCAGAATTTTGAGCGGTGAGCCTTATTTCTGATCTCCCCCTGCAACTCATCACAGGTTGTGAGCCTGTTGCATGAGCCCATGGGGAGAACAAGAGGATTCTCTTGGTGGTCCATGTTTAGCTCTGGCTTCCTTCTCCAAACTTGGGCTGGCAGCATGAGCATGTGCACATGTACACACACATGTATACACGTACACACATACACACATGTGCACACATACATATACCCCCACTGTCTGAGTCCAGAGGTTAGAGTTAGGTTTGGGGGTAGCTAAATCGCCAAGCACCTTCACTTCCCCTAATTTCCGAAGGAAGAAAGGGCCTGAGGTGGGATCTTGGTTTTGTCATTGATAAATGCCTAGGCCAGGCTAGCTGGCCAGTGTGGACTGGCTGAATGAACAAGATGCAGTGCTGGTCCCAGCTCCCTCATCTGGTGGCCTGCTTCCACTCTCCCAAAGCTCCATCTGGCACCTTCTCTTTTGTCTTGACACCCCCTCACCCTTGGGTAATTTCATCTACCCCTCACTTCAGTTATCAGCTCTTCCCAACTCCAGCCCAGCCCTGCAACCTCAAAGCCCCGTTCACATCTCAAACGAGACGAGTCCAAGATGGAGTCCGTGGCGTTGCCCAGCTTAAGGCATCCTTGGTGGCAGAGCTGGGGCAGGGAGTCTGCGTTCAGATCCTGCCTCTGACACTGACTACTTGTATATCCGTGGACATGCCCCTTCCTGGGCCTGCGTTTTTTCACCTGTCAGATGAGGGGCTGCTAACACCTGTATTAAGTACCAGAGGGTGAAGGTGGCATCACCTCCTCTCTAGTCTGCTTCCCCACGCGAGTCCCCTTCGTACCACATTCAGCGCTCTATCAGACTGATCGGGTACCTGCCTCATGCCCTCTACTAGACTGTAAGCTCCTGAGGTCAGGGGCTGCCTTGCTTCAGTCTGGCTTGCCCAGTGCTGGGCATGTTATGTAGGAAGAACAGATGGATGCCCGATTAATACCTGTTGGCTGACCAAGGGGAAGAGAGAACACGCCAACATTCTGCGTGCTCCTTTACACCTTCGAGGGGCTAGGGAGAAGTCTCCCGGGCAGAATGGAGCCAGCACGTGGGGCTGACCTATTCTGGGACACGGTAACCATCTCCCAAACACTACAACACTCAGTGTCTAAGTAACCCCAGAGACAGAGCACAAGCAAAGTTAAATAGAGGTATTTAAAATGATAAACACTTTTATTGTATTGTGTCCTCGATATAGAAAAGTTGCCTGACAGCCACATAAAGCCATCCCCTCCACCTGGGTAATTGGATTTCTAAAAAACTGGTTATGAAAGATGTAAAGGAGACAGATATAAAAGCTGGGTATGGTCCACATAAATCTTGAGGGCAATATGAATCCTACAAATCTGATTTCTTTTCTCTGCTCACCCCTGGGTCATCATACAACGGAATATAAAACCCAGCAAATGTTATTTTTGTATCAGCAGCAGCAAAGGAATCGTACTGTAAATTTGCCCTGACTCACCCATGCGAGGGACCAATTTGGCAGACCATCCATCTTGCTCACTGTACACTGTCAGGGATGCCATGAATTCCCTACATGATAAACAGATTTCTTTGCAGGTCTGTGTCCTTTAACCCACAGCAAGGTCAAAATGATGGCTGCCTGGCTAATAAACCGTCCTGGACTGGTTTAGGTTCCTTCTCATTCTGTCCCTGGTGCCAGCTTAAAGAAACTGGACCAAACTGCCAGCACAGCTGTAAATTTCTCCTACTTCTTGCCAAACCTGGCAAGCTGCTCCATGGATCCTACTGTGGGCAAGGCACCAGAGACCCAAGGTGGGTCTCCTGCATAAATTCACCAGGCTACCTTGTCCACACAACCCTTTCCCCTTTAGCAGACTGAAGCGAGCCCCTCACGGCCATGCACCCCTCACGGTGTGGGTACTGACCCGGCAGTGGTATACACACAGCACAGACCTTCATCGGGAGTGCCTTAGTGTTTATAAAATGCTGCCTAAAGAACATCCAGAATCCGGTCCTTTGCCTGCTCTGATGGGAGGTAATTTATTCATTAACAGATGTGGACATGCACAGCCGTGTTCTTGACGTCTATTTTCAGGTCAGAGGGGGCACAGTCAAGCCCACATTTTGTGACGAGCACGGACAGATGTAACAGAACATTGCCTCCTCAGAGATGGGAAGCGCCTTACAACGGGCACATAGAAACAATTGCTCTTCAGAAAACCATTTAAAGGAAATGAACAGCTGGGGTGGGGGGCTGTGGCCAAGTCAGAAATGCTCACCAGTGGGTGCTGACTCGACCCCTGAGGCTACAGCCATTATCATGGGCTGCGGAGCTCCAGGGAGTGCTTGTGCTCCAGACGGGACAAAGACAGTGTGGTCGGCCACCGCCAAGAAGGAGCAAGCAGCAGAGGATGAGGAAAGCAGACCCTTGCAACATTCTGATGCCAAGGATGGGTTCTGAAAAGCTGGGGCCTTGCCCCACTTCAGGCCCCACCAATCCCAGACCCCAGGAGAAGTCAAGGAGAGCTGGAGGGCTTTCATGACCATCCGCCCGTGCTGAGGCTTTGACTCCCATCCACCACATTCTACTCGTGTGCTCTGGATTGTGGGTCCCTTGGACACTGTCACTGTCCCTATGGACTCCTCAGCACCATGTTTTTAAATGTATAAAATAGAATATGTGGGAAACAGTTATCCATAAAAGCCTGTTTGGGGGCGACTAGAGAGAGGTCCTGGGGCGGCAAAGAGCAGATGGAAACTTGCCGAGGATGGACAAACCAGACATTTCTCCCCAAAGGGGGGGCGCTTTGAGAGGTTTTATTTAAAAGACACTTTGCACATTTTCCCTTTCAGAAAAAAAGAAATGACATAACCATCCTGGTAAGACAGAGTACAGGGAGGAAGATAGGCCCTGTGTTTTACTGTATAAGGAATACTAAGGGAATGCCCTCTACCTGTGCAGCCTGGTACCTCCCCTCTGCAAGTCAGCCTTAAGAGAATGAGCTGGGCCCTGGTCTTGAGGTCAGGATGTCACAGATAGTCCTGACCCCAGGTCTTGTGACTCTAAGGCCAGGGCTTTCCCCATAATTCGGCCATCTCTGAATGAAGCACAGGTATGATCTCAACGGAGGCAGCATGTTGGTGTACAATGACTCTGGAGCCAGGGGGCCTGGGTTCCAATCCCGCCAGGGATGCTCACTACCTATGTGACCTGGGGTAAATCTCTTGATCTTCCTGGACCTCAGTTTCCTCATCTGTCCTAAGACCAGGAGGTCTCTGGGGTCTCTCTTCTAACTCTGTATCTTTGCTTCCAGTGAAGTATTAACTATCTTAGGCTAGAAGAAAATTACTTGGAAAATCACGTCCTAAACTTGGTTTTATGTCAAACAGCTGATCTACTCAAGGAACGGGTTTTTGTACAGGAACTAATTATGGGCACTGGTGATTTTCAACATCATGAAGCCACACCTGACGGAGCAGGGGCTCACAAAGGGCTTGGCCTTCCCATCCTGATCCTTGTGGACAAGCACCAGCCTCTCTCAAAGCCTTATTTCCCAGAGCTGGCTCTGTCACCAGGAGGGAGAAGGGTTTTCTTCTCAAACACCTCTCCTTTGAGCTCCTGCGGGGCTGCTGATGCGGCAGCCAGAGCCCCACCAACAACGAGCCTCACTGAGCAGACTCGAAACCCAGCTCTGCTGGCGCCTGTTTGGAGAGTGGCCCCCAGGTGGGGGACGAGGAGGCTCCCAGTGCTCCATGGCCTTCCCTGATATTCTCAGGCAGCAGCACCTTCTGCAGGTGCCGGGGGCTCTGGGAGCAAAGGGAGGCGACCACCCATATTAAAGCATCTGTTTTGGGAATAACACGTAGAAAATCCTGACAACGAGTTTGCCTGTTCCAAGACCTGACCTGCCGTGCTCCCTGGGCTCCCAGGTTGCTCAGTATCAAAAAGGCAGCATTTTTCTTTTCGTTTTCCCCCTCCCCTCTTCTCTCTTAGCTTTCCCTCTTCTTCCTTCCTCTCCTCCCCTCTCTTTTCCTTTCTCCTCTTCTCCCCTTTTCTTGTTTCCCCCTTTTCTCTCCTCTCCTCTCCCTTTCTTCTCTTCTCCTTTCCCCCCTTCTCCTTCCTCTCCTCTATTCTCTTTCCTTCTATCCCTTGTGGTTCCTGTAAATGAAATTTCTCCAAGACTCTAAATCACCCAGAGCAGGGCTGGGAGGTGCTTGAACCCCCAGGCACAAGCTGGAGAAATACTGGCACCAATCTCTTGCTCTCTTAACTCCATGATGCATTCAGGGGCTCTAAAAGGATTAAGAAAACTATGAGATTGCAAAGACAGTCGGCAGACAACAGCTGCCTGGAGTTTTCAGCAGCGCCGGAGCGTAGAAAGAAGCAGGCCCAGCCCCACTTTCAGAGACCAAGCTCTACAGTTTATCCAATCCCCGATTTACATTTCCAGCCCTAGCCCTCTATCTGCGGTAATAATAACCTAAATTCCATTTAGTGTTCATTTGAGCAGTCAGGATAAAGTCATTTCATATTATCTCCCCACTGTGTAAAAAACAGCTTGGAGGTAGGAAGTCAGCAAGCATTTTCACCAAAAAGTAATTATTGTAAGTGACATTTTTACTGCTGGCATGCCATAAGGCACACTGTGCATTCAGAAGGACAAGTTGCTGAAACAAAATGACAGGGTACTCCGTGACATTCTGACAAGAACCCAAACATGATTTAACTGGCGGTCTGGTCTGGCGCCCCACTCATCACCTGTCCACAGCCCAGGCGTGGGTCCGTTTGGGGCTGGGAGGGGCCGAGCAGCCAGGGAGGAGGGGAAGGAGAGGGATGGAGAAAGCGCCCCATGGGCTGCTTGGACCTTGTGGTTTTCACAGACTCTTGACATTTGAGAATGGGAATGGGCCTCAGGGGCTGCCTTGCCCAGATGTGGATTGTCCCTAGAATAACCAGGACACAGGGTCACGAGGGCGTTTTCAGTGAGGTGGGGACTGCTACCTCCTGAGGCCGCTCATTTCATCACCATGTAGATCTGAATCCTTTCCCCTCCCTGGGCCTCAGTTTCCTCACCTGTAACTAAGGGCCTGAGTTCCAGCTCTAGACTCACAAGCTTATGATCTCCCTCTGGGCCTCAGTGTCCCTATCTGTAAAATGAGGAGGCTGATCTTCTGAGGCCCCTTCTAGTTCTACAGCTAGGAGCCTCCACAGGCCTCGGTTTCCCTATCTGTAAAATAGAAGGGCTGGACAAGCTGGCCTCTAACATCCTTTCCAGCTCTGGATCAATGGGCCTAATTTTTGAGAAGCACCAGGGTGAGGGAGATGAGGACATAGAACAAATTCCTAAGATTTACCTACACACCTTAGTTTTCTCATTTAAAGAGTGGGGGTGAGGGCAGAGTTGGACCTGAGGGCCAGCCCAGGTCCTACCTGGATCCTGAGCTTTCTCCTGACACATAGCCTAACTCCTCCTCCCCACACTCCCCACAATCCCTCCTTCTTCAGCCAAATGTCTCCAGGGCCTTCCCCGTCCTGGCTGTCCACCTCCGGACCCTCTCCATCTTGTCAATGGTCTTTCCACGCTGTGACCCACCTGTTGAGTGGTCCTGTGACCTCTACCACTGTTACCAACATTTCAGGGCACAGACGTGACCGAGGAGGGTTCTCCTCAGTTCTGCCAGTGGAGCAACAGCTCTGGTTGGGACTGCCAGGCTCCAGCTGTCTGACAACATGCTCACAAGCAGCAGGCTGACCCATCCATCAAGAAAAAGGAGCTGCCACAGAGAGCTCTTGTGGCTCTGCCTCCATCAGCAGCTTGAAAAACCGCCTCTGCAGGGACTGTAACCTGCTTGGGGGAAGGACCGCCAATACCAAGAAAGCAGACCATGATAGGAGATGGAGCCCAAATGGCACCAGAGGTAACACGTGCTCTTGACTATGTCTTGGTGCAATGTCCTGAAGGCACTTGTTTTCTAAAGGGGCAAACAGGTGCAAAGAAAGTCTGACTATCCCCCTCCATAGGGTGGAAAGTCTGCTGTCGCCAGGCACACATGACATCTCTCCATCAAAGTTGAATGTAGTATCCAACTGTAAATACTGACTCTGACCCACTGAGCCTCCCAGTATGCCACAGGGCCATGCACAATTTCAGGGCTTTTTCTTAAACTCTGGCATTCGTAACCCTGACTAGGGAGCCATAGCCATACACTCCCAACTGAAATAATGAGGGCCCCTGTACCAAAGGTGAAATGCAATGGTAATCTGACCCTCTGTAGAGGGCTAATAAATCAGCAAGGCATGCTGAGGACAGGAATGCAGTAAAATCTCCCTACAAGACAAATTAATATCACAAATCTATGAACACCATTTCCCCCTCTCCAAGGCTAGGCACTTAATGGATTTACTATCAAAGATGGGGCTGTGCTTTCAAAAGTTCTAAGCCAAGAACTGCAAATTTCATGAGCGTGTGTAGAACTCACTGCACGTGTTTCCACACATATACATCCCTTCACATTACAGCTCTAACTGGCATCTTTATGCTTTTAATTCTGGTGATTACAGTACTATTGGTAATGACTAAAATAGCGTATCTGCACATTTCAAAAGATGTCATAAAAAATCCAGAAGCACCTCCATCTCCCCCAGTTGATCTGTGCCATTCATCTCAAACTCAGCTTTCCCCTAGCTAGACACAGATTACTTAGACATATACAAGAAAGTCCCCTTTGGAGAGCCCCAAATGGAGTTAACTAAAGGCAAAGGACCTTACCTGCTAAGGCGACTGAAAGGAAAGGCTGGCCTCTCAGTCATGGATAAGGGCCCCTGGTGCTTCACTGCTACTATGGTTCCTCCCTAATCAATGGGGACAACATGAGCCAGGCAAATCCCTTCCACAAGTAGAAAGCAGAACACTGAACATGGAAATGTGGCTCATTTATCTTTTTATGTGTGCCCTGTCTCTTCAGCTTGTCTTAAGCCTCCTGAGGGTAGGGAATGTGCCTTGTCCTTTTTTGTATATTCAGAGCCTTGCACACAGTGTATGCTCAGTTAAGTTCTGGGAAAACTGAATAGTAGTTTGGCAGAAAATAGGTTTGGTCTGGCATGTCCCACCACATACCTCTAAGTTTGAAAGGATAACTGACTAAATGCAAAAAGTAACACCATTAAAGATGAGAGGAAAACGGATGCTTCTGTCTCAGAACTGGCTGGAAGCTAAATGTGTAACCAGTGGTAATAGAGAAGGTATAAAAGTGAAATGCTTTTGCATGAGTAAAGTGAATTCAGCGGGGGTGGGGGGGGAGGACTGGAGAAAAAAGTCCCATATAAAATTCTGCTGTATTGATCCAACCTACAAAAATCAACAGCCATTCCCCTACAGATCAGTGGCAAAAGGATATGAACAAACTTCTCAGAAGAAGAAATGCAAGCAACAACAATCTAATGAGTGATAAAAATGCTAAAAATAAATAATTCTGAGGATATCTCCTCACACCCACTGAATGAACACAGGGAGCAAAAGTCATTGGCAGGGATCTAATGGAAACAGCTCTGCTAATTCACTGCGAGGGGAGCTGTCCAAGGGTTCAAACACTGGGAAAGCGGGAGTTAGGCAAGGGAAAAACAGACAGACAAACAAATGATTTACACCACGTGCCTCCAGGCTGGAACACAGCACAGATCTGCATAACTGTATTTTCTCTTAAAATCATTTTTGGTTGTAAGGGCTAGCTCTCTGGGAGGGAAGAAGCAAGGGACTTATCGAGTAAGGTGAGGCAATAAAAAATACCAACTGAAAACAATTTGGACCCCAGTTGAGTACATTGTTTTGTTTTGTTTTTGTTTCTTTGCTTTTTGGAAGGCAATTGGGGTTAAGTGACTTGTCCAAGGTCACACAGCTAGTTTTTGTGTCAAGTCTCTGAGGACGGATTTGAACTCAGGGGAGCAGCATGTGCCTCACTGGGACCACACATGTCAACAAAAATAATTTTAACAATAAATGTTTGTTGTTGATGACCCCATGCCCCAGAGGAAGGTGTGGAGAATGCCCTTATTTTTCTCATCGTGCCCTGCCCTTCCCCAATTTAAAACCAGGTCAGGCCAATTGAAAAAAAAAATTCCCTTGACTCTAAATTGTTTCAGAAATTCCCTGTTTATTTTAGAAGCTCTTAATAAAGGTTGACGATGGAGCTTCAGGAACCCAAGCGCACTTTGCTCTGACTACAGTCAAACAGCGTCCATGCCCTCCAAATGTCTATACTGAATGACAACCGGTTAATTGATGGAGGACAGGTATTATTCTGTTCTCAGGGACTGAGATTTTTCCCATGGCTCCTTTCTAAACTCATAATGGAATGTGAATGTCAGAAGCGGGATTTGGAAATATTAAAAGCCCAAAGCCCCCATCCTAAAGAAAGCCCCAAGTTCGTTTTTGTCGCCAAGACACACTGGCAACCTTCTCGAACCCAGTGGGGGCTACTTCAAGAACTGATTCTTGCCTTGTTACCAGATTCTCTCAAAGTCCACGCTGATTTAGCAACGACACTTCCAAATTATCCTCAATAACCTTATTACTGAACCAGCTGTGTGTACGAACACTTAACCGATACGTTCCTATGTTAAGTGAAAAAGCATATCACGCAAATGGTCTAAATATATATTACTGAAATGTGAAAAAAAAAAAAACCCGAGCCAGTTAAATTACTTTGCTGTAATCAAAGATTCATCACTGGAGGTGGTGTGTGCGTGTGCCTGTCCGTGTGTGTGCGCACGTGTGCATGTGTGTACAGAGACAGGCTCTCCACTTTTAGTGGACCTGGCTTTCCTGCTTGGAATAATCTCTACCGTTCATTTTGCCAACCTCCATGATGGCAGCCAGTCAAGCTTAGACTACAATCTGACAGGAGACTTTATTTCAAGCAGCCCCAAAAAACACAGGTTAACCCCCCTCCCAAACCCAACTTGACTGTTCCCAAACTTTTATGGATGTCTGTGGACTGCAACCACCTGGAACCAGGGCTTCAACTAGATGAAAAAATGGCCATCCTGCCCCACATAACCAAAGCCAAGTTCCTGGCGATAGCGCTTGGGTTAATGATGGCATGGGGCCTGGCCCTTGATGGTCCAACAAGTCTCTCGGCCGGCTGCCTTCCACCTCTCCCTTAAAGCCTAAGCTTCAAGGCCTGAGCCGGCCCGTTACTGTTCTCCAGACGCCCTGGGCTGAGGTACAGAAATAGTGACATTTACATTACAGGCAGCAGTATTAGGCGAGCTATTAAGGCACATTACTTTACACATCCTCATAAGCTCTCCATGCTGCTTTACTTAATTTGTGATAAAATTGTTGAGAAAGGGGCACTCAATGTAGGACAGTCAGTAAAAGTAATTTATCATCTTCCCGCTTCACTGCTCCCGTTATCAGCAAGCTCATTTTCGGCATTCATCATGAAATCAGCCCATTATTTGCATATTAATCAGGCAGCGGACCGTGAACGAGCTGCATCCCAGCCAAATGCTGCCCCATCTCAGGAGGGACACTCAGTAATTATCATACATCAGTGTTATGATGTGGTAATTGATTATAACATCTTTCGGTGGCCCCTGGGGAGTCCCATGGTGAGCCCAGCTTCAGGCACCAGGCGGATTTCTCCTTCGAAAACCAAAGAAATTATCGCTGTCCTTTAGAAAAAAGTGGGGTGCTGCTTAAGGTAGCAGAGAGGGCCGCTAGGTGCGGCCCTTGCTCAAGCTCTCCTGGGTCCTCCAGGTCCAGCCTTTGTGGGGTGCTGAGGCTGCTTACATAAAACACTTCCTTTATCACAGAGAAAAAAATGTCGCAACCTCACTACCTTGTAATTGCAAAGGTAGCTGACAAAGGCGGCTCAGCGGCTTTATTTAGGTGCCAAATGACAGGCTAATTTTGGTCCCCTCGTAAAGGACAGACCAAACATCTGCCACTTCAGACTTGGGCTATATTTAGGAAAGCAGCTCCAAAAGGAAAAACACACACACACACACACACACACACACACACACACACACACACACACACACACAAACAGATAAAAGTTCAGAAAGGAAACCAAATGGCTCTTGTCACTTTAGGGAGAGGAGAGAGGGGAAGACGGCTTTTGCTGCCCCTGCCAGCCCTGGCCATGCCCGGTTAGCCCCGGCCGTGCCAGCAGATAAGCAGACCTGCTTGAGGGGAAGTCAGTGGTGCTCCCAGGAGCAGCGTGGGCTCTGCCTAGCTTCCCATGGCAGGCTGGGGGTGGAAGGAGCAGAAGGAACATTTCTCACAAAGACAGAATGTTTCAGGAGGGATCAGAGGGAAGGGAGGGGGAGGCGGGAGTAGGGGGCACCCCGGGGATCTGGCTCCCTCTAAAATGACAGCAGGGACATTCCAGAGGAGAAGAATTACCTCCAGCTCTCTAGCACACCTTCAAATTTCTACTGAAATACAGCCCATAGCTTTGCAACGTCACTGGCCTTCTACCTACTCTGCCAGCCAGACTGCAGACTTTAAATGGCAGAAATTTCATGAAATTAGGCAAGATGCAAACATCAATTTATTGGGCTTTTTTGTTGTTCTTTTTCTTTCCATTGAAAGACAAGGCAGAGACACAAGGTAGCTGGGGATACCTAATTTTCCAGTAACTGTTTTGTCTTGTTGGAACTGATTTTCTATATTTGTCAACTATAACACAGCTCCTTGTTATCTAAATATGATTTAATTACTTGTTTTGAGGTGTAATCTCAGCTACTCTTCAGGATGCAGCATTTACTTTATAAAAGCAGTTTGGGGTCTTTCTTCACTCATGGGTCCAGGTACTCATTATCGGTGAGGATGGGCAGCGGTGGGACGAGGGCTTTAGGGACCAGCTGAGATGGGGAGGGGCGGATTCTCCTCTGTCTGTGACTTTGTTCAGGCACTCTGGAAGTCCCTGGACAAGCGTGACCCTGGGGCAGTTAGCAGAGACTTGCTAGGCTGTGTGCAGGCCCCCAGCATCCCTTTGCTCCACTGTCAAGTATGTGAGATGCCCCCTCACCCCGCTCCCAGCTGGGGTGTCATAGGATGCAGCAGGCCTGAGGGGACCCAGCTAGGCAAGCTCCTTCCTGAGGCTGTGTCTGGAGTCAGCTCTCCAGAACTTTTATTTAGGAACTGACAGAGAGTGGGGGCAAAGGGGACACAGGAAAGGACTCAGGTTTAAATCCTGCGTTTCCTTGGGTTCTAAACCCTGTTTCTGATGACCATCTAGTGATTAATCTGCAAGCCTGTGATCCTATGAGGTCACAGAATCACCAAAAATTAAGAGCTTAGAGGGACCCTGGATGTCCTTTCCTCCAACTCCTTCATTTGATAGATGGGGAAACTCAGGCTGGTGAGGGCTTGCTCAAGGCAGCACTGGTAGTGAGAAGGTCCCTGACTCACAAATGCATGTTTTTTCTACCATAACCAGACCTTGTAAGAATTCTGGGGGCGCTTTTAGAAACTTCTAAGTCATGCCAGAAGTCAGAAGCTAAAAAATGGACAGGACCCCCTTGTTCCTGTTTTCTGCCTCTGGGGAACTTTGAACACAGATCCCTGGGGACAGCTCCAGGCCACCTTTGGCTATGCCCAGGAGGCAAGCGCTCTTTACTTTTGAGCCCCTCCTCCCTCAAACAGGAAGCCCAGGAATGAGCCGTGGGGGCCTCACCTCCTTGTATTCCCCGCTTCCAGGCACCCAGTGGCCTTTCAGCATCAGAGAGGGGCAGTGAGCTAAGGTCTGCCATCCCAATGGTTACCCCGTGGGGAGAAGACAGGACATGGGGAGCCGGCCTCAGAGAGGGCTGCATGTCAAAGCTCGGCCTGGGGGCCAGGCCACATGTTGCCTACTGGGCATGTGGCCTGGGCTGATCACTTAACCCAAGCTCAGAGAAGGGGCTCATCCTACCTGTGGAGGCCCTTTCTGCTCTGGGAGTTCCTTACTTGGAGCAGGTCACAGGCCTGGTTAAAGGAGGGGTGTGTGGGGATTGGAGGGCCTCAACAGAAGGTCTGAGATGGAGGGTCTGGGGAAGAGAAGGGTCAGGAGGCCCTTTCCAGGTGAGCCTGGAGGCCAGAGATAGGACCCATAGGGGTTGGTGAAGTACTTTCTGAGCTCCCTGGTGACTCTCAAATTCTGTACTTCTGTAAGAAAAAGAGTAGTGAAGGTCTTATGGTACCTGAGAAGAGAGATGGGTCCTGGATTCAAAGCTTTTCCCCCTCCTAGTACTTACTAGCTGTGTGACCAGGCCTGAGACCCTTAACCTCCCTGGGCCCGATTCCACATCTGAAAAACAAGGAGTTTGGACTCAATGACACCCGAGGTCCCTCTTCCTCTCCCTGGGCCTTGATGGCCCTTCCAGCACCACATCTAAAAGCTGACAAATACTGGACCAGAAGCCATTTCCTCTTCTATTATGATGATGACCCTGGTTCTCCAGTCTTTCTGCTGAATCCCCTGGCCCTACCTACACTCAGGTTGCCATGTCAACCTTAAGGACAACAGGAAGCTGCACAAACGTTCCCCCAGGTTCATGGCACTTCTCAGTTGGCAATCACCCAGAGAGCCAAGGGGCAGCTGCCTCCCACAAGAACAGGGGCACGGGAGGGAGCCCACCCAACATGAGCACTTAGAACCGGCCCTCATCCACTGACCAATTAAAATGTGAAGCCGTCACTTAGCCAGACACTAAAATAAGCCTTTTACTGTAAGCAACTATATTTATCTATTCCTTTGGAGGACTATTTTGGTCTGTACAGTGAAGAATTGAATCCTGGGCACACAGACTTCTTGTGGGCTGGATCAGCGAGCAGAACAGCTCTTCAGGAGGCAAGGTTTTGGAGGTTATGCATCAAGATATGTGCAGTGAGATTCAGGGAGCCTGCTTGGCTTTGGGTTTTATTTTATTTTTTGTCAAATTTTTGTTGCTTGAGAGAAAAAACCCAAGCACGTCGCCAAGTTCTGTGTCATGTTCAAAGGGCTGCCCGCCCCCAGAGATGCCTCTGCAGGTGCGAGGGGAGGCCGGGCTCTGTGCCTGCCGCCCCCACATTATAGGAGGAGAGGAGACGGAAGGCTTCCTGCTAGCCCTCCCTCTGGGGGCTTTTCAGCTCTCAGGGTAACTGTCGAAAGACCAGATTGCCCAGTTTTCCAAAGTGAACAGCCAGGATGGCTCTCTGGGAACCATTTTCAAGTGGTTTCCAAACATGAGTTAACGTAGCCAGGAGCTGTTTTATTTATGAAAAGGATGAATTCTTGAAAAGCTGCACATTGTGAGATTCTGAAAATGAAATCTTTTCTTATGTGCCCAGAGCTGCTCTCTAGGACACTGAGCTGCAAAGGAGGTAATGCCCTGCCCAAGCAGATGGAACTCTCTCACATGGGTGTTCCCTTTAATCCCTGAAACTAAAGGTCCAGTTCTTGTCCCTGTCCTTCAGTTCTGTAAAATGGGGGTTCAGCCAAAACGACCCTGGAATACAGGATCACAGATTTAGAGGGCATCAAATCCAGTCCCTTCATTCTACAGAGACAGAAATCAGGGTCCAGAGGGAAGTGATTAGCACAGGGTCACGGAGCCAGTGTCTGCCATGAACACAAAGTTGACTGGGTGGGCCTGGCCGGGGAGTTGCTCATCTCAGGGTTTCTCAGTAAAGCTTCCTGCCCCTCAAAGAGCTGGATGGGAAGCCGAGGGCCGTCTCTCCAATGGCTCCCCTAACGGAATCAAGTGTATGTAGGTGGTGACTCAGTACAGTGCCCTTTGTTCCTCCATTTTTAAAAGACCAGACAGGTGATTTCACTGGTTTAGGGATTTCCCAATGAGGAAGCACCTTCTACCAGAGAGCTGCTTGGAACACCGTGAAGTTTCCAAGGTCAATCAATTAATTGGCTGGTGGATATTAAATACCTACTATTGTGCAAGCTAGGCGGTGCCATAGTGCACAGCGTGCCAGCTGGAGTCAGGAAGACTCATATTTAAGACTTCAAATCCAACCTCAGACACTTACTAACTGTATGACCCTGGGCAAATCACTTCACCCTATTTGCCTCAGTTTCCTCATCTGTCAAATGAGCTGGAGAAGGAAATGGCAAACTGCTGCAGTGTCTCTGCCACCCAGAAGGACTCATTCCTAGGCTGCTGCTGTTCGCAGGGAGTCAGTGTGTTTCTTTAAAATGAGTCTCTCAGTCTAAGGCTTGGGATCTAAAATAAACTTTGAGATCTTCCCTACCCACTGAGCTAGTCAATGGCAGGGACCCTTAAAGCCCTTAGGGTATCACCTCATTTACAGGTTCACAGACCCAGAGCAGAAAGATTCCCCAGTCCCAGAAAGGTAGTAAGCCCAGTTTCCACCCAGGAGAATCAATAGGAAGGAAGCTCCTTTTAAGAAGGGATGGCTTCTTTAATTGTCTCTGTAGCTTTGGCACCCAGCATGGTGCCTGGCACATAGGGAGGGCCTTGAATGACTTGTTGGCTGAGGCTCAGGGACAAACCCCTACCCCAAGAACCTGAATCCAGGCTTCCTTGCTCACAGCCCCTACTCCAACGAGTGGAAAACATTCTCATGTCAGAGGATCCCCAAAGAGACTCCTTCCTTCCACTAATGCAGTGATTGCTTTCAATCTCTGAGTTCAGAGTTTCCATTTTATGACCATTATTTCAATGACAAAAGTATATAAACTTTAAAACGCAGGTGGCATTTAAGGAAAAAGGAATGGGATGATTATGAACTTAATTATGTTCCTCTCCAGCCTGCAAAAGGCCAAGTGGAAACTAGCTGCTCAGGCCCAAACCCCCTGTCTACTCTTAAGAAAATTAGCTCTTCCAAGTGGAGAGTCTAATGATTTCATTTCGCAAGAACTGGTTGATCCACAGTCCAGTTCTAAAGAGTTACTTCCTCTGTTCTGCTTGATAAAATATTTAAAGAAAAACAAAAACAAATCCAGAACATACCATGGAATTCCCAGTTTGACTTGGTCAAGACTAACTTTGTGAAGTATCTTGGATATATAATCAAACAGCAATAATGAACCATAATCGGGTTGTTGTTAACACTTCACCCAAATGGCCCTTTTTGGCGGGGAGTAGTGGTCCTCATAATCAAGATCTTGGTTGGACTGCTCAAAGGGCACAATCCAAGAAGAAACCTCCGGAGATGAGGCTTTTCCAACCAAATCTTGGCCACAATAATCAAAGATACGGCCCACAGAGAGACTGAGTGCAGCCTTTGGGATGACTTCCAAGGCCCAAAGTAAGGTGCTCTGGACATGAGAAGCTCTTTCTTGACTTTATAAGGTCACAGAACACACTCCCACAGTCAAAATGTCAGAGAAATGGCACAGGAGACCACACATGCTGGAAATAGATTACAGCAGCTGTCTTCTCAAAGGGTCAATTGAAAGTATACTGATTGAGAACAACTGCATGGGGACCCAGCTGATGCCCCAGCCTGGGAAGGCTGCTGGTGGGGAGCACCCTGGAATGGGCGGCTCCTGATGGAGGCATCAAGAAAACACAGGCATCTTATGACTAGTCCAAGGGGAATGAATGGGACATCATTTCACGGGCACAGTTTGTGCAAATGCATTTGCATATGGCCCCTAAGATGGTACAGTAATAGCTCATTAGCTACACTCGTGAAATGCTCCGATATTAAAAAGTTACAGAGCTCAGTGTGTTTGGCAATCATTCTCTACCATTCCTCTGTAATGGAACCACTAACAGTCTTCTGCTTCTTTCTTTCCCTAGAGAGGAGAGACATTAATCAGCCCCTGGTCCTGTGAATAGGAAATGGGTTTTAAGGATTGAGGAAGGGAAAATGTTCACCCCTTGTTTTGAGGAGCTCTAAACAGATCCTTAGGTTTTCTTTCTTACAAACTGATGGAGCAATTCTTCCAGGCCAGACTCTGATTTTAAAGCCCGACCTTAATTCCCACTCCCACCCCCTTTCATCTTTTTATAAATGCTTTCTTCTGTTCCCTTGGGCATTCCTATTGCTAAGCAGCATGAGGTTAGGAATGATGGATGAGCCCCAGAACGGAAGACAAACAAAGGGCGCTCAGACAGCCCCCCAGGAGCACCTGCACATGCATCTCCCGACCAGGTTTTCCACATTATCTCACAAGACTAGACTCGGTACAAACTAAGCCCCCACCTCCCCTCTGGGGCCCAAAAGCCCCCACTAAACACACGAGGAGGAACAACATGGTCTTCCAATAGAATAAAGAACGGAATGAAAAAAAAGCCCGACAAACCCCAAACCTTCCTGCTGTGGATTACCAAGAAACATCCTGGGGAGGGAACAAGTGGGTTCTGTGCCAGGCATCAAGCTCAGGGCTTTCTGCCACCTACAACAACCCTGATGGGTGAGTGCTGCTGTTGTCCCCATTTCACAGATGAGGAAGCTGGGGCAAGCAGAAGTAGAGTGCCTTGCTGGAAGGAGTCCGCCAGGCTGCCACCTTGACAACATCTCTGTTTCCTTCCTAAGCCTTGCAATATCAGGCAAGTCACTTAAACCTTCGACAAACAAACCATCCGAAAGGGCTGACCAATGGAGGGGGGGGTGAAGACAGGAGCTCTTCTGGGAAAAGCCAAGGTGATTTCCTATTTGGACTGAGGCTAAGTGAAGCCTCATCACCATGGCAACAAAGCAAGGCCAATCTAATTAGGTAAAATGCCATTTCTGCTATGTGGGCATTAAACCACCTCTGAGGGGCTTTGGCATTAGGTGAAAAATCCACATCTGTGCAAGAGACCTGACGATCCTTTCTGAGGCCTGGGTTCTGACAACTGTCCAGACCAGAGACCACAGCGTGGGGATGCCTATCCTTAGGGAAAATGAGCCCAGGCTGGACATTGTGCCTTTCCAGGCATGTGGTCCTGCTACAGTGAGTGGGGGTCAGCTGTCCTCAGAGGCAGAGCCAGGTCAAATATCTCCCAATGGCTAGATGGGTTACATATTAGCCATGGAGGGCTGGCAGCCTCCTGGAGCCCAGGGCACTCAGAGGGAGATCTTGTGCTGGGTCAAGGAGGGCACTCTAGACTCGGCTTCCACCCCCTATCCCAATAATTTCTTAAGTCAGGGCTTTAATTTTTTTTTCCCCTCCAAGCATGTCAGAAAAGGCAGTGGAACGGAGCTTCTTGAGTCAGAAAACCTCAAGCCCAAATCCAGCCTCAGAGATTTATTCCTGCATAGCCCTGGGCAAGTGTCCTGACTTCTCTGGGCCTCAGTTTCCTCATCTGCAAAAGGAGGGGGTTAGACTTGATGGACTCCAAGGTCCTTCCTTGTTCTAGACTCAGCCTGCTTTAATTATCTAAATGAAGCCCCCCATGCTACAGAAAGAACTTCCAGCAGGCTGCCAAGGCTAGGTAGACAAGCAGCTTAGGGCCCATCTTGCCTCTCCCTTGGATGACCAGGGGGCAAAGTTGGAAAGAAAAACAACCCCACCAGGAAATTATAGTGTGGGTGATAACAAAGCTAAATCTTACTCCGTTCCTCTTCTCTCATCAGTGCCCCTAAATGTTTTAAATGACTTTCCTTATTATTTACATTCCTCTTTGGAGCCTTGCTTGTTTTCAGGTTAGAAATGTAACTGCCTGTGTTGGACTAACGTTGCAGCACTGCAGCCATTACACGCTATAATCCAAAGGGTAAACAAATTCCGCAGGGATTTGGCATGCCTGCTACTCTGAGAGGCAGCTCCATCGGGGAGAACGTGCCCAGAACTGCAGACAGGTGGCCACTCCATCCAGGAAGAGGGCTCTGAGGGAGCATTTTCAAGACTGCAGCTTGCTATGGTCGAGCCCAGCCCATCCTAACAACAGGCCTGACCTGAAATCAGGGAACCAAAAAGCTTTTGGACACAAACTTTTGAGCCAGAAAAACATGGAAATCTACCTTCTTGTGCAAGCATCTGTAGAGGCTGGCTTGCTTCACTGGCCCTAAACTGATTCTGAACCAAGTCTGGAGCTTGGTGGTTTCTCCTTCAATTCCTAATGAAACTGTCCACCCCAGAAATTGATCCAACAGGGGACGGAGCTGATCCCCCTTCAAAGGAAGAGCTACAAACCCAGAACAACCAGAGATGTAGCTTACCTAGGGCTGCCATCCCTAACCCTTTGAGACTCTGGCTTAGACTTGGCAGGCATGTGAAATGCTCGAGTGTGCGAGCATGTGCGTGCGCGCGCGTGCGTGCACACACACACACACACACACACACACACACACACACACACACACACACACACACACACACACTCTCCTCAACAGCAAGAGAAAACCCCAATGTGACCGAGGCCTCCTGGCTGCATCTGTTTGTGGGCTGGGAGCTCTCAGCAGGAGCCCCAGCTGTTCCCCGAATGGCACATGCTCCCCCTTCTCCTAAACCTTCCAGCAAGCCGCCAGATCTATGTTCCTTGCTAAACTCTGCTCATGATCCCAATGAATCAGTGGATGGGGCAGCTCACTGATCAACATATTTAGAAAAATAACTAAACCAGGAAGAATTCAGAATACTCAGCATTCCCAAATTTGGGGTGAAAGAATCTGCAGTGTAAATATGGGTTCAGAGAGAGTGTTGAGAAAATGAAATGGAGGAAAGAAAACCATCTGAGGGCTTGGGGACCTCAGCCAGCTCAGCCCCAACTGGAGAGTCCACATGGAGGACCAAGCATCAGCCTGGCACCCAGGCACAAGCTCTCCCACAGCAAGAACTCTTCATCTGAGGGCTGCCAACTTGGTTGTTTTTAAACGTTAAATATACTCAATATAATTGGTATGATTTCCTTTGTAATTCTGCGTATTTCATTTCATGCATTTAAAAACAATATTCTGAGAAGGGATCCCAGTGTTTCACCAAAGAAGTGAGTGCTCTGAGACTAACAGATCTATGAGTGTATGTGGCTACTTTTCTGCCCTCTCGTCTCTCCCATAGTAAAACAAAGGAAGGAAAGAAGAAAAGAGGGAAGAAAAAGGGAGAAAGAATAAAGGAGAAACACAGGGAAAAAGAGAAAGGGAAGAAAGGAAGGAAGAAAAAGAACAAGAGAAAGAGAAAAAGAAAAGGAAGAAAAGGAAGGGAAGGAGTGGAAAAGGGAGAGAGAACAAAAGAGAAAGAGAAAAAGAAAATGAAGAAAGGGAGGGAGGGAGGAAGAAATTCAGAGGAAAAAGGGAAAGGAGAAGGGGAAGAAGGAAAGAAGTGAAGGGAAGAAGGGAGAGAGGAAGAAAAAGGAGAAAGAATAAAAAGAAAGGGAAAGGGAAAAGAGAAACAGAGAAAGAAAAAGGAAAGGAAGAAAGGGAGGGAGGGAGAGAGGAAAGAAAGGGGAGGGCCATGAGGAATCTGGCAGAACAGAACCTTCTGGCTTCCCCTCTGAGCTCTCCCCACCCAAAGAAAGCCTTGCTGGGCAGACGAGAAGAAAGAGAAACCCCATCAGCAGCAAAGGCGCATTTCCCATCCAAGCAGTTACCTGAGCTCACACAGCCCTGCTGGAGGGGGTCCTGCAGTGACGTCACAGAATGGAGGACTAGAGCAGAAAAGGGGACAAAGTGGGGGAAGAAGAGTTAAGCAAGAAGAGACCAGAAGGCCCGGTTCATCTCACCCCAGATCCCAAGACCCAGAGCTGACCCGATGCTAGGAATCTGACTCACACCGGGGAACCCCACCTAAGCTGTCTGCTAGGGAGCCACGGGGGTCACACACCAAATGCATGTGAACCCCCTGTGGGGACAAAGCCCAAACACCCCCCTGAACTGGAGGCCCTCACCTATGCAACATCCCACTCCTGGGACAGCCTGACACTGATTTACCTTTCACATTTTTTCTAATTCTCCATCTCAGTTCCTTGATTTTTACACTATATTTATGCATAAACAGCAATTTCTTAATTGGTAACTCATTTGCTGCTTGCAAATTTAGCAGAGCATAAGCCTTGCTTTCATGAAACTCAAGGTGGCCCCATAGCAACAGGTTGTGAAAGCAAGATGGGCCCTGCCTACCAACTGGTGCCAGAGCACGGCACAGTCAATAGACTCTTCCTGCTCCTCCTCCTTCCCCCTTCTCCCAGGTACCAGAGTGGCAGAACCTTAATCACCTTGTCCTGGTGGCTGCCCTTGCACAGGCAGGACACACTGGCCCAGCTCGCCGTTGAGCCACAGCTGCATCCGAATAAATGGTTCCCGGCCCTTCTGGGTCAGTTTACTCCACGGCTTCGGCCTTGACAGCATGTCACTGACGCTGCCCTGTGAGAGGCCCAAAACCTTAAGTGACAACCAGAAAACACGGGGTCAGCGCAGGGTTAGGGACACTACTCATCATCCATGATGATATGACCTCCCTGGGAATCCCACTGCTGTGCCCTGGGCTTAAGCTCAGTGGTCCTCAGTTTCCCCATATACAAAAGGAGGGGGTGCCTCATGGGTCTCCAGGGTGCCTCCCAGTGCTGAATGACCCTTGCCTCTGGGATCACGTGGGGAGCAGACATGTGGGGGCCAGGGTTGGTGCTGAGACTTGATAACGAGTCCCCACGATGGGCATTTCTGGAGCTCAGGCTGGGAAATGGCAGGGAGTGGTCAGAGAGGATGGCAGGGGGCTCTCTTAGCTTTTTCTGATGCCAACCTAACAGTGAAAACACCTGTGTGCCTGACATTGGAGCCCACGGGGATGCTGGGCAGGCCAGCTACAATGCCATGATGCTGGAGACCCAGTCACAGAAGGGCAATTTGTATGCACTGGGCATGAGGTGGATGCGGACATGACTGCTAGCAGACCATCTGCCTGATGTGGGATCAGAACCACTCTGGGTTCTGTGGTGCTAGTCTGAACAGGCCTATGCAGGCAGGCACAGCTGGAAGCTCTGGACCAGGAAAGAGCTGCCTTGGTACTTCCCTAGGGTCATGTGGCCAGAGGGAGTCAGAGATGGGACTTGAGCCCAGGGCCTTCTGACTGGTCAGCTCCCCTTCCACTACACCGGCTCATGCTGCCTCTTGAATAAAAGAATCAATGCCATGGGTTTGTGTTTGCTGCTCACGCACTGAGCATTGGGGTCACCAATGGGCCCAGAAGAGAGCTAGGGAGCCGGAGGGGGAGGGGAGGGCAACTGGGTTAAGTGACTTGCCCAAGGTCACAGGGCTAGTAAGTGTTAAGCGTCTGAGGCCGCATTTGAACTCAGGTGCTCCTGACTCCAGGGCCAGTGCTCTACTCACTGTGCCACCTAGCCGCCACAAGGGGAAGCATTTTCAAGAGCTAATCTACAAATGGAGACAAATCTTCACAATGATGATTAAAAGTCTCCAAGATGTGTAAAATGTGCTTGTTTTGACATATGGTCATACATATGTATACGTATAAACACCCACACACACATACCCAAATACTCTCCAAACATATTCAAGGGCTGCACTCCCAGGGAAGGGGTGGGGGTGGGCGAGTAGAAATGCATCTGAGGACAGCATTTGGAAATCTTCTCTGAGATAGAGGCAGGAAACCTGAGTCTCCTTAAGCTGCTCTCCCAATGGCAAACTAAAAAGCCTGGCTGACCTACCCAAAATATCCTCAGAGGCAACCACATCAAGATAATTCACTGTGCAAATACACTAGGGACCCATGAAGCCAGGGAGGGGGCCCATCTCTGCCACACCCGCATGGCCTGTAATATGATGGGCTGGGTAGAGAGGGCAACTGGGCAGAGAAGTGGTGACAGTGCTGGGCCTAGAGTCAGGGAGGCCTGAGATTAAACCTAGTCCCAGACACCTGCTGGCTGTGTTACCCTGGGCAAGTCACTTAGCCACTGTGCCTCAGTGACATGGGCAGCTGTGCTTCTAAGCTCCCTTCCAGCTCTAAATCTACAAGCCTATGTCCTGGGTCTGAACCTCGGCTATGTGACCCTGGGCACGAGCTCAGGACTTGGCTCCTGGAGCCCTAAGTGGCGCTTGGACTAGAGGGTCTCTGAGGTGCTGATGGGATTGTCCGATGCTTCATTTTACTTAAAGGTATTTCCAAAAGAGAAAGAGGAATCTTTTGGCTTTATTCATCATATTCTACTTTCCTATTTATCCAGAATCATGACATGGAAGTTATGATAGGCAGAAAAACTCCTTCCCAGCCTGGACATCCCGCCCTCCTTTTCTGGGAATGTAGGGCATATTTTATTTTTAAAATAATTTTTTATTCCTATCTTTGGACGTTGCCTTACCTGCATTTCTAATGCTTGCTACCTCTATCTCCCATGCTGATTGGTTTCCCAATGTACACTCCCCTCCCCTTTCCAGATACCCCTTATAATTACAAAAGACTAGCAAAAAAGCAAACAAAAATCAATTCAGCAGACCAATCAACATATCCACAAATCTAATATTATATGAAATGTTCTCATGGATACAAATGTACCCATAATCCCCCACCTCTGCAAAGAAACAGAGGAAGGTACCTTCTCATACCTCTTCTTTGGGGCTAAGAAAGAATTCAGTTTTGACTGTATTGTCATATGACTACATTTACAACAAAGGGACAGATCATGGGTTAAAAGGAATTTAGTCAAAATAGGTATATTTTGGTATTATCTTTTCCTACTTTCTTAGACCTTGAATATCTAGACTCTTTTATAACAATCTCTGAGATCTGTAACGCTGACCCTGAAGAACTGTCTGATTCACAAAAGGACAATAGCATTTTCTTCAGCACAGTTCTGGCATTGTGTATTGCATTTCAATTTATGATGATAATTCCCCCCCCCCCCCCCCCCACCGTAAGATTCCTCTTAAGTCCTTCAATTGAGATAAAGACCTAGGCAAACAGACATCTAGTAGGAAACAGTAAATCCTTTACCTTCTCCCCGAAGATTCTCTGACAGATGCCATTCTTGGCCAGCTTCTCTTTGACCTGGCGCGTCAGCTCTATCGTGTCCACTTCCTGGTACATGTAAATCTCGTACTGCTCTGGTGTCAATGGGGGGACGGAGGGCTTGGATGGCTTTGACATGGGCACGATAGGGGAAGAAGGAAGAGGGCTATTTTGGGGCGTCTCGCTGCGGCTGGCTCCCGTCAAGCTCAGCTCTGAGCTCTGGGAGTAGGGTGACTCTGCGCTTGGCCACTCTTTCCAGTACTCAGAAGAAGAGGGTCCTTGGAGTTGGCTGCGGTCTGGCCGGGGCTGGTTACTGCTGCTGGGCTTTTCCTTCCCACTGTTGGTTTCCTCGACCTTTATCTCCTCAGGAGGAGCTGTGCTTCTCCGTTCGTGCTGGACAGTGTTCCACCAATGGTCCTTCCAGACGCCACCCCGGCCCAGCTCATTTTTAACGTGCCTGAGCACACCTTGTGCAGCATCTGTTACCCCATGAAGCTCTAACACAGGGGCCTCCTGGGACTCCTTCTTGAGACCTGAGAGGTTCTGCAAAGCAGAGATACTAGAATCTGCTACTGAAGAGTGTTTCTTCAGGGAAATGGCCAAAGGAGAATAACTGGACACTGAGGACATTGAGGCGGTTATTATTTTGGGGGATAAGATGGAGACGTCAGCTTGTGACAAGGGCGTTGGCTTTAAGGCAGGGTCAAGGGCTGCTTGCTGGGCCTCCATTTCTCGGCGAGCTTGCTGCAGGATAGATCGGATGGCATCGTCTGAGTTACCTCCACTTGAGGCTGAGGAGGGCTGGGCTGGTTCTGCTGTGTGGGACAGAGACCAAGAGGCAGTGATTGCACCTTCCAGCTCAGCCCATGTGGAACCAGAGTGGGCTCCACCCCTAAAACTGAGACATTCATGGGGGCTCTTTCCATAACCTTATAAAATTCGGCCAATGAAACCCTTGCTTTCATGGTGCTAAAAACAGTGGTGTGACCTCCTTTGGAGTTGGATGATCTAGGTTCAGATTTGGCCTCCGACTGACTCCCTGCCTGACCTGGGCTGGACGGCCTGTGAAGTCCCTTCCAGCTCTGGTCTAGGACCCTGTGACTTGCAGGGGGGCATCCTATCCTTGGATGCTCTGTCTGCTTTGTACACATGTAAACAGGTGCGCACCACTGGCCCTGGAAGAATAAGCTCCTGGAGGGCAGGAGCTGCTTCATTTTGTCTTTATCCCCTGGAGCCCAGCACATGGTGAGGCTCTATTAGATCATGCAGGCTGGAAAGAGGGAGAATGCTCACCAGCATTCAGTGGTTGGCCTAGCTTCTTTCCAACTGTGCCAGAGCCTATGGAGCCCCATGCCTGGCACCCATACTGTCAGCCAGGCAGGGGGCATAAATTTTTTATTAAATTCTGAAGTGAAGCCAGTAGTATCCACTAGCAACTTTGGGTCACTTTTTAGAAAGCTCCAAATTCATCAGGAGAGCATGGAAGAAGGTCAACCACTTGTTACTATAGAAAAGGGAGGTAATCTGGGAATTGCTAGACCATTGGGGTTCTAGGCCTGGCTCTGCCCAGATATGTGACCTTGGGCAGCAACATTTTATTTATATCATTAGCCCCGGGGGTCTAGCACCATGCTTGGACAGAGCAGGGACTTAAGAATTGCTGACTTAAATCAATTAAACTCTCATCTTGTTTCCTCATCTGTAAATGTGCATGACCCTGATTTTCAGGTAGGCTTCTTTAGGGAGAGTTAATCCCAAGATGTTACACTATGGATTTTTGCCCCAGGAGCAGTGTGGCCGATGGTCATGACCAGCCTAATAAACTCTCTTTCCCTTCTGGGCAAAAGATCAAAGAAGAAGAATATCTCTTTCCTCAATGGTGGGAGTTTTGTAGCTCACGCTAGGGGAATGATGCCATGGGCTCGGCCAGCGCTAGATGGCTCAGCACCGAAGCCAGCTGTGACAAAATGACCTGGCCATGTGACACGTGCTTGAAAATTAGGGTGGGAAAATATAGTGGGGATGGTGGTACAGGGGCTTTTAGGATAAGATGAAGACTTCAATGGGCAATCGAGAGGGAACCCTAGAGCAGAGGCAAAGGCCATCACATGACAGATGAGGAAACCAAGGCACAGAGATGTGAAGAGAAATCCAGAACTCACTGGGAAGAAGAAACCCTGGACTAGTAAAGCTGACTTCTAACAGACACAGTCCAGGCCCTGACTTTCTGTTCAATGCCAAAACATTTTACATGAATTTGCAGCCTAGTCCATCAAAGTATTATCAAAACTCAAGATAAGAAAAGCTAAAATGCATTCGTTTCCTTCTGATTTATCTAAAGCAGGACTTCTGAACCTGACGCCTATGAACTTGTTTTTAAAAATATGTGGCTAATTGTATTTCACATAATGGCTTTCCTCTATAATCTATCTATGTGATTTTATGTGTTTAGGAAGAATGGCCCTGAGAAGGGTCCCACAAGCTTCCCGAGCACACAAGAAGGGGTGAAGAGGCCCACATCTAAAAGAATGAGGCTCTGTTGGGTTTCCAAATCAGAAATCTAATCATAAGTCTTCTCAAAATGAAATGATATTGAGCAGATATTAAATGCATTAGTCTGGCAGCACCATTTTGCCACAAGGTTAGTGTTCATTTCCAAGCAGCACCTCCACATAACATGCCCATGTTGTGATTGAGAGAAACATAAATTCAAAGTAATCAGTTATTCAGTGCTGGTTCCTAAAGTGGGGAAGGAGGATCAGTGAAGGAGCCCAGACACTGTGGGGAGTGGAAAACGCCATCACTGCAGGCAGGCCCGAGATAACCAGGGCAGGTGCTATGTGAAAGAAAGCCCATTTTGAACTGCAAGAAAGTTTAAAGCATCTTTAAAATGAGCCTATGAAAAAGTTTTAAGTGAATAAACTGCTCAGTGTGCAAATAATTATTCCATAAAATGTCCTGCTCAACAAGAAGACTGTGGTTTACACTTGGGCTTTGGCTTCAAGTCACAGAAGAGGTTGGGGAAAAAAATGGCTATTAGCCTTGGCCAAATGCATACTAACCAGCACCCCCAGTGCATCCAACCCTCCCCCCCCCCCAATCTGAAGCTTCAGGTCAAGGGCTGTTACAGCAGACTCAGACCAGCAAGCCCATGAGGACTGCTTGAAGCCATCCATCTGGTCGGCTGTCTGTCCTTCCATACCTGTTTTCTGCACTTGTAGCTCCCTTTTGGCTTGCTCCAGAATTGACTTGATGGCTTCGTCAGAGCCAGTTTCAGTGGTTCGGATCCGAGTTGTGATGTTACCTAAGGGGAAAAAAATGGAGGATGTGAAGCCCCCATTCTAAAGCAAAGCCTATGGCAAGCAGGGAGGTCATTCTGACAGACAGCCCCTGGAGTTGAAACTAGTGCCAAGAAGGCCTTTGTGATGGCCAGACAGTTACCTCTGCTTATTGCTAGGAGAGGTTCATACCAGGGATTATGACACCTTGCAGGAAATTATTCCTGCGTTATTTATTCTAAAACAAGTAGCATTTTGACAAGGAGAGGGGAACTTTGTATTGACTCATGCTGGACAAGTCCCCAGGTCAGGGGGCTCCAGCCTGGGAGGGCTTTGCTAGACTTTGTAGGAAGGCAAAAGAAACTTGTCAATTCACAATTTTTTTTAAGCAGCAAAAGGTAAGATATTCTCATTAAAACAATTTAAAAACAACTACCCCAACTGATTTGGTTTGCAATCAAATTCAGACACTGTACATTTATTCAAGGCTGGAATCTAAAATAGAAAACATTTTTAGCAGAGAGCAGAGTTAATTCCGGTTAGTTTTAATCTTCAGGTTGTATAAGGTAAAGAGTCAAGAGATTTAGTTTTAAAGTTTCAAGATCTGTCAACTTGCTTCCCTAGCAATGAGAGGATTTTACTTTCTAATGATTCCCAGAGAAGAATGCAGAGTCCGATAGATTATAATGATGTGGTGGAAAGTAGTTGTGAACACAGAGCTCAGAGACTGAAACAAGTCTGGGTCATATCCTCTCTGGGGGCCACAGCAGAGAGCTGCTGGGGGTATTGGCATGTCTAAGGTCACCTGGCTGAGATGCATCAGAGGCAAAACCGCCAACTCAGGCCTTCCAGACTCTGACGTCAGCTCCCTCTAGAACCCCATGTTGCCCCTTTTGGGCCCCAAATTAAGCTGCTGGTGTCAAGAGAGGTAAATGCCTCTGTAAAAGGTAGCTCCAAAGAGCATGGTGATCAAGATGGAGGAAGAACACCTAAACATCTGGGATTTTTCCTATATTATTACATACCTTTGTGTCTCCAGCACTTAATGCAAGGCTTGGCACACAGTCGGTGTTTAATAAATGCCTGATTTTATATATGTACACATACATATGTGTGTGTGTGTACATGTACACAGGGACTTTTGTCCCCAGCACCTAGCACAAGCGCCAGGTACACAGTAGCTATAGCTGCTTAATAAAGGCTACTTGATTCACTGAATGTAGGTCCCTTGAGGGTAGAGGCTATTTCACTTTTGCTTTTGTTTCCTTAGCACCTAGCATAGGTGCTGGGTACACACTAAGTGCTTAATAAATGCTTCCTGACTGACTGTCCCCCTCTATAGGTGTAAGCTCCTCCAGTTGGGGACAATATCACTTTTGTAACCCCAGCACTTAGCAAGGTGCCAGGTACACAGTAAATGCTTAATCCATGCTCAAATGATATTTCATTAGATAAAAGCATAAGGAATCAGTGACACAAATGCTTCTTCTCTGCACATGATGTCTCGTTTCACCTGCTCAGAGGACAACGGGAGCCCTGTCACCTGCGTGTTTTGATGGGGGCTGGGAAGGGAGACGCCTTGAAATTCCAGGCCCCCTGCTGCTCTCTTTTTAGATGTCCACATCCGTAGGTTCTGACGATAGAGTGGGGGGAACGGTGCGGTCTAACCCATGCGTTGTTTTATACTTACTAGCTCTGTTTTTCCATCAGATTCCAGGCCAGAATCAAACTGCACAGTTTTAACAAAAAGACCCCGCTAACTAATGCGCGCACGCTGCTGCCGAGGTGAGGGACCGCAAAGACAAACACCTGCCGGTGACATACCTTCAGACCCATTTCTTCGCTTCGGCACTTCCTGAAATAGTCTGTTCAGGTTCTGGCCTGGATTTTCTGTTGAAAAACAAGTGTGGTAAGAACAAAACAATCAGGGGATGGTGGTGGTGACAACATGGGCTGTGACATGAAGGTGGACCAAGCAGCCCCGGATGGAACGATTCAAAGGCTTGGGGGCTTTGGAAGGAGCCAGGCACTGGGAAAAGGTCCTAAACCGACTAACAGAGAGAATGGCCATAGAGGTTTTCAAAAAAAAAGATCTGATAAATACAAGCCTGAAGATATGTCATAAAATGAAGAGGTTTTTACAAAGAGAGAGAATCTTCCCAAAGAAAAGTCAGCCCCCTCCCCTGCAACTGCTCCCCTCTCCACCCCACCCCAAAACACCACATTTATCATTTGGAGATTTTTAATTTAAATGAACCCTCTATATACTTGCTGCAAAATGAGGCTGTATTAAAGTCCTCCCACTTTGTTAAAAATCTAAGTTTTGTGATGTCTCAAATGTCTGACATTTGAACACACCTCGTGTATACTGTTTTCTTTTTTACCTAAGCAAGGCAAATCACTTCCTTTCTCTGGGCCTCAGTTTCCTTCATTTGTAAAATGAGGAGGCTGGACCAAGAAGGCTCTGAGGTCCTTTAGAGCCCTAGATGTGTGAGTCCATGATCCTCTACACCTGTGTGGCCCTGGTTAAGTCACTTGCTCTCTTTGGGCCTGGTTCCTCATCTGGAAAACCAAAGGGCTGCATTAGAATGTCTCAAGCCCCTTCCAGCTCTAGATCTGTGGCCCCATAACCTTCCTTAGGGACGTGGCTGACTTAACAAAAGCCCTTTTCTTGGGTCCCTGTGGAACGTAGGCATGTATGGATTTTCCAATACTGAGGGCTACTATGAGGTCAGAGATATAATAAGATAGCTAGCGCTAGGGATTACCCTCTTTTTCGAGGATGGGTTGGAGACTAGAATTCTTGACGGGAACCTTCTCCTTCCATGCTCTGTGCTGTCTCTGAACCCTTCTAAGCCAATGGTCTTTCACTGGACTTGAGGTCGACCCAAGTTAGCTCTTTGCCGGGGTCCAAACTGACCTCTGCTCATTAAACAAGTTGCATGGTCTTGCCTGTGAGAGCAGTAACACGTAAGGGGAAGAGTAGTGGACAGAACATCAGGAGACCTGGGTTCCAAAGCTTAGCTCTGACCCGCAGGCCTCACTTGACCATGGGTGACTCATATCAACTTTTCTGATTTCAACTTCCTCCTTGGCCCAATGGCTGGTCACACCACTCATGTGACCTTACTCCCAGGGTGGTGTTAAGAGATGTTAAAAGCTTTGTCAGACTGAAAGCACTATGGAAATGTGAGTAGTTATCGGTACTGTTATTATTACTAGGATTATTGCTGTGATTAGTGCACGAGCCAGGAAGGAGAGGTTCCTCTGCCTAGGCTAAGGATTGGCGGGAGCAGAGCTGTAATGTTCTGGCGCCACAGTCCCCACACGGCCTCCCAACCGGGAAGGGCTCTCACCTCTTTGTCGGCCCTGGATGCTCCGGAGAGCCAAGATGTTCTGCTCGTCTGACAGGAACTGCTTCATCTTGTGGAATGGCTCCTTGCCCCGCACGGTCAGCTTGTTCCAAGGCTTTGGCCGGGCCAGGATCTCGCTCACGGACCCTTGCGACAGTCCCAGGACATAATGTCCAAATATCCGCTGTCCAATATTGTGCTTGATCAACTGTTCTTTCACCTGGCGTGCAATCTCGGCTGTGTCCATCTCCTCGCCTTCAGAGACGCTGCCGGCGCTTTCGGACTGGCTGGGAGACGGGGCCAGGCCGTTTACATCGGGGCTTTGTTGTAATGGACTTTGGGAGGGGATGGAGTTTGTGCTGTATTGACCTGTTGGAAAAATCATGCTTGTGCTTCCGGCTTCCTGCATGGCCTTGGAGTAGAAGGACTGCATTAGCTGTCGCTGGAGGAGAGAGTTTAGTGCAAATTTTCCTGTAGAAGCCAGGGGTAGGCTGGGGCTTGCCAGGGATGAGCTGAAAAAGTCTTGACTTAAACCCGTTGGTGAGAACTGGTGTGTACCATTAGTATTGGAAACCTGTTCCCCTGGGTTTCGGGGCAACTGAGAAGGAGGGGAGGCCGGCAAAGCTCCAGGGCGCGGATTCTCAGGCTGGTCTTTCCCTTTTCTCCTGGCTGACCCTACAAGGAAGGTCAAACATAATGCATTATGGGGGATTAAAAAGGGAAAAACCAAGATCAAAATGCAAAGTTTGCCCCGCAAAAGGGAAAGTAGTGCAGATTTTTACAAGGGCCAATGAGGTGTGTTGGTTGGTTGGTTTGTAAATTGAAATTTTAATCAGCCAAACAAGGCCCCCCAAAACAAGCAACATGCATTTTCATGTTTGCACCTTTCTTGTACGTTGCAGCCTGGAGAATCCCCTTTTTACAGAAACTGAAATTCTCAGTGTTACAAGAAGCGCGGTACCACACACAGTAAAGAGTCGACAGGGCGCACGCGGCAGGGCCGTTATTGGAGCGCTAGCCTTCAAGCTACTCCCCGAGGAACCCTGCCTGACCTGGAGCAGCGAGCACTGACATTTATGGACCAATGGATTCTCTCAAACACCTGGCTTTGAGGAGGAGGCACTGTGAGATGTCTACCGGAGTGAAGGCACACACATTCTTAAGGAGGCAACGTCATCGGACACCTTGAAATGTTTTCCCGACTCCCAGACCAGAAGCACAGCCAGTCCCGAAAAGCTAGGACTCCAACCAGTTACACAAAGAGTTAAAAGAGGCCAAGCATGGGGCAGCCTCCCCACCACCCAGAAACGCTGACCAAAGCAAAGAACCTTCCCTAAAATCAGGAAGGGTAGGGAGGCAATGGCTACCAGAACACCAAAGAAAACAGGCCTACCTCGATTAGTGGAGAAAGCATCCTTTAAATCTCCCACTTGGTCTATCACTTTGAGACGCCCTCAACAGCACCCTACTGCATCTACAACTTCTAGTACGTTCATCCTCTTAACCATTCTACCAACAGGGAGGAAGGAGGAAACTGTCTCCTTAGGCCTTGAGGACCTTGCAGTCCACTCATCTTTCTGAGGCTTTATCCCAGACTCACGTTTCACTTTCCTCTTCCTAGTATCCCCTGGAAAATTAACCAAGTGCCAGAATCTAGATCCCATGAACCTACCGCTCAGGTCACTATTGGTAATTCGCAGGGTGGCGTTCTCGGACTGCAGAGAGCGGTTCTTCTCCAGCAGTAAGACCTCCAGCGGCTTGGATGCATCCTAGACCCAAGTCAAAACATGCCTTTACTTCCACGATAAATCACGTCATCTGAAGCAGGGGAAAGGTTCACGTGGGGCTAACAGGAAGGGATTTGGTAAGGAGAGGAAAATCCTGTCTGGTCCAGTGATGGGAGGCTGGAGGTAGGCTGGGGTGGGGAGATTTATCCTGGTCTTCTTTTGATTGGACAGCTATGGACTTAAACCTTTCTATTCAGATTCCCAGTTTAATAATGTAAGCATAGATTTGGAATGGAAACTCCTTGAGGTCAGTGACTGTTTCCCTTTGGGTTTTGTACTGTTAGAGCCAGCACACCCAGTGCCTGACCCAAGGCAGGCACTTAATAATAAATGCTCACTGAGTGACTAATTGATAAGAGTTTATCCGTCCCCACCAGAAACTTGACCAAAGTTACAAAGTTTAGAAGTGGCAGGTCTTCCAATTCTCCATCTGGTGTTATATGAACTCAAACTTTAGAAGAGTTCTAGAATTTTCATTCGAAGTATTCTGACAAGCTCTTGTTCTTATTTTTAAATGTTAGTTTTAATGAAACCCTGGTGGTCGAAACTATCTTTCTACTACTAGAGAATTAATTACATCCTTAAAGTTTGTCTTCAACTTCAAGCCATCTGAACACTCAATATGGCTGAGCAACTGGCCATTTAGCTCACAACAAGCCATCAGAAAGTCAAACTCTAAGCAATCCTTTCAGACCCGCCATGCTGGTGGCAGCTCCCTTTGGAATTCCAGGAGAAAGAAACCATTTGATAATTTTCCATCTGTAGTCAGATTAAAATGCATGAACGTCAGCATGCTGTTCTTTTGCCTTCCCAACTCAAAGCACAGGAAGCTCAGATTTCTTTAAATATGGATATTCCCAGCAAATCAGTATTAACCTGATTTTTAAGAAAAAATTGCTGACATTCAATCCTAATTTTTTTTATCCATGTTTTTAGTTAAATCGCAAAATAATTTAGTCTGAGCAACTAATTAAAAAACATTAATAACACATCTCTCTCTTTTTTCCCCTTTATTTAATTAAAGGCAATTTGTGTTAACAAGGCTAAACGTTCAAGTAAGCTGCAAATTGGACCATGGCACCAGTGATCAATTAAGTGCCAGTATTTTCTCTAAAGAGAGAAGAGTCTTAGGCTAGTGCAACGCTGTCTTTATTATTATTATTACTATTATTTTGCTTTTTGGAGGAGGGAAGGTAGGGCAGTTGGGGTTAAGTGACTTGCCCAAAGGCACATGGCTTGTTTTTTTTTGTGTCTGAGGCCAGATTTGAACTTAGGTCCTCCTGACTCCAGGGCCGGTGCTCTATTCACAGCGCCACCTAGCTTCCCAGAGACTCTGGCTTTAAATACCAGTTCTAGAAATGGAGAGACGATGGTGGTGATCAGAATGACGAGTCGAAAGCTGAAATTGGGTTCCATACCTGGGTCCCAGCGCCTTCGGAGGGGGTAAATTCCATGGATTTCAGGATGCTGCAAAGGACAAGACGGACGGCTTCAGTTTCTCATTATTCATTTCATAGCAGCTATATTAATGGGCATTAATGCGATCATTTCTGACTGTCCAGGAGCACTGCAAGTGACAACTTTCACAACTTTCAGAGCAGTAACATAATCTGATAACGAATATAGAATAACTATTCAAACGACTTATTGGACAGAAAAAAAATTCTCAAGTGCCACGTAAATCACTGCACAGGCAATCCTGCCAGGCCATCTGAGAGTGTAAATTTACAGGTTAATAAGGAGAGAGCATTTTAAGCTGTCAGGAGCAACATGAATTTATTTGTGAAGCCTGAAGGGAAGGGAAAGTTTCTACTGAAGCAGGACGCGAGGGGAGAATAACCATCACGTCTCACATGCAATATGGAGCCCGTGCCACTGGACTGGCTGAGACAGTAATCCAGAGGAAACTGGTGGTGGGGAAAGGGGGCACAGACTATTTTCTCACCCCAGGGCTACAAGGCAGCACTTTTTCTGCTAGCTTCCTAACCTAAAGAGACATAGGAGCCTGAAATGTTTGACATTCTCCTTGACAGAGGGTCAATGACTAACAGACTGAGAGAAGGAACTCTTCCTTGTTTTGTAGGGGTGGTGTCAGGAGGGAGGCAAAGATGGCACTGACTGGGGTTGGCAACACCTGGGAAGGAGATGCTGCCCTGGGTACAGAGAGGTTAATTAACTTGCCCAGGGTCACAGAGTTTATGCTCCCTACCCATGAGGTGGAGACTTTGGGTCTTAACTTGCAATTTCATTGGTTTTAGGAATTTCTGGTGGAGACGTTTCCTGTAAAGAGGCAGACTGGCCCCTGCAAATTACTGTCTTAGAGAGGTGCCTGGGGAAATGCAAGGCGAGGTAATTTTTCAGGGCCACAGTTGGGTCCTGTGTGCCATCGGAGCCCAGCTTATCCTGACTTAGGGGCCAGCTGTCTGTCCACTCTCCCTCTCCCTCCCAACCCTTCACTACTTTGTCATGATTTCTCATCAGCCAAGAACATGATGGCCCTACTTCTTTGTGACAATGGCCCTTTTATGAGGTAGGCTCACTAATTACTGGAATGAACTGCTTTGATTTGAGTGTTTTCTAGAGAAGCTCAAAAGCTGAGGGTCATGGGAGTCATTAGCTTTTTCAAGTTTGAATCTTTTCTGTGGAATTTAAATTTCTTTTAATTACTATACTGGAGAGGCTGGAAAACACATCCCAGCAGTTTTCATGAGAGATATTTTTAAATGCAAAAAAAAATGCATGCATGTGTGTGTGTGAGAGGGAGAGAGATGTGGAGAAAAGAGAGAAGGGGAAGAGAAGAGAGAAGAGAGGAAAGAAGAAAAAGGAGAGAAGGATGAAAAGAAAGAGAAGAAAAAAGAGAGGAGGAAAGAGAAAGAAGAGCAGACAGGGGTGCCCCAGGGCATCTCAGAACCCGGCCAGCCCACTGGTGCCAGGCTGAGGCACGGCTCCAGGCCTTGTCTGCCTTGGGTCCCCACAGTGCCCTATGGCACTGAAGAGGATATTCACGGAGCAGTGAAAGCACTAGATTGCCAGGGAAGGGTCTAGAGCCCCTGCACATCCTGGCAGTCAGAAGCAACACTTCCCTCTGAATCTGGATTCACATCTTTTATTTTTAATCCCTTCTCCTCTCGTGGCACCTTTGTGGTGAGGATCACCCATGTGCACCCACAGGAACCAAACGGCTCTAAAGTGGAGGGGCAAGCTCTGCCCTGCTTACACCCGATAGGATCCTGGGCCTCAGTCTCCCCATCCTGTAAAAGGGAAGTGGGGGCTGGACTAGCTTCAGATCCAGGGTCCTCTGATTCTCAGCCACTTAACTTTCATGGGCCTCAGTTTCCTCAACTGTAAAATGAGGGGGTTGAACCCCCAGTGTCTGGGGTCACTTTTATTCCTGGATATTTGATCCTATGATGGACTTAGCCAGGTCTCTTTATTTCATGGACTGCTGCTGAAAACAGCTTGAGGACGGAGGATGGGATGGTGCCAAGTGATTTGGTGGCAGTAGAGACTCACCGTCCTGACATTCCTAAGAACTATTTACCATTTCCGCTAAGGCATCTCTGGGGGCTTTTCTGTACAAGCAAAGGAACAAAAGCCCCTCCTCCCCCAATGCCCCAACTGCATCCAGAGCTCCAAGTACGCTTGATTTCCTCTTCACCCAGGTTGTATATTTGAAAGTTAAGAAATGAACTAATATTTTATAAACACCATCAAGGCCCATTGTTCATCAGTGTCCACAGAAATGCTGGGTACTTGGGACAGTTTAAATTTAGTGAAGTCATGGGGAGGTGCGGTAGGCAGGGGAAGGGAGGATGCTTGGTGGCTTTGTTTTGTGCTTCTGGTACCGTGAATCAAAATGGTAATGATGTCAATGCCATAAAAAGCTCCCAAAGGTTGGAATTTAGTCAGAGCTGAGGGCAGAGACATATACCCCCCACCTCTGGTATCAGTGCCTAAGCAGCCAGGTACTGTATGGAGGAGAGAGCTGGCCTTGGGAGGCAGGAAGGTGTGGGTTCGAATCTCTTGGTGTCAGCCTCTTCATCTGTAGAATGGGGACATTAACAGCACCTCATTCCCGAGTACACAGTGTTGTACAAACCTCAAAGCACTCTCTGCGGGGTGGCCATTGTGCTGTGACTGGTGAACTGGGAGGCAGAGCTGTGTGTACACCCTCCTGCTGCTGCTCCCTACCTGTGTGACCAGGGGAGCCCCAACTTCACTCTTCTGGGTTAAGTGCAAGGCTTGGGTTATATGACCTCTGAGGTTCCTTCTGAGTCCCCATCTCTGGCCTTAGGATCCTGTTAGTAGCCCTGGCTACTAATTCCTCACTCCGTCCTCTCCACTATTTAAAAAAAATCTCTGGTTTCCTTTAAAACTCTGCTCAAATGACATTTCCTCCCTCAAGGTTTTCCTGGTTCCTCCCTTGCCCCACTGCTAGTGCCTGCCCTCTGAAAATTACCTTGTATTATTTTTTCATATTTACCCATGGACATATCATCTCCCCTAACAGAACAGAAGCTTCCTGAGGGCAAAGACCTTTTCCTTTCTCTCTGTATTCCCAACACTTAGCATCTAACAGGAGCTTGATAAATTCTTGATTGATCTATACAGGTCTGCTACAGCCAAGTTGGGCTTTGTTGGATGCTTGCTCTGCAGGCAAATTAACCTCTCATCAGTAGAGATCAGGTGCCCCAGGGGCCTCACTGGGATTTTAGCACTGAGACCCATCTATTTATGGCTTTTTTAAACTCAGCATTCAAGACACATGGCTTGCAAACAGAGCGTAATGTAACCAGCCAACACTTACTTTAATTCTTTCTTCACTTCTTCATAATCAGCCTGTCCTTTCAGTTTTTCTTCTAGTTGCTAAAAGAGAGAGAAGAAAGAAACTTTAACTTTTAGCAAAGTTTGCGAACAGCTCATTGGGGAAGACCAGGAATGTACTGGACACCTCTCCTAGAGGGAAAACAAAAGCCAGTCGGCCTCTGGGAGGGGAGTGGGCTAATCCTCTCCATCACTTTTCTGGTCTGTTTCACAGAGTGCAGAAATCAATACTGATCCCTCCCTCCCCTCAAGCCTGATCCATAAAACAGTGTCATGTCATAAGTAGAAGAACACAGCATGAGGGGTGGGGGTGGGATAATAAATGAGAGAAGCTATTTTAAGTAAATAATAAAAATAAAATTCAGAAAGTACAGAATCCTAGATCAGAGGCCATTGGGATCAGGGCTTCTTAACCTTCTTGTGTGTACTGGACCCTCTGGCAGTCTGGCAAAGCCTTGGAGACCCCTTCTCAAAGTGTTTTTAAAAGGACATGCTAAATCTCAGGTAGAGGTTAATGAAGATAAAGATGTAATTTTTTCCCCCATCCAAATTCATGGACCTCCAACAGAGGCTAAAACTTCTGATCAAGACCAACTCATCCTTGAATCAGGAACGTCCTCTGTAGTAAGCCTGACAAGGGGCCATTCAGGGAGGCCTTCACTGATGAGCAGCTCACTACCCACCAAAGCTCTGGACAACTCCTACTCATTAGGGAGTTTTCTCTAATACCAGACCCTAATCTGCCTCTCTGGAATTTCTATGCACACAATTTATCAACACGCACTGAGTATGCACCTACTGTTTGCCAAGCACTGGCCAATGCTCTTAGTGCTGTCCTCTGGACACTGTAGAGTTGGTGGAAGAAGACCTGGCAGAGAGGCCCCCAGCACAGTGCCAGCTTCAAGAGGCCTTTCTGGGTCTCCTGGATGCTAGGGCCACTCCTCTGAGAGCCCTCCAGTCCCACCCAGTTGTTTGCTGCTGTCTACCTAATTAGACTGTGAATTTCTTAAGAGCAGTATCAGCTACCTTTCTTTGTATTGTTAGTGCCTGATAGGTCGCAGTCAGTCCTAAGGAAATGCTTACTGACTTAATAAACACTTATTGGCTTGGCTTTCTCTAGAGTTAGAGGGCTGGGGTTCAGGTCCTGCTTTGGGTGCTAACTACCTTTGTAACCCTGCATCAATCTCTTCATTCCCCAGGGCTTTAGAATCCTCACCCGTAAAATGAGGGGGCTACATTAGATGGCGCTGGGGGATCCCTCCTGTGGATCACAGCACACTTTTTTGGCTGCCATGGCATAAACCTGGCTTATAGGGTCCACTCTGATCTCCAGGTCTTTTTCTCCCAAAGCACTTTCTCCTCTTGTTCTTGTACTGCTGATCTTTTGAATCCAAATAAGTTTTCCAGTTCCCTCTAGCAAATCTCATCTTGTGAGACCTCACCCACCTTCAAAGGCTCTCCTGATTTCTGGATTCCTGATTCTAATATATTAGCCCCACCTTAGCTTTCTGTCATTTGTACACATGACACATGTTAGGAGGAGGGATTGTTTTATCATTTATGTTTGTACCTCCAGAGCCTGGCACACAGTAGGTACTTAATAAATGTGTTTTGACTGGTTATCCCATTTTTGCTTTTATTTAAGTTGTCAACAATTCAGAATTTAATGTAACCATTAAGAATGGGTTAGGATGCACAAGGTGCTTCTGGGCCTCAAGGAACTTAAAAGTCTGGCACAAAGATAAGATACGTGTAGAAATCAAATTAATACAAGATAATGTGAGTTCAGTATATAGTAAAGCCCTGAAGGCAGAAGAGAGGAAGATGGGCAGGTACCACCAGCTGGGGAAGGCCTTACCAAGGACGTGCTGCCTGAGGGTACAGGCCAGATTCCAACAGGGAGGGATACAGAGACAGACCAGTCTCTGCCAGTATACAGAAATGAGAAGACAGGAGGAGACTGTCTGGGGCCTGGCCCAACTGGCAAATGGAACAAGTGTAAAGTAAGTGAGGCTGGGGCTTCCACAATGGGGGGGGGGGGTTCAAAGATATCCTCTAGAACAGCAGTCTTTGGACTTTCTTGATGGTGCACCCGCCTGTCCCCCCAGTATACTGCTATTCTTTGTAAGTTACACAAAGCACGATCGTCCTAATGATCATCTGCATTATAAAATCTACACAAAATATCAGCATTTTGAAAATGATGAGATGAAACACGATGGATCCTAGAGGCCACAGGAAGCCCCCAAAGGCTGAGCAGGGGGATGACAAGGTCTGTGAGTGAGGAGGGGAAGGCTGAGTGGAGGGTGGATCAACTGGAGTGGGGACTGCAACAGTCCAGGCACTGGGTGATGGAGCCTGTGTGAAGAGGCTGCGGGTAAAAGTGGAGGAAAAGACAAGAGATGGTGGTGGAGGGAGAGGGACGACCCAAGGATGCCCCTGAGGCTGAGAACTGGGGGGGCTGGAAGGAGGCTGGGCCTCCTGACAGGACCTGGAAAGTCTGGGTGAGCAGTGGTTTGTGGATGGGGGGTTGGGGAAGAGAATGTAAAGAGGTCTCTGATGACCATAACTCACCCACACCTGCTCACTCAGCATCCATCTCACACAAAACCCAGGCTGGGGTCTCACTCCCCAGTGCTTCAACCACAAGGGATCTGGAGGTGGGGCCTACCAGGGGCATGTGTGGTACCTCGAAGGGTCAATGCCACTCAAAGATGGAGGAGGCCAAGTGCTTCAGTAGCAAAGGAATGCAATGGGGAAACACCTGGGAATGTGAGTAGGTGGAGCCCCATGACTATAGACTATGGGAAGGTGGGACACAACTCAATCTTGGGCTCACGGACCCTACCCAAGAGACCGTTGCTCTGGGGCAGCAATTCTCAAGATTTTTGGTCTCAGGGATCCTTTACATTCTTAAAAATGATTAAGGACCCCTTCCCAAGAGCTGTGTCTTCGGGGGTTATATCTATGGCTATTTATATTAGAAACTAAACTTCTTCATATTATTATGAAAAGGGTTTTAACCTCCTGGACTCTTTGGGAGTCTTGGGGACTCCCAAAGGCTGTAGATCACGCATGAAGAGGCAAAGCTGCCCACGAGATTTTTCTTGAAGAGCACGTAAGACCACATCACTGCCCTAGGGGCCCAGTGAACCCCACGGGCTCCCAACCCCAAGGTTCAAGTAGAAACTCCTCCATTGGCCTTGAAATCCTTTATATCCTGCCTGCCACCTCCCTCTTCAGTCCTACTTCCTCCCAATGCTGTCTGCCTGTGCATAAGTGGATTTAGGTCACTCTTTCTCGGGAGTGGACACAGCAGTGACCTTTCTTTTGGCTCAGAGGGAACTGGTATGATCAGGCTACACTTGGGGGGACCTTTTGACTTAAGTTTAGGGCCACCAAATCTGAAGCGAGTCCTTCTTTTCTTCCTTCCCTGCCTTTGTTCACTAGCCAGGTTTAACATGCAGGTGAAAGGCCAATCCCCTGGCTGGCCCACTGTTACCCATATTTGGGACAGGCTCTATAGATGGCCACTAAGCTGGAACGAGAGCTACCCAGGAAGAAGAGAGGGAAGGCAGCACTTGGGATACTGTTCATGGCTGTCATTTCTTCCAAGCTGCCACACAAACCGTGGCTGGAAATCTAGGCCTGCTCCCTCTCAGCCAGAATCTATTAACAAGAGACACTACGTTCTTCACAAGGATTCTCATTAAAAAGCCTTCATGTCCTTTTATACCCCTCCCATGCAGAGAATGCTAAGACAGAACAGGGCCGGAAGGCGCCCCTTAGAGGTCACTGAGTCCAAGCCTTTAATTTTCCAGTTGAGGAAACTGAGGCCAGAGAGGCTAAATGTTTGGGCCAGGCAAATGGTAGTAAGTGGCAGAGGAAGCATTTATCTGCAGGGCCTCTGGCTCTTTCTGCCAGACCCCCATAGCTTTTAAAAAGCCTAGGAGGCTGCCCTACACAAGCGGATAGAAGGTGTCCTTAGGGTTGGCTTTCGGAACGTCTAAGTTGTTTCCACTGGTAGAACTTCCAGGGTCCTTCTGGTTCCTCCCTAAGTGGTGCCCACAGAGGAGGGAAGGAGCCCCTTTCCCATCAGGCCCACCAAAGCATAGTCCTAATTTCCCAGCCCCTCTAACCTCCTCATTCACCTGAAAGAAATCTGGCATTTCTAAAGCTGAATACATTGAGGCCACTTATTGAAATAGCCTGTTCTTGTAGTTTAGTGCATATTTCTTTCTGCATGAAGTCGCTCTATTCTAGTTCCTTTTAAACCCTTCCTGCCAAATGTATAGATGATAATGCTGATTTCAGTTATAATTAAATAGAGTGAGGATTCATTAGCCTACAAAAGCTTCACAGAAGGTGTTCATAAAAAAAGTGATTATTTCATCCTTTCCCTGGGGCCTCCCAAAGTGGGGAGGGCTAAGAGGCTGGGTTACCCAGTTACCCAGGGATGGACTTGAGATTCTGGGGCCCAGGGCTGTGGGACATTAGAGGAGTGGATAAAAACGGCTGGTCTAAGATAGTTAGAGGAATGACAATGGCCAAGGGCTGTCAAGTTCCTACCACACCAGGTGCCTAATTCGAATAACAGTGAGTATTTATATAGAACTTTAAGATTTAAAGAACACTTCACAAATGTGGTCTCATTTGATCTTCTTAATCTTCTTGGAAGGTACTATCATCATTCCCATTTTACAGATGAGGAAATAGGGGCAGACAGAGGTTAAGGGACTTGCCCAGGGTCATACAGCAAATGTGTGTTTTTGAGGAAAGGGCTATGATCAGGGAAGAGAAACTGGAAATTGGCTCTGAGAAGAATCTAAAACTCTCCTTGGAAATCTTGGGTGACTTAATTCATCTGAGGCTAAGAAATGCCCAGACTGCGCACTGTTGAGGTATTGCTTTTGTGGCCTGGGGGGGTCACAGCCTCAACACAGAATTTATGACCTTTTCATTCAGGAGAGGGGATTGGCCAATAGCTATGCTTGAAGAAGACAGCTACGCACCTTTAAAAAATGGGTTTTATCTCCAAAAGGTCCTTAAGAATTCTGTTAAACTTCAGCAGACAGGAGTCTATCATTTTATAAATATTAAATCTTTAGTTTGGAGGAAGAAAATGTGGGTATTCAGAAGGCAATGGACTTCTGTTTATACCAGGTCATAAAGAAAGGGCCAGGGGCTGGACACTGAGCTGGCCCAGGGCGCTGACAGGTTCAGAGACTCAGCCAGGCCAGGTCAGGTTCTGATCTGGAATCCCAGGCCTTCTGGCTCTGAGGCCAGGTGGGCCCATGACATATTGCCCTCTTGCGGGCTCAGAGGATCACAGAGGCCATCAAATCTCACACCATCATTTATGGTTGAGGATCCTGAAATTCAGGGAAATAAAAGGACTTGCCCAGGCAAGGGATTCAAACGCAGGGCTTTCTGATTCCCAAACTAATGCTCTGCCTACTGTGCCAACTTGCTGTCTCATGAATACAGAGTTGTGTAGCCCGTCTGGTAAAATTAAAACAGACCAAATTGTGAGCAACAGAAAAGCCAACTCTGTGACCCCAATCCCTAGAAAAAGGGGAAGTACACATCAAGAATGGGAGGAGAACAACAGGCCTAGAAAGCCCCCCCTTGACAGACCTTTGCCTTGTGAACAATGGAGCAAACAAGAAGGTGTGACTCTAGCAGGAGGGGCCCATCAGGGGCCACCCAGGCACTGCCGGGTTCTCCGTGGCTCTTTCTGGCCTGTGTTGGTGAGGAGAAGGCTAATGTTAAACTGGGAGGAAAAAAATTAGAAAAGGGGAAAGAGGACCAGAGAGCAGGAAATGAAGAGAAAAGAAGTGAAAGCTAATGAAGGTGCCTTGGACCTGCTTCCCAGTAAACTCCCCCGCGGCAGACACCAGTCAATGAACGGCTCTGCTCCCTAGAGGATGGCTGGGAGTCACACTTTCCTAAAGAAGGAACGATTTAAATAACGCCTGGGGTCCCAGCTGGGCCCACAAGAGCCTCCTTCACCTGGAAGGAGACTGAGGGAATCATTTCACTTTTACCAAACTGCTCATGAGTCACATGGGCTTATGCTAGAACCTGCCTGTTTATGAAAAGGCCAAATGGAGTGTGGGCTGAGTCTTCTCTTCCCAAAGAGACGCATTATGGACATGGTGTGAAGAGTAAGCTCGCTGAATGCCTGTGAAATGGAACTCGGGACCGGACCCTCGGTCTGTTGCTGCAAGTGACTCACAGACTGTCTGGACTGGACCCTTCATTTTACAGGGAAGGAGACTAAGGCTCAGGGAGGGAGTGTCACACACATACTAAATCCTCTAGGATTCTTTCCACTGCAAACTTTTCAGGAATAAACATATTACATAAAGTGAGGCCCATCTTCTTTGTCCAGTGGTTTGCATGCCATCTCCCCCACTGGACTGGAAGCTCCTTGAAGGCAAAACCTGGCAGAAGCCTTTCTTTATATCCTTGAAGCATAGCACTGCCTGGTACGTAGCTGGTACTTAATAAGTGCTTACTGGCTGGAGGACATAATGCCATGCACTCTCCATGGCCGTTCAGCCCTTTTCACTAGACACAAATACAGAGATGGCCGCAGCACACGCTGTTCCCGTACGGGGCTCCTCAGAAGTCATGTTGATGAGGTGTCCCTCTTCTCTAAGCTTGTTGTGAAGTATGATAAAAGGTGCGGAGGCAGCACTGCCATTCAGTGTGAGGAAGGGACCGTTCACAGCCTGGAGGGAAAGAAAGAGGAGCCCACCCACTCTTGGCAGACTGACACAGGAGGCCGGGAGGGGAGGCACGCCATTCTGTAGACAGGAAAGCTGAGGCTCAGAGAAGCTAAGTCCAGGGCCCTACAATTAGTGAGTGGAATCTGAACCCAGGTCCTCCTGATGCCCATATCTTACGCACATTGTCTTCCTCCTACCAACAAAAGCAGATGTGCCCAGGCCCCATCTCTGACCCTTTCTACATGCCAGGTGTGGTTTCCTTGTCTGTTGTAAGGGAATGACAATGCCCAATGAGGTCTGTCAAAGCACTCTGAAAACCTCAGAATACAAAAAGAAAGGCCAGTTATTATTATTAATTATGATAAAAATTAAAGTAAATGAAATTAAAATTGGGTTTATTAAAATAAAATGATGAAACAATAAAGAAACAAGCCCAAAGTCAAAACAATGAGTCCAAGTGTAATCCATCAGAAATGTGAGTGGCCAGTGTGTCAGAGCCAATCTGGGTGCTCAGTTTCCCCAACCAGTGACCGTGCCAAAAGTGACAAGCCTTTGTCTCCAAGGCTGCTGCCCGATGTGTACAACAGAGACTCCCAGGTTCCAGGTTCGAGACAATCTGCAGCCAGGATGAGGCTGAACTTCCTAGCGGTTCAGACCAAACAGTGCTCGTGTCCCCCAGGATGGACGGAACAGCACGTCCAAAAGAAATCAGTGAGAAGGAAAGAAAAAAGGCAGGTGACCTCGCCACTGCCTGACCCCTGTCCTGTCTCCCGCCTCCTCTGTGCTGGCCTCCCTCCTCTCTGATCTGCCCAGCGCCTAGCTGCCAAAGTCATCTTCCTAAACCAGTGGCTCACAAGCAAGCAGAGACTCCCTACTGCCCACAGGGGAAAACAGACAAGCGCCCCCCCCACCCCCTGGCTCAACCCAGCCCTCCAGGTGAGCTCACTCTCCTTCCAGCTTTTCCCAAGCCTTTCCTCAGAATTCTTCAGGGGGCCACTTTGTACACTTTTGTTTGTTTGCTGTCTCCCCTTTAAGACTGGAAGATCCTTGAGGGCAGGGACTATCTTTTGCTCTTTCTGTATCCCCAGGGCTTGGCACAGTGCCTGGCACATAGCAGGTACTTAATACTTATCGACCCATTCCAGGCACTCTCAGGCCCAACATCTCCTGCCTCTGGGCCTTGGCTGGGGCTGCCCCTCAGACCTGGAGTGCCCTCCTCCTCTCGGAATCATGTCCCCCAAAGCAGCCTTTCCTCCCCAGTTCATGCTGTATTTATTTTATTGGAGTGTAAGCTTTTATTGGAGTGTAAGCTCCTTGAGGACAAGGGCTACTCCATTTTTGTTTTAAATTCCCAGCTGTCCAGCACAGAGCTTGGCACATTTTTTGGCTCTGTGTGAAGCCCGGTGGTGGATTTTTTGAAGGTGGTCTTCCATATTAGCCCCCTTGAGCTATCCCTAATGAGCAAAGCAACCCAATGCCAATCAGAGAGGTCTCATTCATAAAAAACCATATCCTCTCTTAGCCTGGATTGGAGTTAAGAATACAATTGTACACACTGGGGAAAAAAAAAAACCTTCAAAAGGTAGCTTATTCAATTAACCCCACTCCCCTGGGGTAAGAGAGTTGGGCGCATTCATTTGGTGAGGGCTAATATGCTTTGTGCTCCGGTTTGCTAGCAGGGCAATCTCGATTTCTGGCGACAAGGGGTTAAGATAATTAAAATGAGAGAAGTCTTGTTACTAGAGGACATGTTTTGATTATTAGATCAGATGAAGGTAAGGGAGCAGTAATTTTGGAAGGAATAGTGTGGGATTGTTTCATTAACCACACAGTATTAAAGAATTCCCCCAAGATACGGTTAAAGAACATTAATTTGTGAAACCGCGTTTCACTTTTTTTTGTGAAAGCAAACATTAAAATCCTAACTGATTGGGGAACAATTGCTCTATAATAAAAATGTAAGGGCTCAAGTGCCCCCGTCCCCAGGGCATCCCACTGAACGTATCAGAGCTGGGCCCTGTCATGGAAACAAAGGCGAGAATGGCAAATTACATAATCATAGTGTAATTGTGAGGGTCAGAAATGGCCACAACATGAGAAAATGAGATACAATCTTGAAATCAAACATGATGAAGGGTAAGCGTCAAGGGCGCTCCCTGGGTGAATTGATGGGGGCAAGGGAATGAAAAGCCTGAGCTCTGGCTGAGGCCCAACAATCAGCAGGGTAGGGGCCTGTTTGCTGGCTCATCAAGGTTGGGGGGGGAGGAGAAGAATCTCCCTGGTCCCCCAGGTTCATTCTCCCTTGTGCCTTAGCTCCCACCACATCCTCCCTCCTCCTGTTTACTCCCAGGGCCTGGCCTTCTTTCCCCCAACCCCCAACTAGCCTTCCCTGCCTTACTTTCCTGAGGGCCACCTAAAGAGTCTTCCTGAAACACAAGTCTGACCAAGAGAATCCTCAAGTCAAGAAACTTCTGGGACTCCCTATGTATTATTACCTTGGGACAACACACAAAATGCTCCAGCTTGGCATTTAAACCCTTCCCCATTTGGCTTCCTATACATACTCCATGTGCCGAGCCAACCCTGCTTCACCCTGAGCAAGGACCGCCATATCCTTCCATGCCTTTGCCCAGGCTGTCCCCCATGCCGGGAGCTCCATCCCACCTCACTGCTGCTCTCAGAACCCTAGTGTCCTTCAGCTCATCAATGAAGATGGGAAGCATTTCCTGATGCCCTAAGTGGTTGGTGCCCTGTCCCTCCCCAAATTACCATGTATAAACTCATCTTTATGTTTCACCCTCTTAGGAGAACAGAAGTGCTTTGAGGGCAGGGCCTATTTGTCAGTTTGCAAACGGCGTGTCATAAAGAAACGTTTGCTTGGCTGTATTTCATGAGTAAAGTGTAATTTAGTCCAGTGACAAAAAAAATTCATCCAAGGCAAACTCAGCCCAATTGGGGGATAACTGGCAAGGGATTCCATGAGAATAGCAGCAGCAACAATTGGGTTCTCAGCGGGGGCAGCGCACCAGGGTTTCACAGGACCTCCCATTAATATGGCTAACATGATGACAGGCAATGTTACATACTGCATGACCACAATATCACACAGAGGTGTCTAGGAGGAAGTTTCAGCAGCAGCGGACCATTTAGGACAGGACAGCTCATCTCCATGCCACAAGGCCCCTGCCACCTCCTTGCCCCCAACACCTCTCACTCCTCCCACCAGGCTCCTCTTTGTAAACTTTCCCAACCATGCCCTAGAAGCCTAGGGCCCTCTTTGGTTCTATATGGTAAAACACAACAGCAGATGGGCACTGGAGAAAAGAGGTCCAGTCTCAGGCCAGGCCATGGTTTTCAGGCAGGGAGACAGACTGTACACATATGGAATAACCTACAAAGAAGGAAAAAGCCCTACAAACAAGGCTGTCTCCTGCTGGACTGGGACACATTCCTTTGGGAGAATGGCCTTCTGCAGAAGGCCCAGGCCAGCCATGCTCTCTGCTCAATGAAATGTCCTCTTACCACACACACACACACACACACACACACACACACACACACACACACACACACACACACACACACACTCGCTCACTCCTGGGGAGGGGTGACCAAGCCTCTGAATAACAGATGCCCCGGCTCCTTCTGGGAGTGGCACCCTTTGTAGCCTTCAATCTGTTCATCTTCTCAGAGGCATGGTGAGGCTGAAACTCCAACGGAGAACACTGAAGCCCAGTTCATATACGAGCCTTTAAAACTGGAGTGAAGGGGCGGCTAGGTGGCGCAGTGAGTAGAGCGTCGGCCCTGGAGTCAGAAGGACCTGAGTTCAGATCCGGCCTCAGACACTTAATGCACACACAAATAAAAACCTAGCCATGTGGCCTTGGGCAAGTTACTTAACCCCAATTGCCCTCCAAAAAGCAAAAAAAAAAAAAAAAAATATGTACAAAACTGGAGTGAAATTTAACTGCTGCTTTTCCAGATAAGGGGAATTGAGATGGAGCCTTCTGATGATCTCCTAGCAAGGCCAATTTGGGCCCTGAACAAACACGATTGGGGTTTCCTTTTTTTTCTCCCACCTTCAGTGAAGACCCCAGGAGCCCTTTTTAAGATCATTCATCAAGTTGGTGACAAAGTCAGAAAGTCTTCCAATAACTAATTCCATAATTTACCACCAACTTCTCCCAAAGGAGCATATGCTTCATGGTCTAGACCCACAGCTTCCAGAAGTGGTTGTGCTCACTGGCTCCCGGGCCAGACTGACTGCCTCAGAATCATGGTGGCCAGTCTGGCTGAAGCCACTGTCCTGATCCCCTTGGGGGCGAGGATGGCTATGAGGGCAGGAGGGGCCCTTACCTTGAGCGTGCTGTTCTTGGCACTCAGCTGCTGTTCCAGCTGGGATATCTGGCTGGCGGAATTCTCTCGGAGCTTTGTCAGGCTGGCCTGGAGTCGCTGAACATCTTCTACAAGTTGGGCGATCTCCCGCTCTTTGGCGGCCAGTTCAACTTCCAAACTGGAACGGGTCAGTACCTCTATCGCCTGCTCCTAGGAAGAATAAAGCAGATGATGAAAACTGCAATAAGTCTGGTCAAGGGACTGGGTTAACTGGGAAGGAGGATCAAGCCTTGGTCATGGGGAGAACCACTGATAGAAAAGCCACGTTAACACAGAAGACAGTCATGTTGAGGGATCCAGAGATGGGCAAAAATAGATTCAGCATTTTACTGACTAAATATTTCAGATCTGAAACAGGAACGTGAGTTTTTAGGCTGGAAGAGATCTTAGCTATTACTCAACAGAATGGGAAATCCTTGTGAGAAGGGATTATTGCATTCTCTGTAGTGCCAGTGGGCTACTTAATGGATCCTTAGGGACTGAGTGTTTGATCTGGAGGCCAGAGACAGTCTTTTTGCCTTTCTTTGTATCCCAAGCACTTAGCACAGGGCCCTGAGTAGGCACCTAATAGAGCCACTGAATGATCAATCTAGTCCATTCACCTCATTTTCTGAGTGAAAACAATGGACTGGGGGAGGTGACTGGCCTGACGGTCATGTAGGAAGTCTAGTGCCAGTGTTTCAGCAGGCCTCACTGACTGTCACTTCAGAATACAATCCAAGGCCCTTTCAAAGAGGTCAAAACGACTCCTCCGGATCCATTTCTAAATGAACTATTTGTAAGCTAAGGAAGCCTACACAGTTGCATATAATCAGAGCCAAAATTTGCTAAAAGATCAGAGGTTCCTGCAAAGAGGCAAACTCAAGGTACTTCTCACATAAAGTGACATAGCAATTTTTTTTTAAGCCAGATAAACAGACATTTAAAAAATGAATACCATCACCACTACCAAACCATCTGAAAAGTATTTCTAGAAAACACTCAAAGAATAGAATCTGGTCAGGAGGCCGGAGGGCCTGTCACCAGGGTATGGAAATGGCAGTGTGGAGGCTGGCATATGCAGTCCCAAAAGTTCACCCTTGGGAGTTGACCTTCTATATAGAAATAGCCAGTAGTAAGAGAGAGCACTGCCTTCTCCAAGTCAGGTTCACTTTGGCATGGTAAAGGAGGGAGGCAGGCAGGAAATGTCACATGCTAATTAGGTCGCCACCATGTTTTTAGCTTGGTAGTAGGTGGTGGTTGACCAGTGAAACTATTCGTGATGTGTTTCCCTCGAAAATTTCAGGATTTTTCCTCTTGGATTTTCAAAGTTGTATCTGAGGCTCCCTCTGCTATAGGTACTTATTTATTTGTATTTGTATAATGAGATACAATCTGTATCCTCCAGGGTTCTAGAGGATAAAGAATGGCCCTGGGATTCTTACAGAGATCTTTCTTGGTTTCTTACACTTAGTCATCAAAATTGACTTTCTCTTTGGTGAGGAACATTGCTAGAACACTTTTTATACACTTGTTCAGAGTGAAAGTATTCCGCTGCTATCCAGAAAACTGAATGCAGATCAAATACAAATGATTTGCTTAGAGTCCACTATATACTTAGCACTATTCTAAGCATCATGAAGGTTGGAGAGTGTAAGATGTTGAAGTCTAACTTAAGTGAGGTAATTACATAACAATTAAGGAATATATTAGCAATTAGAGGATCAACTGCGATATTAACTAAGCGAAGTAGGAGATCAGAAAAGGCAGAGAACAGTGTGGGCAGGAACAGTCAGAGAAAGGTTAATTTAAGAGTTGGGAGCCTAAACTAGGCCTTGGAAAATGGGGAATATTTAGAAACCAGCAATTTAGGCCAGTGAACTGTGGGAACAAAGGTACAAATGAAAGTGCGTTTGCTGGCCTGAGTGGGGGAAAGGAAAGCAGAGGGGATGGAGAAGGCCGGCAAACAAAGCTACTTAAACAGAATGCTGAGAATGTTGAGGGAAAAGTGGATGAAAGCACAGACAGTGACTCTGGAGAGGCTGAGGGTGCAGACATAACTGGGGAGGGCAAAGCAGTGCCTCTGTGTACTGTACCCTCAGTCTATGTCCACTGTTTCACAGAACTAGAGAGAGCAGGGGAGGAAACACGGCCAGCAGCACTGAGTGAGATCCACGGGGAGTGGAAACAGCAATGGAGACTGGAAGGGACAGCAGGCAGCAGGGCTGTGCCACCGGGCCACTAATGCCATGCGAGAAGGGGCCATGGAAATGCCCCTTGAAAAGAGGAAAGTGGAAGGAGCGGCCACACCCACCTAAACACAGGCGTAACTGGCTGGCTCTGGAGGCAGCTGATGTAAAGGCATTCGGGCTCAGTTTCCCAATGCCTCAAGGAGGGAGTGTTCTTAAAGGGGGGAAAAACACAGGTGGCATGAAGGACCCCCAGGTGACTGACAGGCTGCGCACACATGCACTCTCATGCCTCGGCCATCTTTAGGAGCATGGCCTCCGCTCATCTGGGCCAGGCAGGCTCTCCTTCCCATCCAAGAGGAATGAGATGTAAAGGGCTATCAAAAATCAAGGGAAACCCTAATTTTAAAATAAGACTGGATGGAGTCAGAGGAGTCAAGCAATTGAAAGTAAATGGTGAGGGTTAAACTTTTCTTTTTATCAATGACAGAAAGAAAACCATTGAAGTCATCCAAGAACATGGGCCTCAATTCACCTCTTCCCTCTTTGTTTAATGTAAGACTAGCTTTTCCTATTCTATTTAACCCTTTGCTCCTCACTCTTTATCACGAATCCCATTCAACTGCCAATCTAATGACAAGCATTTATTAAGTGCTTACTGTGTACCTTCTACGGAGACACTGGATGTATACATCAATGAAAAGGCATCTACTAAGTGCTTTCTAAGGGCAAAACACTGGAGAAATGAAGATTAAAGTAAGACAGCTCCAGCACTATTTCTGCTTCTCTCTCCTCCTTTGGAAACAGTTCCTGCCCTCAAGGTACTTCAATTCTAGCAGGGAAGAGGACAGGGAGATTTCCTTGCTCTTTTGTTTGCCTCTTCTCACCCAGGAGGGGCTCAGTGAACATGTGTCAAGTGAATGGCCAAGAGGATGAAAGGAATAATTATCACATATATGACGTCACACAAAATCTTATGAGAGTTGGGCTCATTTAGCTTTAGAGACAAGACCTGAGGTCTAGCCCTTGCCAGTCATATGACTCTGGGCCTCAACTTCCCCATCTGAAAAATGAAGATAAAATCCCTGCTTGGCCTGTGTCACGTCTAGTTGTGAAGATCAAAGGAGAGAACAGACACAAAGCATTTTTTACAAAGACTTGATGGTGCCACACAAACGTGGGTCTTAATGATTATTATAGCATTATGTAGGCTCCCCAAATGTCTGGAAAAGAAAAGGAGTGGAAACAATCAACTGGTTAGGATTTCAGGAACACAGAGGTAGGGTTAGAATGTAAGTCTGAGGTCACTCTGGCCCCCCCTCATTTTACAAAAGCCCCAAATGATCCCTTGACACGGTGACAGAATCTACTGACCCTGCTCTTCCTTGGCCAAAGTATGATCACTAAGCCCCCTCCCGAAGTCCTGGCTGGCTTCTGACTGGCAGGGCTTTGAAGTAACTGAAAGGTTGGCTTGTGGAGAAGTCAGGCAGAGTCCTGGGAGGGCTCCCACCTCCTCCTCCACCTAGCCGATATAATGTAAACACAACTTAGGCTACCCTCTAAGTGCTCAGGATCCCCCAGCACCCACAACTTAGCCTGTTTACAGAATCCCCTTCTCAAAGGGTTTGATACAATGCTGGGGACTGGAGCAAGAAAGAATTCTGCATCAAAGCATTTAAGACACTGGGCCCAGGCAGGGTGAGTGATGAGCATCTCCCAAATACCAAGGGGGATCTCAGAGGATTCAGGAAGGGTCTTCTGGGAAAATTTAGGAACACTCGTGTCACAGAGGGACATGGAGAACGAGGGGACACCTGATATCTAAGGCCTCTGCTCTTTCTTTGGAAGGAGATGCCATTGTCAACGGAATAGTGAGTTTAGAATAAGTAAGTAATGTAAGCCTCAGGCCACCTAGCTACATGACTGTACTTAAGTCTCTTGACCCATTTCATTCTCAGTTTCCTTTTCTGTACAATGGGTATATACTTACAGGGTTGCTGAGAGTATCAAATGAGATAGCATAAAGTCCACTGCAACCCTTAAAGAATTAAATACATTTCAGGTATTATTGGGTTTATTATTATCTCTATTATTAATTCTACTCATATTAGTTATATAGTTATAAATTTTCCTATAGTTAATTAATATTTAATATTTTATTGCATATAAAATTATATATTATATGATATATAATTATGATAGTTATTTCTATTATTATTATTAAATAAGAAATAAAATCCTTTTCACAGGATCACTGACCTAGGTCTGGAAAGGACCTCAATAACCATCTGGTCTGACCCTCCTCATTTTGCACATGAGGAAACTGAGGCCTAGAGAGGTCATATAACTTATTCTGGGTCACACAGCAACAAGCACCTGAGCTGGGACTGGAGCCCAGGTCTCTCAGATTCTAAATTCAGCACTTTATTAGGCCACTCAAACTCATCCCAATCTAATTACAAATTTCAGAGCTGGAAGAGACTAACCATCTTTTCATTCAACTCTGTTACAGAGTAGAAAACTGAGGCAGAGGAGGCCGACCTAGGTCTTGAACTTGTGATTTTTCCATGCATGGACTCACTCAATCTTGACCTTTTGCCTGATTTTGTTTTGTTTTAGTGCAGAAGCCAATTTCCTTCCTTCTTTCTTTCTTTTTTTTTCCTAAGTGTGGATGGTTTTGGGGGAAAGAGAATTAGTCAAAACTGAGACTCTAAAAGTGTGAAGGTCTACACAAATTCATGTATTTGGGAAACCAACCCTCTGAAGTCAACTTGGCCAAGAACCACATGAATTAAATTTTTAGGTAAGAGGTGATTGTAGAAATTTTTAGAAATCCTAGAAAAATCAGGAAATTGGCAAACTGATTAAGTGGAGGGTCCAAGATTTACATTCTGCTTCTGAAGAAGCTGTATATATCAGCTTCAGCTCAAACCACTAGAGAAAATAAGGGAAAGTTGTTATTTATTATCTCTGGTCTGCCTAGCAAATGAGGAGCTCCTTCTCAGTGGGGACAGGCACATTCAATGTAAAAAAAATAAACAAAGATGATCAAATTTTGCTGGTTTGATTAAAAACATCCCACCCCCACAGCTACAGAAGATGGCAGTCCTCTTATGACTATTACAACGCCTCAGGACCATGGTCTCCATCTCACAGACTTGCTGAAACAAATCTTACTATCTCATTAACAGAGGTCAGATCTAAATGCTGATTTCTATTGTTTCTTTTCTTTTGCAGTTTCTATAACCAAGATACTATCCTATATTTCTATTGTCTCTCCGGACTGGGAAGATAAATGTTTGCCTGCTCAACAAATTTCTTTCCTTTGGGTGTGACCTTCTGATTCAATAAGCAGTCCCCTATAATGTAAACTGGTTTAAAATCATGTTCCCTGAAAATATAAGTTGGTTTTAGTTTAAAATATCAATTTCAAAATAAGAATGGGGGGAAGGAAAGATGTCTTTCCATTGCCCAGCCCAGCCACAAATATAAACTGCAGACGTCGGATCACATGAATGTCAGAAACCTGTAAGAGCCAGTAAATATTCTATTCTCTCACCACATCGGGCGCCTTCTGGATCTGCGTGGCAAGCTGGAGAGATTTGTTAGCTGACGAGAGTTGTTCCCTTAAGGTCTCTGCCTCTCTCTGAGCCACCTCTGCCCTCTGAAGGAAATGAAAAGGGTTGGAAAGAGAAAGTGCGTTCAGTTTAACAACTGACAATTATTACAGGAACATTCATCAATTCATGCCTGACTGACTATAATTGATTTTCCTAAACACTCAACCTAATAAATGCTAGAAAAAAACATAGAATGTGATGGATTTTTATTTTAAACAGTACAAGGAAGAAATAATTGAGCGATTATGACAGTAATTTAACGCTAGGAGCAAGGAATCCCCTGCTGATACTAATGCTGCGGCCCACTGAATTTCCCAGACTGAATAAATACAAGTGGAAATGGAGTCTTTTGATTCAATTTCTTTCTCTTCTCATAGACCAAGAAGATTTTATTGCAGGCTTACTCTTGGGAGTAATTCTCACGGGTAAACAGTGAATTAAAGACACTTTGGCCATTCTCCCCCGAAAAAACACGCACAATGTTGGTCTTGTTTTTCTTCAGAAAGTATTTCCATAAACGCGAAGGGCGTAAATGCAGCTTCTCCTGCGAGAGCGAGGGTTTGTTCAACATGGTTAACCCTTCGCCTCACACCAATTCCCAACATCGAACAGCTAGAAATGCGCTAGTCCTGGGCCAGTTTATAAAGTGAATTGGGGCAGGGGAGGAGGAAGAGGAGAAATAGAGACTTTGGAGAGAGACAAGGAGGGAAGGATGAGAGATAATTCTGAGAAAAGGCAGACAGGAAGCCAACAAGAGATTCTGTATTTCCCCACCCAACCAAGAATTCCTATTTGAGGTCCACAAAAGAAAAACAGACCTGAAAAGCAAACAGCCATGCACTTCTGCCAGTCACAAGAGGGGACAACAATGTCTGGCTGCTCTAATTTCCCAGTCTAATATCTAGCACACTCCCCTTTACTCGTTTCCCAATTACTGAGCTCTTAGTCTCCATTTCACAATGGCTCCTGAAAGTGCAATGGGCAGAATCTGGAGCACAAAGTTATCCAAAGCTTCATATTCCTCCCTAGATCAGGTTTATTTAGACTTGCTTTTAGCTCCTAGAAAATATTCACAAGGAAGAAGTATGCTTAAACTAACTAGGATATTTATTATTTTTTCTTCATTTGTATAAAAACATTTAGCCAATAATTTTAAGTACCAAGGAAAAACAGAACAAAAAAGTTAGTGTGCTGTGATACTTTCTGTTGCATCCAGTGTGGGATAAGTAATGGGTTTTGCAGCCTTAAGCAATTTTGCTGATGGCTTCCATTCAGAGCAGTATTGTTTTGAGAGTCTATTCACTCTGCATGCAAACAAACCACAGAGGATATTTCTAATACATGTTACATCTGCATATACTGTATGCTGTCAGCTGCCCTTCCTCCTCGCATATTTTCCCTAGCCGATTTCACACATCTGTTGTAATCTTGTGAATTATATTAAACTCAATTTCACAGTATGCCTTGCCATGGAGAAGACTAAATAGACACTGGAGAGGATGGCTTAAGGTGGAAAGTGGGGTTCCAACAAAACACCCACAAAGAAGGCTAGTGAGCAGCGCACCTGGGCAGGCTGAATTCTCTCTCACTGATGCCAATCCTTAAATTATTAACCCTGCAAAATCTTTTATTTATCGTGAAACATTATCCCAAGTTTCTTTCTGATTCAGCATTCAAAAGGTTTTTGATAATCACTTCATCACTCAAAAAAAATTTACCCTTCTGATTTAGCTAAATCCTTTGGCACAAAATCCCTTCAATGCTGCCATGAAAATGAATATTTTGACATTACTTCTTTCATTGACTATGAAAATATTATCCTGCCCAGAAAAGAAACCGTCACGGAACCAACCAATAGGTTATAACCATGGCACTGACTTTTCCTTAAAAAAAAAAAAAAAAAAAAAAGGCTGGTGCTGGATTACATTAGAGCAGTAACAAGGCAGCCACCATATTGGGTTCATGAAGGGCTGGCTCCACAATAAGCAGAGAATGATCACCAATTGTATGTTCCTCTGCTCCAAGGAGGCTCTTTTTTGGCAGCCATAACTTTTTATCATGTTTCATTGGACTCTGTTATTTCAATATAACTTGCTTCAAAACTCCCTCAACTTTCTGATGTCAACAGTTTGACAATGACATTGACTTTGTCTAGAGTGAGAATCCCACGTGGCAGAATGACAATACAGCTAAACCCCTTTGAACTCTGGGATGATTTTAGACTTTGGGATCTTGGAAAAGAGGTAGCATGGATCTTGTTGGACAGACACTGTAGGTGTCTTTATTTAAAAATTAGTATTTTTTATTATAAAGTTAACAACCTCAACAAAAATGAAGTAAAAAAAAAACCCACCCTCAATAGGATCACATAATTGGAAACATCTACAATAAAAATAAACTTTAATGAGCTACTGTTACTACTAATAATGCATCAATTTTATTCTCCTTTCTGGTAGTTCTCTGCCCTTCTGCTCATGGCGCTGAATCTTGTTCCCATTGTATTTATATAATTATTATGTATCTATGCTATTCTTCCTCTTCAATTCTATCATTTGCATTATTCCATATTTATTTACGCATCTGTAATTTCAACGGCACAAGAACATTACAATATACAGACACGCCCTGTTTTTTTTCAGCCACTTCTTAATCATTAGTATTATATGGGGTCCCCCTCACCTCTTTTTACCAGTACAAATAAATAAGTGGTGAATCTTTCTTTTTTTTATTTTTAAACAAATGCTTTATTAACTTCTGTTTTACATCATTCATTTCCACCAGATTTTGAGTTACAATCATTTCCCCCCCATTATTCCCCTACCCAACCTCCCAGCATAGTAGTCCCATGAGATATCGCTTCCTCCAATCTGCTCTCTCCCATACCTTCTCCCATACCCCCATCGACTTTTCCATTAGAGGAAGGTGAATCTTTGTGTCCCAATGCCTGCACATCTTATCTCCCTATTACAAGCAAAAGAGTATTAATAATGTGGTGAATCTTTCTTATAGAGATAGGATTTAATATTAGAAACCCCCCCCCCCAACTGATCCTTTGGTTGAAATCTTCATAGTGGGGCATGGGTCAAATAGTATGGGCAACCCTTGTTCTTGAGAAGTTAAGTGACTTGCCCAGGGTCCCCTGGTCACTCACTGTCTGAGGCAGTATTTGAAGTTGGGTCTCCCTGAATCCAGTGCTCCCCTCCATGGTCTAGAACCCTCCCTTGTAGTGGCCCACGGATCTCCCTGCGCTAATTCACTGTTCAGGGCCACATGGGCCACGCCTTGCTCCTCCTGCCTCTCAGCAAAGGCTCAATATTCTCTCTGCTACATCCAGGTGTATCTGGAAATAGTTATCAAAACATTAAGGAATCAGGTTCATGGATCCTCTGATCTAAGGAGAGCTGGTTCGAGGGGGAAGGGAAGCTCTCTACCATGATGCTTTGCTGCTCAGGCAGCCACTGATTTTTTGGAGGAAGAATCGGAGCAGGCAGCTAAGGAGACTGAAGTGGTTTGAGTGGAAGTGGCCCTAATGACTCCCATTCAATGAGAGTGGTTGATCTGCTGAGATGGATGGACATCACACACTGGAAGTTCTTTACCGGATGCCCCCCCCCTGCCTGTCCCCCGAAATATCAACCCTTCCTTTTTTTTTTTTTTGCTTTTTGGAGGAGGAAAGACAGGGCAATTGGGGTTAAGTAACCTGTCCAAGGTCACATGGCTAGTTTACCTGTCTGAGGCTGGATTTGAACTCAGGTCCTCCTGACTGCAGGGCTGGTGCTCTGTTCACTGCACCACCTAGCCGCCCCTAAAATGTCAACTCTTAATAGAAATCATTGTCCTGGGAAGAGGGAGGTCCATGAGCCCCACTAGCCTCAGTGACTTCACAGAGCGGCTTCACCATGGATTCTTGGGGATGAGGTGGTTTCCATAGTCCCGGATAAGTCACTATCGTCTGTCACCATCCCCCGGCCCCGGCCCCCTGGTTCAATGTCTAACTTTCTGAAACAATGTGGCCCCGGCTCCTCCACAGGTGGAGTCCTCTCCACAAGAACCTACATTCTGTGGGGGCAAAAGACTCTCTTTGCTTTTGGTTCTGAATCCAGCCAGAGGAGGTGCTGGCCAGGCCTTGGGCACTTGGCCTCAGACAATTCTCTCTGAGTGATCCTGGGCAAGTCATCTCATGTCTGCCTTAATTTCCTCATCTGTAAAATGGGACTAACCTCCCTTCCAGGGCTGTTGGGGGAACCAAATAACGATGGTAAAGTGCTCAGCACAGAACCCACCCCCAATTCCCTTCTCTTCCCTGGTAAAGGGTTTAATCCCCCCTCCCCCCAGCCCTTAGCCAGAGGGCAGGATTAAGTTCCTGCTCACAGCACCCAATCTATAATTTCATTGGGGTATGGAACTCCCTCCTCCAATACAGAAGGGACCTACTGTGTACCTTACAGCCTCAGGGACAGGCCAGGGTGCTAGAGGCGAAGTGACCTGCCCAAGGTCACTGGGCCTCTAGGTCTCAGAGGGAGGAATAGAATCTAAGTCTTTTGGACTCAGGCTGCCTCACTGTTACCCTAAGTAGATTAATGAGACAGAAAGCTGCCTGAGAATGGGGTAGCCAGGTGGTGCTGAGCATAGAATGCTGGGTCTAGAATCGGGAAAATGTGAGTTCAGATCCCTCTTCTGACACCAGGCACTGTATGACCCTGGCCAGTCACTGATCCTATTATCTCTAAAATGGAGATAAAGACAGCAAAGTCCTCCCAGGGTTGCTGGGAGGATCCAGGGCTTTGCAAGCCTTGCCTCTTGGTGCTGCTTTCCATGAGCTCCCCTGAAGCCCCCCAGGCTGGCTTTGCTTAGCTTTACTTACTCTGAAATAAGGTCTCTACCCTAATCTCTCCAGACAGTCCTGATCTCCAACACCTTGCAAAACTGAGCCTTCTTTTGAGCCCTCTCGGTGGCTCTGTGCTCTCAGGCCCTCCTTGGCCCACTCCTCTGAGGGCCCGAGATGCAGCCTGGGGATTATTTAAGGTGAGAAGGTGGAGATGACACAAGGCAAGCTAGCTCAGAATCAGAGACCTCAGAGCTCAGCCAACCCCCCCCCCCCCAGTAGAAGCCAATACCAACTTCAAATATTAATGAGCTCCTCGAGTCCCAAGACAGGACTTGATATGATTTTACAGCACAAAGTTGTTTTTCCTTATTTATCACACTAACTTGAAAGTTCAGAATCTTTATTGCTCCCAATTAAAATAGTGGGTATTAAAGTAAGAACTCTCTGGTTTAACAAACAGGTGTAAATGAGACGCGAGCTTAATTGATGCTGCTGACAAGTCCTCTGTTATTCCACAATGGAAGCAGCACTGTGCTGGTGATAAAATGCAGCTATGGGTCTCGGAAGGACATTCTGCCTATACGTCTCATGCAAAAATAACGCAATATGCCAATGAACTATTAAAGTGCTTCTCCTGAGGCTTCTTTTGATGGAGAAAACAATGGAGGCGCATGGACAGTTCGGCTCCTTGGGCTGGCTGACTCTTCTCTGTTGATATTGCCCCCTCCATCACACCCCCTCCTGTGTCTGGGGTCTCCTGTGGGACCAAAGGCTCGGCAGAAATGGCGGTTGGGGTCATGTTGGCTTCAGGAAGGAGGTAATGGCCACAAGCGTCACTGCCAAGGCCATGGATTGCCTTGAATGGTCTCCCAGCTGTGTTTCGGTCATGTCTCTACAGTCCCCTGGGTCTTCTCCCCCTCAATTACTCTTTTGACTAGTCAGGACTTTTGTCTGTCTTATAAATTCCTTTCTCAAGTCTTCACATGACGAGTAATGTCATTTCGGATCAACCAGCATATTCCCTGACATCACCTGTGAACTCCCTGTCTGGTGCCATCTTCTGGGAAGACCGAAGGTGACTTCAGACGGCTCAGTTACCTTTCAGAACACGCTTGGGGCCAAAGCGTGGCACTGTGCCCAGGGTGGTGGCCTCATTGTATATAAAATGGTCAAGACAACGCCAGCTTATTCCGAAGAGTCATCAAAATGAGCTGGAAAGCTGGGCTGGTGTTACAAAATCCCTTGTCATTTGACCCTATAATTCAATTGGCAAGAATTCTCGCCTACAACGCAAATGGGCTTCTTTTTCAAACATTTAATTTAATTCAACAAATATTTATCGTGGTCTGTGTGTCAGGAGCAGTGGTTGGGGCTGGGGGTGAAAAGAAAAAAACTACCCTAGTTCCTGCCCTTAAGAGGCTTCTGTTCTCTATCCAGGGTTCCTGCCCTCCTTTGTGCCATGGGTCCCCTCTCAGACTAAGGGTTCAGTGCACAAAGTACAGAGATTACAAAGGAAATCCAGTTATTGCAATAGTTATTAAAACACCAATACAAGCTCACAGGGCCCAGGTCAGGCGTCTCTGTCCCAATGGAGTCATGTGGTTGTGAAGGCAAAGCCTGAAGAGATGCTATCAATTAAAAGGCCTGCCCAGCAGGAGAGAAGGTGAGCTTCCTCAGAGCTGTTTCATTCTGGATGCTGCATCCCATCCTTGGCACACAGTAGGTGCCTCCTGATTCAACGATGGGTAAAAGCTTTTGGGAGACCCAGGACACCCATGATTTAAGCACGCTCAACCCACGGACCAAGGGTTTAGATCTCTGGTTAAGGAGACCAAGACTACTGTATAATTATTTAACAGAGGAAATTAAAGCATAATATTACCATTCTTGAAAGAAAGGGAAACATAAAAAGATTTTTCTCCTACCATATCTAAGCAGCCAAAGCCTTGAAAATCATTACTGGTGGTCAATTAATGAATGAAGGAGCAATCAATAAGCCCTTTCTCAGTGAGAGGTACTGGCCAAAATTTCACCCACAAGGTCCTTTTGACCTATTTCTTTTCCCCCTCCCCAATAAACAAAAGTCAAGCAGATGATGAGTATTGTAATACTTGAATTCCATTTCCTTTCTTACTTTCTTGGGCCCCATGTCATAAAGGACACACTCTATGCTCCAAGTGGTTTCTGGGGGAGGTTGTGTTAATGTCAGTTGTCTACCTTCTGCCATTTACACATGGTGGATGCGGGGGCGGGGGGGGGGGGTGGTCCCCACTGAGGGGCCACAGCCCAGAGCAGTGATCTGGGAGCTAAAGGATGGATTTTAACAGCACCAGGTCAGCACAAGTCTGGGCAAATCATTCACCCTCTCTGGGATGGAGGCCACCCAGCTGTAAAACTGGGTGGAGAGAGGCCACAGCCCATGTTATATTGGAACTGAGCTTTCATGGGCAAACATGCTCAGTACAGCCTTGGGTTCCTCTTACCTCAAAAAGAGTACAAGATAGAGTTGGTGCCAATTTTGATTTTTAAACAGCTGCATTAGCTACAGAGGCAAAGCCAAGCCTGGGTGGAGGTCTCCAAGAGAAACTTGGGAAGGATTTTGACACCTGGGTTAGGAACATGACCATGGTCAAGGCAGGAGGGTTGAGGGACAGACTAGGACCAGAAGTTAGAAGATACGCAGGGGGAGGGGAGGGTATAGGTGAAGGGGGGTGTAATTCATTCTGTTGGGAGGGGGGGCTTCCCTTCTTGAGAGCCAACAACAAAAGGGATGGGAGGCATCAGGAGTTAGGAGGTGTCTGAGCAGAGGCCAGAGGACCGTTGGGTCAGCCATGGGCTGCCCAAGACTCATTACGTGGGTGGGGTTTGGGCCCTTCCATCTCCCAGACTTGATGATCCCCCATAAGCATGAGGACATAAAATCTGGGGCCCATAAACTTGTTTAAAACAAGGATTCTAGGAGTGGTCTATAGGCTTCAGCAGGTGGCTAAACGGAGGCAAGGGTCTCTACCTTAGGGGGTTTATAACAAAACTATAGCTCTCTGGGGCTTCAGGGAAAATTTTAAAAAGATTTTAGATGAAAATCTTTGAAAAATTATTATAGTTTTCTTCTTTCTTAATCAAAGGATATGGACTATAATTTAACCTCTTCCTGATGAATATTTCATTATTATGAATATTTCATAGTCAATAATGCTATATACTATATCTTTATTGTATAAATAACACACACACATGATATATACGATGTGTATACATACTTGAGTGCACATATGTATGTGTATCTATATAAATGTAAATATATGGACATGGATATATGTGTGCATACAAACACATACACAAATAACTCATCATATCTCAGTACCCACTGAAATGTGGATGTGTGTCCCTGGGCCAACTGTTCCCTTAACAACATGTTTTTTGAGTTTCTCTTTCTGCTTTTCATAATTCTTTAATCTCATAGGATCAGCCTGAAAACTGGAAGAAAGCTGAGGCCAGTAAATCCAACCCCATCATTTTACAGAGGAGGAAATGGAGACCCAGAGGTCTGGTGCCTTGGACAGGGCCACACAGCTCCTGAGTGTCTGAGGCAGGATTCCCACCCAAGTCCATACCTCTATTTACTGCCCCATCTGGCTGCTCCCACTTTCCCCTGACTTGCAGCCAGCTGACAGCTGCCACCCTACCCTGCTCTCCTGCAACAAGGAAGCTTTACTCCCCCAATCTACTCTGACCTTCACAAGCCTGTTAATACTGTACACAAAGTTGGAGTTGATAAGTATTAAGGGAGGTTCTTTGAGGACTTGTCTTTCCCCTCTTCCCTCTACACAGATGGGCATTCCCAGTCCTCAACTGTCAGTGCCTTCCTCACTACCAGCTGATCTTGGATTCACTGAGTGTCTGTTCTGGGGGACAAGAAGACCCTGATTCAAATTCCACCTCAGAATCTTAGCTCTGCAACCCTGGGAAAGTCCATCTCTGCCTACCTCAATTCCCCCATCTTTGACATGGGGGTAATAGTAGCACTACCTCAGAAGGGCCCTGTGAGGCTCTGATGGAACGTGAGTGGAGTTCTGTGCAAACCTTGCAGGGCCTCGTCAATGCTAATCATCACCAGCATTGCCATGCATATAGGGGCTGTCTCATGAAGAGAGTAAAGACCCTCTGAGGGCAGAGCCCATTTCATTGTTGTCTCTGTATTTCCAACCCCTAGTATGGTGCTGGCACACAGGAAACAAGAAGTGTTAGCTGATGGACTGACTGAGGAAGGCGATTCACACACAGACACCCCGACACCCCCGGGGCCAACGTCACTTGTTAAAGCTGTAGGTCAAATGTTCTGGCTGCTCAGATGCCCTCTGTGCTTTCTTCCTCATGCCATGTTCCAGATAGCTGAGGTCCAGCTCAGGTTCGGGTCCCAGTGAGCAGACAGAGGTGGGGGGTACAGACTAGAGATCCTGAGGTGTGGGGTACTTCACAGCTGGACAGAGTGTGGTGGGGCCCAGCTGGCCCAGGAACAAACATCCTCCATCCATCACAAAGTGCCAGATTTCCCACTCGCCTCCAGAACGCAAAACTGAATCCTGCACGGAAGACGGCGTGCTCGACATTGTGAACGTGCAGGCTATGGCTCTAGCTCTGGATTACGAGAGAGAAGAGACAGGCCACAAAAAGCAAGCAGCCTTTGTGTAGGTAAGATTCGCTCCTGGAGGCCAGCACCGCTGGGAGCAGACAAAGGGCTTTGTTGGGGGAAGAAAAATTCCCTGGATTTTTCATGTAGTTTTATACTCAGAACATCAGAAGGCGTGTCTAGTGTCAGACAGGCTGCAGGACACAGAAGAGCCCAGAGCTACCTGCCCAAGGCACCACCAAGCCCCTTCCCCCACCTCCCAAGGCGCTGTGCCTGTTCTCCCCAAACCCATTAAAAGTCTTACCTGATTTGCTCTTTCAAGGTCGGTCATGATCATCTCAATTTCATCGGCCCTAGGGAGAGGTGAGAGAGGGGAAACACTTTAGTGAGCAGTCATGCAAGGCCTTGAAGGTGCTGAAGGTTCAAGCTTTCAGATAACAATGCAGCCGCATGCAAAAGCCTGGATTTGCAGAGTCTGAAGCAAGAGTCAAAACTGGTAAGTGAAACCTTCACCACAGCTGTGGTTACATGGGAGGCGATGTGGGCTGAGGCTGTGTCGGGTGGCAAGCTCTGACCCTGTTGGGGCTTCCACCATCTGCATTGGGAACACCCCGAGACAAAGGCTCTCACCTGTCTCAGGCATGGGCCACCACTCCCAGATTCTCTTTCATTTTTAAAGTACCTTGTTCCAACACCTTAGGGCAGGTGTACAACATGACAGGTACAGAGACCCCCAGTAAGGGAGGAGGAGAGATACAGAGAGAGGGAGGGAGAGAGGGGGAGAGAGAGAGAGAGAGAGAGAGAGAGAGAGAGAGAGAGAGAGAGAGGGGGGGGGGGGGGCAGGCAGAAAGAGGCAGAGAGACTGACAAACTGCCCAGTTAAAGTGAGGCATGCCTAAACCACAAAGGAATTGGTAGGACACCCTAATTTTGGGTCACTGAGAGGAAACAAACCTATATCTGGGGAGAACCATGGAGAAAAGCTTCCCCAGTTCTCTGAAATGAAACTTTGGTGTCTTTAAACAGATGTCCTGGCTGACATACCCTGCTGGGAAGGTGTGTAGGGGTCTGAGCAGGCAGGTGAAGGCATTTGGTGCCCTTGCCTGCAGAGGCCCCGAACAGCTGAGATGGCCCAGTCATTGTGTGGCTGTGACTCGCCAGGCCAGGCCTGCCAGCCTCTCTGATGGGGTGTCACAGCTCACTCTGGTGGGCTGATCCAGGAGGGGCCCCCATACCCTTGTGAGGACAGTCAAATTAGGGAAAAGGGATGCAAAGGCTGTAGCTGGAGAAGAGTTATGAGGTGTCGGAGCAACATGGACGAGGAAGCATCCCCACGTGCCTGAGCACAGGGGTGTGGAGGAAGTGGTGGCGGGGGCATGACTGCTGGGCTTCCTGAAGGAACAACCCCAAGGTCTGCCTCAGGGCTGCTTTTGGCGCTGGGGGCCTGGCTTCAGATCCTAGCCCTAACCCTTCTTATCAAGGTGATCTGATACGGAAAACCTCTGGGACTCAGTTTCCTTATCTGCAAAATGAGGAGAATTAGTTATACTATTCCTACCTCACAGGGAGGGCAGGAAGAATGAATGAGAAAATGCTGGTTAAGCTATCAGCCATCTTGAGGTCAAAGGCTCACAAGTTTAGAAGTAGTGGAGACCTTGCAGGTCGTTTCATCTGACTGTTTCATTTCTCAGACAAGGAAACCAAGGCCCAGGAAGAGTAAGAACTTTTCCCAGGTGTCCTGTCTTTCCAGTTCAGTGCTCTTCACTAGGAGACCCAGGCCTTCTGTCTACATGAGGCCCTGCCTAGACCTCTCATTGGTCAGTTTGTATGGGTCTTGTGTGTACCTATTGGGGGTCTCCAAAGTCTTTGGTCAATTTGTATGGGTCTTGTGTGTACCTATTGGGGGTCTCCAAAGTCTTAGGGAAGTGTGAGCCTTAATGAGCTTTAAGAAAGCTATCAGAACCACATATGTCCTTCCTTCCTATTTGTCTCTGTATCCTGGGCCCCTATTCTAGTACAATGTTTGGCACTCATCCATCCATCCACCCATTCATCCACTCACCCAAACACCAACCCATACCATCCATCCATCCATCTGCCCACTCACACACCCATCCATCCACCCACCCATCTTTTCCTTTCTTTCTTCTTCCCATCCATCCAAGATAAGGAGTTCTGCTTTGGGGTGAAAATCTCTCCCCCATGAAATAAGAGAGCAAGGACCACCAGAGCTAAAGCATGGAATTCAGATTCTCAATGTAATAGGTCTTTAAAGAAAGGAAAAGTCAGTGTGCACTGGCATAGCCAGGGAAGGCTTCTTGGAGGAGGGTGGGCTTGGGTTGGATGATGAAGCTGAGAGTCCCAGGATCACAGAACTAGACCAGACTTTCTAGATTCCTTACAGAGCGACCACTTCCTCAAAGCAGGTGGAGCTGAATTAGGCAGGACCTCAAATGCCAATCTAAATAGTTTGGTTTACAGAAAGTGGGCTTCTCTAGGGCACAGACCATTTTTAAAATTGTCCTATATCCTCAGATAGTGTGTGTACAACAGTCTGGTACAGTCAGAGCTTCATAAATGCTTGCTGATTGACTGATTTCTCTTCTAAGCTCCTGGGACCCTTAGGGTCTGAACCACATCACCTGGCTGTCGATGGTCTCACATAATTATCTTATTTCCTCCAGGCCCAAGTCTCATCTTTCTAGGCAGATTCTACTGCTGGGAAGGCAGGAATAGTGTCCTTGTTTCTATGTTAGGCTCTTCTCCATAGCATTTAGCACCAGACCCGTGTGCTTGGTAAATAATTGCTGGCTTGATGTTAAGTAAGTAATCTAAGAGAAGCTCAGATATGATCCAAACTGCACACTCAGCACGAGTTCCAGGGATCTGTCAGTCAATAAAATGGATATTATCACAAGGAAAGGTTAAAAAGTTGGAAGATACAGACTCTTGATGGAAACTAATCTGGAGAGTGTTAGGGCCGAGAGAGGGGCCAAGGCTTCTCCTTCTGCATGGATCACTTCTTCTAAGCCCTGGAAGGGCAATCTGCATTAGTGGAGAAATCGGCCACGCTCCTGAGATGCCTGATGTGGTGAAGTAATCAAATGTGTAGGGAACAAAAAACATCAGGGTTCACAAAGCTCTTTATATCTGAACTTTATAACAACCCTGGGAGGCAGGTGCTTCTGTTATTCCCATTTCAGAGATGAGGAAATTGAGGCAGGAAGGGGTTAAGGGACTTGTCCAAGGCTACACAGTTGGTACACATCTGTGGCTGGATTTGAACTCCAATCTTCCTGACTCTAGTCCCAGCACCCTGTGGATTATGGCACCTCCTAGCAGTCTCAGAAACAAGATGGATGCGTCAGAAAGCAGCATATCTGTTCTCCAACCTTTCACAATTGTACATAATTGGGAAAAACTGTGCCCTACCTGTCCCTGACCAATCCCCTCTGCTGCCCATTGCAGGGCATATGGACACTGGGTCTGGAGTCAGGAAGGCCTGAGTTCAAATCGGGACTGGGCACTCACTAGCTCTGTGATCCTGGGCAGATCACTTAACTTCTGCCTGCTTCGGTTTCTTCATCAAATGGGAATGAGAAGAGTACCTACTTCCCAGGGTTACTGTGAGGATCAAATGAGATATTTGTAAAAGGCTTAGCATAGTGCCTGGCCCATGCTTGATCCTCCTTCCCTTCCCTCCTCCCTCTCTCTGTCTCCACCCCCTCCTTTCTTCCACCTTCCTTTCCCATTCCTTCCTTCCATTCCTCCCTTCCTCCCTTCCTTCCTTTCTTCCTTCCTCCCTTCTTCCCTTCCTTCCTTCCTTCCTTCTTCCCTCCCTCCCTCCCTTCCTTCCTCTGGATGCTTTCTCAGGCCCTTATGACTCCGGGCAGCCTCAACACACCACTAGCCTGAATGAGGGAATCCATTCCTTGTTATAGGGCATACACCTCATTAGACATGCCTTGAAATCGAATACTGCTTTTTAGACTGGGCTGCAAAGGCTGTTCGAACGTGCAAAACCACCCAGTGAAATGAAGCTTTTTGGGGGATGATTTCCTAACTTCATGGTGTCTCTTGGTTAGATAAGCAGCAGAATGTTCAAATGACTGCCCTGAATGTCAGCTATGAAAGTGGAAGTTGGGGATGGGAAGCGGGGGCCCCTCAAATGACTAACCACAGGGTGGCGTCATCACAAAACTAAACTTTCAGGCTCTTAAAGAGAAGCCACAGTGCCGCAGAAAGGCTATTCTCCTAACTCTAAAGGGCAAAAATCACTCAAAGATGCTACGGGTCTTCAACATAATATAAAAGAATGATGGGGGCTGCCATTGTGAAGCCGTGAGGACGAAGGTGCAGGAGCATGAGGATGCCAGCTAGGGAAGGCTGACTACTTTTCTTAAGGTCAGAGCTAAACAACTTTCCAGCAAAACTTTCAACTTGAATCAAATAGTTGTTTCAAGGAGCCTCCAACCACTGGCTCCATGATGCCTTCAACTGAAATCTGTGTTTGTCAGGTTGAAGGGCACCACCCTCTGACAGCGCTTTTGGGAAATGTAAGTTGCTGCTAAGACAAGTCAGTCAACTGCAGTGTTATTAATGATTTCATTCAATAAATCACTCAATTAAAATTTACTGGGCACCCACAAGGTTCCTGGCAGTGAGCTAGGTGCTATGGGATGAGTGAACAGAACAGAGAAGACACAGGCCTTGCCCCCAGGGGATGAGCCGTCAAGCAGAGACAGGAGAGCCTGGCAGCAGGCGGCCAGGATGGTGAAACCCAGACTGAGCAAGGCCGAGAGCAAACTGGGAAAGCGAGAGCTCAGCTGCGGGTGTGAATAAGAGCCCTGAGTCCACCAGCACAGCCCCAGGACCTGGGGCTGCTCAGGCACTGCCAGGAAAGCTGACGCCCACTTGGGGGCTGTGAAGAAAGGCACAGTGTCGCTGAATGTTGCCGTCATGAGGCACTATGAGGGTTGTGAGGGCTGGCTGTGCACTGCCAGGGACACGCCCCGTCTGCTGTACGGTCCATCTTGGGTGCCGCACTCGAGGAAGGATGTTGGTAGAGCCACAGATGGTCAGGAAGACAATGACCAGGCATGAAGTACGAGGACTAGAAGAAGGAACTGGGGAGATCTTTAGCTTGCAGAAGATAAGACCGGTACGACATCATTACAGTCTTCAAATATCTTCGGGGCTGACATATGCAAGAACAGTTAGACTCGCTCTGCTTGGCCAAAGAGGGCAGTAGTAGGAGAAATGGGCAGAAGCTTAAAGAAATGAGCTTAAAAGGAATATATTATATAAAAAGAGACGCCTCATGACTGGATGCCTGGGAAGGGAGTGGGCTTCTTCCCTCTGGAGCCCTTAAGCAAAGGAGGGTGGGGGGTGGTGGTGGCACATGCTTGTAAACCATGTTGGAGAGGTGAGCTTTGGTCTAGATGGTGTCAGAGCCCATGATTCTGGATGGGGAGACCAGTTGGGTGAAAACAAGGTAGATGGAGGGGAAACAGGTTCGTGGACTTCTCTCCTAATAGACATTCTTTTAGTGAATATGGAAACAAAGGTTATCTATGTAAATATTTATCATTTTTTTGCTGATACAAGCAGTTTTTACATCAGTTACATTTCCAGTATACAGTATTCCCCCCTCCTCTCTGCCTCTCCTCAGCCATCTCTTGAAACAAAGAATAAAAAAGGGGGGGGGGGGAGGAAGAAACTATCTCAGTGACTGAGTCAGAGCATATGTGGAGTTATTCACCCATTATCCTGATTTACCCCTTCCCCCCAACTCCCTCTAAAAAGGATGGAGATTATGTAAATATTTGTTTGAAAGAATGGAAGAGTCCTTCTAGTTAAAAATTTGAAGCAGATAATGGAGGCCAAGAGCTGAAAAAGACACAGGACAGCAAACACCCCAGATACCAGAGAGGAACCAAAATTTATTATTTTCCTCTCTATCACTTGCCAGTTTGGGAATATTCATGAGAGACCAAGGAGTAGACTAGGGAGTCAGGAGACCACGTTTCTCATCCCAGTTGTGCCCCTATGTAGCCTAACCAAGTTGGACAAGGCTTAAATGAATCTGGGCCTCAGTTTCCTTATCTGTAAAATGTTGGACTACAGATGATTCCCTTCAACTTGGACATTCCACACAGAGTGCAGGTGACTTGTGGGCACCGATGCATTGGACAGACTACAAAAATTCTTCCAGGAGCATTCCCCATAAAGAATATAATTCCCACCACTCTGTCCGCCATGCCAAGAATGACACATTCCCCGCCCCGCCATGGTTTCAGAGTCAAGTATAAAGAACCAGATCCATTCACCCGGGGGGGGGGGGGAGCTACTATCTTGACTTGGACACAATCACTGAAATGCATTTCAAGTTAGCTGGAATACCAGTTTTCTGTCTTCTGATCAGTTTAACATTGTTACCAAGCAACTGTGAACCTGACCGGCTGCCTACTCTGAAACCCACAGTGCTTACCTTGCCCTGGCTGGACAAGATCTGTATTTCCAGCACGAATGACGGCCCTTCGCTCTGCTCTATCATCCAGTAGATTCTAATGATAGGTGTCAAGATGACAGCAGGGCCCACAGAGGCGATTACGGTCTCTGTTCTAGAAACACCCAATGGAAGGAAGCCAGCTGGGCTTGGCAAAACACTTGGGAGCATTGTTTTAGAGTCTGTTGACAAGCTGGTAATTCTGGCAAGAGGGGACACTTTCTTAAATGATTAATTCAACAAACAATTTTAATCATCAGTGTAAAGCACTGTCCTAGGGGGTGAGGTGGGGATGGGGGGGTGGGAGAGGACTTTACTTATTTAGGACCATAGACATGGAGCTGGAAGGAGCCTCAGAGATCATCTGGCCCAGGGCTGGGGAACCTGTGGCCCCAAGGTCATACTAGGTCCTCAAGTATGGTACTCTGCATCCAAACTTCACAGAAAATCCCCTTAATAAAAGGATTTGTCTGTAAAACTAGGACTCAGTCGAAAGGAGGCACACAAGGACTTAGAGGGCCACATGTGGCCTCAAGGCTGAAGGTTCCCTGCCCTGGGCTGGATTTTGGCCCAACCCTCTCTTTCCATCACTGGACAGATGAGGAGACCAAGGGTCAGGGACGCAACTGGGGGCAAGTAAGGATCTTAGCACCATCCAGTCCAAGTCCCCCTTTTACCTATGAGGACACTGAGAAACAGGGAGGAGTCACTTGCTCAAGGACACAGAGCTAGGGAGAGAGCCAGGATCTGAACTCAGGGCTCTGTCCACTGTCCCTGTGGCCTCTCTCTCATCATCTCAGCCATTTTCCCACAGGATCTGCCAGGCTGCTACTACACAGAATGGAGCCCGAGTCTCTGTGAGGCTGCCCAGGGCACAGGTGGCAAAGCCTGGCTTCTGGGTGCAGATCCAGCACTCTTCACTTCCATGCCAAAGGGCCAAACCAATCAATAAACATTTATTAAGCACCCACTGTTTGCCAGACACTGGGCTACATGCCAGTCCTGCCCTCAAGGAGCTTGCAGGCTAAGGGGAGAGACAGCATGCCAGTAAATTTACACAGAGTGGGCTCTCCACAGGATAAAGAGGAAATGATAACAAGGGGGAAGGCACTAGAATTTAAAGGAAGCCTGAGAGGTCTGTGGTGGGAGTGGGAGGGAGAGCATTCCAGGCCTGGGAAGAAAATGTCCAGAGCTGAGAGATGGAGTGCCTAGTCTGTGGGATGACCATGAGCCCAGCTTCCTGGGAGGGGGCATAAGAAGACTGGAGGGGCAGGAGGGGGCCTGGTTATGAAAGGCTTTGGACACCAAACACAGAATTTTCTGTTTGATCCGGGAGCCAAAGAACTTCATTTTAATGGCCCTGGAGTCGGAAGGCCCCTCAGCCACTGCTGAGTCCAAATCCTTATTTTACAGATGAGGAAAGCACGGCATAGTGGCAGCGGATGGCATGCTGGCCCTGGGGTCAGGAAGAGCTGGGCTGAATTCTGCCTTAGACACTTACTTAAACCTGTGGGACAATGGACAATTCACTTCCTAGATTATCTAAAATGAGGGAGCTGAACTCAGTAAAGTCTCAGAATCCTTCTAAGTCTCAAACTTAGTAGCGCTGGGAATGCCAGGTGGGAGCCAGAAGCCCATCACTCTATTAGAATGCCTTCATCTTACAGGGAAGGAAACTGAGGTCCAGGGAGGTGGAGTTACTTTCCCAGGATCTTGCACCATGCTCCCTCCATGCAGATGGTCTATTATGCAGAAGACACAGGGTCGGGCAGTGAGGTCCTGATGTACAGTGAGCTAACACATGGGAATGAGGTGCATCCAGGAAAGGTCCAAGGAAGTAGGGTGAGAAGAAAGGGGGAGATGACTCCATTCCCCCGAGGGGAGGACATGGAGGTCAGAGAGAGATGGGTAGGCTCAGGGTCAAGCTGGAATTCAGACTATGCCCAGAGGTCTTCCTTGAGCTGCTCTGTGACTCCCCCAGGACAAGCTCATCACCTGGAATCTCATCATCTTGGCTTCTGGCCCTCAACACCTCCTCAGCTCCCTTGGCTGCCTCTCCCAGAGCAAAAGCCCTCCCTCCTACTGGGCTCAGGCATTTCCAGCCAAACTCCCTATTTTCCTTCAGCTGACCCCTGTCCCCCTACCAGGGCAAGTACCCTCTTTCTCCATCAGACAGGAGGCTCCTTGTGGGCAGGGACTGTCTGTACCTCTAGCACTTGGGACAGGGCCTGGCACACAGAAGGCACTCAGTAAATGTTTACTGATTGAGAGGTGAAGCTGGAGCTTCCGAGATCTCATGAAGGATTGAAATGTTCAAGGAAATGCTCAAAAACATTCCATCTGAAATGATATGCAGCGAGGCATGATGGAGAGAGAGCCTATGGCAGACTCAGAAAGCCCGGGTTCAAGCCTCTTCTGAGGCCCAAGCCCGCATGGCCCCTTCTCCTGGCAGGGCCCCAGGCAGTACTCCAGGACTCTGCAGGGCAGAAGAAGGGCCGCCTGCACTGGCAGGAGGGACCTTCTTCATTGGGACATCTCCACACTCAACCCAACAATCCAAATGGCAATAATATTGGAGGATGAGTGTGTATCCTCAAACTTCAATTACAAGAAAAGATGGTTCCCTAGCCCACCTTTTAACAGAACACCAAATAGGAAGAATAACAGCAGAACCATGGCTTTTCTGCAGGATCCTTCCCAGCTCTACCTCATGGGAAGAGAGGGGAACGAGGTGACGACAATCCTCAGCCACCTCCTCTCTCTGGGCCTTGGTTTCCTCATCTGTGAAATGACTGAGCTAGCCCAGATGGCCTTTAATGTCCCTTTCAGATCCAAGTCTGTGGTTTATGACAAAACTAATTAGACAATAGCACTTCTTAGAAAACAAAAGTATTTTAATGCCGGCACTGGTCATGTCAGAACATTTTCTCTATGAAGACTTTCTAATCCTCCCCCCTTCCCCTTTCACCAAATAAAAAGGAAAAAAAGCTAATCCTCCCATAAAATTACCCTCAATATCGAAATAAAACACACAGAGGTTAATACCACAACTATAAATGTTATCTTAAAAGTGCAGTAATGAATTAAATTGTATGTACTTTTTCAGAGCAAATGTCAACAGTATTCCAAAGAGTCTTCCAAAGGTCTCATTCTTTTCATTTTCAAAGCTCAACTACTCCATCAGCAGCTGACATTCAACATTAGTATAAATTCACTTATTTTCAAAAGTCCATAATAGCAGCATATACTGTTTGCTCAGCCAAACTATTATCAAAATTCCGTTCTCTCACCTTTTTATGAGCTGACAAAACAGCCTCCATCGATCTACTAACCTCAGACACATTTACCCTCAGCTCTGATGTCAAGGCAGCAGATCATTCTAGCTTGGCCTAGAGTGGGCAGTTCTTTCAATCAGGCCCACATGGATCATTTCAGAGCATTCTTTGGGTTAACACATAATCTTTATATGTGGTCAAGTTCGACAGGACCGAAAATATATTCATCTTAAAAGCTGGGTATTGACTCTGATACTGTGCTCTGTGATCTTCAACTATGGCTCATGCAAATCTGTCCCTTCCCATGAGACAGACTGCTGATTGTTAGAACAAAGTAGATCTTCGAGATGGAGGGGAACAGGGAGAGGACACATTTTTAGGCTCACCAGGTCCTTTTAGATACAAGTCTGAAGTCAATAGTCTCAATACCAGAGAGGGGTGATCTCCTGGGATCAAAGAGAGACACCTCCAAGGGAGGAGCTGGAGCCTTTTCTAGGTCCTGGCCCCACTGAGCTGTCTGGGGAAGCTGATGCACTCTTCAAAATCAGGTTTTTACTTACATGCATTAAATAAAATACATGAGACTACAAAAGAAGACCATTGTCATTACATGGAACAGTCACTTCTCTCTCTCTCTCAGACAAGGCCATTGTAATTAGGTTAAGATCCCATGTTCCAAGTATTGAATCTTTTGGTTAATAAAAAATTATTATACAGTATATTTAATAAAAATGAATAGCAATAGCAGACACAAAATTCTGTTATTAAATCTAGCAGAAAAGTACATAATTTTTACCTGTCCTCTACTACCTGGCCCCCTTCAGTCTATACTATTCTAGCCCTCATTGCCAAGAAAGGATGGCAGGGTATGGGGAAAAGTAATCAATCAAAAAGCATTTATTAAGAACCAGGCACTGGGGTTATAACAATACAAGTGAAATGGTCCCTGGCCTCAAGAGCTTACACTTGATCAGGGGGAGGTAATATGTATACAAGTAAGTACCATGCCCAAAATAAATACATGCCCCTGTAGCTGTCAGGAAATCATAAAAGGTCTCCAGGAGCATGTCACACTTGAGCTGAGTGGAGGCAGTAGGGAGGAGGAAAGGCATTCTCGGCATAGAGCCTCTGCAAAGGCATGGCGATGGGAGATATTTTTATAAAATGATGCTCACTTGAAGGAAGGGGAAAGGAGTTTCCTGAAAGAATGGAAGGTGGTGAAGGAGTACCATTTCTTCAGGCATTTTCAAGGAAGGGACTTTTGGCAGCAAACCTGGGATTCCTGGGGTAAGAGAAACAAGGCTGGATGCAGGAAGGTTAGGTCACTTTCCAGAGATGAGAATAAAGGACCATAATTCTGTAGAGTGTACTTTGTCTAGACCGCTGTGTGTGTTTGAGTGTGTGTATGTATGTGCTTTTCAAAACCCAATGAAATCACTTTTTTCTATACCATTTTTTTTTTTAAGCAGCATGCCCAATTCATTGATCTGTTCTTTCTCTCTTTTGTTGATGTAAGTGTTTAGAGATGTACACTTTCCCCTTAGGATTCACATCCCTTTTATAGAATGTATGTGTGTGACTGTATGGATATATGGATGTTTTTGTACATATGCATGTATATATACATATATGCACACACACATTTATTCTATGTTGGTATACAAGAGCATAGCTCTGGCAGGATTAATCATAGACTCACAGTGTTGGATGAGACCAAGATCTTAGTGGTACAGCAGTTATTCCTAATGGCCAGCTGGGCTACCTATCACTTATGACCTTGGGCAAATCACTCAACCTCCTTGATATCATCCTCCCAGTCCCTCAGGTTCAAAACTTCCCAGCGTCATCTTTGATTATTACTTCTAACCCCCCCACCCTAATTCACTTAATCTCTGGATTCTCCCTCTGCCTTCCTTTTGATTACCACAGATACCAATCACCCTCACTGAGGCCAATAGACAAAAGCAAAAACCTATGAACCAGTTTTACCTTTACAAGTCTGTATTCTTGAGGCCAGGTTAACTTTCCTACACAACTCACTTTCCTGATTAAAAAAAAAAATGAAACTTTAATGGTTCTCTCGTACTCCCCAGACAAAGTACACACTTCTCAATCTGGAGTCCCAGGCAGTGCAAGATTAGGTCTTGACCTACCTTTCCAGCATAATTTCCTATATCTCTCACACTCTGGCCCAACCGGTCAAAATACTTGCCCCTCTTCTCCAAAATATCAGCTTGACAGTTTTACTGATTTGGGAGGGAGGCGCCATCTACTCCATAAAGCCTTTGATCATTTTTCAAGATACTTCTGCTGACACTCGGCACATTGTTACTGGACAGTTATACGTCCATTGAGTTTTATTCACATGTATATTCCCCAGAGTGCCAGCAGAGAGCCTCGTACACAGGAAGCACACAGTGAACATTTGCTAAGTTCAGCTGAATCACAAATGTGAAAAATAAATTTAGTTGATACAATTTAACTTTCGTCTTTACTGACTTTTCAAGGGCAATGTCTTAAGAGCCCTCAGACAGGAGGCAGAATACTTCAACACACACAAAGGCCCCGGAAACAAATGCAAGGAGGTAGCTTAGAAACCTAATAGCTGGATAAAGTGAGATTTCAGTTTGGCAAAAACAATTACCTTTTTCCACAATGGGAGATTCACTTCTGAAAAGAATTTATCTGTTTAACTAAATGGCATTTGGATATAGGAGAAAGGCATTAATTTGTTTCAGTAGCTGAAACATTTGTCATCTATGAATCTCTCCCAAACCCAGTAAAACACGGAAAGTGGAGGGGGGAGCCCAGAAGGCCTATCATGACTTCTAACCATGGCGGGATGTTAGGAACAGGGCGCACTTGGTAGCAAGGGTGAAAAGTTGAAAAGCTGCAGTTACATTTGTAAAAGAAAGATGACTTCAAAACGAGTGCCTTCAAATTGTGCAAAGCACCCAGGATTTCTCACAGCGCCATTCTTCTTGTCAATCTCAAGCCATTACAGGCACTCGAACTCTCCCAAATAAGCATAATTGCAATGGGGGAAAAGCCTAAATTATATAAACTAAAGAGATGTAGTTTTGTAATTTTAAACATTCCTAGTCATGGGAACTAAGCATTAGGGAAGCGTTTGCGAGGAGCTGCCCTGCCAGGGCCTGGCTTCCCTCACTAGAGGGAGAACCCACTGCTATCCACACCAGCAACGTGCTTAAGTCCTTAAAAACTGGATTCTCACGAGGAGGTCTTCCAAACACACAGCTAGTTATTGATCTGATGAGTAAACCCTTCCCTGTAGAAGAATGGAAAACTTCCTTATGGGAAAAATACCACAACATGATAATTTCATGAATTTTCATTTAATGAGATTTTCCTGAACATCTGGGACACTGTGCTATTTCCTCCAGTACAGTGATATCTGTGAGGCGATATGTTAGCAGTTAGTGCTGGCCTTGCTGTCAGGAAGCCCTGAGTATCAATCTCACCCGAACAATCCTGGAATCTAAGTTCCCCTCTCTGGGACTCAGTTTCCTCATCTGTAAAATGGGAGAGGCTATAATCCTGTGGAGCTTTGCTGAGACTTGGCCTAAATGATCTCTGAGGTCCTTTTCAGCTCTGAATCTCTGATCTCCTGTGACTTCCCTTGGTCTCAGCTTCCTATTCTGTAAAATGAGGGAGTTCAATGAGATGGCTGCTAGCTTTAAATCACAGTGGCCTCAGTTTATTTGGCTGTAAAACGAGGGGCTTGGATCAAATGACCTCTGACCCTAGGATCTTTGGTGTGATTCCTAGTCTTGTAGATGGGGAACCTCGGACAAGAAAGATTCCATCACCTGCTTTATTGCACATTGTGTAGGACAGGCACACTGGGAATGGGGAGACAAAAGTGTGTATGTGTATCTCTGTGACTCTGGTCTGATCTGGTGGATGTAACCAGCCCGTGGCCTGACAACTTGGGGCCCTACTGACAGCCCTGCTCCATGCAAGCAGGGACACAGGCACGTCACCCCTTCTCTGGGCCATGGGTTCTACAAAGCTGGGTGGGGTGGCTATCTAATGGCTGAGAAAAGAAATAAATGGAACAGTTGGAATCTCAGAGCAAGAAGGAACTCTGGAGCTCAGGGAGGGCCCAGGTCCCCTTTTTGTGTTTTTAAACAGGTAAGGAAACTTGAGACTCAGAGAAGTGAGAGTCAATGACTTGGCCAAGTCCATACGTCTAGTTAGAGCCAAACCCAGAACTGTGAGTTCCTAATCCACTGTGTACAGGACACCACAGGCAACCAAGATGGCTACAAGCTAAGCCCTCTTCTTAAGGAGTCACAGAATAATCTAATGGTGGGAAGAAGACAGGGGGCAGTCACATGTAAAGGTCCAGGCAAAGTGTGCTGAGGGGAGGAATCTGAATAGAGACAGCTGCAGGGAAGGCCGGGGCTTCTGAACGGGGGGATTTTAATGGAGTGAGATCAGGCTTGGTGAGGAGAAGAGCCCATGCCAGACAGAGGTTGTTGGTAAGAGCAGAAGGCAGAAGAGGAAAGAGTGAGAACAGGAGACAGAGAGATGAGGAGTCACAAAGGTTATTGGCAAAAAGAGGGGCACAATTTCTCAGGCAGAGTTGTGGCAGACAGCCCCTCCAACTAGGCAGGTGGCTATTAGGGTGCCTGCTGTGGGAGGAGGGGAGGGCTGGGACGCAGATGCAGTCCTGTGGCAGCAGGGATAGGGAACCAACTCAAAGTGTGGGATGAGAGAACGTGCTAGGGGACCCCGAGGTGATGAGCCTGGGTGACTAGGAAGATGGTGGCACCGTGTGCAAAGAGGGGCAAATCAGAAGGGGAAGGCGAGGGTGATGCTGGACACGTCAGGGCCAAGATTCTGGGCCTCCAAGGGGCAAAGGGGAGTGTGGGCCTCAGGCTTCATTTCCCATCTCTCCTTGTCACTGGCTGAAATGAAGTCTCCAAGTTCTCATTCATCCTCCTCCGTGGCAATCATATCTAGGATAATGCCAGTGAAGACAATGATCTCCTCACAGTCAAAGCAAGTGGCAAGTTCCTCATGCTCGAGGCTCCTTTTACTTTGCTTTCTGGTTTTCAAGGCCTGCCGGACCCGGGTATCCAGCCTGGACGGGGCATCACCTGCCCCAAGGACACGTACCTCCTGGCTGGTCTCCTAGGCTGGGCCCTAGCACTTTAGCACAGAGCCTGGGCCACCCACGGTGCTTAATAAATGCAGGACTCCAAGTCAAAACTCCCGTCTCTGTCTCCTGTTCTCTTCCCTCTTCCCCTCTTGCCAAGGCCCTCTCTCTGACCCGGACTCTTCTCACCAAGCCTGACCTCACTCTATTAGAACCCTCCAGTTCAGCTCTCATGTGATTCCAAGCCCAATGATTCCCCCCCCAGACGGGGCTGTTTCTCATAATCTCTAAGTAAACTTAGTCCTATCACAGAATCTCACATGAGACTTTATGCACGGTAACTATATAATGAGGATCATAATAGTAACCACTTCCCAGGGCTGTTGTGAGGTTCAAATAAAACGCTGCTTACAAAGGGCTCAATACAGTGGCTGTATGGAGCAGGTGCTTAATAAATGCTTGCTCCTTCCCACACCCTCATATAATTTGAGCCCTTTTGTTTGTTCAAAGATTCAGAAAGCTGCTTGCTTACAAGCAGGAAAAGCACTAAATGTTTCTAGATCATAATCAAAGTGAAAAAACACCTCTTCTGTGTTTCAGTGGAGCCCAGGGGCGCTTAGCTCAGGAGCTCTCAGTGCCCTGCCTGCTGGGTCACTGGAACTGACCTGGAGGGCAGTAAAACCTCTCCAGAGACATTGAAGAGGCCGTTTCATCACATACCACGAGTCTTCCAAAAGAAACCGGCCAAATAATTGGCAGCTTCCTTAGCAAGGCCAGGAGGCTCCAAGCTCATTTTTCTCACCCTCTTCATTTTCAAACACTCTTTGGCCAAGACATCCTGCTCAGAGAGTCTACCACAGCCTAATGATTTCAAGGGTTTCACCATTACAAACAAAGGTTCCCATGTAAAATATGGTGATTGATTGTACAACTGTGGCATGAAAAAAGATTACTGGGCTGGTGAAAGGCGTCGTGGAGGCCTGTCTCTTCCCTGTACATGATTCATTCCTGCCTTGAAAATCACACACAACACAGCTGCAGATCTGGCTGAGACACAACAGGACAGAGTGGTTAAAATGTGGCTGCAAGGACGCAGGTCTTGGGCTGGGGGGCTCTTTGCAAAGCACTTTCCATTATTAACTCATTCGGTTCCTCCAACATTCCTCTGAGGTTGGCGCTATCATCATTCTCATCAAACTCGGGGAGCAGAACCAGGAGCGCATTGTACACAGTAAAGCAGAACTGTAACAAGCATCAACTGTGAAAGATTGTGCTGGTCTGATCAATACAGTGATCCAAGACAATTACGAAGGACTTGTGATGAGAAATGCTGAGAGGGAGGAGGGAGAGAGGGAGGGAGGGAGGGAGGGAGAGAAGGAGAGAGAGAAGAGAGTGGGGGGGGAGAGAAAGAGGGAGAGGGGGTAAGGGAGAGAGGGGGAGGAGAGAGAGGGAGGGAGAGGAGAGAGAGAAGGGGGGAGAGAGAAAGAAGGAGAGGGGAGAAGGGAGAGAGGGGGGGAGAGAGAGAGGGAAAGAGAGAGAGGGAGAGGGAGGGAGGGAGAGAGGGAGAGAGGGAGAGAGGGAGAGAGGGAGAGGGAGAGGGAGAGGGAGAGGGAGAGGGAGAGGGAGAGAGAGAGAGAGAGAGAGAGAGAGAGAGAGAGAGAGAGAGAATGGGGGAGGGAAAGAGAAGAGAGAGAGAACTGATGAACTCTGAGTATGGAATGAAGAATTTTTTTTACACTTTATTTTTCTTGCTTTTTTTTTTCTTTTTGCAACATGGCTAAATGTGGACTATATTTTGCATGACTTTACATGTATAATGGGTATCATATTTCTAGCCTTATCACTGGATGGGCGAGGGGATGGAAGGAAGAAGGGAGAAAATTTAGAACCACACACATACCATGGCTAGAGAGGTTAAGGACTTGCCCAGGGTCTCACTGCTAATATGTACCTGAAACATAAGTGAAACTTTAGTCTTTCCTAATTTCTACTCCCTACCCACTCTCCTACCTGGCTACCTAAGGCACCTCAGTTTCTACTTTTTAGAACTTAGAAACACAAGGTAAGCCACGCTATGAGCAGAATGAAGAAGGGAGACAGAATCCTAGAGAGACCAAGAGCTCCTTTATTTGCTCTTAATTTGGGTGAGAACTGAATCCTTCAACCTATGTTTCTATATCCAACTGTTTCTCCAAATCCCATTCTGGTAGTGTTCTCCCTTATAGGGACAGGTACCATCAACCATGAGGTTGTCCAAACTCCTGACCCTGCTAACACCACTCATCTCAAGGAAGGTGTGATGTTCCACACCTCCAACTCCCATCTGTGCATCTGTCACCTCCCCAGTGCAGCCTGACACACTGTCCTGACTGGAAGTGAAATACTGTCCCAAGACAGCCAAATGGGTCCTGGACAGCACCTCTGCTTGCTCAGGTATTAACCACAATTTATTTCTCTCTATCATCATGACATTAAATTTATGTTATGGCACTGACAATTAAAAACAATTTAATTAAAGCTCATGTTTTCAATCCCAAATGAAGAGCACCTAAAGCTTCTTCCCCCTTCCCCCATGACTGAACAAAATCCTTCTGATTCACATTTAAAATACAGAAACTCTCATTTGGAAGCCAAAGCATACCTGATGGGTGGGACTGCTCTGGCCCTGGCCTTGGGCAGCCCAACACGGGCCCACCAGTACACTGGAAGCTGCTGTTAGAATCAGGTCACTCTCCAGCATGTGGCCGATGGTGCAATCAGAGCTTCTGCCTACATCTGTCATTCAAGGTTCCATCGTCGCCAGGCAGGAAAAATGAAACAGCTGGGGCCCCGGGAATTAAGTTATGTGTTGCATAATTCAGCCTGCTCTTTCTACTGAAGCCATTTTCAGGCTCTGGTGACAAACACATTGGCTTATTCCTTGACTGCTTATCTACATGATGTTCCCAGGGATCTTTGCCCCACAACTCATCGCTAGCTCAGAGGTGATGCCTCATTTCTGCCCTTCAATCAAGGGGCATGGGATTACAGGAACCACGGGTTCAATACAGCTCATTTGAAGAGCTGGATGCTGGGGTGTAGGAGTACTCCCCCACTCAGAATCTTCCCTTCCAGCCCCAGCCTTGGGCCTGACTTGCTGGCTATGTCTCAATGGCTGCAAATCGGGAAGATAATAGTGCACAGTGGCAGCTGCAATCACAAAGTCTGATCTAACCCCAGGCGGGTCCCTCCACCTGGCAGTGCCTCAGGTCCTAGAGCAGGTCCCTTGCCCTATATTGGTTGAGGGAATTTCTTTAAATTAATGAAACCACAGGTCTGGTTGAAAAATACATCCAGGTGTAACATAATCCCCTCTTCACTCCAGATCCCCAAAGAACACTGGCTCACTTGTGGACTAATTAACTCACTGAGCTCCAGGCTCTAGCTAGAACTGGGCAGCCCCCCAGTGGGCACCCATGGACACAGGAGAGAAAAGACAGGCACACAGGCCGACTTTCTCAGCAGCGTCCCTCACTGGGGAGCCTCGGGAGGTCTCACCTCCTGCCCAGGAGGTGGCCTGGGCTTGGAGTTGGTACAAGAGGGGGAAAACCAGGCTTGGTTGGACCTGTGCTGATGAGAAATGCAAGAGACTCTCCAAGGCTCAGGGTTCTGAACTTGGCCCAAACCTGGATGACGACTTTCAGTGGCACAGGGAGAAGCTGGGGAGACAGGAAGGAAGAGAAAGCTGACAGGGCAAGGTCTGCAAGAAATCAGAGGACTTCCACATGCACAACTCCCTTTCACAAAGAAAACAGCAGAGATGTTTTGGCTGAGGAGAAACAGAGGTCTTGACTGATCTCTGAAGGGACAAAACAATCCGATCCAGCCTGGGTCACTGATCAGACATGGGAATTAAAGCCTGGCATTTGGGTGGGGGAGAAAGCGGTGCTAAGAGGACCTGGGATCAGCCCCTATTCTGCTCACTTACGAGGGAGGGGCTCCCAGATCTCCAGTCTGGGGCTCCTGAGCCTACGCCCCTCCCCTCTATGCTTCAGGGTGAGATGCGCAAAGACTGCAGAGGGGCCTGTTATGTTTTGATACACGGGCATTACGTCTCCTTCTCTTCAGCACAAGATGGGCCTGGAAATACTCCCTGCCTAACCTGAGCCAGGTCCCAAATCTAGTCCTGTTGTTGGCCACCTGAGTGCCTTCAGGCTCGTCACTTACACTCCCTGGGTCTCAGTTTCCTCAGTCTGCCAAATGAGGGAGCTGGATGGCCCCTTATCACCCGGCGAGTTCACAGACCCTGATCTTTGTGAACCAATTCCGGGCTTTATGGTCCTCTAACAGTTAAACGATGAAGGCTCCGCTACTCGTGTGCAGTCAGACACTGAACACAGCAGCACCTGCTGCCCTGCATCCCCAGGTTTATGGGCGTCACCCATCAGCCTCTCTGAGGGGACAACAGCTCTGGCCTCAGACTAGCTGCGTGACCCTGGGCAAAGCACAGCACTCTGTGTCCTTTAGTCTCCTGATCTGTAAAATGGACTCTAGTATGTATGCCAAGTGGGGTCGTGAAGGCCTGGGCATGGCTGCAATGACTGAACAATAGTAACCACAATACAGGTGCAGGAGGATGAGGGCCTATATTCTGGCAGGACTTCATCTCTCATTTATTTGTGCAGAGGGGAAGGCAGGGCAATTAGGATTAAGTGACTTGCCCAAGGTCACACAGCTAGTAAACGTTAAGTGTCTGAGGCTAGATTTGCACTCAGGTCCTCCTGACTCCAGGGCTGGTGCTCTATTCAGTGTGCTACCTAGCCACCCTGATGATTTCTTTTTTAAAATGGGAAGCAGACATGCTCCTTCCACATAACAGGCTTCTTCAAAGACAAGTTCAGGGGACACAGGGCGGGCAGAGGGCCTGGGGACTAGACAGGGCATCTCTAAAACTCTTGTTCCCCTGAATCATTTGTCTTGTGGTCATTTCACTGTTCATTAGGTGGAAAGGGAAGGGAAAGAAAGGAGGCCAAGCTTAATTAGTGTCTGTTCATCTTGATATGAGCAATTTTCAGTGAAAGGTCTGGTAAGAGAAAAATTAAAATTTAAAAATTAAAACACTTGGCAAAGTCCCCTTCCTACCCCCTAGCCCAAGTAGATTTCCTGGGCCTCCTAGATACAGAAACCAATCACCAACAAGTTGATTTACATGTTCTGGGTGCCCTTGCCCTTGCCCCACTCGGGCCTCATTTGATTCAGCAAGCCCTGTCCAATTCTGTTTTCATGCTGGGCTTGGCTGATCTCTGGCTTCAGTTAATGACTGATTTTACTTAGCTATGTTCTCCCTGTCTCCAATTACAATGTACTTAGGATATTTCAAGATGACTGGTGGCGTCCACTGTCCTACTGTACTTGGGCAAAGAAATGGCTCATAACGATAAAAGTGACGTGGCAATACAATTCACGAAGCACACAGCGCTGTCCTCCTCTTCTCATTGGCACCAGAAGTCTGGGTTTCCACAGTATAAGTGTCTTTTTTGAGGACAACTTGCAAATTAATAATTCGGCCACTCTAGCTGTGTTTGTAAAGTGTTATACAAACACTAGGAAGGGCCAGACTTGCTGGCCCCTGGAGTGGCATACATTGATGCCCTTATGATCTCTTCCTGCCTTTACTTTGGACAACACAAGTTGACTTCTGCACTCTGGTTTTCTTTCCACTGGGATGGGAACTCTCAGTGGGAACACTCCCTCCACCAATTCAGAAGATCAATTTCCAGTCTGAGCAGTGCCTGGAGGCCTTGGGTAGCCCAAGGCTTTGTGTCAGAGGCTGGCTTCCAGAGGCCAAGATTGGCTCTCTGTCTACTTGAACAACACTGCCTTTAGGTTTCCACACTTCAAAGAAGGATGTGTAGCCTGTTTTACTTGTGAAAGAATGGAAAGGAAGCTCTTGGTGTATTAGACACAGGATGAAAATAGAATGATTGAGCAACACGAAGATAAACCCTGCAGTTGGATTCTTCCACCTATTATTATTATTCTGAACATCTGAGAAATGGGCAAGTGCAGTATGGCCCATGTGCATGGGACTGCTGAACAAACACTTAGCCCTCTCCAGGCCGCCCCCCACCTGTCATTGCCGCTGATATGGGGCTCCCGAGCAGAGGGCTCCTCCTCAGCAATGTAAATGAGAGCTTCCTGTGGCACTGTGAGGAGCAGGCACTGACCTAGTAACCAGAGTCTGTCAGAGCACATTTATTTCTAACCTGTATAGCAGGATGAACCCAACAGCCCCTCACATCATAAAAGCCCGATGCCCTTAGCATCTGATAGCAGCACAAGGTCTCTCTCTGCCAAGAGGTGAAATAAAGCTGCCAATATCACAACAGAACAGAAGCAGATACAGCTGAGCTCCTGCACTCTGGCATGAAACTGGACCTACTGGCTGTGTAGCCTGGCAGTGACCGACTCAATCTAAGTGCATTCCACACCATGCTGTGACAGTGGTCAGCCCCCAGCAGAACCATCCATTTCCTAGGTAGGAAGCTGAGGGGGAGGCAGGGAGCTATCCACTACTAAAGTTTGTCCAAGAAGGTTCAAAGTAAAATGTCTAGTCGGCTCCCCTTCCCCTTGACAAGGGACTTGCCGACTCAGGCTCCAGGGAAGTTCAGATACAGTCTGCGTTCTCAGGGAGATTCCCCCTATAATATGCTTCACTTGGACTGTGTCTGGCTGAGCCATCAAGGCCTCGGTCATAGAAGACTCCAGGTCCTTGCACTTTAGTGGGGCCTGACTGATCGTACCATTTCTAGGACCACGAGTAGGGCCTTTGGGGAGGAACTGTCCCTTTTAAAATGCCATAGAAAAGGAATATGGCTGAGAAGTGATGATGTTCAAAAACCCAGTGATAACTAACAGCTTCCCCATAAGAGTCCAGAAGGGGATGAGGATGGGACCATTTTGTTACAACTGAATACAGTTTAATATATGCATGAAAGCTGCCCACAAGAACACTTTGTGCTTTACAGACCAACTGTTTCTCTGTATACTGGCCCATGGTCTATACCTAGTCAATAGCAGTTGACTGACTGATCTAGAAATCACAGGATCACAGATTTAGACCCAGAAGGGCCCTCAGAGACAATCTAGGCCAAACTCTTAATTTTACATACAGATGTGGACAATGAGGTTCTGGGACAAGTTCTAGGAGCCTTGGAGGATCCTACAGCTGAGTCAGTAATCAGAGACACAACTGAAGAGGGGCTTCGTTTTCTAAAAGCCTGTACAAAGGGCAGCCTGAATGGCCACCACAAGTTTACATTTTTAGCTACAGATACTCGGAAAAACAAAGCTTTGAAAAGAAGACGAATGAAAGTCAATGAAAGTTCAGCTGAATCACAAACTGCCCAGAATGGAACGTCTTTATCGGTTTTGGATATAGATTCTATCAGGAAAGACGCTTAAGCCCCTGGAGTCCCGGGAAGCAGGAAGAGGGGGCGCAAAGCAGCAGGTGTTCAGGCCCACATGAGGCCCATGACAGAAGAGGGCCTATCTGGGGATGAGGCAGGGAGGATGAATCAGGAGCCGTGGGGCTCATCGGAGTCCTTGCCCCCTCTCTATACACTTTATGCAAAGGTTCCTTTGTCCACACTCCAAACTAGAGCCCGAATCAGCATGACTCAGACACATGCAAAAGGCTGTCCCCACAAGTCTTGGTGAGGCTTTATATTAAGTCTTTGGGGACGCCCCCTGTATGGTAGTCAAACCTATCAGGCTTATATCAATAAAAATTTTTTTTCTTTTTTGGAAGGGACTTAAGATTTTGTCTAGCTCTGGAGCAATATGGATCAGCACCTTCTGTGCCCTCCAGGACAAGAGGGCCCTGAGGAGCCTCAAGTGAGTCAGGTATAGGAGCAGGCTGTCCTGTGTTGGGGGCAACCTCTCTACCTCTTTCCAGGAAATCAGGCTTAGATTGAATTGCTGAGCCCTTTCAATATATTCCTGGCTTTCGTTCCCTAATAGATAATTAGGGATATCAAGGGACATGAATAGGCATCTTCTTTCAGAAGAAGAAAGCACAGCTATCTACAGTCATATGAAAATATGCCCTAAATCACTACTGATTAGAGAAATGCAAATTAAAATAACTCTGAGGAACCACCTCACACCTATCAGATTGGCTAACATGACAGAAAAGGAAAATGACAAATGCTGGAGGGGATGTGGAAAAACTGGGACACTGATGCACTGTTGATGGAGTTGTGAACTGATCCAACCATTTGGGAGAACAGTTGGAACCATGCCCAAAGGGGCTATAAAACTAAGAATACTCTTTGACCCAGCAATGCCCACTACTAGGGACAGTATCCCAAAGAGAACAGAGAAAAGTGAAAAGGGCCTATTTGTATGAAAATATTTATGGCAGCTCTTCTTGTGATGGCAAAGGATTGGAAATTGGGGGGATGCCCATCCATGGGGAATAGCTGAACAAGCTGTGCTATATAATTGTGATGGAATACAAGTGTACTATAAGAAATGCTGAGCAGGATGGCTTCAGAAAAACCTGGGAAGACTTACAAGTGAAATGAGGAGAACCAGCAGATCACTCTACACAGTAACAACCACTGTGATAACGATTGCCTGTGAAAGACTCAGTTATTCTGATGAAGCCAATGGCATGAGACCATTGCAAAAGACCCATGATGACAAATGCTGCCCATCTCCATCAAGCTCATGAACTCTAAGTGCACTGAAGGACTGTTTTCTCACTTTATTTTTCTTGCCTTTTTTTTGGCAACAGAGATATATGGAAATGTTTTGCATGATTTTACATATATAATTGATATCATATTGCTTGCGTTCTCAGTGAATGGTGGGGGAGTGGGAGGGAGAGGATTAAAAAAAAAGAATGCTAAAATAAATTAATTATAAATATAAAAAATAAAACTTCCAAACAAACAAAATATATTCTTGGCTCTGCAGAGATCACAGGATCACAAATCTAGCAGTAGAAAAGACTTAATTCAACCCCCTCAGTTTACTGATGAGGGAATTAAGAGCCAGGGATGTTCTATGAGTTGCAGGACCTGAAAGGAGGCCCTTGGATTCCAGTGGGACACAGAGTTTAAGGGGTGTTTGAGGGCTGCCCACAGAAAACGGGAAGAGAATAACAGCGTGTCCAAAGGCCTGGCCTCAGGGCTGGGCTCCACCTCTGGGTGGAAAAATGCTCCAGATGAATAAGACTTAGTTGCAGCCACAGACAGAGGGAAGAGTTACATTAAAGCTCTTGTCTGCTCAGGTCTGGCTCCATTGGCCACACTCCAGGAGAAGGTAGAAAGATGTTTTTTGGCTCTGCTCTGTGTGTGAAAGACAGGGTGGCATCATAACATCAGAGTGCCAGATCTAGGGTATGCAAGACCTAGATTCCAATCCTGCGTCTGTCCCTTACTAGCTGGGGGACCCAGAGCAAATCTCTCATGCCCTCTGGCCTTAAGTTTCCTCATTTGTAAAATGTAGGGGGTGGACTTGACCTGAATGGCCCCTTTCAGCCCTACACATCCATCTTATTGTCTGGCTCTGCTGATACTCTGAATGGCTTTTGATTTTGAACAGTATAGGAACGACTCATTCAATTAAATTCACAAACGTATCAACTGCCTACTATGTGCTGGGCTCTCTAAACATCCTCTTAGAAATGGAGCAAACATTGACTTCATTATTACATGGAAAAGCAAGAAAAAAGGAAAATAAAAGCAAGAAAAACTGTTAGAGAAATGCTGATCCCAAAGAAAGGGCTTTTTTTTTAAAGCTCTAATTGTCAACTGGGATATAAAGGCCGTACTGAACCAGGTCAAGCATTATAAAGTGATTATCGAATAAGGAAAGAGGTTTATTTGTATTCTGTGAGCTCTAAACTAAAAGCCTAAAAAGCATGTCCATCCTAAGAAAAGAGCTGTTATGTAACAGGGCTACAAGGAACATGGTCACAGAGGCGGTCTCCGGGCCCAGGGACAACATGTCCATTCCTCCAGGTAATGGGGGATAACACAAGCACCATTAGGTTACAAGTGAATCCCTAAGGTCATTCTGGGAAAGGGGAAAAGAGGGGATGAAAAGATCAGACCAAAGAAGGGTTTGCAAGAAGAGAACAATCTAATTAGATCTTATAGAAATGCATTTTAAAAAGGAAACAGATACACACTTGACACCCACTTTTTGTTCAAGGAATGGGGGGGAAAATGAAGGCCTTCTCCCACCCCCTCCCCAAAGCAGGCGCTGCCTAGGTGGTGTTTGGGAAGCACGGTCGCTGTGTTCCTCTTGGCAGGTTAAAATATGGTAGATTGGAAAAGAGGCCAGATTTCTTCATGCAGCTTAAAATAGGGGCTTAGAAAATAAACGTGTATATGAAGGCTCCCTGCTATAACAAGACCATGCTCAGCCACATGAGGAGGGAATGTCAGAATTAAATTCATCTCAGGAATATTCAGGTGCTTCTGTCAAGTCTAAGCGCTAACAATGGCAAGTCTAAGGAATCATGGATCTGGGTTTCCTTTAAGAATCGGTCTGAATGCCACCTTCCACATACATGAGATGAGGCCTCTCCTGATTCCCTCCCCCCTCCTCCAGCCTGGATATATCATGCTTTTAAGCACAGGGACGTGGTGTCTCCCCAGCTAGATTATAAGCTTCCAGAAGCAGACTCTGTCTTTGCTTTTTCTTTGTATGCCCAGTGTGGCGCCTGGCACACAGCAGGGGCTTAATGAATGCTTCTGGACTGATCACTTACCTTTATGGCCTTGGTTCCATTGGTTATTCATCTGCACAATGTCAGGGCTGAGGCAGATAGCGCTAAGGTCCCTTCTAGCTCTACATACTATGATGGAGACAAGACTCATGGCCTGCCCACAGTGATGCTCTCCATAGCATGATGCAGCCTCCAGTCGCCTACCAACCTCTACCACAGATCCCTGTCAGGAGAACCTTCCTACTGAACTGCCTTGGTCCTGCCACTCCTGCTCCAACAGCTTTAATAGCTCCCCACTGCCTAATCATTCAAGTCCAAATTCTTTAGCCTGGCTTCAGGCTCCAGCACACTGCTGTGGTCCAAAGCAAGAGGCTGGCTGTTGTTCCTTCAACACACTCCATGGTTCCCAACTCCACAACCTTTCTCTGGAGTGAAGGAGTAGGGCTTGGAATCCCAAAGACCAGAATTCTAGTCCCGCCTCTGACAAGAGTGCCCTTGGCAACTCAAGGCACACAGAGGTAGAGGTGTCTTTCCTCACCGGGAATACCAACACACCCAAGAAATCTCAGACTCAGTCCTTCTCCCTGACCTGATATCCTTCCTCCAAATGTCCCTGATGGCTGGAAAGCTTACCCAGAATATTCACTAAGGCCACCTCCTCAACAAAGCTCTCCTGATGGTGCCCCCACTCCCTGGCTGAAAGACCGTCTCACAGCACACACCTCTCAGGCATCTACATTATAATTTGTATTATTTTTAATCCGAGGATGTGATTTCACTGCTACAGGGACTCCCTGTATCAGTGGGGAAAATCTCTCTAGCAACATAGAATATCTACACAGAAGACTGGTTGTCCTACAGTACAACTTCAGGGTAGTGATAGCGCCCAAAGTGACCGAGCCAATGGGGGCTTGAAGCAAGACCTGAGCCCTGGTCTGAGGCCCCCCTAGAAATGGCACCAGAGGACCCTGAGCTTGAACCTGAGTGTATCTAACGGTATCTGCCCCCCACCCCCCCATGGGGATACCAGGTGTTCGAGCAGCTGCTGTGATGGACTGACCTGAAGACTCCTGCACCATGCCACAAGTGGTCCTCATAACTGGTATTATATACATTCATACATGCATATGGAACACATCACCCATTCTAGGCAAGGCTCTCTGAGGGCCACATGCTGTGTATTATTTATCTTTATATCTTTTCTAGTGCCTAACGTAGTAGTCATTTAATAAATATTTTTGAATGTATTTTGGAAAATATAGTTTAGTGTGGGAAGTGTTCCAGGCTGGGTTTTAATAAGAGTTCTGGCACCAGAGGACCATGTTAATTCTGGGGCGTCTGCATCTCTAGCCTGTCTCCAAAAGGGCAACAAGAATTGCCCAAGACGACCCAAAGGGAGATATAAAAATGCTTGGTTACCATTTTAAATGCCACACAAAAATATGAGATTCTGCTATTGTTGACTTTGAAAATGTTTATAAGAAACAGCTTGATTGATATTGACCATGTCAAGTGATTGGTTAATAAGATGAGACATCCACCGATAACTTCAGCTCCAGAATAATCACCAGAAGCCTGAATGGCCGCTTTCCAATCCAGATCAGCCAGGCCCTTCTGCCTCTATTTCCCATGCTCTATCAAAGAGCTCCGGGGTCAGCTTTCTTAGCTATGACTGAAAACACACTTAACACGTCCCCCTCGTTATTGAGACTGGACACATATCTTTCCGGGCCATCATTCCTTTTTCACTGCGGCTTATTTAGATCCCCTTTGTATGTTATGTTTATGATGTCTGTGGTGGGACACAATTGGCTCTTCCCCTACCACAACATCAATCCACTTGGCTGCCAAATGCAGGTAATTCTGCTGCTAAGAACTGACCGAGAGAAGGCAAAGAGCTTTTAGAGCTGCTTCCCTGGACTAGCTTTTTCAATAAAAAGGAACCTAACATCTGAATTTCACTTATCTTGACATTCCTTCTTTATCTTTTTAAAATTACTAGATGTAGGACAGAGTTGGGCTTTCTGTGTTCTGTTTAAGACTGGCGCCTGGCAAGTGAATGGTGGAAGGGTCAGGGGTGAATTGGCGCCACGCTCATCCAGAGGAGCCGATAAGCTTCCTGTGTCAAAAGCCAGATTCAAGAAAGACAACTTTAGGAACCAGAAGTCTCAGTCACTCTCCTCCTCACCCTGCTCTGATTAGAAGGTAAGTTCCTCAAGTGCAGGGACCATCTAACTTTTGTATTTGAGTCTCTAGGGCCTAGGACAGTGACTAGCACACAGGAGGTGCACAAATCCTTATTCATTTATTCACTCTAGGCCTCAAGTCTGTTAAATGATGGGGCTAAATTCCATCAGAGGATAACAAGTTTAGATGCAAAAGGCACCTTACAGGACACATAGGCCAACCCCTTCATTTTACAGATAAGGAAACTGACTCCTCAGGGAAGGGAAGAGTCCTGTTTAAAGTCACTTAGGTCCTCTGACTCCAGAGCCCAGTATCTTTGCAGTTCTGAAGAACCTAAAGCTTTTTTCCCTTTCCTTAATACATATTTCCCAACTGAAATCTATTGGAGAAGACCATGACCTTCCTTCTGATCCCTCAACCTCCTACAATGCCCCAGACAAATGTGGACAGTGGTAGGAATCCTATCCCTGTAGTGGAGGAGTTCTTTTTGTGAGGTCCTGTCCTTTGCAGTTACAGAACATGTAGAGTGTTGGCATTTCTCTAATGACCGGTGACCAAGAAAGCTAACTAACACCCGCCATGAGAAGACTCCCCTAACATGTCTGCTACTTCCTCTGACAGTGGGATTTCATGCTTCATCTGAGGGAATAAATCTTACCAAGAAAAGAGGGGATCCAAAGCTATTATCTTCATGCACAAAGATAACCAACAGAGATATCCTGAAATGTACATTTATGTCCTAAACAAGTTCTTTATGACTCAGTTTGGTTTGTGAAACAGGCAACAGTGTATGCATTACATTTCTGTGCTGGGAAATCCATTTCTGTGGGTAGCTCTCCACAATACCCAACTCCACCACACAACAACAAGAGATAGTGCAGCCAAATGTAGCCAGGCCTGAAGCAGGGAAGGCTTGGGTTCAAGACCTCTCCAGCACCATGGACAAGTCCTTTAATCTCTCCACCGAGATTGGGAGAGTTTCCTTAATCCAGTGAAAGCAAGCACAGGTCCCATACCACCTGCCATACAATAGTGGCCACTCAGTGAAAGCTAAGTTGTATTGGCCACTAGATGGATGAGAACCAGCCTTCTACTCCTGGAGTTCATGTAACAAAGGCAGGCACTGAGCAGGCTGGGGCCGTGGGGGCAGGAGTCCTGAACCTGGAGTCAGGAGAACCCCAGCTCTGACACTTATTAGCTGTGTGACCCTGGAAGAAGACACAGAACCTCTCAGAGGCCCAGTTTCCTCACCTTTAATGTGGGGATCATAACTCCTGCCCTCATAGGCTCACAGACAGAGAGCTAAGGTCAATTATCTCAGCTACGGTGTTGAGAAGGAAACATTCTGTAAACCTCAAAGCACTCTAGAAATGTGGGTTGTTATATTATTATCAGTCATCTGGATGGTATAACATTACTGCAGATTGCTATCATGGTTTCTGAAATGTGAATCAAGCCTAGAGTGTGAAGTTATTATTAGTGTAATATTATTTAGAAGTAATTTCTTATTATAGCTTTTAAAAGAGCCACCGTATGTCCACTGGATAGGACAGTGCCAACTGTCCTTTTGTATCAAGTACAGCTATTTTAGCCTGCTTTAGGCTTATTTTTTAATAGCTAAGTTCAGAGAGTTTTTAAATCTTTCAGGGACAGAGAAGACAAACTCCCTCCTGACCACGTGAGAAACGACCTTGCCCAGTCCCCTACACTCCTCCTCACTGGACGAGGGACACAAGAGCAGATCAGATCACAAAGACGTCCACAGACAATAACTCACAGGAGATTCTGCCAGGGTCCAGATGGCCTCAGAATGCAAGCCCCCGAGAGCTGGAGTTGCTGTGCATTTGTGCTTGGTGACTGACCCGTGTCAATATCCTTCCTTCCTACCTTTTGGTGAGCCACACCCAACCCAGCATATTTAAAAGGCATCACATTCTTTTCCCATCATCAGAAAATTCTGAACTTGAAGCCACACTGAGCTGCTCCATGACAGCCTTTTCGGATCACATCCTCAGACCTGGCAGGAACCCTAGAAAACCATGTGGTCCAACGCCCTCATTTGGCAGAGGAAATGAAAGTCAGAGAGATTGCACGACTGGGTAAGTCAGCGTGTGAAAGGAGCAGGATTCAAACCCAGGTTCTCTGCTCTCCTCCCAAGGTAGCTTTTTATTTGCCACGTATTTATTTTATTTTTAAATAAATAACAGTAATAAGGACAGTGACAACAGCCAGCATTTACGCAGCCCTTTAAGGTTTGTAAAGTACTTTATAGATTTCAACTCTCTTGATCCTCATCAGGTGCTATCACTGCCTCCCCACTTTAGAGGTAAGTAGCCTGAGGTTCAGAGAGGTTAAATGTCTCGTCTAGCAGGGTCACACAGCTAGGAATTCAAACTGCACTTGGAGTCTGGAAGACTGTTCTAGCTACCCTGCTCTCTGTGTGACTCTAGGGAAGTCCCTTCATCTTTCTCTGCCTCTGTTTCCTCATCTGTAAAATGGATCCCTCATGGCACATATGAATGTAGATATTATTATTTTTATTATTGCTGGTGCTGCTGCTGCTGCTAGGCACAGAGAAAATGAACGGACCCAGCCCTACTCCCAATGGCTTCTAACGGGGAGGATGAGGGCTGCCAGAAGCAGATGCAGAATCAACAAAGAGGGCATCAACACAAATACACACCAGAATCGAGTATGATGGAAGGTAGGGCCTGGCAAACGCCCAGCTCGGCGGGTGAATCGGAGCAGGCACTAAGAAATGAAGGCTGACTGACTGAGGCTATGTCGAGAAAGGCAGAATGAGGTTTTCATCTGTCGGATAAATAACCCACAGGAAGTATGTAACTTCAAGGTCACATTCTAGGATAGCAGGGTACTTCTTTTTGGAGGCACGGTAAAAAAAGATTTTTAAAATAAGGAGGAGGAGTGGCAAAACTAAGCAGGCCAACTTGGGTCCAAGTGGGCCAATTTGCTTTTGTATCCCAGGCTAATTGGACAATTTCCTCCCACATTCCCTGTGTTCATCTTCAGGGAAATGAGCAGCACTGGCCATGGTGGTTGAGGGGTTAATCCTGGCTGCTAGAGAATGCCCCAAGTCTGTACTCTGTTCATCAGAGCATTAAATCTGAAAGCCCCAGAGAGCCATGCACACGGGCAGCAAGGGCAATGCTGTAACGGTCTCCATTAAAAATTCATCTCGCAGCCTTGCCACCGTCCTGGCTTTGGCTATGAGGGGAACTGGCGGGGGAAGATGAGACACCCCATGGTCTTCCTGGCAATTGGAGACACTCCTCAACAAACAGCACCTCAGGAAGAGAATGAAAGGGCAAACAAACCGTGAAACAAATCAATGAGTTCAATTATCTCTCTCTCCCTCTTGCTTTCCTATAGGAAATGTTTCATTCTTAGGACTGCTCCAAGAGATCCTTTAATGGTGGCTGAGAACAAGAATGCCGCCTGTTCTCGCTAGGAGTCCAGCCTCTTGGCACTGCCAGGCCCAACCGGCCCAGAGTAAGGCAGTGAAATGCCATCAGAGCCTCTCTCTGAGGCCGTCGACAGCCATGCCACACGGAGACCCCAGAAGGCTTCATGTTGGTCACAAGCTCCCTCTGGGGCAGATCACACACTGTACAACTGGCTCTCACTCACAGGCTATAGCTCCCAGAAACACTGGATTTAGATTTTAGAAGGCAGTTATTCTTTGGTTATTAAATTCCAATTGATTTTCTAAGGATATGTTTATTGAAACATTAACAATTGTGCAATAGCTGGAGCTAGGGGTACATGATCCTGAAATGCATGGAGACTCCTCAAGAGAAAAGGCTCTTGTTGCTAAGGAGAATTCTTGGAGGAGGGAACATCCTCAAAATGTAAACAGAAAAGTCTCAACTTGGTCAAAATTGTTTTTCATCAGAAAAGGTTATCAATGTCTCAAAGAGTGGGCAAAGTAAGCCATGGTTGGCACCTCTTGGCACCACTGAGTGTGAGCACCAGGAGGCTTCCATATTCCTCAACTCTGTGGACTAACAGTCACCCAGGGAAAGTCCCTTTAAGGCACCCCAGCCACTGAGGCCATGGAGAAGACAGGAGCCCTCGCTGAAGAGGCGGTACAAAGGCACCTCAATATAGGGGATGGAGGCCTCCTGTGGAGGGAGCTTGGGTCCTTTCTACTGACTCTTGTCATGGTCTCTGCCTTTTCCAAAAATTCTGTCCCTCTCTTTGGTTTTCCTATCCTGTTTCCAAAAATACCGTGCCCTGTTAGCCATCCCTTGTAACAAAGGATAAAAGAGCAAGGGGGACAGGATTGGGGAGGAAGCAGTTCAGAAAAACCAGCCCCCACCTCACTGATGATGAGTTCTAGGCCCACTGACTGTTCCCAGCTACAAGAGTTCTTCGGCTTCCTGGCCTATTGTGTCTAATACAGACATGGGGGGGGGGGCAGAGGGAGTTTTCCCCTCTGGGAGCTCCCTATGGTTATGAAATTGCAGGTTGGCCTTCATCCCTCTCCTTAGGCCTGCGGGTTGGGGAACCTGTGGCCTCAAGGCCATGTAGGGCCCTCTAGGTCCTCAAGTATGGCCCTTTGACTGAATCCACACTTCATAGAACAAATCCCTTCAACAAAAGGATTTGTGCTGTAAAATCTGAACTCAGTCTAAAAGCCACACCTGAGGACCTAGAAGGCCCCATGTGGCCTCAAGGCTGCAGATGCCCCAGCCCTGGATCAGGGCTTCCTGTTAGCCTAAGTATAAGGTGGAAGAGTAAAGGGCTCCTCAGGCCTGACAGAGACCGAGTGAAGAAGCAGGCAGCACCCTGGCAAACCCAGCACTGGGTGGGACCTAGCACTGGGTGGGACCCAGCACTGGGTGGGACCCAGCCCTCGGTGGGACTCAGAGGCCATCTGGTCAAGCTCTCATTTTACAGAAAAAGAAACTGATGCTGGAGACGGGGAAGGCACACTGCTGAGTAAGTGGGTGAAGGACATGGACTCCTTCCCCTACCCCTGACCCCCCCAGCACTGTGCCTGGCACCGTAGGTGCTTAAAAAATGTTTACTCATGGACTGATTAGCACTCTCTCTCTGCTGACTGGCCTTTCCAGGCTATTGTTCAATCAGCTTCTTGTTAAATATTAAATTATGAGAGTCTCACTTCATTCTAAGCCATGGCCTGACCAACCAGACTGGCCTCAGAGTCCAGGCCCTGGATCCTTCCCTAGCCCTACCACTCTGACTTCTCCCAAGGCCCAGGCCATCAGCTTAGGAAGTCACAGGTGTATCTCAGACCAGGAAGGCAGTTCTTCCTCCACGGCTATGAATTCGAATCTAGCCTGCTTCACTTCCCAGGCATCTCCCCAGCCAGCAAAGATCTCTCTGGAGCCATGCCAAATTAACAACCTTTAACTTTCCTTTTTCTTCTTAAAAAAACAAATGAATAGACAATATTCAACCTCAAAGATATATGAATAGCAATGAGAGAAGACAAGAGTAAGTCAACAATAGCATTTTTAAAGGAGCCATGGTGGGTGGGTACAAAGACAAAAACTGAAAGCCCTCAGAGAACTTTCTTTCTATTGTGAATAAGTGCACAGAAGATGTGTTAAAAACAAAACAAAACAACAAAGCAAACACAGGAAGTGTGTCCAGGGTGTTCCAAAAGGCCTGGTGTAAGCATTAAGAGCTTAAAGTGCACTAAGACTTTTGGGATACCCTGTATCTCTCTCTCTCTGTCTCTCTCTGTGTCTCTCTGTCTCTCTCTCCCCTCCTGTTTCCCTCCCTGTCTTTCTCTCTCCTCTCTCTCCCTTCTTCTTTTTCTCCTTCTCTCTTTCTTCTTTTCCTCTCTCCCTCTGTCTCTCTCCTCTCCCTTTTTCCCCGCCCCCCCCCCCCCCCATTAAACATATTTATCCATGTAAAACAAAAGTAAACGTGGCTGGTCAGAGACTGTCTGAAATTCAAGTACCACAAGTCAAAACTGTCTATTAGTTGGAAGCAAATATCTCAAATTCTCGACTATACAAACAGATAAATCTCAAGCAGCCTGAGTAATATGGAGCAAGGGGAACAAGAGTGCAGGGGGCACCTGGGGTCCAGGCCCCCAGGAAGCTGGGATTGTGCCTTCTGGAAGGCACAGGGAGCTTGGCCTTCACGCTCTGTGGGGTCAGGTGGGTAAAAGGCGTTTATCTCTAGAGCGGGATGAAGGAAAGCTTTCAGGGCCCTCTCAGGAGACTGAGATAGAAAAGGACGACACACACGAAACAATATGCTACACGTAACGCTTTTACTTATAAGATCCTTTTCTCAGAGGGCTCTAGACCCCCTTCCCCCTCCCCCCACCCACACACAGACCACAAGTGGCTATAAATTTCTTTTTTAAACCCTTTTGAGGTTCAAAGGTTTTCAGGTCATTTCTTTTTCCCTTTGGTACACCGTTGCATTTCTCAGGCCTGCCAAGGGTCAGATGCAGCCGGACAGGAGTCCTGGGTACTCAAAGGGATTTCCAGTGGGAAGGGAAGAAATGGAGCTTTTTAAAAAATGTCTTTTTTCTCCTCTTCCCGCACAGCTCCCGGCAGTAAGGAAGCCTGGTCTTGTGCAAACACCAGGCAAATGCTGCAACTCCGGGGAGTCTCAAATAGCCCCTTCTCAGGGTGAGCCAAAAACAACGCCTTTGAGGGGTCTCCCATTCCAAGTCTTTAGGTGTGCCATTCAATAGCGCACAGGGGCTGAAAATACTCTTTTGGAGATAAGAACTTTTAGAACAAAAAAGTCTCAGTATTGTCCTTCCCAAGGATCTGGACAGACAGGGGAAAGGGGCTCTTTCTCCAAGTTCCTTCTATGCCCCAGCCATCAAAGGTTGCTTTCTCTGCTATTTTTAGGGAAATTATTTTAACTAGGAAAATAATTATAGAAACGTGTACTGGAAGTGATGAGTCATCAAAAGGACAGGAAATAGGAAACTTTATGTCCTTAAAGGTACAGCAAACAGATGTGGCTTCATGCCACACAAGCCTGCCTTTCACATTTGACTGGGGGAAGCCATACTTAAGTAAAGTATGTATAGCAAAATAATTATAGGATGCTTAGGCCCAGTCAAAATTCCAAGTTCTTTTTAGCCAGGGTCCCCAGAGTCCCCTGGATGGAAAAGTACAAAAATGAAAGAAAAGTCAGCACACCGCTGTCTAGGATTTTAAAATGATGATAACTTTTTTTGCCTGCTTCCTAAGCGGTAAGACCCCACAAAAGTAAATATTTTGGGGCCCAAATCATGAGAGCGATTTGAAACCTGCTCTAAGTGAGTTATTGCTACAATCACGTAGCTTGATTAAAGTTTCAGAGGACAATTTAACCAAAAGATGGCATGATGGCAGATTCAATGCTAAACCCAACGTATCTGGTGGGGAATCGTGGGCATGGAACAGAGCAGCCACTGCCAGGCTTGGTCTATGGTTAGTTTTATGGCCTGCTTCTTCTAGGTTTCTTTTTTCTTCCTTCTAAGTGATGGTTTTCTGGGTGAGGGGCAGAGAGTTAAAGAGAGGGGCAAAGGTGACATAAAAACATTAATTTATCTCTTTTTACATGAAAAGAAAGTCTGAATGAATATGTGAAAATAAAATGAATGCTCACTTTCTTCAAAGTTCAGTGTATTGGGCATGAATTTGGATAAAGTACTGGTTAAGCCATTTACGTCAAAATGACCCACAGCAAAAGCGGGATAGAAAATGCCCCCAAATCAAGGTAGGCACTTGTCTCAGGTGTCTTAAGACGCTGTCATTCTGAAGGGAGGCCAGCAGTTCTCCACATTTTATTTATTTTTATAATTTTGTATTTAGAGTTTTCATAATTATAGGTAGAATAAAACTTCATATTTTACAATAATTATACACTATAAATTGTAATCTGGAGCTTCTTTGGAAATCGTAATTATTATAAACACCTTATAAATAAATCTAAGTAGTATATTACATCCTGACTACCCAATACCTATATTTTGAAGCACAAAATCTGTTCACCATTCGTTAACTCTGTACCTGGCAGGCCAGTTTCACCCATTTACCAGTGGCCTCTTTCATCTGGGCTACCTGGGGTCACTGAGTTCACCACTTCCCAGGCCTAGCCTGCTGGACTGGACTTGCATTCCTTTCCATAGTATTAATCTTAAAGTGAGGGGGAAAGAGAGCCTGCCTTGCCTATGGGGAGGGGGGAGGGAAGAGAGAGAAGGAAATGGGTGGTTATATTCTGTGACCAAACACAGACTCTGTCCCGTAACACGAGGTTATAATTCATGGCATACAGAAAATATACTCAAACCATCTGCACTTTATTTCTTCATCAATGTCTCTTATAAATTCAGTTCTTGGGGGGAAAAAGCCCAACTGGCAAGAACAATGGCAACTTTCAGCCTCGGAAGGGCAGCTTGATGGCTTTTTAGGGGGAAAATGGGTTTTCTTCCAGGGAAAATCTGGGAGGAGAAAGTTCTCCCCAGGCTAACACTCGCTGGGAGTGTGTAGTGTTTTGGTGTGACTCAAGATTTTCTTTCATCAGAGGCTCCGAAATCCAGCCCACATGTTAACAGTAATGTCAGCAGCCTGCTGTATGTGTTAAGCATGGTGTCCCTTAGCTAGCTGCTATTTTCTGGGATGGAGCAAAGAGGCGGCTTGGAAGTCCTGCTGAAGCAGGGATTCCTGGGCCCCTGCGGGAACCCGAGGAACTTGGCTGGAAAGCTCGAGGGCCTGCTGCAGCCGCCAGAGCAGAAAGGCACATCTTTCAGGGGGGAAATGTTGGTCCAGGCTGCCCAGGGCTTCATTTTGGGAGAAAAATGTTGTGTTCCTAAATGTCGTGCGGTTGCCATTCCTTTGCTGGGCTCTCCCAATCAAGCTAATTAGCTGTGTGTCCTCTAGGAGCAGAGAGGAAGCCTGGAAGCAGGATGACCCTCCAAGCAGGAGGGGCATCTTTAAGTGGAGAAGGCAGGGCCATGCCTCTACCCCAGCCATGCCAATCATCTGAAACCCAGAAATCCTCTTACACAACAACTGTTCTGGCAAAGCCCCTGATGTTCCAACAAATATGAAACTGTGCTCGCCATTTGTCTAAGGAATCTCTAAGCATTAATAAACATGAAGAAGAACACTTCTCCCTCCCACTCTCAATGACAGCCCCAAACAAAGACCAGCTGTATTCATCAATGGGTCCTTGTTCTGTGCATAAAGGCTAATTACATTTTACTTCAAGCCTACACATGGAAAACTTTACTGTTTCCATCTTGTCACATTCAGCTCCCGATAGACAAGCTGACAAACAGCGTCAATGGTGTACAATGGGCTTGGGGCTGTTAACAGCTTCGATGCCTTCGAGTACCGGCGGCCCAGGACGGTCACCCCAAAGGCAGCCCCTGCCTTCTCCTTCTCAAGAAGGGCCGCCATTGAGGGCTGCGGGGCTGCAGGGGTTAATCCGCACCACAGCTGTCCATAGATTTCAGAAACGCTCAGCAAACTCTGTTACATAAGAAGCATCCAAGCTTTCCACCTGAGAGCAGATGATTGCAGAAATCACCCAAAGAAGGAGGATGAAGAAATACTTTTTGAAACCTTCATTGTCAGCCAGAAATGCTTTAAGACTGCCTGTGAAGAGGCCTGCCTCAGGAGGTAGAGTCTGAGAGAACCTGGAGCTTACCAAAGCCTGCTTAATCCTAACCACGAGCTGGGGGGCAGGAAGGGCCAGAGCAGATGTAGGAGGGAGAAGTCAACGGTGTGGTCCACCGAGGTCCAGGCTGGCACCCAGGTAATAGGGATTCGAATTTGGGGCCCTGCACTCTTTCCACTGAACTAAGCTCTACCAAGCAATAGTCTTTGACCAAAACAAAACCAAGATAACAAACCCTCCAAATGTGTGACATTTTTTTTCATAGACCTCTCTGCAAATAATTTTATCAGCAGGTCAACCTTTCTGCCCCGCAGCACATTTGCTGTGGTTTCTTTTTAGATGGCAGAGGCCTGCTCTAGGATTTTGCTGCTGGGAGGGGAATTCTTGGTATGGAAAGTCCTTCTACCAATGCAGCCAGGCCATTCCTCAGCTCCTCCATAACTTATGGAACTGGAATCATGTGGCCCAGAGTCACTGGGGACCTCCCCAGGGTCATACATACCAGAGACAAGATTTAAATTCAGGTCCTTCTGACTCCAAGGCCAGCTCTCTCTCCCTTATACCACAGAGCCTCTCAGAATGGTTATGAGTTAGGAAATCAAAGTCCTTTTGAAACTGGCCAACCATGGCACACTAGGAAGGCGAATGCTGCCAAAAACATGCATGCATTGCGTTCCCAAAGAGGATGTTGCACACATCTGGAGGTAGGAACTCCAAGAATGCCATGAGTGGAGATGGCAGAGTATGCTGAATAATAATAATAAAAAAAAGGCTGTTCTGTCTCCTTCTAAGTACAGCACAAATGGATGTGTCCATTAAATTCCACACACAATCTCACAGCAACTGCACAAGACCCAGAGCACTGGAAAAGCCAGCCTAATTAGTCTTTTTGTCAGTCACAGAGAGATGGCACCATCGGAAGGCCTGTGGCCTGGTGCACCGCCGGGCCAGGACAACAACACTCCCCTCACCAGTAACACAACCAGGTGCTCCTCCCTCCACAGTCTGCCTCTGGCCTGGTGGTGTGCAAAGGTGTCCTGGTGCCCTGGGAAGGGCCTAACATAGAAATGGCAGCACGCCGACTGAACTCAAGATCGAAGAGCCTGGCAGGGGCCCTGCTCACAGACACTCTTGGCACAGGCAGGACCCCCGAAGGCATTTCCTCGGCCAGGCCAGGACCTTGATGACCATAAAGCTCTCCCAAAGAGAACTAGTAAGAGTCACTCTGGCCACATGGGGAAAGAAGGAGAGCAAGCAAATGCTAGACACAATTCTCTAGGATGGAAATACACAGCACAGTTCTGCAGTGCACCTGGTATGCAGTAGGTGCCTAATAAATGCTTGCTGCTAGATGGGTTCTAGTAGAGCTTTGGGCACCCACCAATGGGCTGGCAGCTTATAATGGAGCACTGATAAGGAGACAAGGAACAAAGGATCCCTGAACTAGAAGTGGGAGGGGCCTCTGTGGCCATGGAATGCTACCCCCTCTTTCTGTAGATGAAGAAACTGAGGCCCAGGAAAGGGTGATTCTGGAGGATGAAAGACCTGGAGCTGGAAGGGACCTCAGAGGTCACCCAGTGCAGCCCCGGCACGGACCCAAAGAGGGAAAGAAGGGATCTGTCGGCTGTGCTTGGGGGCAACCAGCAAGCGTCACTCACTTAAAGGCTATGAAATTACAGGGATGTCAGGGCAGGAAAGGGGTGGGGGGGATGCAAGCACCAGGCAAAAAGCAAGACCCAAGGCGGAGTAAGTGAACACACGAATGAAAGAGCAAATGTGCTTCCCACCATGCTGCTCCTGTTCCAGCAGCCAGAAAGAGGGCACACAACTAAGTGGTGCTAAAACGTCAACTCCACCAAAGCGGAAACAGAAACTCTTCCCTCCTGCTTCCCAAACAAGCATGGAGTAGCTCAAGGACAAAAGACTAGAGGATGCTGGCAATACATTCTTGGCATTTAATCTTCTAATCTCCTTGTAATAAGTTAGGGGCCTAAGTGGACGGAAAAGTGCACAAGTAGGGATATTAGAGTATTTCAGGTTGGTTTTTGGGGGGGGGGGCAGGGCAGAGGGCAATTTAAAAACATGGCCAGTGGCAGACTTTTGTGATAGTCTGGAGGGGATGCTGTCAGAGACTTGTCAGAATACCAGGAGACTGGAAGATTAAGTGAGTAAGGGAGATGACCACCCGGGCGTACCTTCGAAGCAAAAATCTATTATCTGAGCTTTTGTAAAAATAGTGGGAGATCTGATAGGCCTGTTCTAGTGATTTACCATTAAGCAGGATGGAGACAGAGATATAAAACGTATGCGTGTACATGTCCACACACACCTGCATAGATACACATATGTATATGTACGTACACATGCATATATATCTACGAAAAGGTGAATTATTTGAAAACTCCTCAGACTCAGAAATACAAACTACAGCAACTTTAAGGGATGATCTCTTCTCTTCCCTGGCCTTGGATTGGATCAGGCTCCCTGGTGAGGGAGTGCAGTGGCTCCCTGGGCCAATGCAGACCTGAGATTTCTGGCCTTAGTCTTGGGGAGCTGCTCAGCACCTGGCAGGTTCAGGGTCTTGTCCAGGGTCACATGGCCAGGAGAGGTCAGAAGCAGGGCTTGAACCCAGGGCTTCGTGACTAAAGCCACCTCATATCTACTAAATTAGTACATAGGTCAATCACAAACTTCAGAGCTGGCAGGGCTATGCCTGTGGGAAACAGGCACATCCTTATGCTTGCTGAATAAACCGGAAAGTGATTTGTTGATTGATAGACACTGATTAAGTGCTTGCTGCATGCTGGACACTGGGCTAAGTGAGGCCACCTTTTCTCTAAGACCATGCAGCAACATACAAAAAGAGCCAACAAGTCCATCGTTCCCTCAGACAGATGGGTCACACTAGTAGCACCAGACTCAAGGGATGTGATTAAAAAGGGGGAAAGGCCTGATTGTACAAAATCTTAACAGCTGCTTAATTTTTTAAAGGGAAAAGATGGAAATATATTATATGGCCAGTGATGAGGGAATGCTGAAGAAATGCTGACATATTGGTGAAATGGGATAATCTCATGCTCTGTTAGAAAACCAGCATAATAAATACAAAGAAATGGGCCACAACATGCGCAGGGCTACACTGGGAGAGATGAGAATCGTTAGGCCTGTAAGAGGAACAAAATGCTCACAAGGACGATCCTGCTTGACTCTCCCAAGTCTGGGCAGTAGGTGCCTTTATCATCCCCATTTAAATGAGGGGGGGTGTTAAATGTTCCCAAGAGCAGCAGAGAAAGGATGTGGTCTGGAGTCAGGAAGATGCCACGTGGTCACTGTCTGACTATCTCACGAATATGAAATGGTAACACTTTTAGAGAGACCGACAGAAACAACTGGGAAGCTAGAAGGTCAGGGCTCCCATGGGTTAGAGCAGGGGTCAAAGTATGGCAGCAAGGCAAGAATGGATTTTGCAGACAACCCTTGGAGAGATAAGTTCACTGTATTTAAAAATGTCAAAAACCTTTCTTGTTCCCTGATTTATTAAGACAAAACAAAACAACCAAGAAAACCAAGTGGCTGAGCTGTGCCCCTGGGTTGAGTCAGCGCAGGTTCAGGGTGAGGGGTCAGCTCCAGCCTCCCCTTCTCCCTAGAGTCTGTCCTCAGCTCCTAGTCACCCCTCCCAAACTTCCCATCATCAATCTATCAGATGATAAGCCTTCTGAGGGCAGGGACTGTTTCCCTAGCACAGTAACTTGGCATGTAGTCAAGTCTCAGTACTTAACAAATGCTTTTTGTTTGTTAATAAACAGGCTCTCTGGGGACAGATACAGGTCCATTTCTGGTTTTGTAACCTTGCATCAATGTCTTACACACAGTAGGCACTTAAATGTTTGTTGAGGAAACAAGTTATTGCTATTCTTATTAAATTTTATTTTTATCTGAATATGAGTATCAAAAATGTAAATAGTTGAAGGTTTTGTTACAGAAAAATGCTTTGTAAATTTCAAACATCTATAAACATGGAACTTGTGAAAAGTTTGATGAATGTTTTTTCTAAATAACATAGGTGCAGTAAAAACGACTCAGGCACCAGATAGTCTGATAAAAGAACAAAGGATCGATTTTTTTTTACAAAAAGTCAACAAAGCTCTCTAAGATAGCCATGCCACAGTTAGAAGAATAAAGATTAAACAAAGAGAGAAAAAACCCAGAACATAACACCCTGGGGTTTTGTCAGTTGCTCAGGCAGACGAGATCAAAGAAACCTAGAAAATGGGGAACTTTAAGGGGAGCGCCCCACAATGGCATGCCGACCTGAGCCAAGCAAGGAGACGGAACAAGCGGGACGACTCTGCCCAGCCCAATGGCCAACCACGGCCGAACCCAGAGGGTGGAGGGAAGCCTCCATTCTGGGACTCGGCCAACGTTGAGGGCTGTTTTTACTTGACTATGGATGTCTGATACAAGCCCCCTCTCCCCCGCCAACACACTCAACAGGGGTGGGGAAGGTAGAAAGGAGAGAAAGCAGATGTTTGTTCTTTGAAAAACAGTAGAATTTAATTTAAAAGCGATCACTAATTGGACACACCTTATGGAAAATCTATTATTTTCTCAAGTATTATGGACACACAGAAAAGCCGTAAGATTTTTACTCCAAGAACTGATCAGAGAAGACTCGTGGTCCAGGAAGGGGGATACTGCCCCAGGACTCCTCAAATATGGTTCTCCGTCAGTACAGTACAAGCTCCCCTGAGCTAAGCAATTTATCTTCCTTCCTTCCTCCCTCCCTCCCTTTCTTTTTAAATAATCATCATCAGAAGAAGCATTTGATAGGGATGGTGACTGAAACTGTGTTCACCGGTATAGAGAACTCCCAGGGGAGGAAATTCGCTCTACCAACATATAAGCCTCTGAGAGTGGTCCAGAGCATTGAGAGGTTAAGTGACTTGTCTAGGGTCACACAGCCAGTATGTGTCAGGCAGGCCTTGAACTCAGGTCTTCCTTGGTGCAGTATTTGGCACATATTAAGTGCTTAAGAAATGTTCATTTATTCATTCTAGGTCAGCTCTCTATCCACCACAGCCTCTTGTCCCTTGCTATGGAATCAACACTTAATAAATGCCTTAATAAATGCCTGTACAGATGAGTGTCCATCTGACAAAAGGGAGTGACCCCCAGAGGGAAGCCCGAGAAGGCTGGGCCAACCAGGGAGGGCTTCCTGGAGCAGATGGGATTTTAGCCGGGTCTTGAAGGAATACAAGAGGGTTCGGTTTCCTGATTTTCATTGTCTGTTCTAGCCCCCAAATTCTCTGACACAATGACTCTATGTAATGCGCTTAATTAACCAGCAAAGCCAATATTCAAATAAGGTGCTATCAGATTCATCTCGATTCTAAAAATTAAGTACAAATAATCCAAGTACAACTGTAGGTTATGTTTCTGCAAGAATAAAGCACAACTCAGGCAGGCAATCTGATCATGGCTGCCAGGATGAGATCAAAACACTCTGCACACAAAAATGCAGGCATGGCACCTCTGACCAGGAGACTCAGTTCAACTGGAGGACCTTGTTACTTCCCTGCTCCCAGGACAGTCACAATCCCCTCTCCCATCTCTGAGCCTTTGCTCCAGCTGTGCCCCCTGCCTAGAATGCCCTTTAAAAAAAAAATCTCTGCCTCTTAGTTCTTCAAAGCTCACTTCAGATACCACTATTTATGTCAGGCCTTTTCTGCTTCTCCCCACTGCAGATGCCCTAACTCTATGAAATTACTTAGTCTCTGTTTTGTTGAGATTGTCTCTCCCTGAGGGCAAGGACTGCTTGGTCAGCCTTCCTGGCCCCAGAGCCTAGTAACAGGCCTGGCCCACAGCAGGCACTTAAGCAGTGATGGTGGAACAACGGAATTCCATTGAATGAGCATGTCATAGCCATCTCTTCTAGGTGTGGGGTGCCTGCCAGGCCCCGGAGATGATGCAGACACAGAAGGAGGAAAGACATCCAAGCCATCTGAGCAGGAGGGAGCGCCAATGCCTGGACGTACCAGGAAAGGCTGGGCCAGGAGATGGGTCTGTCATGGGAAAACAGTGGGTCCCTTGGGGGTGGAAGGAGAATGCCATTTGGCTGGAGCCACACTGTGAAGGGGCTCACCGGCACAAGAGTGACCTTTCTGTTGGATCCTTAAGGCAACAGGGAGCCACTAAGGCCTCCTGAGGAGGAGAGTGATTGGGCCAGAGCCAGACTGTAGCAATGTCGAGCTGGCACCTGTGTGGAGGGTGGTATGAGAAGGTGAGAGCAGCAGCCTGGTGAGGTGGCCTGGCCTAAACCAGGAGGAAGCTGTGAGGTTCGTGTCGAGTGCCAGCTGCTACACTCTGCCCAGGCACACAAAGACAAAGGTGAACACGCTCCCAGTGCCCAAGGAGTTTACATCCAATGGAGGTGAAACAATACGGAGACAGACACATCAGTATATATGAAATATCCCCAAAGTAAGAGGGCTCTGGCTCAGATCTCCATGCTCCTGGGTGTGGATGGGGCACCGAGTATGCAGAAAAAGACAGACACACCAAAAGGATGATCATTCTCATGCTAAGGCATCTTCCCTTGGATGAAATCACAGAAGGATCCTTTCTATTTAGCAGAGAGGCCCACTGCTAAGTGTTAAATGGTAAACAACTGACAGAAACCTCATCTACCCAAACTCAGGATCATGGTGGCCTAGATCTGGAATCACAAGGGGACCCTCAGAGGCCATCAAGCCCCCTCCCCCTGTTTTATTATAAAGACCGGAGGCTTTCTCAGGAGGACCGTAGTGCTGGAGGCCAAGGAAAGGGCTCCAATCCTGCCTCTGACACTGACCCTGTGGGTACCCTTGAAGAGATTCTCCACCTTCCTAATTGGTGAGATGAGGGCGTCTGTTGGTGGAGGGCCCTTCCAGATCTGGGCCTCTTGTGCTTCCCTTCCCTGGGATGGTCAGGTTGGACAGAGACCATCCACTCAGCCACCACGGGGACTAAGGGCCCTTCACAGACATCCCTGGCCCTAACAGGCAGGCCGGGGTGTCTTGGCACCCAACAGAGCAAGTACATGGCCCAAGGCAGGAGGGCCAGACATGGGCACAAGGCTTATCAACTATAACAGGAAACATGCAGGAGGAAGGAGAGGTAAAAACTTACTTTGCAGTAGTTTCTTCATCATATTTGGTCTTCAGGTCAAATAATTCTGTTCGAGTTTTTTCCAGGGCTAAAAGGCAGAACACAAACAGATAAAGTCTAGAATAGTGGCTTCTCAACTAGTCAATTCAAATACAAACTCCTCTTTCCCCTTCACTGGGTGTTCTACCTGCCAAGTAAAACACGGGACTTTGCTGTTTTGTTAATAAGTGACGTTTCTGGGGTGCTGGGTGGCAGTGGGCAATTTTGTGTGATTTCATAAAGGTCTTTCCAGATTGCTTGATAGTCTCCATATTTTTGGGTCATAAAGGTATCACAGTATTCTATTACATCCAGGTATCACAATTCATTCATCATTCCCCAGTGCTTGGACACTGAGAGCTGGCTTCCAGTTTTTCATAAATTACACAAAATGCTCTTATGAAAATATTTGAAAAGACAGGTAGCCTTTAATTTTTTATAACCTCCCCCTTTCAGGGTAAAGTCATAAAAACAGAATTCATTATTGGATGGAAAGGTATGATTATGTCCCTAAGTTCTGCTTCACTGTCATATCAGACTCTAAAAAACTCAAGGAGTAGTGAATGTACCTGTTTGACCACAACCCTGCCAGCACTGAGCTTTCACGATTTTTTATTTCTGCTAAGTTGATAGGTGAGGCAGTGTCTCTAGGAGCCTTTAATTTGCATTTCTTTAATAATGATCATTTTTTCAAATGCTTATTACTAACTTGTACTTCCTTTCTTGAAAACTGCTCATATCCTCTGATAATTTATCAACTGTAGACTGGGAGCTACCTTCATAAATTTTAAAATAATTTTTAATATATTTTTGATGTTAAGGCTTTATAATATTTCCCATAAGTATTTTGAAATTACTTTTTTTTTTTAAAATTACACATTTTTGTTGTATAGATTTATCTTTTAATGTAAACAAGCACATTTATCTTGGCTCTAGTAATTCCTTTCACATAAGGGAACAGAAAAAGCTATCTTTCCTCATAATTAACATAAGTACATTATTCCATTTCCTTCCATATTTTTGATGGTTCTTATCTTATACTTAAGTCTACTGTCCAGCTGGAATCTACTGAGTTACATGGCATGAAATGGACATCTAAACACATTTCCCACTAGATTACAAATAAAATTTCCCAAGTACATGTATTGAATAATGAATCCCATTTTAATGAACCTACTTCTCATATTATTTAAGTTGATTAGTCACTAATTCCGAATAAATATTTGAATGTCTAGAGTATTTATTCTCTTATGCTGAGTTATTTCTCTATTTTCCCCAGTATCAGATAATATTGATAAGAAATGCTCTGTCATATATTTTAAAGTCTAGTCATGCACAGTCCCCTTCATTAGATTCCCCCTCCCCATTCTATCTCTTAATAGTCTTGTCTACTTTTAATTTTTTTCAAGGAAATTATGACTTTAGCCAGCAGTACAGAGAGAACTCTTGGCATTTTGACTGACATGGCATCAAATACATACATTTAGGGAGTGTTGTCCCTTTGACTATAAATCCTACTTATCCTTGAACATCTAAGTAATTAGGTCTTCCATTTTTTGAGGAAAATTGATAGAGAAGTGACTTGGAATCCTGATGGCGTCTTGGAAGGGGCGATGGAAGTCAGAGCATTATATAAACTGAAATGCATTGAACTTAAATATAGTCACAAAGCATTGGCACTTAGTATACAATTCATCATCTATCATGTTTTAAAAATAAACCATGAAAAAAATGTGGAGAGAATGTCTTCAGGCCGCTAAAGCTCGATATGAGGGGTTTCTGGAAGTTTAATTCGTAGCAACAGGAGTTTTGTTGCCACAGGTAACGCATTATCAAGTCATTCTGGAAGCTAATTTGGAACAATTCATGAAGACGTACAAAATGATTCACACCCTTTCATTTGGTGACCCACTCACGACTGAGTTTATATGCCAAGGAAGTGGGGGGGGAAGGAAGAAAGGAGGGAGGTGGAGAAAAAGACTGAGAGAGAAAGAAAGAAAAGGAGAAAGAGAGAGGAGAGGGAGAGAGAGAAAAAAGGAGAGAGGGGGAGAGAGGGAGAGAGAGCGCGAGAGCGAGCACGAGCTCACTATCTACATAAAAATACTGACAGTAGCTTTATCCGTAAAGGCAAAAACTGGAAACAAATCATGTACCCAGTGACAAGGGAAGGGCCTGGATGGGTGCTATGGAATAACTACTGTTATACTGCATGAAATGATAACTGTCAAAAGCTCTGACCAGTATGGAAAGACATGATATGAAGCAATGCAGAAGGGGAGGAAAAGCATCCGAGCAGCCCAGAGAATGGCTCTTGGGCTGTGAATACGGATGACGAGGCGAGCAGTGGCCAGTGCACTGCGAGGCGGTGGCAGCTCGAGCCCCCAGGATGCCTCAGGTTGCGGTCACAGGTCCTGTTCTGGGTTTGCTCTTTGTTGGAGCTTTATGGTGGTGACGCTGAGCTTTGCCTGTTTATGGTGAAACCACATGTATCCATTAAAAGGGTTAAGTAAAGCCGGAATCCCTGCCACTCACAAAGCGGCCCTAATGGTGCCAAGGACAATCACCGCCATTCCTGACCCGCCTGCGGGGTCATCTCTCTGGTTCCTCAGAACCGGTCTGTGAGGTGCTCATTTACAGGTATTATTGCCCCCATATTACACACAGGAAGACCGAGGCTCAGAGAGGCCGGAGGACTTGTCTGTGGTCACAAAGCCAATCATGTCAGAGGCAGGATCTGAACCCAGGTCTTGCTGATGTTGCCACATCTGCTCCCTCTAGCAGAGACCTCCCTCCACAGAAGCCTCTTCTGAGATCTAGCCACAGAGTCAGTGGAATAAGGGCAGAAAGAATCAAATTGTTCCTGGGGGAGAAGGGCCTACCCTACCTCTGTATTAACTGGACCTTTACTTGAAATGCCTGTGATTCAATTCAACAGACACACCTGAAGCCTCTCCTGTGTGCCAGGTACAGAGAAGCAGTCCCTTCGCACAAGGAGCTGACATCCACAGGGCAGATACAACGTGGGACGGAGCAGCCGGGTACACTGCAAGTATTTTGAGAGGAAGAATGGGCATCAGCTGAAGCACTAGCCACGGGCACAGGGGAAGGCAGTGACTTCATCAAGGGACCGCGGAGGGACCGCAGCAAGTCTCTGTTCAGTTCCTACCAGACAAATGCCAAGGGACAGTAGGCACCAGTGGGAAGTGTGGGCACACCCATGGGCCATGAACTTTCCATCTGACTTTTCATGGCCACTCCCTGAAGTTGGGGTGAAGGGGAGGCTTAGCACCAAGGCCTTCCATGGGCAGGAAAGACTTTAGACTCTTAATGGAGGGCAGGGGAGAGGACACTGCTGCCATCATTTCCACTCTTCTCCCAGATCCCCCAAGAGCACCAATCTAAGTTTAAGTGAAATAAAAGGGCAAACCTGTTTGCAAAGTTTGAACTTTACGCTCTGCTTCCTCCAGCTTGGAGGCGGTAGACATCTGTGTTTCTTGCAACTTTCTGAAAAAAGGAAGAGAATAAAGACACATTGGTGATCGAGTTTATGAAGGTAAATGCATGGTGTGCTTGTGAGAGGCCGTGATCAGCTATCTCAACTGCAATCAAGCAGCTGGCAACGGCCACAAGAAACCTGCAGGAAGTCAGCAAGCTTCTGTCGGGAGGCCTGCTCATTAATTATTCTAACAACGCACGTGCTCTGTGACACCAACTGTGCCAGCCAAGGCACGAGGGAGCCATGGGGATGCCCCTTTGGCCCAGACCAAACTTGTTCTAGAAAAGCCAGGCCTGGACTTAAAACGTGCTCCTGTGCCCAATGCCATCTCAAGCGGGCAACAGAGAATGAATGAGTGACCCAGGGAAGGATGCGGGGGTCGCCAGCCTGCCTTGGAGGGAGGCAGTGGCTGCTCCATCACCAGGGAAATGGCTCCTTAGTAGGATGTCTGACTCCTGAGCCAAGGCCTGGGGGGATTTCCAAAAGGACTCTTCCTTCTGCATCTGGGGCAAGTGCTCCAAAACAGTCTAGTTTAGACAACGCATTCCAGGCCCTGTTATTGCGATGGAGGGAGAAGAGACACAGCGGTGGAGAGCCAGGAGGGTTGGGGGTCACTGGGGGCAAGCCCCTCTGTTTTACAGAGGAGGAGACAAGTCAGGGTCAGAAATCTAATTCGAGGCCTGAGCTTTCCAATCAGGGCTCCCTGCAGTCTGCCCATCTCTATATACTGTCACCTTTGCTGACTCCCTGTAGGGGTGAAATGGAGGAGAGCTGTTTGGACGGGCATTTCTATTAATGAATTAAGCATATGAGAAGGAGGCCCCCTTCTCTTCTTTGGACAGGTGGGGGCCCATGGGTAGGTAATAATACACACAATGCTACTCTTTTCAGATAGGTTGGTTGCTGAACTGGCCCCTCCCCCCTTATTCTTATTATTCTTATTTCTTTTTTTTTTTAAACAATGTATGATTCTTTTGCAATGTGGAGGCAGGGATACACTGGGAAGTGTAGGTGGCATAAAAACAAAACATTAACGACGATTTGTTTAAAAATAAGAGTTTTCTGATCAGACTGTCCCCTAGACAGTCTTTCACTCACATATATGTAAGCCCAATGCCAGAGCAAGGGAGGACCATTAGGAGACACTTACTTCAGCTAGCTTCCTTCCTTCCTTCCTTCCTTCCTTCCTTCCTTCCTTCCTTCCTTCCTTCCTTCCTTCTTCCTGTGGAAAGAGGTCTAGACCTTTGTTTCCACTGGCATTGGGAACTTCTAGTGTTCCTATCTCCACAACATGCTTCTGGCCTTCACAACAGATGATGTCCCAAGCACACAGGATGCTGAATACCTTCATGTGGAACAAGGTCCAAGAAAAACTGTGATCTGGCCAGAGTATCCCCTTGCCTCCTGGTTGTAATTTAGGTTTCTAGGGAACAGACTCAATGGGAAATGGACCTTTCAATCTGGACTTCCAGGAGAATCACTGCATTTTCTTGAGGAGCTGAACTCTGGCTTCTGCAACACACACACATATATATATATATATAGGCAGTTCCCTGTAACGGGCTGGGTGTCAGTCTTAATCTAATAATATATTTTCTTTTTAATTAAGTAGTTAAAAATATTTCATGTCACTCAATCGAATTAAGGGCAGTTTGGGTTTGTGTGAGGGTTTTAAAAACAATGCAAATTTACATAACTTTCTGTAGCTTCTCCAATTTATCTCTTTTGATCTGCGGAAATATAAATATCCATTCCATTAAATCAGGGGTTCTTAAGCATTTCTGCATTATAGCCCCTTTGGCATTGGGGAAGCCTCTGGATCCCCTCCTCAGAATAATAACAGATTACAAAAGAATACAATTACATTAAAATGTAGGTATCTAATAAGTTTGTTGATGCCACCCCTAGGCTAGGAACCCTGAAAAATGATTACTTTTAAAAACTCTCCCTTCCTCCTTTCATCTGTGAGTGGGTGGGGAAACAAGGGTCAAACTCAACACCTCGCATACAAGCAAGCCTCCGCCCCCAAACACACATACCCCTTCCCCCAACTCCATCAACTTAAGTGACTAACTCACCCCAGGCCCAGAACTAACACTATTATATACTGGAAAAACCAAGCATTAATGCAAACACGTGCAGACTACAAGAGGGTCCTAGCCTATTCTGAGCTGGGCACATATGAGTGAACTGTGCTCTGATTTGCTAGAAGAGAAATGTCATCAAAATTCAGAGGGTGATCTCAGTACAGAGCTTACTACAATGAATTGACTACCAGGAAACTGCTATTCTCCCAATTTCCCTGGACTATTATTTCAATTTACGGTGGAATTGTGGGAAAATGTGGCCAAGACCCATGCCCATGCCCGGCAACTGGATTACCTCGTCAGCAAAGGGCAAAAGACTTGACTATTGGTACCATACTTTGTAGGCCCCTCCACCCCAAAAGAAGAAAGGGAGGCAAGGGGAGGCCTTGGAAGTTCTCGCAGGATTTTCATTCACCACCTGGTCTGGTTTCCCAGACTCACTTTCACAGCTGTCTTGCTGAGTGTCAAAGTTGGCAGGCAAATGACTCTGTACCAAAAACTGGAGAGAGCCAATGGCTGGGCAGCTCCCCTCCTCGGCCCAAGAAGGAGCCCATTGGTAATAGCAAGTAGGAGGCCAGGCCCCCTCCTATCTTAGGTGCATGCACACGTGCACACACACATGCATCCACATGCTGATGCACACACACACACACACACACACACACACACACACACACACACACACACACACACACACACACACCGATGAGCCCCGTGCACACTCACCTCTCCTTCTCTGCAAAGTCATTTTGTAACTTCTGTTCCTTTTCCAGAGCGATGTTCTCTGCTTGGTTCTTCAGGGTCTGCTCATATTCCCGGATTTTCTCTTTAAGTGCTTTGATCGTGACCTCTAGAAAGGGGAGGAGAAAGCTCTGGTCAGAGACTCCATGTGCCCGGTCTCTAGCAGGCTCTAGAACCTGCCTGAGGCCGCAGCTCAGTCTGCCTGCTACATTGGAAACCCTCCTTCTCTGACTCTTGACACAAAATCGATGGCTACGAGTCCCTTTGGAGACCTTTTACTCCCTCAATGTTAAATTGAACTTTAAGCGTTTAGGTTGGGCAGGATCAATGGATTTTGCTGGGAAGCAGAATGAAGGTTTCTCTAACACAAGCAGAGGAAACAAATCAATGGTAAAATATAATATCATCCTATCGATGAGTCTTAAATTAGCCCCCTCTGGAGGGAAGATTAATAGAGTCCGAGCTGGGGCTTCACCCTATGCTTACAACAGGAAGAACCCAGCTGACTCCTAACTTTATGCCCAAGAAGAAAGCAGCAGCACTTGGTCGAGGCTGTTGGTGCGGCCAGGCTCCCCTGGAGCCCCCCAGAGACAGCAAGCATGGTGGCAGAAGAAGCCCCAAGGGCAAGATGCCCAGTCAAGACACAAGGGTGGGCAGGGCTGTGCAAGGGAACCAAAGAGAATGGGGCTGGCACCAGGGAATGGAAACAGGGAGTGCCCCATGGGAGAAGCTGGAGAAGGAGGAAACTATGGCTGGAAGGAGAAAAGCCAGTGAGATCCCACTTCTCCCAGGCCAGGGAGGGGGCCAGGAAGGCTCAGTGTGGCCTGCCCACATCTGCTCCCCCAGAGCCCAGGATGGGAAACGGAGCACCAGCAACTCCACATTTACATCTTCCAGGAGGGCAATTCAAGCTTAGCCCACGAACCCAGAAAGTTCATCCAATGATCACAGCTCGAGAGCTGGAAGGGACCTTGGAGATCACCCCAACACTCCTCTGACAGGTGGGGAAACCTGGGTCTGGAAAAGCGGGAGTGGGTTGCCTAGCATCTCAGGGGCAGGTCCTCAGAGCGGACACTAAGCTGAGAAAGACCTCAGAAGCCACAGAGGCTAACTCCCTCATTTCACAGGGGAGAAAACTGAGACTCAGGAAGGTCCTGTGACTTTCCCAAGTTGTCCAACCACTATGTGCTTGAGGTGGGATTTGAACTCAGGCCCTCCTGACATCATTCACCCTGCCTGCCACCTTGCCCCCCCCACAGGACTATCCAAGGGTGAGATCTAATAGCCTGCTCATATCTGTAGACAGAGATTAACTCCAAGGTTAAAGCTGGGTCTGGGTTATAAACAGGAACCTTCTACTGACCTCTCTTGGATGTGTAAAAGTCACCCATTTAAGCTGTTCAAGTAACTAGTCCACAGGACATCAACATTTTAAGCCAACTGACTACACAATTAACAGTCATAGCTCTTCACCGATAAAAGCTATAAGCCTTTCTTGACCAAAAGAGAGGACCAATTTTACTTATAGGAAAAAAACATCTGAGAATTTCTGGGGGAAAGAAATGGGAGATGGGTATTTACCATTCTTTTGGTATTTCTGGTGTGTGGGATGTGTACTGGAAGACTGGGCACTGGCAACATCTCCCAAGAGGACCTTCTCTCAGAAGATTGCCACCCTGGTTCTGACCCGTCTGTGACAGAGGGAGCCCACAAGCATCTTGAGGGAAGTGGGCCATGGCCACCTTCTACATGTCCGGTCCCACACTTGCACAGAAGCCCCTGTATCTACCGCCTTTGGGGGCCCTGTTGGCATCACCTCCAATTTTGATTTATGGACTTGTGACTTCACTGGAGGAAACCAGTGGAACCTATCAAGGTAGATCTGAAATGTCTGTACTTTGGTTTTATACAGTTGCCTGAGATGACAAGATTAAGTGCCTTCCTCTGGGCCACCCAGCCCTGCCCTGAGCAGAAGTCTTCCAGCCGGAGGCTGGCTCTCTACCTCTCACAACATCTCACAGCCTCAGACAGATGCATGTAGAATAATAAGGAAGCAGGGAGTGCTAAAGAGCCCCCACCAGTGGTGACACACGAACCCATCCATGAAGGAAACCAGGAATTCTAGGGTGGAGGTAAGGAAAGAAGGCATTCAAGGAGTAATATATACCTAGAACAGCAAACAGAATGGGTGGGCAGGAACGCATCATGTGTCCAGGGGAAAGAATTTAATGATAATAATAGCTACCGGAGGCGGAGCCAAGATGGCGGAGTAGAAACAGCATGCCCAAGGCACTCTCCCCCCACATCACCTCCAAACTATGTAAAAGAGGACTCTGAACAACTTCTGGAGCCCCAGCACCCACAGAACGACACAGAGAAGCTAACCTCCCGCTGAGGACAGCCCAGCAGCCCTGCAGGAAGGACCAGCAAATCGCACAGCACGGATAGCTGAGCCCAGGTCCATGTGAGCTGTGATTTTAGCCCCAGGGTGGCCAGGCCAGCAGCTGGCTGGAGGGGCCCCAGAACACCAGCAGCTGTGGCGATTCCAGAATTATCAACACAGACATGCCTAGGACAAAGTGAGAAGTTAGTGCCCTATGGACTTTGGGACCAGTATTTGGGGAACGCGTCTGCTTCTTCCCCTAGGGGCTAGAAGCCGCTGAGGAGACATGCCATTTTGAAGTTTTCAGTGGCAACTCCAGCTCTGGCCTGCAAACTGTAGGGAGATCCAGCGATCAGTCTTGGGGGGTAATCGCTCTTGCTTTAACCTCCCTGGATCTGGATTGTGGTCAGGGGTGGAGGTCGTGGGGTGGGTATCCAGCTTGCCAGAACCAGAAGCTGTGAAGACCCCAACGTTCGGGACAGAAGCTCCCCTGTATGGAAGTTGGCCTCCCCACACATTTGGGACAAAAGTTCCAGTCTGGTGCCAGAGCCATACTGTGGCAACAAGCCCAAAAGTCAAGTAATTAAGTGGCAACATGCCAAGGCAAAGGAAACAAAATAAACAGAAAAATGCAACCTTAGACTCCTATTTTGGGGGCAAAGAGGATCGAAGCATGGAACAGGAGGAGGACTGTGAGGTCAGAAATCCTGCTCCAAAAGCCCCAAAGGAAAATATGAGCGTGTTACAGGCCATAGAGGACCTTAAGAAGGACTTTAAAAATCAGATGAGAGAAGTGGAGGAAAAATTGGGAAGAGAAATGAGAAAGATGCAGGAAAAGTATGAAATGAGAGTCAACAGCCTGACTGAGGAAAACAACACCTTAAAAAATAGACTAACTCAAATGGCAAAGGAGGCCCAAAAGGGCAATGAGGAGAAGAATGCCTTAAAAAGTCGAATTTGCCAGATGGAAAAAGAATCTCAAAAGTTCACTGAGGAGATTCATGCCTTCAGAGTTAGACTGGAGCAAATGGAAGCTAATGACTTTATGAGAAATCAAGACGCTGTTAAGCAGATCCAAACAAATGAAAGATTAGAAGGCAATGTGAAATATCTCATGGGAAAAACCACTGACCTGGAAAATAGGTCCAGGAGAGACAATTTAAAAATTATTGGACTACCTGAAAGCCATGATCAAAGAAAGAACCTAGAAATCACCCTTCAAGAAATTCTCAAGGAAAATTGCCCTGATGTTTTAGATCCAGAGGGCAAAATAGAGGTTGAAAGAATCCACAGATCACCTCCTGAAAAAGATCCCAAAAAGAAAACTCCCAGGAATATTATAGCCAGGTTCCAGAATCCCCAGATCAAGGAGAAAATGCTACAGGCAGCCAGGAAGAAACAATTTCAATATTGTGGAAACACAATCAGAATAGCCCAGGACCTGGCAGCTTCTACACTGAGGGATCGAAGGGCATGGAATATGATATTCCAGAGGGCAAAAGAACTGGGAATGAACCCAAGGGTCACCTACCCAGCAAAACTGAGTATTTTGTTTCAGGGGAAAATATGGTCATTCAGTGGAATAGAGGACTTTCAAGCATTCTTGAGGAAAAAACCAGAGTTGAATAGAAAATCTGACATCCAGACACAAGAAGCAAGAGAAGCCTGAGAAGGTAATCAGGGAAAAGAAATCAAAAGGAACTTTTCAAAGTTGACCTATTTACATCCCTACATGGAAAAACAATAACTGTGACTGATGAAACCTTTCTCAGTATGAAAATAATGGAAGGGTATATGGTTATATGACTACATATATGAATGTGTGTATATATGTTTACAGTTATACATGGATAGAGGGCATAGGTTGAATTTGGTGGGAAGGAATGATACTCAAGGGGTGAAATTATGAGGTGAGAGAGGAAAGTGGCAAGAGGAGATGGGAAGAAACAGGGTAGAGTAAACTATGTCATGTAGAAAAAGCAAGGGGAAGTGGCTGCAGGGGAGGGGGAGAATAGGAAGGCAAAAAGGCAAAACCACATTCTCATTGAATTTGGTTCAGGGAGAGAATGACATACATGCTAAATGGGATATCTCAACCTGCAGCAGAATAGGGGGAAGGGGGATGAGAGGGGAGATGATGGATGGGAGGGCATCCTTGGGGGGAGGGGAGGTTGGAAGTACCCACTATAGAAGAGGGACAGGATCATGTAGGGAATGGACCAGGTGGGGGGTGGGATGAATGGGAGGGAATTGTAGGCAGCCTTGTACAATATATCTACTATGATAATGTTTTGCATAGCTAGACATATACAACATATACTGAATTACTTATCTTCCCAGAGGTAATGGATGACAAGGGAAGAAGGGAATGGATCTGAAATTCGAGGTCTTAAAATTAAATGCTTCAAATATATAAAAATACTATTATTAATACTCTTTTGCATGTAATTGGGAGATGAGATGTGCAGGCATTGGGGCACAGAGATTCACCTTGCTCTAATGGAAAAGTCAAAGGGGGTATGGGAGAAGATATGGGAGAGAGCAGACTGGAGGAAACGATACCTTGTGGGACTGCTATTCTGGGGTGGTGGGTAGGGGAAAAAAATAGGGAAAAATTGTAACTCAAAATCTGGCGGAAATGAATGATGTAAACCAGAAGTTAATAAAGCATTTGGTTAAAAAAATTAAAAAAGATAATAATAGCTACCACTGATATAGCCTAAGTGCCAGGCATGATGGGAAGCACTTTGTAATTGTGACCTCCCTGGATTGTCACACCTCTGGGAAGGAAGCACTACTGCTGGCTTCTTTTTACAGACGAGGAAACTGAGGGAGGTGGCGGTGAAGGGCACTGCCCAGGGTCAGATTGGAACTAAGGCCTTCCTCACTCTAGGCCTGGAGCTCCATCCACTGAGCCATCGAGCTAATAATGAAATAAATCTGGAAGGGTAGGTAAGTGTCAGACTGTGAAAGGCTTTAAGTGTCAGGCTGAGGAATCAGGGGAGAAAAACCAGGGGAGCTGCTGAAGGGTCTTGAGGAGGGAAGCAAAGAGCCTTCACCAGACAGGCTTTAGAAGACCGTCCTAGCAGCAGGAGACATATGTGGTGGCAAAGGACCACCTCTCTTGGCATTTGGAGTAACACAACATACCTGGAATCTCAAGTCTGAAATCTAAGAGATACAGTTTTATCAGTTTTTCTTCACTCCTTCTTCCCAATTCACAGAGCTCCTGCTCTGAGTTGGCTGAAAAAAAACCCCAAAGACCAAAACCACCACCACCACCAAACCAATGTTTTGGCCCATCTTAGAGAGGGCTGTCGTTTTTACAACAAGCCTTCTGAAAAAAGGAGTAACTGGGTACTAAGATGAATCCATTTTGTTTTCTGTTGAAGGAAAGCTGAGGAAGAAAAACCTACAGCCATTGTGTCCAGGGAAGAAGCTTTGCTCCTTCTGGACTTGTTGATGGTTGGGCAGCTGCGCCAAGAAGACGCTTCTGCTGAATTAATCATGAGCCAGTGACATGAACAAGGAACGGGGAGTGCTTAAACACCCAGACAGACTGAGGACGAGTCCGAAGCCTTAATGTATCTGCAGTAATTATTCAATGACTTACTGGCTGGAATCCTTTGATCAGCGCTGGTGCTCTGACAGGTGGCGCCTGCCTCCAGGCAGATCCCATCAGCCCTGATAGAAGAAGCACCTGAAAGGACTCTGGATCCCTCCTGTCAGGAGACCACAAAGGTGCACAGCTCCCTTCTATGCAGTAAAGGAGTGACACTGTCACCTCCCTTTAGTGGTGGCTGTGATTTCTGCCCCACCTGGACTTGGTGAAATGCAATTATGGCTGGTCCCAACAGTCCCAGAAGGGCAATGAGGGCCGCAAAAAGGCCTGTGAAGTGCATACCTTGATTTTTCACTTCAGCAAATTCTTTGTTGTATTCCTCCAGCGTCTCCCTTAGCTTCTGGTTTTCGGTTTCAATATCGTGCATGCGCTGGACCTTGAGCTGGAGCTGCTGCCCGAGGTCCAGGGCTGGGACCGGATCTGCAGGACAGGGGGGAAAGCAAAGAGAAGGATTGGCTTGGAACCTTGAACCCTGTGTGGCCACTACTGGTCAGGGAGCTAGAGGCACTAGGGGCACCCTGCCCTGCTTGGGGGGCCTTCCCCATGGAAGAGACCTCCCTCCAGAGGTCAGGAAACACCGTGTGGAGCCACAGGAGGTGTCCTTGCTTATCTGGACAAAGAGCCAGGGAAGAAGGGATGGCCCTGCACCCCCATTCTAATGGGGCACCTCAGAGTCAGGGGTTCCTTTGGGGAGCTCAGGGAGGGGTGGGAGATGTAGGTGGCAGGCAGCCTCCTATCACCCCAAATAAACAAACAAATAAATAAATGCATGTACTCTTAGTGCCAGACAGCTCTACTTCATGGTGCAAAGGTATTTATTTTATGAGAAGTCACATACATTCTGGCGACAGCTTAAAAGGCAGCTGCTGGACAGTCCCATGAGGCCAGGTCAGACACACAAACATCTCTCTTCAGAGCTGAGCTAAAGGGTTTGCAGCAAAACTATTATCATCTGACAATTTAATAGCAGGATTTCCATTCTTGGATGCTGATTAAAACACAAATACACCTGATGGCAGCCGCAGAAAAAGCAGCAGAGAAACTCGAATCCATCCCGATTCCCAAGGTGGGGGTGCAAGGGGGAATCCCCGAGAGGCCACGCTCCAACTTGCCAAAGATTTTGAGAAGATGCTAAAGGGAAAACTTGCTCTAAATGATGGAGAACCTTGTGGCTTTACAAAGCCCTGGATCATGAAGAAAATCAGGCCAACCTTTTCATCCCGTCTGCTTCATTAATGAAGAAGAAAGAGCATTAATAAGTCAAACTGTGAGCTACTGGGGGGCTGGGTCTCTGACAAGGCTGCTAACCCTCAGAGAGGTGAAGAATCGAGTAGTTTTAACAAATTAGAGAGAAAACGCCCTTTTTGGTCACTGGATCAATTACTCACTCGGCCACCACAGAGCCCACTCATTGGTCTAGCCTGAGTTAAGCCACAAGCCCCTAACAGGTCACCCTAGGTCAGGGGACCTTTGGCAGCTGTGACCAATTATTGCACTAACGGCCAAAAATGTCCCAAATGAGCACAATAACAGGGTCTGGGCTGGGCCTCTATCAAAATAAGAAGAGCTGGGGACGCTAGCTTTGGATGCAAATTCCATGTGGCACCTACAATCAGATTTACTTACAGAAAACAAAAGTTTAAAATGAAATGAGAACCAATATCCATAGATTTTTCAGCACTTAATCTTGGGTTTCTGCCTTTACCATTAATTCAGCACAAATTAGAAACCCTTTAAATGTTCTCCTTGCGTCTCCAGTGGATCGTTTTTCTTCGGCTGCCTAAAAGGCAATTACAATCCACCTGCTGGGCACCGATGGGGTGTTTCCTTTGGAATTCTCAGCCTCAGTCTGAGCTGTAGAATGTTGGAGCCCACCGGGCTTATAAAAGATTATTGAACACATTTCTCGTATGGGCGCCAGTGTCACTGGGGAAATGACGGCAAAGATTCAGTCTCCTGTTGAGGAATGCTAAACACCCAACACAGTGGATCAACAAGACCATATATTAGGGAGTGCACTTAATTTTCAAACACTGTAGTCATTAATTTTTCAGACCACCCTTGGTTCCTGGAAACAAATAATAAGTCTATTGTACCTCGGTTAACACATTAACCACAAGCCCATGTGTTCTTCAATATGCCAGTGCCTCTGAGAGCTTCTAGAAGAATGTTGCTGGGCTGTGCTGAGCCAGAGTCAGAAGAAGGGGCTGCAGTTTGTAACTAGCGGAATCACCAACAACGGAGGGCATGGCATCTTCAGCTGCAGCTAATTCTTACTCTGGACACAGAGTTTATAACGATGTCACCTTCTTATTTATGGCTTTTCCTTATTATTTTAATCTGCATCTAAATATATTAAATCATATTTTTCAAACCTTTCCATGGAACTATCTACAAGGTGGGTCCTCAGAGGGTTCCTAGTGGGGCTTAAGGAACCATAGAATCTAGGGGCTGGAAAGGACCTCAGAGGACTTCTTGTCCAACCCATACCCGAAGGACTCCCTGCTATAATGTAGGTACCCAACAAGAGGCATCCAAGAAGGGCAAGTCCACTGCCCACTGGGGAACACACCGCCCCACTTTTGGGTAGTCCTAAGCATCAGGAAATATCTGGCCAACTAGCCCCGATGTATAACCCCCTCCCCACTATCTCTCTCCCTCCCTCCCTAATTCTCCACCCACATGGCCACTTTCTCAGTAACTCCTGTGTCCACCCATCCTCAAGACCTGGTCTCAAGGCCCTTCAGCAAACAATCGATGAGCATTCATTAAATGTCGATGGTGTGCCAAGTACTGTGAACACACAGATGAGTGTGACCTCGAGGCCCTTCCAGTCTGGCCAGCTAAGAAGCATGCACATACACAGGCAGACACAAGACAGCCAGAAGGAGACTTTAGGGACACCCACTAACAGCTGGGAGACGTCTGAAGTGGAATGAGCACCCTCTCAAGATTTCTTATTTCAGTCTTGTCATGGCACCCAGCTCTGAGGCTGGGTAAGGAGCCCAGTGAACAGACTGGAGCATCCTCAGCCTCAGTCATGGAGGGTGGCAATTGAAACTTAAAAGAAAGGGTGAGGAAAAAGTGGCCAGAATCCAACCTGCTGCTCTTGTACAAAATCCTATTAAGTTTTGCTCTTGAGCTGCAATTGCCAGTATAAATTGTATTTATAAAAAGACTGTGCTAGTACGGTGCCCTCTACCACTAAAATTTCTATCAACAAGTTTTCCCGTCCATTCATTTTTAAAGGCCAAGATCCCCAGAAGACACTGTCTGCTTCAAATAAACAATGGTCTCCCAAGTTCAAATCCACAAGGAATTTAGCAACATATAGAAATAAGAGGGAGGCCAAAGAATGAGCAGGACCTAGACCTTGCGTCCGATTTTCAATCTCTAAGAAGCATTCTATGGTACATGAAAATTCCTGCAATCCCATAATTATTCATCATGACATGTATATTTAAATCAGCTCTATTAAAGGTTAATGCTTAAGTAGCAAAACTGGTCCTGGGTAGAAGAATGAAGTGAACATTCCATCCCCTCCATGCTTCTGACAGTGCAGGCAGCTAGTGACTAAGCAATCAGAGCAGTGGAATATTGTTTGGGGATATGTAAAAGGCGGTGCTCGAGCACATCTTGGGCTTAATTTTTATTACTTGTATTAGAGGAACAGCTAATTACCCCATGACAATATAATGAGTCTAGCATGTTTGGGCTGGAGACCAAAATAATGAATTTCTGCAGCCAAACCCCAACCTGCAAGCTAATCTTGGGAAATCGCAGCTTTTCGTCTCCTTAATTATTCCCAATGCCATTTAAACCCCACACAAGGATTGCTACGTCTCATTCCAAATTTGACAGTCCTTAGATCCCAGCAGTTTTATTTACTCAGTGATTTTGGGGAGGTAACGTAACACTCCCCTCCAAAAAGCCATGGGCCAGCAAGATCCTGTAACTCCCACTTTTCTAGGTCGTGCCAAAGAGGAGGATGTGGGTCCCAGTGACCACTCACAAGACACTCACAACTTGCAAAGGGGTTTATAGCCATTAGTAAACATTTGCTGAGCGCCTACTATGTGCCAGGCAAGGCACTGTACTAAGTACTAGGGCACAAAAGATAAAAAGTCAAATGACACCTGCCCTCCAGGTGCTTACTCTTTAGCATGGACAGATGCACAGGTAGGGCCGCTAGGGGGCGCCACAGTACACAGAGTGCAAAGAGGCCTCTTCCTGAGTTCAAATCTAGTCTCAGACACTTCCTAGCTGTGTGACCCCGGGCAAGTCACTTAACTCTATTTGCCTAAGTTTCCTCATAATGCACCATACGATTGCAAGAACCTAATGATAACCCAGCAAATGGCTCGGCCCTTCTCCAAATAATGCCAACAGTCAGTGAGGACAAGCAGTACTGTTGGCTGGTAAGCACTAACACCTGTGATCCACCTGATGATGGCATTTTACGGATAGGTAAACTGAGGCACAGACCTGGGGCAGCCACCAAGTAATGCTGAGTCCAAACTAGGTGTCTGACATCCTGCCAACTGTCATCACATAAAATCATCTAAATGTGGATCATTTTAATTTGGAGCGACTGGCAACAACCATTTAGCGCTCATTCTGGGATCCAGAGCTCATCATAAATGAGCTTTGGCGTGCCTCAATGAAAACCAAACAGTGGTGGTGTCCAACAACCTATAAAAGCCTTCTCCAAAGAAGGAAGCATGTCTTTGCTAAACTTCACAAGAGTTTATATGGCGTCCTAAAAGAGAATTAAAGGCTGGCCCAAAGGAAACACTCTACTCTCGCCTAGCAGTCAGGTAATAGTGCCATAACCTTGAGAGACCAACAAGATGGCACAGCCAGGCCCCACCCTCCCCAATGGAAGGAGGGACTTTATTTATGGGGAGGATCCAAACTTTGGAATGTGCCATTGGAGGGCACATTCTCCTCATGGCCTAAAAGCAGAAAAGGCAGATTTTAATAAATTTGGTGTAACTGTTGACACAGAGAGCACTGTGGGTAATGCCGTCTGCCCCTGTCATTAGACAGACGATGAATGCGGCCCTTGTGAATACGCTCATACAATGACATCACATTATTGGATGCATTACTTTTTGCCAGGGCACTCTAGGCTAATGTAATCATACGATTACATAATTAACCCAGCTGTCTCATTAAGAAAATCAACTGGAATTCAGGGCATAATTAGTTATACAGCAATTAGCATGCTGATGAGCGACTGATGAAAAGCTGTCTAGATACTGAGTATGCCAGGACCACCCTAGTTATTTTAAAGGGGAGGAGAATACAACACACACACACACACACACACACACACACACACACACACACACACACACACACACACACACACACACACACACACACACACACACACACAATCTTAATTCAAGAGCAGCAAACTGAATGGCCCCAAGTTAATGCTTCCACAGTCTTCTCACTATCTTACTTCTGGTTTGGGGAAAGACAAACTTTGAGAAGTAAGAAACAATCACTACCTTGTCATATGCCTTTCTTCTGTTTAAAAGAAATCCCTTAGCAGACAAACTCATGCAAACACACTGTATACAAAACAGAGAGGCCAATAAAAAGCCAGCCCTGTTGGGTAAATCTTGTCAAGGAAGGTGGAAAAAGACTGCCTCTTCTTGTTTAAATTACAACTCACGTGGTATTGGCCAACATAGAACTTTCCTTTCTATTATTAAATTTTTTAAGCACTCTAGAGATCTTACTTTTAGAGAGACTGGAGCCCAAGTCCTGGTCCAGAAAGGTGAGAAATGATGGCACCTCAGTAGCCCAGGAAATTTCTATGACCCCAGCCCCACTAGGACGTGTTGTCTATGATTTCAGCAGCATGCCTATGTTCCCCAGAGTTTAAAATATTTTATTTGAAAACTATCATAAACTACTTTTTATTCATTTTCACTTTGAAGTAAAGTGAAAATGTGGAAAATGGGACCTTGCTAATTACACACTATACAAGTCAAAAAATACTCCCCAGACTCAGCAATAGGGTTCCCCAGCTAATGTGCCAGTATGAGAGGGAGAACAAAAATCTATGGATTGGCTCTGGTTCAGCAAGACTGGGCCAGTACTCCAGAGAGGCTGTAAAAGCCAGCTCAGACCTAGCAGAAGGGCTATGATCAAGAGTACTATTCCAAGATTAATCATTGCTTAAAACCTAGGTCGTTAAAATTGAGGAATGCCTCTAGTTGAATCCAAAGATTTCATTACCTCCTCCAGTGGCTTCATTCCTGGGCCCTGGAGCTGGGGGCAGAGCAGGGAGGGAAGGGAGTCACATTTTCTAATTTTAACCAATAATGTATTATCTGAGCTGAGTGGAAACTAGGGCAATGTGCACAAATGACTGAGTTAGGGAAATCTGGCATCTCTGGGCAAACACAATATGCAGGCCCCTCACTTCTTGGTGCAGATGGAACTTTGAGCTAGGAAGAGAACAGAAGACCCTGGAAATACATCTCTATGCCTGGAAGTGATCTTGGAGGTCTGCTGGTCCAACCCCCATTTTACAGATGAGGGAACTGAGGCCCAAGGAAGAGGCTTAGAGATGACAAGTGAAGTGATGCCATCAGGGCAGTAAGTGGCAGAGCCAGGATTCAAACAAATGCCAGTTCTGTGTTTTTTCGACTGGGCTCCACTACTCCAGGCACCAGTCTGAGGATAGGAAGATGAGCACATCTCATGGTGTGGTACTCTCTGGGAGGTCACTAAAACACCAATGGAGTGAATATCTAAAGAAAGTCCCTTTAAACTAGGGGTTCTTTGCCTTTTGTGTGTCCGGGATCTTTCAGGCAGCCTAGTAAGGTCAACGGACCCCTTCCCAGAATAATATTTATAGCCTATGTTCAGAACTGAAGGAAATGGTAAATTTCAGTTTAAAGGCTGGTGAAAGTGAAAATGTAATTGTTTTCACATCCAAATTTGTGCCCCACCCTGAAAGTGATTCATGGGGTCTCAGATGAGCCCCCAAGTTAAGTACCCCTGCTTTAAACCAATTCTAGAACATCAACACCAACTTTCTACAATTACAGGTCTGGAACCCTATCCAAAAAAAGTGGGAGAAATAAGTTTGAAACCCAGATGAGACATCCACTGGTAATGAATATTTTATATGACTGATAATGGGCTTCCCAAGGTTTAGATCTTAAAATAAACCATTCTGGGCCCTCCATTTTTGTCTTAAGGGACTTATCTATGGTGCCTAAACCCAAACAGAGAGAGATGAAAGAAAGGGACAGAGAAACAGAAAATGAGAGAACAGAAATAAGAAAGAGGGAGAGGAGGGAGAGGGGGGGAGAGAGAGAGAGAGAGAGAGAGAGAGAGAGAGAGAGAGAGAGAGAGAGAGAGAGCGAGTGAGACCTCGAGCACACACTTATCCCCCACCTTGCTGTTCACATACAGTGGGAGTAGCCAGAGAGCTGCTAAAGGTGAAGGCGACTGAAGCCCTTTGGCCTAGGCCTAGTTTTTATCATTAGCAAGATGCCCCTTGGATGGAAAAATTCCTAACTATGTTAGATCCTAATTTGCCCATATGAAAGAAATAGTAAGTTGGCTGGCCTGTTTGTCCAAGTTCCCCAAGTATATGACTTCTGCGAGGCGTTTAAAAAAATAAATTTACAAAGTTGGGGTTGTTTTTGGGCCTATCACAAATGATAAAATCTTTTTGCTTTCAGGACAGTGAATCGCAATGCTCCCACCCCCACCTCCTTCTGGTCAGGCTACCTATTGCAAAACAATATTAGGACCAATGTTAGGCCCTAAGTCCTTGCTCTAATCTGAATGAAAAAGGTTATTATTCTTTAACAATAACTTCTGATACACATCCTGCTCTGAAATCATTCTTATGGCGGGCCCCACCAGGTTACAGAGGAGAGACCAGAGCAGCTCTGGAAGAGCCCTGACTGACACTGATCAGACTAAGAGAAGGGAGAGTTTAATTAACCCGATGAATACAAGTATCTCTTGAGTTCACCCTCGACCAGGCAGAAAGCAGAATCATGAGAAAGATTTTAAAGAGAAAATGAATGCTTTTAGGGAAATGATCCTCCCCAGCTCAGCCATGATTCTGCTTGATGAATCAAAACCACTACCTGAACTCTATAAACTGAGCTTCATCTTATCAGGGCACTCTGTCCATTGCTGGGAACACTAGAATTCCCTGAGAATGTGAGGAAAATGGCTAACTTTGCCTTTCTTTGTATTCTCAGAGTTTAGAACGGGCCCACCCAGGGCAAGCACTCACAAGGTTTGTTGACTGACTTAGAATGGAAGTAGTTTGTGTAAGAGATTTTCAAAGCAGGAGGAATTTCTGCCCCTCTGGATTTTCTCTTGATCTAAGCACAGAGATGTTCAGAATAATTTATTTAATAAATCGGTCTTTGGAAGGCTGGTGTCTATAACACAATGTACAAATTAAAAAAAAAAAATTCCCATGCCAGAAACCATAGGGAAGAAGTCATTCTACATAACCCAGTCCCAATCCAAACTTATTCCCTCCCTCAATGTCTTTTTTCAGCTACTCTGTACATTCACTTCCCTCTTCTGATCTTTGAACCAGCCAAACTGGCCTTCTCTGTGCTCCCTACACGCAGGATTCTGTCTACCACCAAGGTGCCTTCACGTCTGCCAGCCCTCTTGGGTGGAACGCTACCCCTCCTCATTTCTGCCTCATGGCATTCTTTTCTTCCATCAACACCCTCACCACCATCACCATCACCATCAATGTGAGAGATAGCAAAGGGCCCGGAATGAGGTAGTGGAACTTAAAGGAAACAACACTAGCCCTCTTGTCATTGGTCGTCCTCAAATTTGGTGTGTAGATATGCGTAAGTAAGGGATTGAAGGATGTTTCCTTCTGATTGGGTAGAGGGGTCAAATGAATAATTATGGATTATATAACATAATTATATAATATAATGATAAAGGATTGTCATCGGCCGTCTCCAAATTTGGTGCATGAGGGATTGGGAAACACCATCCTGGGATAGGGTACTAATCCACAAACCATCAGGGTAATGAAGGACTGAGGTTGCTTTGCTAGCTAGCTCCTCTTGAAGAGATTGTAAGCCCACCTCATCGCCCAGGGGTGAGACTGGACAGGGGAGTGGGCAGGGTTCTCAATTTGTATTTCCTGGCTGATGCCGTGTGAGTGACAGTCTGTACCCTCTCTGCATTCCCATCTAAGACTCCCATTTTAAAAATCTGGTAAAAATCTATCCCACACAGTCATCACCATCACCATCATCATCTTTCCTCCTCTTCCTCCTGCTTCTCCTCCTCCTGACTAATCAGTATGGAAGCTTCTACCTGCTCCATTCCCACCCCCCTCCCCCATGTGGGTTGGTTCATCTCTCCTTGGACAGCTTGTAAAGAGAATGGGAATTTGAAGATCTTCCCTGCCCTTAACAGACCTGGGGGGGAGTTTGAAGACCTCCCCTGCTTTGAAAGTAAACTCTGCCTCCTACTAGACTGAATGTAGTCACATGGAGCCTGTGATGGAGGGAATTTGCTGAAGGGAAGCAGAGCCCACAGGAAGCTTCCCTACTGTGAAGATAAACTCTGTCCCCTGATAGGCTAAATATAGTCACATGGAGCCTGTGGTGGGAAGAATTTGCTGAAGGGAAGCAGAGCCCACAGGAAGGTGGTAGTCAGAGCTAGTGAGATGGTGGGGGGAGAGGAGCACAGGCAAGGAGAGAAAGAAGTTTATGAGTAAATACTGATATTGTATTGGTTTGTGGGAAGGCTGAAGGATGCTGTGGTTCTCAGCATTATTATGGCTTCTGAAAATTCTTTGGTACTATGATAGAAGGGGCTTCCTGGTTTTGGGATTTGGTTTTCTGGTGTCAGAATAAATGCTTCAGTTCTATCCTCTACCTGGAGAGTCTGGCATATTTTGTGATTGAACGTCACGCGATACTTACAGTCATGGTCTTTATCATGATTGTGGGCCTGGTCCCAAACTCACAAGAACCCCTGCCTCACCCTCCCCATGTGGCAGAGACACAATCCTTGAGAAGAGCTGCCTTCCCCATGAAGCTTTTAGGATTCCTGTAGCTCCCCTGTATTCATTCTTTCTCTGCTTGCTGCATCTATACTGTTAGAAGGTAAGCTCTCTGAGCCGTGGGTCTTTGTGCCACCCCAGTGCTCACACATGGAGGGTGGGAAGTGATCTGCCCATGGTCAGTAACAGGGTAGGAATACAAACCCAGGGCTTCTTATCGCTAATCACCCCACTGCCTACTTGTTCTCCCTCACTGATGGATTCTGGGCCTGCTTCTCTCATCACTAACGTCAGGGCTGGGGTCACTCCTGAAGCCTCAATCTTCAGGAAGCCAGGGCTCCCGATAAGGGCTATTCCTCCCATTTTACTGTTTTGTGGGGTAGCAACTCAGCAAAATCCAGCCTAAGATGCTTACTAGCTGTGTGACCCTGGGCAAGTCACTTTGTCCTGTCTGCCTCAGTTTCTTCATCTGTAAAATGAGTTGGAGAAGGAAATGGCAAACTGCTCCAGTATCTTTGCCAAGAAAACCCCAAATGGGGTCATGAAGAGTTGGGCTTGACTGAAACGACTCAAGAAGTCAATTAACTAGAATTGTTTGTGATGGGGCATAACCCTCCTTAAAAATAGCTGCTCCTTGGCCTTGGGACTCCCAAAGTGAATGCTGGGATTTGATTTTTAAATTAGAAAAAGTTTCCAGTGTAGGAACTCAAAATATGCCCAACCTGCTGAAGGTGATAGGGGGAAGGTTCTTAACTGTCAGCACCTAGTGGTGCTGAACCCACACTGGACTCTCAACAAATGTTGGGTGGAATTGGGCCTCACAAGAGGTTGCAAAACTTCTGGGAGGAAGGGAGGCTGATGGCTGGTGATGTGGGCTCTCCAATACCAGCACGTGTAAAGTTCACAGCCCCTCTTTGATTCCCTTCACTATGTCTGAAACATGGAGGCAGAATGCCTGGCCCAGAGGCAGAAGGGGCATGCAGCTTTTGCTCCATGGGGTTCTGAACTATTGTGTTTCCTCTGCAGGAGGCCCGGCCTGTGCCCTCCCCTCCAAAGTAACCTAATTTCTGCTTTGTATGTGCCTTGGCTATGCCTGTACTGGTGCACTTGGCTCTCTCAGAAGAATGGAAGTCCGTTGAGGTCAGGGACTGTTGTCTTCTTATCCCCAGTGCTTCAAATGGAGCTGAGCACATAGTAGGCGCTTATTGTCTGTCGAATGACTGATTCCTCCATACTCCAAATAATGCCTTTAATTTTTTTTTTTTTGGGAGGGGGTGCACCTCTCAGCCCTGAGAGGCCCTTATCTGGTGTGAGCAGGAATCCTAGTGAGAGGCATCTTTGCCATTAGAGGACATCAGCTGAGCTAAACACACAAGAGGACAACTGAGGACTGTACATACAAGCCCCACTGCTTCCCCATAACACTGAGACAATGGACTCCCAAATAGGAATGCTGCCTGACAGCCCCCCCGGGGGGAAAGGAGAAAGTTCATTAATTATCTGCTCAAAAACCAAAGACTGCATCAGTTACCACAAAGGGAACAGATTTGTTAAATACTGGTCTGAAAGGGTTATTAATGAATTTGCTAATTGTTTTCTCTAGTGGGCAAACAATTTACAAATTTATAGACCGGTTTAACTTTTGGTTTATCTACTGGACCTTGTTTTCAAACTATTGACCACTAATGAATGAAATAATTTTTGTATTTCATAAGTAGGTCTGGATTTCATCACTGGCATACATCTCATCCGCCATCTTGGCGTAGTGACAGAGAAGGCCTTAGAAGCACTGTCTGAGTCCTACCTCTAATACACACTGGTATGCCACCCTGGGCAGGTGACTAACCTCCTTCCTGATCTAGGCCATGGGAGGCAGTGCCAGCTTTCGCTAGGAGAGGACGCTTACCCAGGAAATCGTAGGCCCAGGCCCTTCACACCAGGGAGGCCATCTTTGTTAGCACATCCATACAGACACACTCATGATGGGGGCTTGACACATGGAGAACTCTTCCTAGTTTTTAGAAATGAGGGATGAACAAAAGAACTACTCAGGAACCAGCTGCTCTATCTACCCTTGGGTGCTGGTTGGCCCTTTACCTGTAACCCCAAAGCCATGAGAGGGAGTGAGTTCATGGAAGAGTCCTAGCTTATGATTCTAGCATGAAGGACAATCACTGTTTAAAAGTATTGGGATAAGAAAACAGCAAATGAGCCAATGAAAAATTATTGGTGGAGCGTCTCAAAAGGCTGAAGACTCATCTTTCTGAGTTCAAATCCAGCCTCAGACACTCACGAGCTGTGCGACCCTGGGCAAGTCACTTCACCCTGTTTGTCTCTGTTTCCTCCTCTGTCAAATGGACTGGAAAAGGAAATGGCGAATACTCCAGTGTCTCTGCCAAGAAAACCCCAAATAGGGTCACGGAGAGTCAGACACGACTGACATGACTGAACACGAACTCTCAAAAGCCAAGGGCAAACTCCAATCTGCTGTGAGTGACTTGCATTTGAGTTTTATTTACAGTTACTGATGAGTATAATGGAGGTGGAAGGCTGCTGCTGCTACATCTTATTAGAGTTGACAATAAAATTAAAAACAGGATACTAATTTTCCTACTTTAGAAATGGCCTTTTCTTTAGCCCAAACATAACAGAATTATATAAACAAATAAGGGATGTCCATCCTTGAGAAGGGCTTAGCTACCCGGGAATGCCAGAAGCGCCTGCTGCCGTCAGATCCCCCTGCAGGAGCGGCCAGGGGCCAGCAGGCCTCCCTGGGCACGCACACCCAGCCACTAGGCGTCTGACCCCACCCCACCCCCCACTTCCTTTTCCATACATTCTCTCCACGGCTAAATGGCACACAGCGGACAGACAGCTGGTCCTGGAATCCCGAGGCCCTGAGTTCAAATCAGACCTCAGACACTTACTAGTGCAAGTCCCTCAGCCCCAGTCTGCCTTGGTTTCCTCATCTGTAAAAAATGAGGACAGTAAAGCACCAAGCTCCTAGGGCTATTGTGAGAATCAAATGAGATAATAATTGTAAAAGTGAGAGCCTAGTAAATGTTAGCAATTGCTATTATAAGAACTCACAGGTGCCATTTATATTTGTGCTTTAGAGCTTATTAATACAACAAACAGCTTTTCTTAAGGGCTTACATTGTGCTGGACACTGAGGACAGGGATGAAAAGGAAAGAGGCCAGGAAGCCTCGGGAGGTGCACACCTCCCTGGCCACATTTCTGCTCAAGGTCAAGGGTGTTGGAAGGAGAACTGAAACTCTGGTGGGCTGACTCCCAACCTGGCCTCCTTTCCCGGGAACCCGACCCTTGCTCCTCGTTTCCTCCTTTCTCTCCAGACCCCAGGTCTGCCACTCTCACTCCAGATCCACAAGGCCTCTGGCATCTGGCCCCCTCTCTTCACTCTGCTAAGCAGCAACTGACTTAATTCAAGCTCTCATCATGTCCCGCCTGGACCAATAAATGAATGAAACCACCTTGTGTCTCTTCCCTCTACCCCAACCACCCTCTAGACATCTGCCAAATTGATGCTTCTGAAGTACCAGCTAGACTTCCAGACCAGGAGGCTTCCTGTGCTTTCCAGGGAAAACACAGAGACCAGGCTTCAGCACTCACAGTCCTTCACCAATGATCTCCAGGCTTCCCTCTAGGCTCAGTGCAAGGTGAGGGCTGGGGCCTGATCCCCAGGCCGGCCCTTCCCTGTTCACATTCTGTACCCATGGTTTATTTCCCCAATCAAATGTATGCTTTTGGCCTATAGATTTTTGTTTTCATAGCTCTAGCATTCCAATATAGTGCTTGGAACACCACAGGCTGAACTAAAAGCTCCAACCTTTCTCACCGGAGTGGTCACACACACTTCCCCCTTCCACATTCTATGTTCCAGCCCAAAGGGCACAACAATCCTTCTCTTCCCGCTGTGCTTTTGCCTGGGCTGTGCCCCATGCCTGGAATGCCCTCCCTCTAGGAGACCCCCTTTCCTCTCCAGGTGCCATCTACATGTCACTTCTAAAGGAAGGCACCTTTTAAAGGATGGCACCTGAAGAGGAAAGGGGATCTCCAGGAGGGAGGGCATTCCAGGCACAGGGCCCAGCCCAGGAAAAAGCACAGTGGCAAGAGAGGGATTGTCTTCCTTAAGACGCCTTTCTTGGTTGGCTCAGTTCTCAAAGCTTTCCATGATCACTGAAATCACTATGTAACTTTGTCTCCATTTCTCTGACTACACGGTGGGGCTCAGCCCTTCTGCCTTTGCCTTCTAAGCAGGCTGGAAGCTCCTCGAGGGCAGGGACTGCTTCATTTTTGCCTCTGTACCCTGAGCACCCAGCACCGTACCTGGCACATGGAACCAATGCTTAGTGACTGCTTGGTGATTGACTAAGACATAGATGTCTTTAGAGATGCAGAGAAAAGAGTGGGTGGAGATGTAGTGGTCCCTTGAGGTCCATTTTTCTTTTATCTTTAGACCTCTGTCCCTTAGCCCAGGACCTGGCACATAGTAAATTCTTAATAATGCTTCATCTATCTATCCATCCATCTATCCATCCATCCATCCACATTTCCTGCTGTCTGACTGGAGGCAAGGAGCATAGCTGACCAGGTGTTACTTCCTGTTTACTTGGTAAGCAAGAGGCAGAAGGGCTGGAAACTGAATGGCCAACTCGAAGGCCAGTGAATTAATCAATGAGATTATAAGAGGTGGGCCTGGTGATATGGCCACAGCATCCACTTTAACCATAAACTAAGCTGCCGCCATATTTCTAACAAAAATCAAATAGGAAAGAAAGATGGAGACAAACTTAAAACAAACATCAGGGCTGAGAGCCTGGTAGCTGGACAGAAGGAACTTTGTGGGAGGGGAGGCCAGAATGGTTCTCTCCAATGGTCTCCAACCTGTTTACCTTCTATACGAACCTAGAAGGGACCAAACACATTTACAGCTATAACTATAAGAAAGGGCACAGGATCCCAAATTGTGGACTTGAAGACCTTTTAGTTGCATTGATTTATGTTTCCTTAGTCATATTTTTTTCTCCATTCAACCAATTTAATTATCTTCAGCAATAATGTATTAAGCCCTTATGCTGCAAGAGGCACAGAGGTTGGAGATATAAAGATGAAAAACACAAAAGCCTCTGCCCTCAAGGGCCTTAGAATCTAGCAGGAGATAGCTGAGGGGTTACCAGATAACCAGTGGGCTCAGCACTGTGCTGGGGGCCACTGCACAAGCCTCACAGTCTACCTTGGGAAATGTTAAGACTTCTAATGGGGTGATGGGCAGGAGGAAGCACTAGCTCTGGGGGAGGCCAGGAAGGGGACATCTGAGGCAAGTGAGGACACAATGGAGGCACAGAACTAAGGGGCATGAGATGGGGATGGGCAAGGCTGGCCAGAGCCTCACAGAAGAAGGGGCACCTGAGCTGGTCCTGCAGCAAGATGAGGAATTTAACAGGAAGGAGGCAAGGAGGTAAGGTAGAAAGGGAGCCAGGGGACACGGGTTCAAATCCCTCCCCTGGTGATCTCCCTGGGCCTCAGTTTCCCCATCTCTAAAACAAGGTTAGATTTGATGGTTTCTGAGGTACCTTCCAGCCCCAGAGCTGTGCTCTGATGAGCCGAGGTCAAGTCTCTCTTCTGGAACCTTCTTACACTGTTCACTGAACGGTGGCTGAGCACTCAACTTTCTAGAAACATGATTCAAAAACAAGCCTCCACCCCATGGCTGGCAGAAATGAACCCCAGCAGAGATGGAGACAAGGCTTGGAAGGCTTGGCAAGGATCCTGCAGAAAGAAGGCAGGGGTGCCACAAGGCAGCAGGAGAGCATTCTGGGAATAGCGCAAGGGTCAGAGCCCCCCATCCTCTGCCAGCAGATGCACATGGAAGGGGAGAAGGAAGCAAGGTCATCTGCTGGGAGAGGCAAGGGGAGGCCCAGAAGGGAGGGGAAGATAAGGAAGCCGAGACAGAAAAGGGCAGAGTGCCAGCTGTTGGGCAGCCTTGGTGCCTCACAGTGTTTGTAATGCCGTGAAGGTCTTTACCAATATTAGTCACAAACCTTTTCAAAATAAAAAATAAACTGAGTAAGTACAGTCGGGTGGAAAGCAAAAAGTTCAGGCCACACTGCAGTCACTCAAATCACTCGGTAGGAGCTGAGTTAGAGCTCCTGTCAAACTGATGACATTTCCATTCTTAAAAATAAAAATCTGGCTTGATGTTCTGTAACCAGACTCAAGGTAACATTTAAAAACAAAACCTAAACTTTCTGAAGTCATGAGTAGGTGGCCTCCTCACCAGAGGCTGCTCAGCAGGTGGACTTTGGCCCAATCCCTTTATTTCATGAGAGGAAACTGAGGCACAAAGTGTTTAAGGATTGAGAGCTTGGAGGTCAGAAGTCTAGAGCTGAAGGGGACTTCAGAGAACATCTAGATTGACCTGTTTATTTTACAAAAGAGAACACTGGGGCCCCAAGAAGAAGACGTGACTTGCCCATGGTCACTGAAGCAACAGGCAGCAAAAGGGAGCTGTGAGCCCTGGACTTCTGATTCACACCCTGTGCTCATTCCACTGAGTAAAACTCTCAAGTTTCCACATGACCAGTAACTTTCTTTTTTGGGGGAGTGGGGTAGACAGTATGTTATACTATTTTATTTTTTTCCAATTACTTGTTAAGATAGGTTTCAAAATTCATTTTGAATAAGATTTTTTTTTTCTCTTTGGAGGGCAGAAGGCAGGGCAATTAGGGATAAGTGACTTGCCCAAGGTAACATGGCTAGTTTTTTGTGTTAAGTGTCTGAGGCTGAATTTGAACTCAGGTTCTTCTGACTCCAGGGCTGGTGCTCCATTAACTGTACCACCCAGCCTCCCCCATTTTTAATAATATTTTGAGTTCCACATTTTTTCTCCTTCCCTCCCCTTCCTATCCCCGAGAGAGAGCAATCTGATGTAGGTTATACACGTGTGAACACGTAAACATATTTCCATATTAGTCATGTTGTAAAAGAAGAAACAGAACAAAAGGGAAAAGCCACAAAAAATGAAGTGAAAATAGTGTGCTGTGATCTGCATTCAGACTCCATAGTTCTTTCTCTGGATATAGATAGTATTTTCTGTCATAAGTCTTTTGGAATTATCTTGGATCATTGTATTGATGAGAAGAGCTAAGTCTATCAAAGTGGGTCATCTTACAATTTTGCTGTTACTGTATACAACGTTCTCCTGGTTCTGCTCACTTCACTCAGCATCAATTCATGTATGTCTTTCCAGTTTTTTCTGAAATCTGCCCACTCACTTCTTATAGCACAATAATATTCCATTACATTTATATGCCACCACATGTTCAGCCATTGATGGGCATCCCCTCAATTTCCAATCTTTGCCACCATAAAAAGAGCTGCTATAAGTATTTTTGTACATATAAGTCTTTCCCTTTTCTTATGATCACTTTGGAATATAGAACTAGCAATGGTATTGCTGGATAAATGTAATACACATACACATTTTGATGTCCTTTGGACATAGTTTCAAACTGCTCTCCAGAAAGGTGGGATCAATTTACAATTCCACTGACAATGCATTAGTGTCCCAATTTTCCCACATCTTTAACATTTATCATTTTCTTTTTCTGTCACATTAGCCCATTTGATAGGTATGAGGGGGGTACCTCAGAATTGTTTTAATTCGCATTTCTTTAACACCTAGTTAAGAGCATTTTTTCATATGGCTACAGATAGCTTTAATTTCTTCATCTGAAAACTGCTTGTTCATATCCTTGGACCATATCAATTGGGGAATGACTTGTATTCTTATAAATTTGACTCCGTTCTCTGTATATATGAAAAATGAAGCCTTTATGAGAAACACTTACTGTAAAAATGTTTCCCATCTTTCTGCTTTCCTTCTGATCTTGGTTGTGTTGGTCTTGTTTGTGCAAAAACTGTTTAATTATCCATTTTGCATTTCACAATGATATCTCTCTTGTTTGGCCACAAATTCTTCACTTCTCCATAGATCTGAAAGGTAGAAACTATCCCTTGCTTTCCTTCTTTGCTTGTGGGACCACCCGTTATGTACAAATCAGGTGCCCATTCTGACCTTATCTTTGAATATGGTACGAGACATTGGTCTATGCCTAGTTTCTGCCAGACTATTTTCCAGATTTCCCAGCAGATTTTGTCATATGGTGAGTTCTTATTCCAGAAGATGGAGTCTTTGGGTTTATCAAACAGTTATTACTGTAGTCATTTACTACTGTGTCTTGTGCACCTAAATCTATTCCACTCATCCACCATTCTATTTCTTAGCCAGTAACAAATAATTTTGATGATTGCTGCTTTATAATATGATTTTACATCTGGTACAGGTAGGCTACCTTCCTTTGCATGTTTTCCCCATCAATTCTCTTCATATTCTTGACCTTTTCTTCTTCCAGATGAATTTTGTTACTATTTTTTCTAGTTCTAAAAAATAGTTTTTGGTAGTTTGACTGATATGGCACTGAATAAGTAAATTAATTTATGTAGAATTATCATTTTTATATATTAGCTCAGTCTACCCATGAATGATCGATAGCTTTCCAATAGTTTAGATCTGACTTTGTGTGAACAGTGTTTTGCATTTGTGCTCATATAGTTCCTGGATTTGTCTTGGCAAGGAGACTCCCAAATATTGTCTACAGTCATTTTGAATGCAATTTCTTCTTCTATTTCTTGCTTCTGAGCAATGTTGGTAATATATAGAAATACTCATGATTTTTGTGGGCTTATTTTATATCCTTCAACTTTGCTAAAGTTGTTAATTAATTCAACTAGTTTTTTTTTTTTTGTAGATTCTTTAAGAATACCATCATATCATCTGAAAAGCTAGTTTTATTCTTCACTGCCTATTCTAATTCCCTCAATTTCTTCTTCTTCTCTTATTGCCAAAGCTAACATTTCTTGTACAATATTGAACAACAGTGGTGATAATGGGCTTCCTTGTTTCACCTCTGTTCTTGGAAAGGCTTCTAGCTTATTCCCATTACAGATAGTGCTTGCTGATGGCTTTAGATAGACACTACTTATCATTTTAAGGAAAGCCCCATCTATTCCTATGCTTTCTAGAGTTTTTAATAGAATAGGCTCTGTATTTTTTCAAAAGATTTTTCTACATTTATTGAGATAATAATGATTTCTGTTGGTCAATTATGAAATGTCCAGTTATGCTAAAAATTTTCCTAATATTGAACCAGCCCTGAATTCCTGGTATAAATCCCACCTGGTTCTTATATACTATCCTGGTGATAAATTGCTGTAACCTTGTTGATATTTTATTTAAAAGTTTTGTATCAATATTCATTAGGGAAACTAATCTATATATATTTTTTTCTGTTTTGGTTCTTCCTGGTTCAGGTGTTAGCACCATAATTGTGTTATAAAAGTTATTTGGTAGGACTCCTTTGCCTATTTTTTCAAATAGTTTATATAGTACTGGAATTGTTCTTTAAATGTTTGATAGAGTTCACTTGTAAATCCATATGGTCCTGAAGATTTTTTCTTAGGGAGCTCATTGATGGCCTTTCAATTTCTTTTTCTAAAATGGGGTTAAGTATTTTGTTTCCTCTTCTGTTAATCTGGGCAATATTTATTTTTTGTAAATATTCATCCATTTTACTTAGATTAGCAAATTTATTTGCACAAAGTTGGGCAAAATCGCTCCTAATTACTGCTTTAATTGGTGGTGAATTCACTCTTTTCATTTGTGATACTGGCAATTTGATTTCCTTCTTTCTTTTAAAAAATCAAATAACCAAAGGTTTATCTATTTTATTGGTGTCTCCCCTTCCCCCCCACAATAAAACCAGCTCTTAATTTTATTTATTAGTTTAATAGTTTTCTTAATTTCAATTTTATTAATCTCTCCTTCGGTTTTCAGAATTTCTAATTTGGTGTTTAATTGGGGATTTTTAATTTGTTCTTTTTCTAGCTTTTTTAATTGCATGCCCAATTAATCAATCTGTTCTTTCTCTATTTTATTCACGTAAGCATTTAGAGATATAAAATTTCCCCTAAGTACTGTTTTGGCTACATCCCATAAATTTTGTTATACTGTCTCATTATTGTCACTCTCTTTGATTTTTTTAAAAATATTTTTTGATATTGTAGGTTTCTACAATTTGTTGTTTGACCCACTCATTCTTTAGGATTAGATTATTTAGTTTCCAATGAATTTTTAATCTTTCTGTGGCCCTTTATTACATATAATTTTTCTCCAGGTCTATCATATCTAACTTTTCTAAAATTCTATTAATCTCAACTTCTTTCTTGTTAATTTTGTGGTTATATTTAATTAGCTTTGAGAGGAGAAGGTTGAGATCCCCACCCAGTAGAGTTTTTCTATTTTTTCCTGTAAACTTAACTTCTCCTCTAAGAATTTGGATGCTATAAGCACTTGGTGCATGTATGTTTAGTATTGACATTACTTCATTGTCTATGGTACGTTTTAGCAAAATACAGTTTTCTTTAATTTTTTTTCTGTTTTAATTAGATCTATTTTTGTTTTTGCATTGTTTGAGATCAGAATTGCTACCCCTGATTTTTTTTTTTTTTTACTTCAGCTGAAGCATAATATATTTTGCTCCAGCCTTTTTACCTTTGCTCTGTGTGTGTCTCTCTGTTTCAAATCTATCTCACAAACAACAAGTGTAGGACTCTGGTTTTAATTTACTCTATCTGCTTTCGTTTTATGGGAGAGTTCATCCCTTTCATATTAACAGTTATGATTACAGTATATTTCCCTCCATCCTATTTTCCCCATATATACTTTTCTCTCTTTCTCCTTTCAGCCTGTCCTTCCTCACCAGTGTTTTGCTTCTGACCATCACCCCCCCCGCCCCCAATCTGCTCTCCCTTCTATCAGCCTCCCCCTTCCCTTTTCTTTTGTCTTTCTCCTCCTACTTCCTTATAGGGCAAGATAGATTTCTTTACCCAACTGAGTGTGTATTTTATTCCCTGTTTGAGCCAAATTTGATGAAAGTAAGGTACAAACAATGCTCACCCTTCCCTTCTTTCCCTCTACTTTTTCCCCCTAGGTCTTTTATGTCTCTTCATGTGATATAATTTACCCCATTCTGCCTCCCCCTTTTCTCTTTCCCCTTTTCCCCCCATTCTTTAATTATTTTTATCATCACATCAAAGCCAACTTATACCCATACTCTCTAAGTGTACTCCTTCTAACTGCCTTATTAGTGACAAAATTCTTAAGAGTTACAAGTATCATCTTCCTGTGTAGGGATGTAAAAAGTTTAGCCTTACTGAATAACATGTTAGGTTTTTTTTTTCTTTCCTGTTTACCTTTTTATTCTTCTCTTGAGTCTTGTATTTGAAGACCAAGTTTTCTGTTCAGCTCTGGTCTTTTCATCAGGAAAGTCTGAAAGCCCCCTATTTCACTGATTGGCCATCTTTTCCCCTGAAACACTATGCTCAGTTTTGCTGGGTAGTTGATTCTTGGTTGTAATCCAAGCTCCTCTGCCTTCTGAAACACCATATTCCAGCCCTCTAATCCTTTAATTCAGAAGTTGCTAAATTCTGTCTAATTTATATATAACTGTATAACTGTGGCTCCTTGATATCCAAATTGTTTCTCACTGCTGGCAGTAATTTCTCCTTGACCTGATAGTTCTGGAATTTGGCTACAATATTCCTTGAAGTTTTAATCTTCGGATCTCTTTCAAGAGGTGATGAGTGGATTCTTTCAGTGACTATTTTACCCTCCAGTTATAGGCTATCAGGGCAGTTTTCCTTGATGATTTCTTGAAAGATGCTGTCCAGGCTTTTTTTTTTTTTAAGCAATTGGGGTTAAGTAACTTGCTCAAGGTTACACGGCTAGTCATTTGATTTATGCGTGGGTGCTCATTTTCTGAGGCCGGATCTGATCTCAGGTCATCCAAACTCCGAGGCCGGCGCTCTTACTCACTGCGCCACCTAGCCGCCCCTTTAGGGCAATTGGGGTTAAGTAACTTGCCCAAGGTTACATGGCTAGGTTTTTGTTTGTGCGGATTAAGTGTCTGAGGCCGGCTCCGAACTCAGGTCCTTCTGATTCCAGGGCCGGCACTCTATTCACTGCGCCACCTAGCCGCCCCTGTCCAGGCTTTTTTTGATCATGGCTTTCAGGTAGTCCAGTAATTCTTAAATTATCTCTCTTGGGTCTATTTTCCAGGTCACTTGTTTTTCCAATGAGGCATTTTATATTTTCTTCTTTTTTTACCTATTCTTTTGATTTTATTTGACTGTCTGATGTCTCACAAGAGTATTAGCTTCCCCAATTCTAATTTTTACGGAATTATTTTCTTCAGTCAGCTTTTATATCTCCTTTTCCATTTGGCTAATTCTACTTTTAAAGGAGTTGTTTTCTTCAGTAGATTTTTGTGTTTTGTTTTCTAAGCTATTGACTTTTTCATAATCCTCTTGCATAGCTCTCATTTCTTTTCTCAATTTTTCTTCTACCTCTCTTACTTGATTTTTAAAATCCTTTTTGAGCTCTTCCAAGAGGACTTTTTGGGCTTGAAACTAATTCATCTTTCCCCTTGAGGCTTCACATGTAGGCATTTTGACATTGTTGTCCTCTTCTGTGTTTGCATTTTGATCTTCCCTGCCATCATAGTAGCTTTCTATGGTCAAGGCTCTTTTTTGGTTTTTGAGCTCTGCTTCTGGGTACAGGGCCATGTCCCAAACTTCTTGCACTGGGTGCCGGGGCCTGGTCCCTAGCTTTCTGTGCCAGGGCCTGTGGGGCTGGTGGGTTGCCCATTGAGCTAAGATGGCCCAGCCTAGTCATGCCTGTTGTTCCCTGGGTTCCAGGACTGGAAGTTTGCCTGCTGAGCTAGGGTTGGAGGCCTCACAGCTGGTTTGCTATACCACTGGCCTGCTGAGCCAAGACCTCAGTGCTACGGCTAAGACAATCCTGATGGTTTGCCCAGACACTACCTGTGCTGCACTATGCCCCTCTTTTGCCCATGTAAGACAGACTTTTCCTGAAGTCCTTCTAAGTTATCTTGAGCTGGAAAATTGTTTCACTCCATTTTCCTGTGGATTCTGTCATTCTAGAATTCTTTTAAAGGTTCAATTTAACATTGTTTCTGAGGGAAACTGGGCAGAATTCAGGCAAGTTCCTGGTTTCTCTCCACCATCTTGGTAAGTAGCTTTCTAGATGAGAAACTCTCTTAGGAGAAACATAAAAAATCTATGATTTAGATGAGAATAGGTCTTAAATGTAAAATCTGCAACAGGTTCCTACTCTATTCCCAGTGTTTTCAGGGCTCTTTAGGTAATGAGTCTAGGGAACTCAGTGAGGAACTTTTCTCTATCCCTGAAAGTTAGTCCCTGCTCTACCACCTGCTGTCCTGGGTGTCAGAAGCTCAGAGAAGGGAGGCAACATGGCAGAGTTCGAAAGGAGAGGCCTTTGAAATGAGAAGCTCTGGGTTTAAATCCTGTGTGACCTTGTCACAGCGGTATGTCACGTAATGTCCACACGGCATCATTTCCCCCATGTGAAATGAAGGAGATAAACCAGAAGGCCCTGGGTCCCTTCTGGCTCACTCTCTATGACTCTATGAAGTAGAGGCAGGTTGTGAAGCCAGAGCTCCACAACTAAGAAGCTGACTCTCTCTCTAGCAGGCCTTGCTGCCAATATGCACAATAAATGTCTAATTTATTGTCTGCAGATAAGGAGCAATGAAAAGTGAAAATTTGCTCACTAAGTAAAAACCACTCCAATTACAAAGCTTCCCCCTCCCCTCCTTTGAACAGCAAACAATACGGTTTCTTCCCATTTAAAATTGCAGGTCCACCTCTGCCTTTGAAAACATGGAGAAGATATTAGCAATCAGAAACTGTGAATCAGAGACTTTATCACAGGAGGAAATGGGAAAACAGGGCTAAAGAAAGGTGATCCAGTCTCAGGGGCAAGAAAAGGGGAGAGGGAAATGGAGAAAGGGAAGGGGAAAGAGAGAGGTGTAGACTGAAAGAAGACAGGGGAGAAGGAAGGAGACAGAAAGAAACAGAAACAGTAAAGGGAGGGGAGGGAGAGAGAGAGGGAAGGAGAGAGGGAGAAGGAGAGAAAGGGAAGAGGAGGAGAAAGAGGTATGGATATTGAAAGAAGAGGGGAGAGAGACACAGAAAAGGACAGAAATGGTAATGTGAGGGGGGAGAGAGAGAGGAGAAGAGAAAGACGCATGGAGACTGAAGGAGGGGAGAGAAGGAGACAGAGAAAGAGAAACAGTAAAAGGGGGGAGAGAGAGAAGAGGAAAGAGCAGAACTGGGGACAAAAAAAGAGCAGGGGAGCAGAATTGGGGGAGGGAGGAAAGAACATAAACACCTAAACCAGGAATTATATATCAGCAATATTGAAATGTAGTTATTATAAAAACGTGGGTTTTTCCAGATTCCTGATACTTGTGTCTGGAATGGTTGCCATGAGTTACCAGGGAGGGTAACTACCTATCCCTGGGAGCCAAGGGGAGGCTTGCAGTGAGGTAAAAGACATCCAGAGCCCTGAGGGGTGGGCTGAGGGTGGGCTCTAACACCAGCCAAACCCATAGACCTGGGCAGTGCCTCTCCCTAGAGTTGCCATCAGTGAACCTGGAAGACCGTGACTCCTTCAATCTCTCCGATCCCCTGGTAGGGATGGAGAGTTTCTGCTGGGTTGAAATCAGATACTGGCTCACTTCTACAGTTTTTTTCAAGTGGGGAATGTCTCCTCTGTTCTTTAGACTCCTTTGATGCTCTGAAGCCCACCTCAGAGCAGTCCACGTTTATTCTGAGCCCAGTGAGCATCCAAGACTCACATACCTTTGGTCTTCCAAAAGGCCAGAACCAAGCCAGAGGCCAGGCCTCCTGATTCCCCACCCCTTGGGCTAACTTAGCGAGCTCAGCTATCACTTGCTCCCTCCCTTGCCTTCCACTCCCACTTCACTGTAGCATCAAAGGCAGCCCAGAACTTGGCCACGCTCTGCTTCCCTGAGGTCTGTGACTCATTCATTCAAAAGCCATCCAAAAGGGTAGGGCACGAGCAGTGCAGACTTCATTCAACCCGCCTCCTCGACGGTATCAACAAAATATTAAGAAATGTGAAGAAAGAATTTTGAAGAGGCTGGGTACATAGAGAGAAATAAGAAGAAAAAAACTAGAGAGGAGGTGACACAAAGAAGGGAAAAAGAAAGGGGGGAAAGATCAGAAACAAGAAGTTGGGAAACGAGAGGAGGAAGTTGGGAGTGAGAGAAGGAGGAGAAAAAGAAGGGAAGAAAGGGTGGGAGAAGAAAAGGAAAAGAAAGCAATCCTTTCATTCCCCTAGATCAGGGGCTTATACATTTTTTTTGCATCATGGAATCCTTTGACAGCCTGGGGAAGCCAATGGATGCCCTTCTCAGAATAGTATTTTAAATTACAAGAGGATAGATAGGAAACCCGTTACATGGAAATAGTTCACTATACATACACATACACGTAGAGCACACATCACACAACAAACACAGCAGCATTAGCATGTGCATATCATGTGTGTGTGTCCATGTCACGGACCCTAAGTTACAACTTCGTGATCTAGAAGAATGAAGCCAGCTGGGAGGCACTGCTCTTGGGAGGTGGGGGATGGAGATGGAACTGTCATAATTTTTCACTTTTGGCTTTTACCAGAGAACGACAAATAGCCACAAACATTTTTTTCTACTTAGTTGCATCAGGTTCACCATTGTACATGTGCCCACTTCTACAAATGGATTCTAGAGACTCCTAGAGTCATCAATCAAGATTATCTAGGCTAATCTTTCACAAAAGAGGAAACTGAGTCCCAGAGAGGCAAAGCAATGTGCTTTCCCAGTTGTGCAGAAAAATCTGCAGAATCCTCCTCCAGCATGCTTCCTCCCTTTATCCTCATCTAAGCTGTTTCCCAACTGCCTACAAAAATGGAGCTAGGCACACGTGCGGCTCCCAGGACGATGAATGTGAAATGAAAAATTCTGTATAAACGTCCACAGAGGCATGTAAATCCTGATAAAAGGAATGCCAAAGCCAACCTGGAGTTAAGAGATGCTTTCTGCTCCTTGGTCACTCTCCTTGGCCAGAATGCTTTCTGGCCTTCTCCCTCAATCAATGGGGAGAATGTCAATCTCGTCAAGCCTGGCTCAGCATGGGCACTTGCTGTCCCCAAAATAAAATAAACCACCTAGAGGAAAGCCATCTCCCACAGTGGCTCTGCCACTTCCCATTTCCAAACATTTACCCCAACGAGCAGAAACACCACCTGTTCTCTGGCTGTCCAAGCCAGATTCCTACAATAGTGGGTGGATGCACATGTGGGTCAAGGTACCTCGGCTTCTCACACAAGAACAGCGTTGGGCAGTTTTCGGTAAATGCTCAGATATTGACCAGGAATCTTCCTGTAAAGCTGAGCTACATGACAACTTCATCTGAACAAACCACCTGACTTCAACATGTAGGCACTGCACACCTGAGCTTAACCTGCTTGTCCTCAAGTCTCTTGGTTCAGGATTTTAGGCAGTTCCATTGTTTGGAAGCTGACCCTCTAGAGGCCAGAGAAATGGGCTGAACTCGGCACTGAGAGATCTCTGGGGAGAGTTAGACTATACTATACCACTGAAAAGTCTTTCATGACCTAGAGGTGGGAAGGCCCTCAGATGTCATCTGGTCCCACCATCCTTCTACCTATATGGCAAGGGAAATGCAGGCTCTGGGAGCCTGGGTGACTTGTTCCCAGTCCCTGGGGTGGTGTCAGGGGCAGGATGTGAACCTAGGTCCTCTGACTTCCAGAGGCAGTCCTCCTTCTGTTGCCCCACAGAGCCTAAATTTATAATTCCCAGTTCAGCTGGGTCTTTATGGATGGCAGCCTGGGGTGTAACAAAGAGCCATCCTCAGAGCCAAAAAGACTTAGGGTTATGTCCCACTTCTGACCAATCAGCTCGCCTCTCTGGGCCTTAGGAAACTTTCTAAGACAGGGATTCTTAACCTGGGGTCTGGCACTATTAGGCATGACTAGACTGCTCAAAGGGTCTATGACCCCCAAAAGGTTAAGACCCCCTGCTCTTAGACCATGAGCTGCAGAGGAAGCACTGACATGTACTGGTAGAGGGACTTTCCTCACCTGGGAGTTCTCTCAATAAGCTCAAAGGTCCACGCTCTCCCCCTCCTGCTGTCTTTCCTATTACAAAAGTGAGCTACTGCCTTGTCACAAAGGGTCCAAGGGACTCCTTTCTCATATGTTGGTTCTCCTTCCCAACAGCTAAGAGATATCTGGTATAACCTGTTTCTTTTCTGGTGAACTCTAAAACTTGCTATTCTTGTAATAATGCATTGAGGCTAAACCAAATTCCAGCCTCCTCTTGTAATGACTGTCTAGAATGACCTACCCCTGGGTCACCAAGCTCCCTCTGTGTGTCCCTGGGGCCCCTTCATTGTCCCCTCCATTACCTGGCTCTGACAATGTTCTGACTGTCCCCACAGCTGGTCCCTTTCACTGTTCTGCATGTGTTCTTTCATTTGCCTGATATTCCCATTTGGCCACTTATCTCTTTTGATAAGTTCAGCTGGACCGCTGCTCTGGGGTTTATGCATGTTATTTCCTTTGTAGGGCTCCACTCTCTCATGCCAGATCTGACCAACCACAAGCTCGAGGCACAGGGCTCATAACGAGCTAGGGATGATTAGAAAACAGCAACACTACCCAATGACTCCTTTCCCAGGGCAGATTCAGTGTCCAGCTTGCTACCTTTGGGCTAGGGAGAGGAAGAAGGGGCTGGATTCAAGATTCTTTCTGCTGGGCAAACACCCTTGACTGATGCAGGCTGGCTAAATCCTTCCTGTTTCCTCTGGATTTCTACAGAATGCAGACAGTCTGTACCATATGCCATCACCTTACTCACACATTTCTCTGTGTTTCATGTCTGTCTCTTCTCCCCTGCCAGAATCACTGGCTCTTTGAGGGCAGGGCCCATATCGTCTGCTTTAGAATCTCCCTCCTCCATCTCCTCCTCCTCCCCAAACCCTGTGAAATGAACATTCCAGAAGAAAAGTGAAGGAGGGGATCACAAGGTCCCTTGTAGAAGCTTGTTAATTCTAGGAGTTCCATGTGAGATGATCTTTCCTTGTACTATGAAAACCTAGGGACATTAACTCCTATTATACTAAAAACAACTAGCCTTTGGGCTTAAAGGCAGAAGATCTGAATTCAGGTCCTAGGAAAAGGTATGTGATCCCGGGCAAGCTGCTTTGTGTCTCAGTTTCCTCACCTTGGTATAGTGCTTACAACAGTGGACTTGGACTTAGGGAGACCAGAGTTCGAATCCTGCCTCAGACACTCCCTAGCTATTTGGCTCTGGGCAAGTCACTAGGCTTCAGGTTGCTTTTCTGGAAAAAGAGGATAATTATGATAAATTTAGTTCAGAGGGCTGCCAGAAGGGTCAAAGGAGATATTATAGGAAAAGCACTTTGGAAGATCTTAATGTGATATATACATGTTGGCCAGTACTATGGTGACTATAATCAACATCATAATCATTAGGGATGTGGTGCTAAACTTAGAATCTGGAAACCTGAGTGCAAATCCTATCTCGGACACTGACTGTATGACTCTGGGCAAATCACTATTAGTCTCAGTGAGTTCATCTGTAAGATGGGGGTAACAATAGGATTGTCTTGAGGGCCAAATGAGGTTACAAATGTAAGACACTACGCAAACCTTCCGGCGCTATGGAAATGTTAATTGCTGTTAGTGTCTATAAAATGAGGGTGTCACTAGTGACCATGGAAATTACCCAGTTTTCTAGAACAATGTCCACCCACACCAGAAGCCTCACACAGCCAGAGGATTATTACTTACAACTCATGGGATCCTGGGTGAGTCACAACCTTCCTGGACCTCAGTTTCCTCATGGATAAAGTAACAGGAATGCCACAGAGAAGAGATGAGAACACACTCTTTCCCAGCTCCCACATTTGCAAAGGTGGGGGGCCATGTGAGTTATATTTTTTCAACATGTGGGTTAGTTCTGCTGAAAGTTTTCCGCTGGTCTCTTATTCTCTGTCACAAGGGATGGCACTCCAGGAGAGTTGGGGGAGACACATTAGGAAATGTAAGTGATAGAAAACAAAACCTACCAATTAGATTGTATTTTAAAAAAAATGACGAGGAGGCTCCTTCCGGCTCTAAATCTATGACCCTGGTCTCCCATTCCTATTTCCCCAGCTTTTCCCTTCCCATCAATAACATGAAATTCACAATGTTTTGGTCCTTAATAAGTAATGTATTTAATTCTACTTTACAGATCTGAGATAGGAGGCAATGTTCTGCATGAATGTCCTTCTGGCTGGATTCCACTGGAATACCGAAAATGGATATTGCGGACAAACATGTTACAAATCTCAAGCTGCATTTTCCTTTTCTCCAACTTATTTAAACAAAAGGCCCCTCAGGTCCCTCTCTGGAGCAGATGGTTGATCTGTCCTCCTGCACTCTGACGTCAGTAAGGCTGGAACCACCCAAACTCTCAAAATCCCTCATACACATGAAATCTTGGGGCCTCATCATATATGCATGAGGCACACAAGCCTTCTACAGATGAGAAGATAACGGAGATGGGAGAGCAATAACCGAAACAAAGCACACATTCGCCCCCATTAGCAGAAGGCCCCATGTGGCCCAGGCTTGTAGCAATGCACTGAACCCAGGCTCCTGAACCAGGAGCTCAGCTGTTTTAACTTAGCCTTGAGAGTCACTATTGCTGGGCTTCACCTCTAGCTTGTCCCAAGAAGGCCTGAGTGCTCTCCAGGGTAGGCCCCCCACCCCATGTCTTTTCAGGGACCATGAAGAACGCTGGCCACTTTAAGAGAAGAAAGCCTGGCTTGTATGGAGACCACCAGCTTATGGAATGATGCTGGATGGCTTTGTAAACTAGGGGGCAGTCCAAATCTTCAGAAGAAGGGAGGAATCTTTCTGAAAATACTAATCCTTTTTTTTGTGTGTGTGGATAGAAAAAAGGAGGGACAAAAATGATTACTCCCTGCAGGAAAAAAAAAATCCCACAAGCAGCTGAAGGAAAATAGCCCCCTTTTAAATGACAGCTCGATTCAGAAACTGCACTGAGGAAAATGTGTGTATAAAACTCAATTACATATTTGAAAAGGGGGCGTGAGATGTTTGGAAAAACAACTGCTAATGGCCTCAGCCTCGGCAAACCCCAAACAAGCTAACCTTTTCAAAAGAGTTAACACACACACACACACACACACACACACACACACACACAACTCAATAAAATACACACATTACAGAATGACGCATTCTCGCCTGGCTTCTTTCTCCTTTACAATAGGACCTTTTGAGCCCTAATATGGCCCCAGAGCACCCTTTAATAGCAAAACAAAAATAGCGAATCAAAGGAACACAGCAACCTTTTCAAACAGAAAGCTGCCAGGAGTTATATTTATCAAAGCCAATCTGTCCAGCTCTATTGGACTTTTCCTGCAAATTCTCTCTACCTGAGACAGAGCAGGGACAGCCTGGGCTTCAGAGAGAAATTCCTCAGTCTCTCCATGATGCAGGAATGAAGGCAGGTGAGACTGAATGCGTTTTAGGGAGAAATTTCAAAATGGGGGACTAGGCACATTCCTCCTCCCAAGAAAAGTAGAATCTTTCTCTCAGGATCCCAGACTCTGAGCTGTTTGTTAGGAATTCTGGGGCCAGCAATTCTAAATTCTTCCTTTTAGAGATGAGGAAACTCCAGGTGAGGAGACACGGGACTGAGATTTAAGCAGATCTTCCCAACACTGAGCCCAGCACTTTACCCACTCAAGGACAATGAAATTGATTTTGCAAACAGGTATCAGGAGGGGACAAAATAATGTACAGGAGAAGGATGAACACTAATATAGCCTTGGCTGCCAACACTAAGGCTCTGACTGTAGACAGAGAGAAGATGGAAGGCTCAAGCATCATGCAAAAGGCTGGAGAAAACTGGAAAAGCAACATGGCGATAACCAAAAGCCAAATGTGCATCTAAGATGTCCAAGAGAAATGGATGATCCCAAGAACAGAAAGCAACCAAGCCAAACCAGGTAGGGACAGCTGCTAGCGCCCTCTGACCCCTTTCCTCTCTGAGGGGGATTCATATCCACCCCAGATGGACAAAACCAGGGGTGGCAAAGGGAAAACCTGCTGCTAAGGAAGCCATGAGATGTGGAGTCTTTATCTGGGAGGGCAAAGCCAAGCCTGGCCTGGCCTAGAGAGTGAGCACTGGTGGGCACACCACACAGGCAGCCAGGCTTTGTTTTTGTCTTACTGAACTTGCTTCAGTCATGACTAAGATGTTTGTGTGGGAAATAACAAGTGGCTGGCATGCATGTATAATTCTAATGGGATAGCTCAGGCATAGTAATGCTAATTAGGCTTCCTTGTTCACCACCTGCAAGACGTCTTAAACACCCCCTGGCCTAGCCAACTCCTCTACAGATGGTCTTCAAAGAGAGAACCTGCCCAGCAGCAGCAGCATCCCCTACTCAGGAGGGTGGCATGACCTTGAGGGAAGAGAAATGAGTCCCTCTCCTTTCCTTTTTGGTTTTTCACAAGTGGAAAATCCAATGCTTGTCTTTGTGTTTCCAAAAGTAAATACCCCCCCCCCCAACTGAATTAATTTCTTAGAAGGCCAAAGAGGCATCTTCATTGATGCCAGGATCATTCATTTCAGATTAGAAGAAGCCTCAGAAGCTGAGTAGACCCAATCCCCTCATTTTACAGATGTGGAATCAGAAGCTCAGAGATGTGAAGCCACCGGCCCATGGCCACACAGCTAGCCGGTGTCAAAGGTAGGATCTGAACCCAGGTCTGGCTGACCCCTGGTGCCACACACTATGCACTGTGAGAAACAGACATATTCTAGAAGCTGTTTGCTTTGCTAATTGGGCAGAGAGGCAGGTATAGAGGGAGGAACATTGTCTGCAGTTACCTTAGGAGGATGCTCCAAAGCCTCCTTTATACCTGCCCCTTAAACTAAGAGAAAAATATCAGAAGGTGAACAGGCTTGACTCTTAACTTCCTCCTCCACTCATGTCCCCTTCACTTTGGTTTATTTTTGTTTTTGATCAATAATGCAACCTCCTGGAAGGGCGGTTCTTAAAAGTTTTCTGCTCACAGCACAGGAAACAATGAGGCAACAGGGACTATGATTTTTCCCCCACTCATTACAGTTTACCTTGTATTACAGTTCTCTGTACGGGTCTTATCCTCAAATCAGCTGATTACATACCTACTATGTGCAGAGTCTCACCCCCAAGGAGTTTCTATCCCAATGGTCTGGGATTCCAGGGCAGGGAGTTTCCCTCAGTACCTGGTCCAGTGCTTGGCACATAAACTGAACTGGCCACAGTTAGTTTGGTGAAAGGGGGGGACTTGTAAGCCTTGATGGAGAGAGGTATTAATCAATGCATGATAGGGATCAATAAGAATGCATTCATTCTCTTACACGCTTATTGAATGAATGAATAAATAAATAAGCATTTATTAATCATTCTGTGCCAGGCCCTGCACCAGATCTGAGAGTCAACTTACAAAGAATGACAATCCCTGCCCTCAAGGAGCTTACATTGTGACAGAAGGAGAGAATCCACATAGGACAGTGGTGACCAGTGTTGGAATCTGGGTTGGGAGGGGTCAAGGGGATGAGTTAGTCCGTGACTGGCTCTATTTCCTACTATACTACAAGGATGGAGAGGAACTGGGCCAAGTTTTTGGTTCAGATGAGCGTCCCATGCTGCATTTTCTGCTGGACACTGAGTCTGGGAGAGTCTACCTAGGCCTTTGCTCCTTCCCCACTGCCTGGAATGTCAACAGTGAACTGAACTGTTTCCTGCAGTTGGCCAAGAAGAAAACCCCCAAGGAACAGAGGGGCTTACCTGGGACATCAATTAATCTCTTATAGACATTCAAGAAGGCGGCCTCCGCTTCTTTGCTTCTTTTACTCAGTGCATCAATCTAAAGGGGGCAAAGAGAAACAGTTGAGATGTCTGCAGGGCATCACTGAAAATCCACCAGGCCACAATTCACAAATCAAACAGCACCAGGGCCCCCACGCAGCCACAGCATGCTACAAACCTCCTTACAGGCATAATAATAATACCAATATAGGTAATAAAAATAATGTGGATGTTATTCAGTCGTGTCTGACTCTCTGAGACTCCACTTTGGGGGTTTTCTGAATAAAGACACTGGAGTGGACTTCATTTCCTTCTCCAGCTCATTTTACAAATGAGGAAATGAGGTAAACAAGGTGAAGTGACTTGTCCAGAACCACACAGCTAGTGTCTGATTCTGGATTTGAACTCAGGTCTTTCTGACTCCGGGACTGTGCCGCCTAGCTAACAGTTATGCAATGACTACTATGTTCCAGGCACTGGGTTAAACACTTTTACAATTGTTACATCTTTTGATCCTCCCAACAACCCAGGGAGCAAGGTGCTATTCTTATTCCATTTCATAGACAAAGGAACTGAGGCAAACAAAGGTTAATTGACTTGTCCAAAGTCATTCCGCCATCTAAGGTAAAATTTGAACTTGGGTCTTCCTCAGTCCAGGATCCTTATTCTATGCACCGCACCACATAGTTACCAAAACTTCTACAGGCAAATAAAATTTAAAGAGGTCCTTCTTGCTCAGGAGTAAGTTTTCCACTGGTTTAAAGTAACTCTGGGAGGTGGGCAAGTAAGGATACAGGAGCAGTCTGATGCTGTGGCCAATTCAGTGAGTTAGCTGCAGGCTGGCTGCAAGCGAGAGGCCATGTGTGGAGGGGACAGCACACTGACCCTGGAGTCAGAAGACGAGGTTTCAGATGTTGCCTCCAATCCTGGGAGACCCTGGGAAGGGGCTCCCCTTCTCTGGGCCTCAGCAGCTTCACCATTAAATGAGAGCTACAGACACTAACGACCCTCCAACTTTAAATGCTATGGATCCTATGAACAGGCACCCCAAAGGCCTTCCCATCGGGAAGCCCATTGGGGCTGACAGCTGGGATCAGGCCACTCAGCGGACCAAGCTTCTCTTCTGGCCTAGGCCTCATCTTTTTTTCCTTCTCTCTCCGATTCCATCATCCTGAAAGATCCTTCCAGCTATAAATCTCTATGACTCCTGGTCATCATCTCAACTCCCTCCAGGCCCACAGAGCTGGAAGGGGCCCGGAGGCCACCTGGCCAACTATCTCCTTTGACATTGATAAGTGTGGCCCAGAGAGAATCCCAGTTCTACAGCTAGAAGGGGGTCTCATAGACTATCTAGTTCAGTCCCTTCATTTCACAGATCACAAAACCGAGGGCCATAGAAGGGAAATGGCCTACCCAAGGTCAAATAGTAAGGGTCAGAAGAAGTTTTCTGGTTCCACAACCACAGGAAACTGAGGCAGAGAACATAGTTACTTCTCTCATGTTATATACAACCTCAATAGTAAAACAGGGATGAGAAACTGAAACAATCCCTTTCTCTTTGGACAGGCTACTGTTCATCTGCTAAATACCAAGGTAGGTGAGTTACTTTGAAAGTAGTGGTTCTCAACTGTTTTTTGGTTTTTTTTTTGCTTTTTGGAGGGCAATTGGGGGGTTAAGTAACTTGCCCAAGGTCACACGACTAGGTTTTCATTTGTGTGTGTGTTAAGTGTCTGAGGTTGGATCCGAACTCAGGTCCTTCTGACTCCAGGGCCGACGCTCTACTCACTGCGCCACCTAGCCACCCCCTCAATTTTTTTTAATAGCAGTACAGTAGAGCTCTTCCCTTTAAATGAAACTTAAAAGCAATGAAAAATTTTAAAAGACACTTTAAAATCTACTATTAGTGGTGTTGAACAATATAACACTGACTTAGAAATTCAGACTAATTCTATCTGATAATAACATAGCTATTAATACTCTAACAATATATTTAGGAGGATTTGATTTTTTGCTATCAAATGATTCAGATTTGAGAACAATATTAGATTCCTTAAAAAAATGTTTACTGATGCTTTTGGCACTTAGTAAGTATCTGTTGATTGCCTGAGTGATTTTTGTTTTTCTATCGAAATGATTTCTGGATAGAATTCCCTCATATGTGTATATACACACACCCATCCACCAGTGAACCTTGCTTTTTTTTTACAGCATGAACCTTAATTAGAATATTACTAGGGTAAAGTAAATCATAGAAACACATACAATGTGGGTTTCCCTCCAGTCCTGGCAGCCTTACACCTGGCTTAGCAGGAAGGGCAAACACTATAAACACAATTCCCCTCCCGCCTACATCTATAAGAATCAAACAAGGTATACAGCCTGGGGCGTTTCCATTCAAGGAAACAGTTAATAATAAAACAAAACAAAGCAGAACAACAGTTAAGGAAAGTGGGCAGGAGTCCTCCACCTCTCCAAGGTAAGGAGGTATAAATACCCCATCTCCAGTATGGGGCCAAGATCAGTCATTCCAACTAGACAGCCCCCAACTGCTTGTCAGCTCAGCTTTTTCCTTTCTATTGTTCTAGCTACAGTCTAGATGGTTGCCTTGGTTCTGCTTATTTTATCCTGCATCAGTCCTGAATTTCCTCTAGGCCTCCTTCCTTAGGGCAGTAATCATTCTAGTTAGTCTACTCTAGGGCACTTTATGCTGTCCCCAGGGTTTCTTGCTGCCCAAGAAGGGGCTTTCTGTGTCTATGGCACCTGGGTCTCTTCCCAGAGGTGCTCTCTGGATCAGAGGGTGTGTCATGAAGTCACTGTTCTCACTTAATTCCTTTTCCAGAATGGCTGGATCCTGTTACAGCTCCAACAACAGTCTATTAGTGTTCTTGTTTTCCCCACACCCTCCCACACTGTACATGGAGACAGCTGGTAGCTCAGTGGTCAATGTGCTGGGCCTAGAGGGCTGATTTGGCCCTGGACACTTAGCAGCTGGGTGTCTGTCCAGTGCCTTAAGTGCAGCCTGCTTTGGTTTCCTCAATCATAAAGTATAAATAATAATAGCATCTGCCTTCCAGGGTTGGTGCGAGGCCCAACCAAGATAGTATCTGTGAAGTGCTTAGCACAGGGCCAGGCACACAGTAGGTGCTACATAAATGTTTATTCCCTTCCCTTCTCCCTGTCTGATCTTTGCCAGCCGGCTGGCTCTGAGGTGAAACCTTGAGCTGTTACTATTTCTTCTTATTAGTGATTTGGACCAATCTTTCATTTGGTTGCTGATGCATTCTAACTCTTTTGAAGAGTTTATAGCGTTTGACCACAATAATGGATCGAGGAAGCTCGTCCCAAGAAATGTTTGATAGCCATTTTCAAAACCCCATTTGAGAGTCTTTGAGGGGATTGCTTCAGCTCACTCCATCCCCATTTACAGCAACTTAGAATTTTGTTTTAAAACTCACTGTTTGGCTTGTAAATGCTCTTGTAATTTTGCCAGAACCAAGGCATTGTGTGTGTGTGTGTGTGTGTGTGTATTTGGTAACATTCCACATGAGTTTTTTGGGATTTCTGAAAGTAAAGCCAAATCACAGATAACCACTGTATGTTAATACAATGTTTCTTCTGTGTTTGGGGTTTTGGACTTGAACACAATTTGTGGGTGTCTGTGTCACTGTCAGCATATCAGTTATTAACATTTCTGCTTCCCGGTCTCTTCAAACTTCCCAATTTTGATTCACAATAGAAGTTCGAATAAGCCAAGTTTATCACCAAGGAGGTAAACATTTTCAATGTATCTGGTGCCCTGCTTTGCCAATCACCATATTCACAACATTGTGAGGTCAGCAATAAGAATAGAGCTGGACTCTCTCCCTCTCTCTCTGTCACACACACACACACACACACACACACACACACACACACACACACACACACACACACACACACCCCAGAGGCAGACAGACAAGAAATTGATCGGCACCCCCCATTATTGGGCACATCCTGTGATTGATTGACAATCAATGAAAGGGCAGCTTTCTGGCCACCTCATTGATCTCCCCTGTCTCCGCAGCCTTTCCCCACTGGCTGAATGGACATGTTTCAAGGCACTGCCAGTGACAGCCCAGGGATGGCTGCACCATGTGCTGCCTGCCATCTCAGCTCAGCTCTTCCCAGGACCCCATGGTCTGCTTCTTGGAAGTCTCAGGCTGCACAGGCCTGCTTGAAAAATGCCACGCAGGTGAGTCCCTACACCTCCAACCAAGAAGCAGGCTATGCAGCTGCAAGAGTCCCACGTCCATGGCTTAAGCACCTCTGATCATCAGCTGGGCCAATCACATTATTCAACTTACATCACCAAATTGCTGAGTTTGTGGGGCATTTTTACAGGATGTGGTCGCTCCAAGCATGCAAGATTCTACATGCAGGAAGTTTGCATTTGCTCAGTAAAGGGACATGAAATTACATATTCTTTTTGTCCCTCCTGCCACATGCCCCCTCTCCCCATGCATGGAATGATACTCTTTGTCTCCATCCTTATTAAAAAGGCATGAGGATAAATCTTAATTACAGTGCCTCTCCCCCGGACCTCAGAGCCATGTGTAAACACCCACAATGAGCTCAGTCTGTAACCCTTCAAAGGGGAGGAAAGAATGACTCAGGCTCAAGGACCACTAGGGTCCTGCATCTAGACAGGAAGGGACAGTAAGAAGCCAAGCCTCTCATTTCACAGATGGGGAAACTGAGGCCCAGAGGTGTCATGATGTGGAATCTGAACTCAGGTCTTCAGTCTACTTTTATGAAGTGTAGAATAATGAATCAGGAAATGCACTATCAGTGCCCTAAATCCCCAGATGGGATGCATTTCAACCATGCAGGCACATGGCAAACATTTCCCCATTTACAGGTAAGGAGATTTTCTTGGAGTCACTCAGCAAAGTGGACACCAAGTATCCAAGGCAGGATTCACACCCAGCTGCCATCTCTCCTGTCAACTCCATACCTGGTCTTCTTTGTACCATACCACATGGATTCTGATAGAAATATAGGCAAATAACAATAAAAAAGAGATAAATGAGGGGTCCAAACAAGGCTTTATGGGGAAAAAAAGGGAAAGGAAAGAAAACTTCCCCTTAGAAGAAGGGAGGACTTCCCAGAGGAAGTAGCAGCTGGGCTAACGTTGGAGGAAGAGAAGGCATTGTGGGGCACAGAAAATGCAAAGAGGGGGAGCATGGGAAATAACACTGGCAAGTCTGGGGCCTCCTTTTCCAAGCCTGGGCATCTGGGCTCTTCAGGCAATGGGCAGGGGAGTGACCATTAGGGAGCTCCATCAGGATGGGCAGAGACATAGTGAGAAGGCCAAAGTCCTCAAGGAGTAATATTTGGCACTTGGGGGTTTGCTTCCACCCCTCAGTCCCCCGTTTTCAGAGTCTGGTGGCCTCTAGGTTCATCCTGGAGCTGGGAATAGGAAGTCCAGGGTAAAAGCACAAATAAATCGGTTGGCTTCTAGCAGGGAGTGGGCTTTCAGGAGGATCTCTTAACTTGGGAGTTTAAATTAGAGACGAATATTTTGCCCATTGTGCCCACCCACTCACACCCTTGAAATAGTTGCAGGGAAGCAGCAAGGATGTATATATTTATCTAATGGGAGAATTTGCCAGAGCTTAGGCAGCAACCCCCAACTCCTGTGGAGCCCTTAGGGCCAAATTTGGCCTTTTCTTGTGAATCAAATCTGTGTCTATCTTTTTAGAAGCTTCAAAATCGAGATTTGGCTAAATTAAGCAAAGGCTTTCTTTGACACAAGCTGACAAAAAATTGAGGGATGGATGAGTTAGCATATGCTTTTAAAAAAGAGTTTGTATGTCATTAAGGCTGTACTCATAATTGGGAAGATGAAGAATATGCTTTTTCTTAATTAAAAATCAGTACTGAAATGAAATGTTCCTTCCTCAATACTTATTAGTTTTATACGTGCTGAAATGAGACTTGCAAACGTAGAAAGCTACATTTTTCTTCCCTCTAAAATGAAATGCTTTTCGGAAGCTTTCTCAGGCAGGCGAACATCACCCAATCACAACGGATAGTGTCCTGTGTCTCCTGCTGTAAAATCCCAAAGGCCAGTTCTTCCCTCCTCGGCAGTCCTATTGGCACCATGATAAGCTCAGCCGGTCAGTTACAGATGGGAAATTGACGGGGGGTCAGGGTCAGGAAGAAAAAGGATACTGACGAGAAGGGAATTTTTGAAAAACAAAAATTGAAATATTGGTATTTGCTTAAATCAGGATTGATGTCCGATGGATGGGACAGTCTTGGATCCACAATCTCACTGGAATGAGGAAACTCTATACCAGCAGAGATGATCCCCCTACTTTGAAAGTTTATTAGAAATCAAAGCTGCTCGAGGATGCAGAGAATTTCTGTGGCTTTGCTTGGGTCACAGTCAGAGATGTTACAGGGGAGACTTCAAGGCTTTCCCATTCCTATTCACCATGACACACTACCTCTCATTAGTAATGGTTGGAGCTCGAAAGCCCTGAGCCCCAGATAGGAGATGGGCTGACAAAGGGTCAGGCAAAGACTAGAGTTCCACAATTGTGATTCAAGGCAGTCTTAGGAGTCAATCCCATCCCTAAAAGAGGGGCATTCGATGTCTGCTGAAGTCTGATGTCCCCAGTGTGACTTAAAAAAAAAAACAACAAAAAAAAAACCCCAAACCAAAAACCATCTGTTCTTATAAAAAGAGCACAGTAATTACAACTTGGATAGAAAAAGGGATGAGCCAATAGTTCCTCCCCTGTTCAGAGAGGTGGGGGATTATGGGTGTGGAACACAGCATATACCATTAGTATTGGCTAATGCATTGACATGCTTTACTGCATTGCTTTTCTCACTGTTTCTTTTTTTTTTTTTACTTCAAGAAATGACTCACCAGAGAGGGGGAAGGGATGCATTTGGAAAAGATGATATAAAAACAAAATATCAATAAAACTTTAAAAATGTTCTTCAGCGGAGGAGGGAGAGAAAAGTATTTTTTTAACTGAACAAATTAAATTAAATTTTTAAAAGAAGCAGTAGGCTGTAACAAACAGGACCACTAGATTTGGAGTCAGAGGAGGTAATGGGTACAGTGGAAAGGGAAGAAACGATGGAGACCCAGAGCCTGGGTTCAAAATCCTGAAGAAGACACATCCAACGTCTGTGTGAGTTTCCTCTCCTGCTGAGGGAGGAGACTGCACGAGGGTTTCCTTCACCGCTCTGTCTATGGGTAAGAATTCTGTCCTTGCTGCCTGCCACCCATGAACACTTCCCCATCTCTAGGACTCAGTTTCCTCCTGCGTTACATGAGGAGACAGGGCAGCCAATCTCCCACATTCTAACTCCAACATTCTCTGATCCTACAAGCCTCTGATCTATGACCCTATGAAAATAAGCAAGTCAACAGAACTATAAAATTTCGGAGCCTTGAGGGACCATAGAAATAACCTACTCAGAGCTTCCGGAAAGGGTCTGATTTGCTACCACAGCAAAAAGCTGATTTATAGGGCTAGAAATGGGAGACAGAAGAACTATTGAAACCGTTGATAATTTGCCGTAGGGGACAGCACACAGGCCAGAACGCAAGGGGAGAATTCCTTAAGTCCTCTTGGCTGAGGCCGTTGATGGCAATGAACTGGTTTCCTTTCGATGTAGGACAGCAGTTCTAAGGGAGGAAGCCTGCTAAAGCTGACTCAAACATGGATTTTTCATTTTGAAAGGGGGGTGGGTCCATTATTAACATCTTGTCATCTATATGAAAAGCAGACTGGGCTAGGAATCATGAAGACCCAGGTTCAAGTCTTACCTCTGAGATGGAGTGAGTGAGTGGCCCCAGGCCAGCTTCTTAACCTCTCAGGGGCCCCAAGTGTGCCAAGACTGTGAGCCCGAAGGGAGCTTTGGGTCTGGATTAGCAATGGGAAGGTTTCACTGAGGGCTCTCCCCACGTTGATAAAATCATGCAAAATCATGCCTCAGGAGACCATCCAAGAAAGATGACAAGGAAAACTAACCTTTCGCTATTTATAAAGTGTCTGCATCTCCCCCAAAAGAGCGTTAAGCTCCCAGAGGGCAGCAGATGCTTGGATTCTGTCTCTGTGTCCCCGGTGCCTGGCACACGGCATACTAGGCCCTTAAAAATGCTGAAGACCAGCCAATCACACGAGCTATCTTGCAGGATCCTTTGAGACAGGCAACACAATTATCACCTACCTGTTTTACAGATGGGGAAACTAAGGCTCACAAGTAATGGAAGACCATCAGAATACAGAGCTGAAAGAGACCACCAGAAGTCACAGGGCCCAGAGTGCTGGGCCTGCAGTCAGGAAGCCCTGAGTTCAAATTCAGCCTCAGGCACTTACTGGTGACCTTGGTCCCCCTTCCCCAGATTTCCCTTTCCCCCACCCCTACACAGACTCAGCAGAAGGAACTGGCCCCAGGCAGTAGCCTGAGGATCCAAGGGCTCTCACTGAGCAGAGACCAAGGCTGACAGCTGCACCCTATCCACTCATGGACTGTGGCACAGATTCTCCCTTGCCCCCTCAGAGGTAACTGGGGGGACAACATGCTTCTTGCAGGTAAGACCAGGGGCTCCCCTGGTTTTCCTTCGATTTATTCTACCCAACAGGCTCCACCCCCCAAATGAGCCAGGCCTGGATGCTTCAACAAGTGCCTTCTGATTGGTGGTGGTCCTTGGGGCTGGTGTGGCATCATTCTGCCTTGATCACAAAGATGTGCAAAGGGAGCTGGGACATGAGTGCCAATCACTCTGGCAGTGCTTTTATCATTTGTTGGAAAGCTATTTTAAAATGAACTTTCTCATTGATCTCTGATGCCATTACTTGAGAGGCCGCCAGCAAGTCTCTTGGGGCCTCAGTTTTCCCATCTGTAAAATGAAGGGGTTTGGCCTCGGAGGCTTGAGGTCCCTTGTGGCACCAGATTCTTGAGATGAACACCCTCAAAACGACGACCTGACTTAGGTGGGGTCATGATTTCTGTCGTGCTCTGACAGGTAAGAAACATAACGGAAATGATAAAAAACGATAGCAGGGCATGTTTCTTTAGACCAGGGGTGGGGAACCTGAGGCCTTGATTGAGATTTAGACCTTTACCCTGTTTTCTCATGGGATCCTCAAAGCACCCCATGCAGTAGGTGCTAGTCCTCCCCCCACATTGCAGAGAAAGAACCTGAGGACTGCAGGACAGGTGATCTAGGCTGGCCCAAGCCCTGCATGGCTCCCACTCACCAAGGGAGGCTCGGAAAGGTTGGTGTCAGAGGGAGAATTAGAATACAGGCCCTCGGACTCCTTGGCAGGGCCCTACCCACCACACCACCAAGACCAGAGGCGGCATGTGTCACACCATCTCTATCCAAGACAGCCCACCGACATTAAGGGAGATTATGTCATCGGGATAAAGATTAGGAAGAAGAAACAAGTACCACCAGGCCCAAGGCAAAAGTTGTCATATGCAATGGGCAAGGATTTCTACCCAGGCCTGTAATTCTAGGTCTGGGGGTGGGGGGGCAGGGGGCAGAGGAACACAGCTGGACAGCTGGAAGAGTCTGTGGATGCTGTCTAGTCCAAACCATGCTGCCCATTTTACAGATGAGGAAACCAAGGCCCTGTGAGGTGAAATCATTTAGTATCATGGATCTAGAGCCAGACAGACCCAGGAGCTTTGGAGCTCTGCCCCTTCATTAAACATGTGGGAAAAGTGAGTTTCTAACGTGGCCTGGTTGCCCAATGTCACTGTCTCTAGGAGACATCCAGGGTCGGTCACGGCGGTGTCCTGGGCAAGAATGAGGCTTCAAACTCTTCAAGCTCCAGGTCTGCAGAGATGCATTTTATCAACATCTGAGGTGCTGGCCCTACTGCTGATCACTTCAAACCTCTGTGGCTCAAGTCTATAATTTCATCAGTACAGAAAATTCCTGCCAGGGATAAAATCTCTGCCCCTGGAGATATCAGGGCCCGGTGCAGGGAGGAGAAGGCCACACTGGGAAGTTAAATGGCTTGCCCAGAGAGACCTACAGTTGCAGCCAGTGTGTGTCTGAGACAAGACTTGAACCCACGTTCCTGACTCCGAGAACAGCTCTCTCTCCACTACACCATGCTGCCTTCTCTACTAAAATAGGCCTATTACTAAATCCAGGGTGAAATGCTTTAAAATGTCATCTGACTTACTCAGAGCTGGCAGGGAGGGGGAGAGGGAGGGCAGTATTTTTTCAGTTAAATCTGGCCCTTATGATTCCACAGGTTAATTTTAAATGTGACTCTCCTTAAAAAAAAAAAAAAAAAGTGGTAACAAGAGCTGGAATCATCGCTTAATTCATAAATCCAGACCTAGAGAGCATGAATATATTTGGATAGAAGAACTTCCTATCTACCTATAGTCCAGGCATGTTCCCCACGATGAGTCCATGGGGGCAGTCTCTGATTTTTAAGTACTAGTGAACCATACCGTGTTTCCAATGACGATTATGGGACAAAGTGAATTTCCAGTGGTGAGAGGAAACATTGCTTCTTTTTCCATATGCGCTCTCAAACCCAGACCCAAGCCAAAACCCTTTAGATCTTTGGGAATTGAAATGGCTTAGGTATCACTTCAAGCGTCCTAATGCTGCCAGGCCATTATGGAGCATCCCACCAACCTTTAGCCAGGGAGGCGACCAGCTTATGACTGAGGAAAAAGCACAAACCATTAAGGGACTTCTCCAATCAATGTGCTTTGGGGCCAGAGGCCAATAAAAGCCAGCAAATCATATAGCAAGGGGACAGAATCGTTTTGTCTGCGGTCAACGTCTGGCTGCAGGTCTGATTTAAGGAGCCACACGGAATACCAAGAGTCAACAGAGAATCTTAAGAGTTAAGTCCAGATGAGATCAGAGCGCAGACCAAAAGTTCCCAGTTCTAATTTTATCTGAGCACGGCCATGTAAAAAGAACAGACATATTTTCTGGACAAAAACAAAAACAGCAATGACCAACCCCAGTATTTCTCCCAGTTAGTGCATGGATACAATTCTTGGCAGAGTATTCCAGTTATGAAGAGATAGCAGCAATTTGATATGGCTGTGGAATATTATGACCCTTCAAAAGCCCACTGGAACCACAGGGAAATAAGAAATAGTAGGAAGGTTAGGATGGGAGTGAGCTCTCCTTCTGCCTTCCAAGGTCTGTTTGCTTTTTTGGTTTTTAGGGATTTCTTATGTCCAGCTCAAAGTTCACATGAAAAGAACCGGCTCCATGCTGTTTTTTTAGCCTTGGAGAGCCTCCTCAGCCTCCCAGGATCTGTAATCCCTTTTCTCCAGCTGAGCTGAATGTACAATTGACAGATGCCAGCGTCCAAGATTAAGTATCTCAATTTAAACACACCACGCGGCATAGCACTTAAATTTAGCAACTGTTCTCACGGAAATTGGTACCCCACCCTCCACCTGCCCACTGGCAGCCATTTATAGGAACAGAATGTGACCCACTGATTTAAACAGATCATCAACTATTGGGATGATTAATAATGAATAGTCATCAAGAACCAGGAAGCCAGGGTTAGTTATTATCTGGAGAGTGGAGGAAGCAAAGTCCCTACTGTTTAGGAATGTACATGAACAGACCCCCAAAATCCACAGAGATCAAAGGAGCACTGGATGATGGAGTGGGAGCTACAAGAGGCCAGAGAGGCCATGTGATCCAACCCCTCACTTGACAGATGAGGAAAGGGAGGCCAGGAGATTGGAAGTGACTTGTCTAAAGTCACCTAGGTACTGTGTTAATAGTGAGATCTGAACCCAGGTCCTCTGACTCCTTCAACTATTCCAGCAAATCACAACAGACTGAATGCAGAAGCTGACATGAGAATTCAGTTGTCTTCTATTAAGGCAGGCATTAAAGAGATCTGCAAAAATGTGCCAAACATTGCTACTCTTCTCAATATTGTATTTTTGTTTCAGAAAAGTCATTTTTTCACAAAAATATTTAACATGTGATGGGTTCATGAATATTATTTAAATTTTTTTTGAAGTGATCAGTTTCAATTTCTAATACTGTAAATAGTGATAGCTCTAGCCCACATAAAGAAAGGCTCTTTGAGATCATCAATAATTTTCATGAGTATACGGGGGTCCTCAAAATTTTTTCAGAATGGCAAGGAGTCCAAAGTTCGCAAACCACTGCACTATACTGTGGAGATTCTTCTTCCTTCCTTCTCAGAGTTTTCTTGCTTTCCTTTCCTTCAAAAGTCCCAGGTTAGATGGAAGGGGAAGGGAAGAGGAAAGGAGTAAAGGGGAGAGAAGAATACTTAGTTATATTTCAAAGGCTAAACAACTGACATCAACTTCCTCCTTAAAATATACATTTTTATGTATGTGGATGGGGACAGGGACAGGGGATGTTATCCTTTTTGTTTTCATGTAGCTCCAAAGCTGGGCCCAGGAGGCACTCAATAAATGCTTGTTTTGTTGACTCACTGTGGATAAGCCACCTTGGGTGTTGGATGGTTTACTGAATGGAGGGTCACGGCTTGGTTCAGCTCTAACAAGAAAGGAATAGGAAGGATGGGGGGAAGCAACAAGGGCATGAAATGAGGGAGGAGAATTCAGCTGAATTGTTGTGGGGGGGGTGGGTTTCTATTGTTGGGAAGGGCTATCAGCTGAGAACCAGGGGCCCCGAGCGAGGCAGTTCCCCTGGTATCTTCTATGAGTCCGTCTTTTTTGACTCCAATACTCTCATATGCACATAAGCAGTGCCCTCCCTTTAAAAATCTGGCCCTTGGCACCCATTCTTCTTATGAGATGACTTCATTAGATTAATGGAGCATTGGTAATACCTGATTAGCAACGAGATTTGAGTTTTTCGATGGGAAGGGAGTTCTGCAGAAAGAAGTAGCCCTGTTATGAGGACAATTGCATGTGAGAATTCCACTGTCCTCAGATGAACAGGAGCCCTGGCTGGATACCTGGGTCCCCGGCTACTGGGGCAAGGGGCCCTGATGAAAGACATTAGACATCTTTGCTATGGGACTTTCAGACGATGTGTGAACCAGGCCAAGGAAAGGCAGGAGAGGGCAGGCTGAGGACAGAGCAAAGGGGCTTTGGCCTGGTTCCTAAGCCTGAGATGTTAAACTGCTGTGTACACGCTTCATTTCCTGCATGGTTTGGAAGAGGCCTGGGCCTAGAGACAACCTCTCCAATTCAGCTAAGATGCTTTCTGGACCCTTCTGCTCTTCCTCCCCCAGAACAGTCCCTGCCTTTCACTGAGGCCTCAGCCCACCAGAGGCCCAGTGCAGCTCAGCCCAGTGCCGATCAGGGAAGATGATGGAGCCATGAGGACACAAGTACTGGCACCACAGTGACTCTCAATTCATTCCATCATCGGTGAAGACACCAGCCATCCAGGCTCGCCCTGTGACCTTCGGGGTCTGTTAGGGGGCAGGAGAAGAATGCTGACTCGATCTAGAAGTCCCAGGTTCAAAGCCCACCTTTGCCACTTACTATCTGAGAGACATTGGGCAAGTCACTTAAACCTCTGTGGGTTTCAGTTTACTCATCTGTAAAACCAGGGGTTGGTCTTGATGGCCTATGAGGTCCCTTCCAGGTTCTGGACATGGAGTTTGAAGGCCTGAGTTCAGATCCTGCCTAAGATACTTACTGTGTGATCCCGGGCAAGTCACTTTACAGCACCTACCTCCCCAGGTTGTTTTGAGGATCAAATGGATGTAAAGCAGTTTGAAAACCTGGAAGCACCCTATAAAGGTGAGAGACCCCATTATCAGCTGGTGATCCTGGGAGCAGAAGAGCCTCTGAGGGCGCTTTCAGCTCTTGTATCTGTGACCCTAAAATGAGTTGCTTAAAATGTCACCCACTCTCTAAGGCAGTTTTGCTCCTTCCCTCCTGCCCCTGCCTGGGCCTCCCAGGCACTCAGCATCACCTGGCTGTGACCTGCTCTCAGCTCTCCTTGGCATTACCTTCCTAAACCGTGTATTGAGCACAAGCCTGGCTATGTGTAAGGCATTTATTTATTAAATGGAACTGTAAAGTGGCAAACATTTTTTAAAGGATTTTTATCTGGCTTTCACAACTAGAAACAAATTAACCAAGAAAGACACATCTCCCCCTGACCCCCCGCCCCACATGTATCTACCTATATGTATAACTTTCTGTGTATACATTTATTTGTGTGTGTGTGTGTGTGTGTGTGTGTGTGTGTGTGTATGTGTGTGTAGGGGGGCAGGGGTGGTCTCTAGAGTGAAACCAACAATGATGGTGTAGGTCACCAGGCTCCCTTGGAACTATGAGTCTTATTAGAGTACTCAGCTCTGGCCATCACATTTGAGGAGGGTCCAGAGGAGGGTGACCCAGATGGGGAGTCTCAAGTTCATACCAGATGAGGACCAGATGAAAAAATGGTTGGTTTGGAGGAAAGAAGGCTGTCTTCCCAATCCTCAAAGGGTGGGCATGCGAAGAGGGATTTTCCTGGTTCTGCAAAGTCCCAGAGGCAGACCCAGGAGGACTGGGGGGCAGACACAGAGAGGCCGACTTCAGCTCATGGGCCCATGGAAACCTTAAAGCCCTGTGCTGCAGAGGTCCAAGGGTCCAGGTCATGCCCTGGAGGAATCTGGCTGGGGTCACTTGTGAAAAGGAGATCCCATCAAGAAGGGAATGGAAGGAGCCCTGAGCAGGGGGAGGCAAAGGGGCCTCCAGGAAATAAGCAGAGGCTGGGTGGCACCATGCAGACACACACTCCCATCAGTGACAAGTGCAGTGAGGGCACTGGAAGCTGGGGCCCAGGGCCCAAATGCCACCGCTAGCACTCTCTGACTTCCCTGGACCTCAGCGTCCTCCTCTGTATAACAAGGACTGGGCCAGCTCCAGGGTCCCAAGTCCCACCGCATGGCCCAGATGCTCCAATCTTTATAAGTAGCTGGATGACCCGGAAAGAAAGCCTCAAAGCCAGACCGAGAGTCTGTCACGTTCCTGTCAGAGGCCTGTCGGGCCGTTCGGCGTCTGACACCGGGGCTCTGACAGGCCAGCAAAATTAAAACAAATCGTGCTCTCGCATGCCTTGGTTCACACGGCAAACACCCAAGAAGCCCACTGTCACTAACCGAGAGGATGTTAGAAATAATTATCTACGGAAAATATTAGATTTGCTCTGGACTGTTCATTACCCACAATGGTTTAATAGGCCTTTTATTGAATCGCTGCAGAGCTCTGGGCCTAAATCAATGCGGTGTGAGCTCGGAATTCTGATGGATGCTGCTGACTTCCAAAACACAAGAGCAATTTGTAATCGCTTTGGCTCACTGTTGTTTTCAAAGCTTCTGCTACATCACAAGCATTTATTTCTGACCACAAAATTACATTTATTCAACAGAAAGCAGCCCAGGGTCTTTAAGAGGTTAACTTCTGGAGGGCTTGGCTGCTCTCCAGGCCCGGGCGAGTGCACTCAGGGAAGGGCCATGCACGGCGGCACCCCAGGCTGGCCGTGATTAATAGACTGCTGAATGCACTCTCCTCACTGCCGAGCTTCCATAGATCATGGACTTATCCTCCAAATATCTGACTGAAATTGAATTTGGCTCCTCTCTCAACCGTTCGCTTCCTCTGTTATGCAAGGTTATATCCTTTTCTGCATGAACAGAACCAAACCAGCTGCAACTTGGGAGAAGAAAATGTGTTTTCAATTATGAAGCTGGCCTGAATGCTGAACCACAGATCTACTGCTCCCCTAATTGAGCCATCATGCAGCAAACCTACAGCAAGAAACTGTATTAATTAGGCCTTTGAAATGACTGCAAGGAGACACACACACACACACACACACACACACACACACACACACACACACACACACTCACACACACACACACACACACACACCCCAGAACCCCCAAACCCATTCACCCCCAGCCTGGAGCAAAAGCGAGGTCTGGCCTGGGGAAGGGGATGCCAGGCCTGCTCTTGTGCCCTCTCCCCCTCCCACGACTCAGCAGAAGCATGGGCCAGGAGTATGCCACCAGGGACCAAGGGCCAAGAGCTGTAATAGGTGAGGGCTCCACACGCACTTGCTGAGCGCCTCCTGTATGCTAGGCACCGTCCTAAGCCCTAGCGATAAAAGGGAGAGCTTGCAGGGATACTTCCTGGGATGCCTCCTGCTGTGACAGCTTTTGTTGTTTACTCGTTTCTGGCCTTGTCTGACTCTTGGTGACCCTACTGGGAAGTTTTGGGCAGAGATGCTCGAGTGGCTTCCTATTTCTTTCTCTAGCTCATTTTACAGATGAAGGAACTGAGGCAAACAGGTGACTTGCCCAGGGTCACACAGCTAGTCAATGTCTGAAGCTGGATTTGAACTCAGGAAGATGTGTTTCCCTGACTCTAGGTGTGGGCACTCTGTGCACTATGGAGCCCCCTAACGGCCTCTGAAGCTTCCTCACGGCTCTCTTGGAGCTCTCTCTGTGCCAGGCACTATGCTAAATGCTGGCACCGTAAGACAAGGCTGCCAGAATCCATGGTCCTTACGAGGGTGGCCCTGTCTGCACCTGCAGCCCCAGCTCTCGACTAAGTCAAAGACAAAAGGGAGACCATTGTCATACCCTGAAAAAAGTCAGTCCAAACCCTATTTTACAGATGGGGAAACTGAGGCCAGGGCAGTTAGGTGCCTTGTGCCCAAGGTCACACAAGGACCAGTCTCTTGTTGAGCTGAATTAAACGTTTCCTAATGGCCTCCTATGTGCAAAGCTGAACTAGGCCCTACAGAGGAGAGAAAGCAGCTTGAGGCAGCATGCCCACCCTCGGAAAGCCTGCAATCTGGCCAGGGAGTTAACAGCCAGTGGCCAAGAGAGCTGTTGAGATGAGAGCTGTTTTGAGGGACCGTGGGATGAGGGAGGGAGGACTCCTGGCAGCACCAGCACCAGGGGCTTCAAGGCTGGGGCCAAGGCAGCGGGGAGCTCGGTGTGCCCAGGGCAGGAGGAGCGTCACAGCTGGGGCAAGGCCTCCCCTTTTCCTATCAGTGAAGGGGTGGGGGTGGGGGTGGGGCTGGATGATGTGGTTCCTAAGGTTCCTGCCAAGTCTACACCTATGGCCCTCTGCCACAGTCACCCAGGCTCTCCCCATCAAGTTTCTTTGGCCATTTCCCCCCTTTCTTCTGTATTTTAGGACATTTTTGTCTTCATATCATCAATGTTCCTCACCATGTGCCCTGGCCATGGGCTTAGGTCTCCCGGGGCCTCAGTTTCCTCATCTCGTAAGATGAGGGGTTAGACCAGATTCAGGCCTATGACCCTGCGAGATTTTTGAGCTAAACAGTCTGGACTTTATCCTGTAAAAACAGAGTATTACTTTTAGAAGAGATTCTTGGAGATGACCCAAGACAAAGCTCCCATCAAGTCTATCAGAGAAGAATGTTATCCGGCTCCGATGAAAAAGGCCCAGGTGACAGGCTGAGCACCTGATTGTTACGGAGCTCTCCAGCCGAGTCTGCCCATCTCCTAAATGTGGTCCAATATTAGATACTATGTGACCAGTGACCCTGCCTACTCGCCCACCCTCTTTCCTGCCATTAACACTGCAAGGACCAGATGTGTCAAGTGACATAAAAATTTATTATAACTCTGCTTTCAAATACAACATGTCACCTATTTGGTTTTTGTTTATTTTTTTACATCGTGGAGGAAAAAATAATCAAACCCTGCAGCAGTTGATGCTCTTGGTCCTTTAGGGGGGCTTCTGGTTCTGGCCCTTTTTCCATAGCTGTATCACATTATATTCATACTGAGCTTGCAGGCAACTAAAAGGCCAACATGTTTTATTTTCCAGATTCTCCCACTACACTTCTATCTGATGTAACAGGCACTTCTTCAGCACCTGTCCTACGTCAGGTGCTCAGTAATGATCCCACTGATGGTGGCTTTAAAAGCAGCAGAGAGACAAAGAACCTGGGAGTCAGAAAAATCTAAATTTAAATTCTGCCCTGAGTGATCTTGGACAAGTTACTTTATTTCTCTGGTCCTCAGTTTTCCCAATTGTATAATAAGGGGATTGGACTTCTTGGCCTCTCAGCTCCCTTCAGGCTCTGAAGAACAAGACCCCTGCATCTGCTGGGATGTCAGTCCTGCTACTGATGTTTTGTAAAATGTCGGCTTTGTGTTTGTCACCAAGAAACTTCATCTGGCTAGCTTCGGCTCACCACTTTGTATGTGCAAAATACTGGTTTGTTTGGAAATATCTGAAAATACCTCAGTGAAATACTGAGACGGGTGAATGCTGATTCTGTCATCCAAAGTATCGGCTAGGCCTTCCAGCTTTGGGACAACTGAAAATCTGAGAAACACATGCCCTCTATCTTCATGCATAGTAACATAAGAGAAATGTTGAAAAGAATAGAGCTCAGAATCAATATAGTCCTTTGTTGGCAAAGAAGAGCCAGAAAAAAAGATGATCAAGTCATTGATGGAGGGGCCGTAGGAAGACGGGCACGCGAATACACTATTGGTAAAGCTGTCAATGTGGTCAACAACTCTAGAAACAAACTTGAAGTTATATTGGAAAAGTAATTAAAGTGCTCATTCCTTCTGAGCCAGTCTCCCCCATACCCTACGGAAGGCAAGGGAAATTTTCGTTGATGACAAAATATTGATAAAGTAGCACTCTTTAGTGCTAACACTGGGGGCAAAGGGGGTGCCCATAACTTGGGGAGAGGAAGAGAAAAGTGCTAAGTGAGCCCAGAGGACCGTCAGTGTGCCTTAAGAAATGATGACGGGGAGGATTCCGGAGAAACCTGACGAGGCCTGTCCAAAGTGATGGCAGGCAGAGGAAACAGAGCCATGAGGATGAGACACAATGGAGGTGGAAAAGGAAAAAGAAAAGGCTGAGCAGCGCCAACGAACACTCCTGCCTCCAGAGCTCGGGAACAGGACGGGCAGGCTTTGTCACACTCTGTCTTCTGGAATCCCAGCCCTGTCCACACCCTCCTTTTTTGAGGATTGGGGCATCTGTGGGGCTCAGCTTGCTAAGATGTCTTTATTCTTGAACTCCCAAAGACAGAGCTGTGCTGGAGATTTCTGAAAATACCTTTTAATTCCCTAGAATATAGTTCATTTGGGTTTCAACAATTCATTTAAAGGAAATCATGTTAGGGCTGAGGGCAAAAGCACTGGCTAGCCTGCGTGAGTGGGAGCAGTACCCTTCAGGGCCTGGCCTCCTCCCGTCCCCTGCCCTAGAACCTGAGGCCTGGGGGAAGTCTAGACCACCCCCTCCCCATCCCTTCCTTGGGAAGGACTCCAGCGCTGCCTGCCAGGATGAAGTGCCCCACCCCACCCTGAGCCCAAAGAAGGCAAACGAGGGCTGCTCCCAAGGGCCTGGCAGGCTGTCAAGAAGAGTCTCAACAACAGAACCTCGTTGGTATGACATGCTTGAGGCTTGCCTGCCGTGTCCTGAAGACTTGGCTCCTGCCTCACCTTGGAGCTATAACTGCCCGTTCCAATCTGTTGGCTGTCTTGATGCAGGCTCCTGGGTCACCTCTCTACTCCTCCTCCTGGACCCTGGTAGGCCACATTGGGCTCCACCCCAAGTCCTTAAGAGATCCTACAGTGCTACCCATGGGGCAAATGTGGCCTAGCTCACAAGTCCAACTGAGGCTCCAGAGGAACCCAGAGGCCCCTTTCCCAACTCAAGCTCCACATTCACCAGAACAGTGTTGGCCTCATCACCCTCAATAGCAGGGAGTTTGTTGACAGAGAATGCAGAGCCAAGATGGGGCATGAAGAGTTTCCCTGCTATCTAATAAAAAAACAAAAACAAAAACAAAAACTTTACCCAAAGAACAGTCCAGGCTGGCGTAGTACACAGAGGAAGACCTGAGTTTGAGGCCTACCTCAAACACACCCTCACAGGGTGACCTTGGGCAAGTCACTGAATGGTTTGCCTTTTTTCCCTCATCTGTGTAAGGGGGATAATAACGGCACCTCTTCCCAGGGCTGTCATGAGGATCAAAGTTAATAGTAAAGACAATGCATCACGCAGACCTCGAAATGCTCTTAGCATGATTTTTCACTTGGAACCCATATTTTCCAAAGTCCCTTTCTGCCCCTTACTGTTTGCCCCAGCTCTTGGCTCTCTCTTCCTCCTCGAGATCCCTCATTTCTCCCCGTGTAAATGACCCATCCACCCTCCTCCCCCAAGCAAGATGCAAGTTCCCAGCACGGGGAGTGTCCCATTTTCTCTCTCGTCTCCCCAGCACCCGGGCTAGAGCCTGGCACACAGCTGACTCTTGATGTCTGACACTGAACTCCAAGCCTCAACGCAGAGTTTCTCCTTCTCCTAGTTATTTAATGCTCTCCTCCAGAACACGCAGCTCCTACTTGTTCCTATCACCCTCTGCTATGGGCCACTCTTTAACTATCCCAAAGAAAGTGTCTCAATCCCTGGCTTGCTGCTGGTGTTTAGCTGGGGGTGGGGGTTGGCAGGTCACTGTTTAGGGGCCTATCCCCGCAAACCTCAGCTCTCTGAAGAGTCCCTGGCCAGGTGCTTGTATAATCTATGTGAATTTCAGTTTGCTAATATTTGGGAGAGAAAATCACTTCTCCTCTCTGGGCCTCAGTTTCCTCAAGGACTAAATGGCCTCTAAGGTCCCTTTCCACTTCAGGTCTAACATTTAATGACCACTGACAAGCCCTGTGACCTTGTACACATCTGAGCCTGCATAACGTGAGGAGGCTGGCCTAGAGGGCCTCCCCATCCTCCAACCCTAGGTCACTGACTCTCTCTCAGACTCAGTTTCCTGATCTGTAAAATGAGGGGTTAGAGCAGACAGCATCGAAGGTCCTTTTCAGCTCCTGACCCACAACCCTAGGTCTGACTATGCAGAGAATTTCCTTTGTCAGTTGTGGCAAAGTCTTTTCTCCCAAAGTTACCAATGCTTTTACATAGATCAGCAATTAATTTTGATCCAAAGCCATGAACAGAAACAAGGAATGGAGGAAAAGAGCCTGCTTTGGCAGTGGGAGGAAAGACGAAGAACTCAGGCACGGGAAGCCTACAGGGAAGATGATCCATACAAGCAATGTCCCATGGCCAACCGGAAACATAACCCCCCACAAAATGCAGTGTTCAAATGGTGAGGATAAAGTGCCACCCCCGGTCTTCGGGGTCTCCAGGACTCACAAAGCAGAGACCACTCCCAAAAGGTGTGTACTGTCAGAAACCCGACAGAAAAAACAAATGCTCCCGATCCTAGCCCAGGCTCTTTGGAAAAAGGGCAGAAAGACAGAAAAGAATCAGCAGAGAAGAGAGTCCATGCCATGTGTGCTATGTCCATGCCGTCACACATGGCGCTTACTCTGAACCTGAGGGAAAGCAAGACCCCTATGACACCGGCCGCTGGCCAAAGGTCCAGGGTCTGCAGACGACTGTCTGTCCCTTTCATAGGCCGGGATCACAGTTCTAAACTGAGAAGCGAGCTTAGGGGCCCTCATTTTACAGACAGAAAATGAGGCCTAGGGATGTAAATGGACAGACCAGTCTAGGGTCTGCTTTCTTCTCTCTATCAAACAGCCTCTGAAGGAGGTAAGGTGAGGCCCCACTAAGGAAGAGAAACACTAACCAGAGAAGGGACACTCACTACCCACCTGGCCAGAGCTCAAGAAGCAGCCAGAGTCTCCCTGGGAGCTGGAGGCAGAGCCAGGCCCTTCATCCAAGCAGCCTAGTTACCATGGGCCGCTCCTCAGGACCCCTGCTTGTCCACAAGGGGGGTACCGGACATGTCGAGGACACTCTACTCCTGAGCAAAGGGAAGGGGTGAGTCTTTGCCTGGCCAGCATGTTTTTAAACTGTTAAAATACCCTGCCTTTAAAAATTTAGTCCCCTGTCTCCAGCACCATAGGAAAGGCCCTTGGGAGGTTCCTAGTACCTGTGGCAGCAGTGTGGGAGAGTGGCCTGTGTTGGCTTTGGCTGCTGTGGGCCTGGGCTCAAATTCTGCCTTTGCCTCCTATGTTTCGTGCATCCTGGGTCACTGACCCTCTCTGGATCCCAAGCTCCTAATCTGTTGAATGAGGGGATTGGACTGCCAGCCTCTGAAGGCCCTTCCGGCCCTCCTTCCCTCCAGGATGCCTGGGGGCCCAAGTCATTTCATTTCTCTGGGACTCCATTTCCTCATCTATAAAAAGGGAGAGCTGGGCTCGAGGGCCTGAGACTGAGAATTCAAGACCCCAACATAAAGTTCTGACGACATCTCTGAATATCTTCCTAGAAAGCTATGCCAAAACTGTCGCTCATCCTGCCTGCTGGGGAAGGCAGAGGAAGAAGCTTCTGTTCAGCAGCTACTATGGTCCAGGCAGTGGGGAGTGCATTTGCACAACAGCCCTGAAAGGGGGGGAGGGACTATTATTCTCCCCCATTTTACAGCTGGAAAAACTGAGGCAGACTGAGGCTGAGCACTTACCCAGGGTCATAGTGCCCATGAGTATCTCAGGCTGCATTTGAACTCAGGTCTCCCTGACTCCAGGCTCAGCACTTACCAAATGTGCTAATAGAGACTTAAGAATTCTCCCTCAGATTATCACACCCTCTCTCGAGGTGCCTGTGTTGGTGAACACTGGGCCCAGGAAGACCTTCCTCCAATTTGTCAAACTGCACTCTGAATTCCAGAAACAAGCCTGTGGGGCAGATGTTGACTGCTGGTAGAACTCTGCCACTGATTGTTCAGTCAGTCATTTATGAAAAGTCTGAAAGAGTAGCAGTGGTCACTAGAACTCTGTACAGTGTCACTAAGAGTGAAATGGGCCCCAAGTTAACCAGACAGCTCTACTGGGTAACATGGCTAGTCCTATCCTAGCTGCCCTGGCATCTCCTCTCTTCTCAGCACTGGGGAGACCCGGTCTGGAGGCCCCTGTGAACGATGAACAAGTGAATGAAGCATTTTTTAAGGACTCACCACAGACCAGGCATTGTGCTAACTGCTGCTGCCACAAATGCAAAAAGCAGGACAGTCTCTCCTCTCCAGGAGGTGATATTTTTTCTCATGGGGGAAGCAGAAGAAAACACCACATGTAAGGGAGGGTGCTTTGGAAGGCACAGGGATGGTGCATAGGCCCTTGGGGCCACTGACTGACTTGTCATTTCCAGGAATGGTCCAGCTGCTCTGATGACCGGCCCCAGGGCTCAAAGTGAAAAGCGGGTTTGGGGACCCAGCTCTGAGTCAGTGCAGGGAGGGGCCACCCAGAGTATCTGGGTGGGAGCTGGAGGACTGGGGGATGGAAGGGCCAGCTAAGATGAGAAGCAAGGTTTCCCTTCCAATAATTTCTTAGCACTGGTTGTAGCTCTCTGGATCTAATCCTGCTTTTATGTGACAATGACTCCAAAACTCTGGTGGTAACTCCAACGGCCTTTCCAATACCCTCACGGTTGCCATACAAGGCATCTCCAGGACCTCCCACAGACACACACGTTACACCACCTCCCTCACCATCCTGTTTACTCTGGTTCAGAGTGCCAATGTCCTCATGAAAACCCACTGCCCAGAAACGATCTCAGGGCTTGGTGCCCAGCAGAGCTCCCTGGGACCACCGCCTCCCTTGATCTGGACACTTGGATTAGCACTGCCTGCCTGAAATCCAATTAGATTTTTGGCAGCCATATTGCCATGCTGACTCAGTGACTGCAGGCAGGTACTTGGAAAGATCACCATGGTGAGGAGAAGTCGAGAAACAAGGTCATTTAAGGGAGAGCTGACGGGGCGTCTGGAAAAGAGGAGGAAGGCATGTTCCATCCTCACAATTCTCCAGTATCTGATGGGCCACCAGGTGGAAGAGGGATTAGGCTCACTCTGGGGAGCTCAGAAAGCAAACCAAGACTTCCTGGGAGTGATCTCAACAAAAGGAGCTGTCCTCCTAACACCTGGTGGGCAGCCTCACGCTGCAGGTGCCCTCAGGACTTGGGCCAAGGGAAGAGAACCCGGGGAGGGGTGGTCACTGTGGAGGAGCCTGGTGCATCTGATGGGACATTGGCTAAGACAAGGCTTAAGGGACCTCCCCACACCCTGGGTATCTGAATTAGCAATAACAATATTTGTTATTATTCACAGTAATATCTAAGCTTATATCACTTTCAAGTTTACAGTACATATACATACAGATATGATTTATATATGCTTTGTATATGTGTGTATGCACACACACACACACACACACACACACACACACACACACACACCCACCACTCATTTGATTCCACCAATATGTATCAATGTAAGGGAGCTGCTATTATCATGCCTATCTCACAGATGAAGAGACTGAGGCTGAGGGCAGGCCCAGGGTCACATAACTAATCAGTAACTGAGGTAGGATTCAGATTCAGGATGGACAGTTCACCACATACCAAAAGCCAGGGATATAAAGAGAAAGGGATGCTCCTCCCTGCTCTCAAGAGGCTGCAGTGGCAGAGCAGATGGAAAGGCCCAAGGTCCTTAGGGGGCAGCCACAGGGCAGAAGGGAGGGACAGGTATAGGGACAAAACCTTATGTCCTCCTGCAGATGTTAGGCCACTGTCTAAGGCCAAGGACTCTGGGGTGGAGAACGTTCTCTCGTGATCTCCAGGAGTGGGGCCACAGCTGTGTCTCCGGGGCGGCTGCTCTCTGGATGGCAGATGGGCTTTGCTCTCTGTGGCATTCATATCCCTCCACCATCTCTCATTCTAATGCTCAGAGGGATCATTGCGGATGCTCATGAAGCTTTAAGAACAGTCTGAGGGACAAGGCCCAAGGGCACAAAGACTCTACGTAGGAAGAGCTGTCTTATGGGCATGGCAGAGGGTCTACACACTGGAGAATCAACTGGGCTCCACCAGAGTACTTTTGTGTATCCATAAACACCATCCAATTGGTCTACTGCTGAATTTCATCCGAGATCTCAAAACACATTACAATAATTTCAGTGTCCACTGAGGCATTAAGCAGTGTCAGAGGGTTTTAGTACCCAAAGCATATCATAGCAAACACATAAAACACTAACCAACAGCAGAAAGTTAATCTCTTTTCTGTGAATGTCTTCTGTTGGAATTCATCAATTACTTCATAACTATAAGAGGGGATCACATTTTTGAATTAACTCTATGCTAAAGTCCCCTTTGGAACAGTAAAAAACTCTGCCCTCAGATTGCCCAAAGAGGACTTCCTGGCAGCTAATGGCAATGGACTATTTGGTAACCAAAACAGTCTTTATCTGCAATTCTGTCTGATTAAGACAGTCAGCCACAAATGCCAGCTGGGCTCTTCCACTGGTATATATTCTTACACTTGCATCATGTGACACAGAAGGGGACAAAGAAATGGAACAATTCTCCTTCCTGGGGGCAAAAGCACCATCAGAGGTAACAGGTAGTTTGCATTCAGCTAATTGCAGGGTTCTATGTTGCTGTAATGTTCCTCAGTATAGAAAATGGACCTTTATCTCAGAAGGAAATTTCACAATAATATGGGCTTCCTAAAGCTTTCACTAAGCATTTCCTCTTCATGAAGCATTTCAAAAGCTGGGGGGCTCCATGTCACAATGATCCTGCCACCTCCACAGGCTACAAGACCAGTGTCTCTATAATTGTACATACCTTGTACTTATACACACACACACACACACACACACACACACACACACACACACACACCCTCTATATCTATCTATCTATGTAATTTCAGGTCCAACTTCTCTGTCCCTCTAACCCCTCTTCCCACATTGAGAAAGCCAAAAATAGGATACTCATTCTACACATGAAGGCCAAAACACTTCCATGTTGCTGGGGTTTGGGGTGAGGGAGAGTTCATCAGTTCTCTCTGGAGGCGGATGGCATTTTATATCACCAGTCCTTTGGAATTGTCTTAGATCTTTGTGCTGACACAATCCAACGTCCTAGGTAGAAGCTTAAACTATGTAACAAATATATTTCATGTAACCCAAATCTGATGTATCTAGGCTAGATGGAGTCTGGCAATACCGTCTCAGGACAAGCTCAGTAATGTGTGAGAATGGCCAACGTACACGAGCACATACATGAGATGGATGTGAGACAGGCTGACTGACAACAGATACAGGCTGGGATGGGTGGTCCATATGGGGAACCAGCAACTGCTCAGCATCTTGGAGCAGCACCAAGGGGCCCTCAAATAGTCTGTGTGTCAGAGCCAGCTGAGTCCTTCTCTATATCTAATATGCTGCAGCTGCCTTTGGCTTGGAGATATTGAATTTTAATACATATACAAAGAAAGCCTGGCATTCCAAACTTCTAACCTGTCCTAGAGTCCTAGACCTGGCAGGGAGCTGGAATTACCCCAGAAGCAGAGGAACTCTCACCCCTTGAATAGTCTCAGTGACGGGGAGCTCACTGACTACTGAGGCAGCCCATATCATTACTGGAGAATAAGTGCCCCCTTTTATGGAGCTAAGATTGGTCTCTCTGGAAACAGGCTCAAAAAGAGAAGCCCCTGAAAACTGTATCTCTGGCCTCAACAAGATTAGGAAATGCTTCTAGCAAGGATGGGGACGCTTCAGGGGTGTGTGCTGACGGCTCCTGCGGAGGGAACACCCTGACAGCACCAATGCCTTGGCCAAAGGTTTGCAAGACCATGTGCAACGTCCCATGGGAGTCCCCGACCAGGAAAAAAATCTGCTGGGAGGGAGCGGGAGGAAGTTGTTTAAAAACAAACAAACGAGAATTTGGGGTACGTAATGCCATTATCCATGTTAACTTTGCCAGGAGAGTGACACACAGGAGGACGAGAGCAGAGACAATTTTAATGAAAGTTGGCTTCTTTGCAAACTATTGCTTTTCATTAGAATAATTTCCTTTTGCTCTTTTTTGTTGTTCTTTTGTTCCTTTATTTTGGTCTGTCATGAGCCCTTCTAGCATTCTGGAGAGGATCAGGGATCTTTCCAAATAAGATTTTTAAGAGAAATGCTAAGTTTCAGAGGTTAATTTTTTAAAAATCTCATTTTTTATCTGAATTCTAGCCTCACCCCAGTTAAGAATTCCTGGTGTGAGGCACCACAAACAACCAAGGGACAGAAGCAGGTAGACTATTTTAAGTTACTTTCTGGCTTTCTTACTTGATTGCTGTGTGTCCTTGGGAGAGTCACAGCTCTCTCAACTCCAAGTCACAACCACCTTCACCTCATAGGCTACAAAGGGCCACACGGAGGCAAGGCGAATGTATTCTTTCACCAGGAAGAGAATGAGCTTTGCCCCAAATGTCATCTAGCCCTTACTCTCAAGGGATACGAAGGAGATGGATGAGGGTGATGCCTTGAGAGTGAAAATCTGTTCAATACAAAACCAGCGCTTGGCAGCACTTGGGAACAGACCCAATCTAAGGATGAGACAGAAAAGCATGAAAGCAGATACTTGGCTTCGAGCAATGAACTGCACAACCTCTGGATGGCAGATACAGCTGGGAGGAGTGAGTGTGGGAGGGGCCTGCCTGGCAGCTCAATCTGGATTGAGAGGGGTTTAGGGGCTAAAAGCTGGGCCCAGGCTCAGGGATGTGGACATTTCTCCACTGGCACAGACTAGAACCACTTTAGGCCCCCCATCCTCTGCAATTGCAATTTTTCTTCATTTCAACTTAATTTCCTAAGTCTCTGTGCCAGGAATTAGGGGATTCAAAGCCAGAATAAAGCCAGTCCCCATCCTTGAGGGGCTTGCAGACAAAAAGCCCCTCCTGGACATGGTGCAGGGTCTCCTCTAGTGTTTCTTCTCCCCCAGTGCTTGCCCACAAGGCACTGCTGGTTTATGTGCTGCAGCCCACTTACACCCACCATCCTCTGCTCCATCATGCACTGACCTTCAATTCTGATTCTCTGGAGATCATGATGTTTCATGATTCACAGCTAGAGTGAATCACTGGGAAAATACGGGTGTTTGAAAGATTAGCTGTGCTGGCAAGGAGCAGCTGAGAATTACTCAAAGTGCCCTATAGCTTCCTTAGTCAACCCAGCTCACCCCCCTCCTCTTCTCTTCTCCTCCTGAAGTCTGGGCCCAGGCCCATTGTTGTGTGTCCAAGATGTTGGGACTAATGGGTTCACAGGGCCTAAGGCAAGCTTCATCCACTTAAGCTCTCCTGTGTGGATTGTCAGGCTCATGTCTGGAATTATCACGGATCTCGCGAAGGAGGCCTCTGGGGGAGAGCTGGAGAATGCCAGCTACAGTTCAAGGTCATCTCAGAAAGGAGACTTGGAACAATGTCGCACCAGTTAGGAATTCTTCTTTGTTTGGGATTGTCTATCCTGTCTCCCCACAAAGTGGCAGTAAACACTTTTTGTGACACTCCATTTCCTACCTCAGGAGGATCCCTGAAGGTCTGTAAGCAGAGGTTTGCTGGGGATATCACTGAATAGATATAGAGATGTGGAGAGTTTGGGCTCCATGACCTTTGAGCTCCCATCCAGCTCCAAGACACAATGAAATGGTAATCAACAGTGACACAAAGAAAATATTTACATGTCAAACAGCTGCTTATTTTAAAAGGTCACAGCATTTTCAGAAATTCCTATTTCCATTTTGTGCTTCTCCTCCCATCACAGGAAATTAAGCAGAGGCACAAACCAAAGACTGAAGGCTCTGACCATGATCGGTCACTGAAGGCATCAGAGTCCTCAGATCTCTAGCTGCCTGATGAGTTCATTCTCAGGCTGGCCTCCAATTGTGCTCCACAGAATCATGTGCTTTAATTACAAAGACTATTTTAAAGAATTTACGGAAAGAAGAAAGGGAGGAAGGAAGGGAGGAAGGAAGGAAGGAAGGAAGGAAGGAAGGAAGGAAGGAAGGAAGGCCAAAGAGACTAGAATCTATAGAGCTTGAGGAGAATTATCACCTGACCAAGCAGAGCTACAAACAGCCATTACTACCAATAAGTCTGATAATCTTTAGCAGAAGAAAATGACTTTTTAAAAAATCTGTTCCTATTTTTAACTAGGTGGCACAGTGAATAGAATTCAAGGCCTGGAGTCAGGAAGACCTGAATTCAAATCCAGCCTCAGACTCTTGCTAGCTGTGCGACCCTGAGTAAATCATTTTCCCTCTTTGCCTCCTGGCAAACCACTCCAGAATCTTTGCCCAGAAAACTCCAAATGGGGTCAGGAAGAGTTAGCCAGGACTGAAACAATTCAACAACAGACGGTGCTGACGGCAATATGGAAGCATCAGAGGAAATGAACAAATCAATGGGGGGCCTGATGATCACACCAGCTAAGGCCAACACTGAAATGACCCCAAGCAAAAATCAATCCTTCTGAGGGGCCACACACCCACTCAGCACTTGGGGAGACAAAGAAGGATGAAGAATGGTGCCTGCCCTCCAGAAGCTTACCTTCTAAGGGGGTCAAAACTAAGAAAGTAAAGGAAACCCGCCTGCCAGTGTTAGCCAAGTACAGAAGGCCCCGAATCCTGCATGGGAGCCTCTGTCTAGGATGAAGCTGCTTTTAAATCATTCAAGGCTGGCTTCACAATAATCCCCCCCACCCTGAAAGTTTATGAAGAAGTTTCCAGAAATGAGAAACTGATACAATTTCAGTAAAGAGGAGATTTTCAAGAGACAAAGAAAAACAGTTTCACTGAAGAGGAAAGCAGGACGTGTCTAAGGAGACCGGTGTGGACACGGGGGAAACTTGGGCCAACTTGGGTCTTAAAATGAAATGTGCCAGAGATGGAAACAAGGGCAGGAACGAGAAGAGGGGTGGCTATCAAAGTGGAGCAGGGTCCTCCCTAAGAATCGCTCCAGGAGTCCTAAAGCTCACAATGGATTCAAGCCAATGACAAAGGCGAAAGATAATAATGCTTTTTTTAAAGTTATGTTGGGGGAAAGAGGAAGACCAAAGAGGGGGTGATAACAGACAACAGGAAGCTGGCCAGGCTGCTCAATTCTTGTATTGCTTCTGTTTTTTCTGCTAAGCAGAAGGACCTCTGCCTGGGGGAAGCTGACAATCAGGTGGGGAGGCAGATGAGAATATGCACGAGGTAAAGAAAACAAGATGACCAGCGACTGATGGTCAGTGAGGGCTCTGAGGAACAAGGACAGGGAGATTCCTAAGGGGGAGTGCTCAGGGCCAAAGGGCCCGCCAGAGGATAAGGGCCTTGGATGAAGGCTGTCACAGCCAGTGGTGCCTTGCCCAATACCACATAGACAGGAGCCAGGATTTGAACTCAGGCCCTCTGGTTCCACATTTATCCCTTTCCTCATGGCACTACCTGCCTCTGGGGGAGGTCTCTAAGGAAGGATTACAAAATCAAGGCCACTGGGATGAAGGTGTCTTGGACCATTTGTTTTAATCATTGCCCAGAGCACATAAGGAGAATCTCACATTTTTAAACCTTGTTGCATTACCAAAATGTGAGCTATTATCAGGATTGGTAATAAGGACATGGAATTTATTACCTTAATTGGTGATCCAGGCTGAAAGCAGAGTGTTACAATCCATGGATAGGAGACCCTCCCAGGCTTTCAAGGAACGGGCACAGCCCCTCCCTAGCCTCTGCAGATTGATATCCTAGGGGTTAGTTATGCCCTCCCAGAGGCCACCCACTGATGCCAGAAGGACTGCAGAGACCACAGGTCTGAGTCAGGAGATCACATTCTATCTAATAATTTTAAGTGAAAATAATTTCAAGAGAATATAGCTTTATAGTATTTTAACCTAATTATAATGAATATTTTTGGAGTGCTTAAAAGTATCTGCAAAGTGCTTTACAGACAGTCTCTCATCTGATCCCATGACGGAGGTCTCAGTGTTATCATCCCCCTTTTACAAATGAGAAAACTGGGGCTGGCAGAGTGTCAGGGCAGGCACGTGGGCCACACCTCTCCTGGCCTTAAGCCCAGGCCCCATCCCCTACTCCATGCCAATCCTCAATGACCTCCAGAAGGTCTTCCTAGGATCCTCCATCTTTCTAATGGGAGCAACCAGGCTAGCAAGATAGGCCAGCTGGCACAAGAAAGAAGCCAGCTCTGGACACACAGAACCCTGCACACGCTTAACTCTAAAGGACCAAGCAGGCTGGATGCAGGGGCTGGCACTGGGCAGCTTATTCCTCAGGGAGAGTCTTGTGGGTTTGTGACTCCAGAAGGGCTGGTGACCACCAGAAATAGCAACCACCATCTTCCCTGTGCTGAGAGATTCCCAAGACACTTTCTTTACCAAAGTCCTAGGAGGCATCTTGGTTCAAGCCGTGTTTTTGTCATTTTTGATGTAAGTAAACCGAGGCTCAGTGAGACCAGGAGCCTTGCCCATGGTCACACATCCACAAAGCGTCTGAAGGTCGGAGTTCACTGGGCCACACCTTAGCATCTCCATAGGCCAAAGGACAGCTTCTTCCCTACTGTCTGAAATTCCTTTTTTTTTTCTCCCAGATTAGCAGGAGCCCATAAGCTTGGCATCCCAGCATCCCCATCAGATTCCACTAGACCCTCCCCTTCCCAACCTCTGGGCCTTGCCTCTGGCATGCTGCTGTGCTCACTCTCAAGTCTACTGAGCCTTTCCACCCTCAGCACAGCTGAGCTCCCCAAATGTGTTATGCTCCTCAACTAGAATGTGAGTGCGCTGGAAGCTGGGGTGTCTCACTTCTATCTGTGGCCTAGCAGAGTGCCCAGCACCCAGTAGGTGGCTTAACAGACACTTTTCTATTCTACTTATTACACCATAGATAGAGAGGTGGTTTTAGAGCCAGGAAAACCTGGGTTTAAGTACAGACTGACACAGACTAGCAATGTGACCATGGGCAAGTCACTTAATCTTTCACTGCTCAAAGCAATTAAGACTTTATAAAGTTGTAGGATAAATGCCAAGCTACATGGGTGGAGCAGGGACTTCCTCACAGGGGAGTCCCTAAGCTAATGAAATCACAGGTGGGGAACCCACCCCCCAAGCCCCAAGCAAACACCAGAATAAAGTCAATCACAGACAATCACACAAACCATAAGCAGTTCTATAAAACCTTTGCATAAGAATGGGTGTGGTTGGTGGAAAGTGGACTTTTATGCAAAATCTGCATTAGAACAATCTATATATGGCTGGTTAAGGGTCAAGCAGAGGACATAGGTTACCTAACAGACATTTATTTAATGTGAATAAAAGGAAAACCTGTTTCCCACATATAGACACCTCGGGGCACAAACTCAACAATGTCAAAGCTTACCTCTCCTTGGAAACTCTTCAACAGAGGAGCGACCTGCTTGCGCAGATCCTGGAGCACACAAAACGATGAATCAGGAGGCAGACATGTGAGAAAGGAAGAGAAACAAATACGTTAGGCTGGCCTCTGGAACAGCTGGGAGTGAAACGTTAATGATTAATAATATGAAACAACCCCCACTTCCTCTCATTTCTAGTATATTGACAAATTTGGCTTTGCTTAATCTAAATTTTATTTTAATCAAGCATGGTTAGATTTCATTTCTAATAATTAGTCCTAATTTGCATACACCTGATTTCATAAGCAATGTGATTAAAAAAAAAACAACTCCTCTTCCGTGATGTCAGTTTTGGCAATGTGATAAGGTCTACTGTAATAAATTCACTTGAAAGAAGAAGTAAATGTTATGATTTGGGTTCGAACATTATTTCTATATGAAATGTATTAAGGCCATAACTTTGACTTTTAAATATTTTCTGAATGCCCTGTTAATGTAAATTAAATATCAAAGGAATAAAACTCTCTTCAGAATCCCTTACTACCAATTTTGATATCCCTCCTTGAGAAATTCACAAATCAGAGGACTGACTGGATGTGCAAAACCAAGACCATCCAGGTCCCTTCGGCTAAACGTTTTGAGTCTTGGTACATATGTTGTTATTATGGCACTGAAGCCTGGGCATGAGCAAAGGAGAATTCTGTCTTTATACAGCAGCATATTAGGAAGAGGTTTGAGAGATGAGACAGACAGGTTTTGGAGTGAGTTCTGTGACATGAAGATGTCACTGTCTTTTCCTCTTGATTTTGTTTTCCTGGAGCAAGTATTTTTTTTTAATCCTGTTAGCAACTGTGCATAGCCATTTTATGACTTAATATTCTATTGGAAAATTTCCCCTTAATTATGTGCCCTGGAAAGATGTAACACATTTGTCAGTAAACCTACTACGTGTCAAAGCACGTGGTGTCATGTTATTATGTCTTACTGAACACTCTTGTTTTTCTGAGGGAACACAGTTTTCATTTTATAATGAAAATCAACAGGGAAAGTGTCAGAGGTGAGGACAGATACTGCATTCAACACACTGGACAGCCTCTGATGCTTCCAACACTGTTAAAGGACATTCAGAAACAATGAGCATAAGCTGGCAGAGCTCACCCAACAAGTTTCCTGAAGACACAGTCTAAAGGGATTATAACAAACAGCTGTTAAAAAAAGTAACCAGGGAAAGGGAGAAGGGGAAAGGGGTTGCCTGCTGCCTGAAAAGGCTTAGGAAACACTGCCTCTGGACAAAGGAATGACTGGCACTTGCAAACACACATCCCAATTTTTTAGCCAGATTTCCTGACCTTTGGAGGCCTGTCTCCATTTTTAAATGGGTGGCATGTTGGGGAAAGGGCTGGATTTCGAGTCACGGCTTCTTGGCTTGAGCCTCTCTGCCTGTCGGGCCCTATTCCCCTCTGTGCCTCAGTTTGCTCATCTGTGAAATGAAGGGGCTGGCTTCTGAGGCCCCTTCCTAGTCTGCAGCTATGATGCAGGAGGATCTGCTCTCTCACTCACGCACTCCCTGTGTACCAAGGGCAGTGCTAGCTGTTAAGAGACAAAGCGGGGACTTCCACTCTAACAGGGATATCAATGCGGCTGTGCAGTGAGAGTAGAGAGTCTAACTTCAGTGAAGACAGCACTTTTATCCTTAAGTCAAAGCAGATTTGTTCATTTGCAGAGTTAGGGACGTCTTATAATTTCAAAGGAAAACCTGCTTAAGTGAATATGTTTTTCCAGTAACTTGGGTAAAGGCATCCACAGATGGGCTGCTTATCCTATTTGCCAGTGACAGGAAGCTGGGAGAGGTAGGGTGGGCAGTGATACTGAATGACAGTATCAAGATCTGAAGAGATCACAGCAGGCTGGAGGACAGAGCCAGGCATAAGAAGACAGGAGTGAAAGGGGGTGAGTGTAAAGTCCACACCTGGGTTCAAACAAATCAAACAAATCACAACCGGCAGAGGGCTGGGCTGGGGTGGTCGCCGCTGTGCAGAGGACTGACAAGTTGGGGTGAAGGATCAGACATGGAGGAAGATGCCCCCAGAAGGGCCGCTGAGAGAGGGCCGAGTGGGAGGCGAGTTCTCTTCTGAGAGGGCCTAAGAGGGGTGGCAGAGGAGGTCTGAGGAAGGTCAGAAAATGCCAGAATGAGGAAACAAACCTGAAAGGCTCTTTGGCTGCAGTGCAGTTTACAAATTGCAGGAAGAAATGTGAAGCAAGCACTAGGCACCTCATTTATTACAGACTCTGTTTTGGGCAAAATGGTGGGCCCAAAAGCAGGGAGGAGGCTCACTGTTTGGAGCTGGACATGTTGCTGGATGGTCAGCCCACTGGAGAAGGAACCCACATGCACCTGGGATGGGCGATGGGTGAGGCCCAGAACAGGAAGAGAAAAGACATCTGGGAAATGGCACCGAACTTGCAATGAGATGGATGCAGGAGTCGTAATTCGGTGCTCAGCACTGTGCTCCAAAATAAGGAAATAAATCAAGCCCCAGATTCCCAACATAAACCTTCTCCCCGTTATTACTGGGAATGGAGAACGCTGCAATGGCTGCAGCAGAAAAAGGCAACTGAGAGAGATGGTGATGGGCATGAAAGGGACCCAGTGATGACCTCAAGCCCCCCAGCAGCCTGAAGGTGCAAATCAAAGAACTAAATGGAAATCACTTTGCAGTGTCGGCCCAGAGCAGGTATTGACAAATGCTGAATTACATTAGAGATCCAGATGGAACAGCCCCTGCTAGTTAGCAATGATGGAACACAAGCTCCCTGAAGGCAGGGGCTGGTTCTTTCTGGGGTCTGTATCCTCAGCACCTGGCACAAAGGAGAAGTTGAATAAAAGCTTGCTGACTGGTTCACTGGTCCAAAGATGGCTGTGCCCTCATGCCCAGGACACTCCAGGACTAAAATGAACTACTCTCTGGACCTCTAGAGATAGAATAACATCCTGAAACAAAGTCATTTCAGGGGCCAGGACTGGCCCTTATTTCCTGAGCCTGGCAGCAGTGGGCTGTCTGGAGATGCTGGCAGGTAGGACTGAGGGGGTGTTCCTTCCACCTCTGGGCTGGAGGCACAGGCCTCCAAGGGCCCTTCCGATTGCCCCATTCTGTAAAGTGATCAGAATCTACTGGAGGAGTCCAATATAGCTGAGGACGGCCAAAAATCAGTCAGGAAGCACCTGGGAGGATAGTCTTGTGCGCCAGGCACTGAATAGAGGCTAAAAGAAGACACCCTCTGCTCTTGAGGAGGCCCCAGGAAGGCAGGTAAGCCAGGCCCACAGTCACTGTGGAAGCTGGGAGCCCAAAGGTGGCATAATAATCAGGGCAACGGTCCCCCTGAGAAACCCTGAAATTCTGGGGGTCAACAGTCAGGCAAGCCTGTTCTTTGGTATTCTGCTATGCCCCCAAATGCTGAGCAGAGCTTCTGGTATACAGCAGGAGATTAATAAATGTTTACTGGTTGCACGACTGGCTTGGGAGGTAAATGGAAGACAGAAAAGCACAAAGTATTTAACATTCAGGCTGAGGACAGGTTAAGGCCATCAATGGCTCTTCCCACAGTCCTCTTGTAAAGGTAAATGGAATTATTCCCTATATCGGCCACAGAAGACATTGGCTTTAGGATTATAGCTCCAGACAGGGAAGGGCCCTCAGAAGCCATCTTGTCTAAGCCACAGCAATGCTGGGATTTGATCCCAGGTCCTCCGACTACAAATAAAACACGTTTTGCACTAACTACACCACACAGACTTTTAAAGGTCTAAAGGAATCCTCCTAAGACAAACTTTGAAGAAAGAAGGCAAAGAATAAATAAACAATGTGTAGATTCCTTCTTCAGGCTCATGGTAACTCAAAAAGTTCCCTGGTTTGCCTGATCCCAATCAACTGGGACTTGAAAAAGACCAGGCCATGACAAAATTGTTTCTTTATGTTCTCCTGCCACCCACCAAAAGCTATTAGACTATGGGGGCTTTTAAACAGTGGGACATAAACACTTCTGCTATGTCTCCTCCCTTCTCCCTCCCCCCTCACAGTCATGTGAGCAAATTAGCTGTATTTGTCTAAAAAAAATAAATCACTTCATTTCACAATTCAGATTTTAATCACAGGATCCTATACACCTTGGAGGACACTGATCCAACCTCTTTCATTTTATGGATGAGGAAACTAAGTCACAGAGATGCAAAATAAATTATTTGCCCTGTGGGCTCAACTGCTACCAAGTGTCTGAGGTGATATTTGACCCCACGTCCAGGACCTTGTCTGTAAGAGTTGACAAAAAGAACCTGCACTAGGGTACTGAAATGCCAGAAAGACAAACTGAGAGATGGAGGGAGGGACAGAGAGCCCAGCAAACAAAACTACACACAGACCTCGAGTCACTGACTAAAAATCACTCCTGCTAAATTTATTTTTGGCACCCTGAGAAATTCCTCACACACACTGCCTGCAAATATTATCTGCATGTCAGACAGAATTCTGCCCTCCCTGTACTAAAGTGAAGAGACAAAAATACAGAAGCTCAATCCTGACCCATGGGGATCTCTAATGTCACTTAGCAAGGACACTATATGATTTATTGTCATCTTAAAATGCAATACCCTTTGCTGTCTGGGGAGGAATCAGGCCCTGAAGAATCAGCCACTTGCAAGCCCCACATCAAGCGTTTTCCTGAAATTTTCAAACAAAGGCAGAGGGAAGGGGAGGGCCTGACTGGACACAAACAAAATACTGGATACACAAAAGGTTTTTTTAAAAAACACTAGTTTCTGGAGCCATGGAATGGTCCCTCAAGTCGGATACCACCAGTCAAAACCCCTCCGGAGTTTTCTGTTCATGGACCACTTAGCCCAAAGCACTCTCCAGATCCCTGGCAAAACTCAACTGGCCACGATGCTGACACACTGATGTGTGATCAAGCTGGCAATCAATATCCAAAGTGTTTTAGTAGGACTGAGAGTCATAACGTGGAATTTTTTCTTGCTTGGCATTGGGCAAAACATGATTTATTAACAGTTAAAAAGCACCTTCTACATTTACAAACCATTTTCATTAGTTCTTCTGAAAATCACCCTGAGCCAGCGGGGCACGATGTGCCTCCCTCTTCAAGGAAGGAAAAAACAGAGGCAGACCAAGGTTAAAGGGTCTTCTGGGAGCTCCCTGAGTGGCCTTGTTTTTCCGGGGTTGATCTCTAAGGGCTCCTTCAGTCCCTGTACCCATCCTCAGCTGGCTCTCCTCCCTGCTCCAGCTTTCAGTCCCTGCCTAATCGAGGGCTCATAAAGGAGCATGAATCTGGGGACCCAGCTTTATGAGACCTTGTGACTGAATGAGTAAAATCTCATCCAATCAAAAGTGCTATGAATCTCTTGGGATGAGCTGAAAGCTTATAAAGAGTTGTTTGTTAAAGAAATTAAGTTTGTAAATAAGATTATAGGAGGCTGGTTAATCTGTACAGAGGAAGAAAAACTCTCGACATACTTTAGTATGCCTACCATTTGTATGTAAATGGCTGCTCTTACAAGTCATAAAGGTAATAAAGCTGTCTTTAAAATACTGAGTATCAAAAACATTTTAAAATGATTGTTTCTGGGAGGGGAAAGGCTACATTAGGAAATGCAGGTGATATAAAAACACAAAATTAGTGATTGCTGCTTTGAAACTGAGTAACTGACAAATTTCTCTAAATTCAGACCCATCATTTCCTAAATCAAAACCAAAATAAGGAGGCTGCACTGTACCTCATCACTAGCTTTCTGGCATCGGGCCACAGAGCCAAGATGAAGGGGTGAGCCGAGCTGCACTCCATTTGTAATTGCTTTGAAGCCCGCCTGAATCTGGCTTCCCCTCTGCATTATGTGATAACTTTACCTCTGAGGTGTCTGTATCTTATGGTTTGTGACAAAGGCCCTTTGATCTTCCTTGGTGGATAAAGTGGTCCACAATAAATGGTCTTGCTAAGAGCACTGGCCAACGGCATCTCATTTCTCCCACTGGGTCTGTGGCTTCCAGAGTCTGTCCTGGAGGCAGCACCTGGAGGCGGCAATGGCCAGGGAACATCCCAGTGGCTGCCCGAGCAATCAGTAGCAGAAGCTGCCCAGGACCATCAGTAGCCCTGACACGGGGAGCTCAGCTGTCACATTCTATTTCAGACCTGGCTCATCAGGGGAAGATGGGGAGAAAGCTCCCTTAAATACTCTTATTTTATGTATGTGTACTAAGGGGCTTAACCCTAGAAATGGAGCAAGAAGGTTGGAACCCTCATAAGACTGTAGACAACAAAAACATGGAGGAAATATTGATGGAGAGAGAGGTGAGAGATGGTGCCCACAGACTCAAACCAGCTGAGATTCCCAAAGGAACCCACTTAACCCTTGGCTTCCTCTCCTCATCTAGATCTGTGCTAAAGGCCCTAGGTACAGATCCCACATATATTCAAAAGGGGCTAAATTAGAAGAGTTTCTTTACCTTGCTTGAGTCCTAGGCAGACAAATTGTGCCCCCAAGTCCTTGGGCAATCTAGTGAAGTCCAGTAAGCCCATCTTAGAAAGATGCATTAAAATGGAACCCCCAACCACCACCCCAAAAACTGACAACAAAGGACTACAGAAGAAATGTACTGTATCAAAATACAGTGACCAAATTTTTTTAAAGCAAGTTAAGTGTCCAGCTTAAGAACTCCTTGTCTAAAAGAGGAACTCCATTAAATTTACAGACACCAAATTTTACCTGGAAATTCCAAGTTAATCCAAAAGCTAGAAATGGTGGGGAGAGTGTGAGGATATTTTTTGGGGGGAGTGTACCTCAAATTCCATTCTCATTCAATCTGTGGCTTGTGTTTTCTTTTGATGACTAATCTTGAGCCCTGAACTCTAAAAGGTAGATTTTGGCTGCAGGAAATGCAGCAGAGCTGGCAAATTAACCAGAGAGACCTTTCAATGCTCCCCTGGCTGGACCTTCCATCACAACATATAAATTATTCAACTACGACATTCTGGGCATCAGGTTTGGCCAAAATATCAGTATGGGAGGAAAGCCCAGCAGCCACTCCAACCTACAGGCCAGTGCCTTGATGGGGCCAGTGAAGGAAACGCAAATGTTTTCATGTCTATACAGTTATCCCTTCCACACCATCACTTTCCCCCTCACTGTGGTTTTGACAGATTGTGGGCTGGCATAAGAAATTAAATGAGAATATTTTGGGAGTTTTGCAGAAACCACAGATGACAAACAAAGGTCAACAGATGACACAGGGCCTATAACCAAACACCTAACCCAAATTTTACAATAAGGTTCTGTAAACACCCCCATAAAAGAAAAGGGAAACATTTAGCCTTCTCTGGTATGAAGGGAGGGCCAAAACACTTTACGTGGATTTTCCAGATCGGGGAGCACTATGCCCCTAAGCCCCATGATGTGGAAGGAGGAGGTGGATGACAGAGCAGAGAGCTGGGACGCCAGACTGTCTAGGGAGATGCAGGCTCCCAATGGCTTGATGTCAAGCCACAGCCGAGATTGTCACATGGCCAACAGGATCCCGGGTCTAGAGCAAGAAGGGACCTCGGCTAGAGAGGCTATGACTCGTATAAGGTCACACAGCCAGTAAATGTCAGAAGTACATTGAACTCCATCTTCTTGACTCCCAGTCAAATACTCTCCCTACTGAACCTCACAGACTCCCCTCAGCCTCTAAAAAAAATAAGAATAAAAATAAAAATCCCTTTACTTCCTTGTCTATCATATCTGAACGTGCCAGGTCGAAGAGATCAATGGAGACCCCTCAGAAGGCTCAGAGGTGATTTTTAAAAAGGGTTTATTGTATTTCACTACAGATCAGTCACAGATTCTGTGGTTGTGATGGGCTGGGATAGGCTCACAGAGGCTGATGGCGAAATTTCAGTGTGAACATTTAAATCAAATGTGATGGAAAAATATTGATATTGCAGATTAACCTTAAATGTGATTACGGGAAATTTTTTTTGAGAGTTACAACCAGTCAACTGTCGGCTTTCATATTCACAACCGCAATCTCTGGGGCTAGGAGCAGCACAGAGGATGGACGGCAGGCAGGCACGGTCCTCAGGTGCAATCCCGGCCCTGATGTTTATCAGTCGGGACACTTGGGGATGTCCCTTAAATTCTCTGAGACTCAGTTTCCTAAATAGTAAAAAGAACAAGTTGGACTCAACGAACAAACTAAACCCTGTCCAGCTCTAGGGCCCAATTCCCTGAGCTCCAAGTACAAACAAGATAAGTTAAACCCTCCCCGGGATACTCTGACACTGAGCTTAAAACAAGGCTCAGGAGAAAGTAAAGCCACCATCACTAATCATTGGACAATTGAAAGTGTTACCATCCATTGAACACAGGCTTGTTCAAGCCTTATCCAAGGAACGGGTGGAAAAAGGGAGCTAGAAATCATCATAAATGGCGTTTATTGGTATACATGACAAAAACCCCTCCTTCTGTGTATCAGAAAATGGCATGGAAATCTTGGTGCTTTCTCAAAGATTGTGGTAAAATCCATTAGATTTAATTATTTATCAGCAGTCAGTTTAGATTACTGCTCATGACCTATTTTTTCACTGTATAAGCCACCAGAAAAAAAAGAAAGAATGAATATTCTTTTTCTATAATAGCTGGTTTTCCTGAAACCATCCCAATCAGGTGTAAGAGATGAACCGTCAATAGAATCCCACTCCACCGCTCCAATGGCTCTGCATTCTGTCATGACCATTCTCTCCAAACAGCGAGACCCTCCCTCAGCCACTCGGGGCCCTTGCCAGCAGGTGAGGGCTTTCCTCAGCTTCTAGACCCCAACAAGGGTCCTCTCCACTCCCATGAATGGCTCATCACACATTCCTCTGATGACACCCTGGACACTGCTCTTCCTCAGTGACATCTCCTTCCTGAGATGCCCCCATGAGCCATCCCAATGCCTTTTGGAGAGCCCTCAACTTTAATTATTCAGAGTAATATATCATGTACCCTGCCACGAGGCCTGCTCTGTGAAAATACACACAGCAGAAATTGTCCAATGGAAGACTGGCCTCCAGCACCGTCGTGGACGTTGCGTGGTGCTGCAGACAGAGCAATGGGACCTGGGGGTTGGGAAGCCCTGGGCTCAGTTCCCACCATCATCACATATTAGTTACATTATTCTGACCAAGTCACCTATCTTTTCTCAGCCTCAGTTTCCTCATCTGTAAAATGTGGGTAAGCACCTGCTTCAGAGAGATGGTGTAAGGGTCAGATGAGGCCTTATGGAGGGGGGCACACATCTAATGTGCTAGTCATCATAATTTGTCAGATTAGATATGGACAGGTGGACAAAATGAAAGCTTTGTAGGCTGGCAAGGCGGCACCGCTTGGCCCCCAACAAGGCCACAAATTACCTTCCCCACAGCAGAGGGACAGGGGCAGTAGCAACCACCACCGACATTCCTTCGAGTGAGATGATGGCCATCCAGCCTTAGTGTCTGGCCTGCCATTAATTATGACCTGAGGCCCACTGAACCTAGCTCTCTGCCCGATGACTGAGGGGACGGAGTGGTGCTGGGAACTGAGTGTGCCGTGCTCACTTCAGCGGGGCCACCTCTCCCTGCTGCTCAGAGACTCTCCACTAAGGATGCAGGTTACACTGACCAGAAACCTGGGCATCTCCAAAGAGAGATACAAGGCGTGTTCCCGTAATTATACATCTCAAGCAACCCCTGTGTCTGATCTGAAAACCAGCCCCACACAGGTCAGTCAGATATTGTTTCTTTGATTATTCACGGACACTTGGGAGGAGTGGGGAACCACACCAGTTCATTCTTCCCCTCCCAGCCTGGAAAGGCCTTAATCTTTCATCCAATTAGAAATCAGATTGCCCAATGTGGTATCCTGGTTAATTGTTTCCTTTTAATTAATTGGTCTTATTTGATTAGTTGTTTTTAATGTATAACAATCTGTTTCCCCCGTATTTGGGGTCAAGTGCCTAAACTGAGGAAGGCCCCTCCTCCTGATCTGTCAGGCACCTGGCACACACTGCTTACTACCAGGCATGAAGCTCTTTCCTCAGTCACTTGCCCTTCTGCCCGCCAGGCTCCCTGCCCAGACCCAGAGGCATGGCCCTCAGGTACTCGGGGCCTCTGGCATCTGCCCTTGCACCATATGAGGGCCCCGAAGCTGAGCCATCTTGGAGCCACCGTCTCCTCTATCTGGCCCAGGAACTCCCTGGCTGAAGGGACCATCTCCTTCTTCTGTCTGGACCCCAGTGCCTGGCACATTCGTTGCTGTTGTTGAGTCATTTCAGTCCTGTCCTACTCTCTGTGACTCCATTTGGAGTTTTCTTGGTCTGCCACTTCCTTCTCCAGCTCATCTTACAGATGACGAAACTGAGGCAAACGGAGTGAAGTGACTTGCCCAGGGTCACACAGCTAGGAAATGTCAGAGGTCAGATTTGAACTCCGGAAGATGAGTCTTCCTGACTCTAGGCCTGGCATTCTGTTCACTGCACCACCTAGCTGCCCTAACTTAACACATGATGAGTCCTGAATAAATCCATTTTATCCATTCATTCATTTATGAAGGTGGCTCAAGGAGGTAGGTCGGTCTCTGCATGGCATGGTGCCGCCACTGGGAGCAGAGCCAACCAGGCAAAAGAAGGAAACCTGGGCCCTGAAGACCATGACTGCTAATCATGAAAGCAGTCCCATTCACATAGCGCTTTCATGGGATTCTGGATTCAGAGCTGGAAGAACCTTAGTGGTCATGGAGGCCAACCCTCTCATGCTACAGATGAGGAAACTGAGGGCTGGGACACAGCCGGGAAATATCAGAGGTGGCCCTGAAGCCTCTCTTCAAGTTCATGGCTCTGTGCTAACTTAAAGTAGATAAAACACTTTCCATCCCACTATAAAAGTATTTTATATAAATATGGTTATCCATATTTAACAGCTGAGGGGAACTGAGGCTCAGAAATTAGGTGACTTCTCCATGCTCCCAGGCCCAACAAATGGCGGAGCTCTGGAGCCTGTGGAAATTCTAACCAAGGTCTTCTGAAGGCAATTCTGGAATCACCCCTGGCCCCCAGGCGCCATTCTGGAGGCAAAGGGGAGAGGGGGGAGGGGGAGCATAGGAAGCATAGCCTGGCAGGGATATGTGCAGGATATCCTGGGTTAGAGGCTGCTGGCGGAAAGATCAGATTGGAAGCTGCTACAGTAATCCTGGCATCAAGGGGTCAGGAGCCCAGATCAGGACAGGGTCACTTGGAATGAGATAGTAGATGCCCACTGGAGGGGGGTTTCCGAAGGCAGAACTGGTAGGACCTGGTGACACAGTGAGTGAAGGACAAAGAGGCCTCCAAGACTCTGGCCTGGGAGATAGGTCTGAATGCTTAGTTCCCCACTGACTCTGAGGGGGCCTCTTTGTACTAAATTAGTGGCCCATAAGGATGTGCTCCTCCTGCCCTGGAAGAAGTTCTAGGAAAATGCAGAAAATAAACACAAAGCCCCTACTCCACCCCCGCCCCCCGGGGCACCTGAGCCCAGCTCCAAGGCACGACTCACTGCCTTGTGCCCTCATGAGTGAAAGCCACAAGTGCCAAGGGGCAGGCTTGGCAAGACAGCAGCAGAGGAAGTGTCGGCCCTGGGCAGAGCACAAGCATCGAGGGAGCCCTCAGGAACACGAGAAGACACCAGCAGGCTCCCGGCTCTGCTGGGCGGCTTCCTTTTGGACCTTGTCTGGGCTCCCAGATCTGGAGGCCAAACGGAGGCACTTGAAAATGTGGCCCACTCAGGACCCCGTCGAAGGAGAGGGTCCAGCCCGACATACAGAGAATGCACTGTGTGCCCGAGTGGCTCCAGCCTGACTCCAGCATCTTCCACCCCTTCCTGGGCCTGGCACTGTCCCTGGCGAATGCTAGGGGATGCAGCTCATCCTCACAGGCCTTATTTGTCACAGGAGGGTCTCTGTGGGGCTGGGGGCAGAGTTCATGAGCACTTACAGAGATGAAGACAAGAAAAAACATAATAAAAACACAGAGGAGAAACAAAACTTCAGAAGGGACACAAAGGGCAATGTTGTCACTACCACGTCAAATTTAACGCACACTTAAAAGCCTGTCCACAACAGAAGCTCACCATTTCAGAGACAATCCCCATTTTTGTTCTTTGTGCTCTGAAATGTTCGTGTCAGATGTCCAAGTTCCTAATCAGAAACAGTCCTGCCCCCTCCCCCCTTCACACGCATGCAAATCCATGCCGGCTCCATCAGGTGACCTCCTCGCCACTAGCAGCTGGCCACGTGGTCCCTTTAAAGCAAAAATAGAGAAGAAATGACAAAAACAAGAAACAGGAGCTTTCTAAAGTAAACATACAAAGAGTTAGGCCAGAGAAAAAAAAGCCATCCCGGTTTCCTGGCCACAGAAAGAAGCCTATGTTAGCTCCCAATGCTCCGCCAAACTGTGCTTGCCGATCCGATGGCTGTGGGGGAGCATCTCCTAATGAGGGAGAACAAGCCTGACTTCACAAGCGTGCATAAACCCCAGGAACAAAACATGCGGCCTTCACACACGTGCACTTACGGATAGATGTGCACGCTGACGTGTATTTGTGTGTGTGTGTAAAATTCACAACTCTGAACCCAACCTGACATTCACACCAGTTCCCATGTGTGTAGGTATGTATTTTTATATATACATGTGAGGATGTGTGTCTCTGTGTGTGTACCACAACTCTGAAATCAACTTGGCATTCAGACTGGTTCCCATTTGTGTGTCCATACAGATGTACATATGAATGTGTATAGATTTATTTCTGTGTGCGTGTACGTGTGTGTGCACGCACAGACACTTTTCCCAAGAGAGCAAATCTTCGTAGTTGTAAGAGGCAGATGTTGCCGAGTTATCAGTCTGTATTCCACTGCTATTGATGTTGGGCCATATTCTTCAGTATTAACATTCATCTAAAGCCACAAGGCAGTAGTGGCCTGCTGGGAAAACCTCTGGCTTGGGGTGAGAAGAACCTGGCTTTGAATCCCAGCCCTAACACTGCATACAAGTCACATTTTACTCATCTGTAAAGTGGGGTTAATAATACCTGCACCACTAAGAGCTTATAAGGTGGTTGTGAGAAAAGAACTTTGGAAACTTTAAATGCTTATAGAAACGTAATTAGCCTGGTAGGTTTTGTCCTTCCCAAAAGCAAAACAAGTAGTAATAGTGAACTCCCAACAGACATAGGAAGCACAAAGTAATCAATTATTCCCTGCAGAACTCTGACCAAGAAGGAAAAGATCTGCTCAGGGATCCAAATGATGGAGCCTGCAGAAATTCTGTTCCTGGGTCTCTAGCACCCAGGACCACTGTCCTACCAGCTAACTTCATCTTCTGCACTCCGCCCTCCCAGCAGGTTGATTCAAGGGTTAGGGGGACACTAGCATCTTTCATTTGGCTAAAGGAGCACAAGAAGGTAACATCAGTCAGTCATTCTCATCACCTATAAAATTCTCTGACTTTTGTAATTGCTCAGTATTGGTTAGTAGTAAATGAACAAAGAGGCATTTTCAAGTTGTCTTTTAAAAAGCCAAGCACAGACCAAAGCCCTGGGCACTCAAATGACGGAGCCTGGCCTCATGGAGCTTATGTGCTGGGTGCCAAGACTGAGGGAGAAGCAGGGACCAGGGAAGCCGCTCTGGCTGGGAAAGTGCCAGGGACGGAGATGGGAGCCTTTCCAGGGGCCATGACAGCATTGACTGGCCTATGGATTTGTAATGTTGGTCTGTCTCATGCAGCTGGCCCGAGCAATGATTAAAAAGAGTAAGACGGCAGTCAAGTCCTTTGTAAATAAGAAAGGGCTCCATAAACACTGATGGGAAAAGTGCTTCACGGGATTCCTCCAAACTCATGGATGACAGAACAGCTCTGGTTAAGTAACGTCAACAAGATGTGCCACATAGTAGCTGCACACAGTGTGGCTGCACACAGGATGGCTTCCAGGGCTGTTTGGAATGCCCTGCCCCACCCTCCTCACCTTGGCCAGCACCAAGGGGGCCATTTCCTCCATTCCCTAGTGACCCTGTATTGACTTGGCATACACTCTTTTGGGTCAAGCACCCAACATTTATTAAGCCCCTACTGTTTGTACCCAGAGGCAGATTCTGAAGCCATGTCAGAAGTTCCTGAACTCCAGAGCCAGGGGCTTGTTACCACTGAGCGCCTCTGCTTGTAGACTGACTGATAGTAGAGGCCCCCTAAGCATGCAAACCAAACCCAAGAAAAGCCTTTAGGCCCAAACGGGGGCATCCCCACCTTTCGGAAGGGTTAAAGGGAGGTCTGGGCTATTCCCATGAACACTTCAATAGTGGTGAGGCTAAAAAGCCCGTCCTCATGCAGCCTCTTTTTACTACAAGGCGGTACACCCCACATTACAGATGGGAAAGCCAGAGCTCTGACAGGCCAGGCACCAAAGCTGGAGCTCACATTCAGGCCTCCGGGCTTCAAGTCCGAGGCTGTTTCACTCCCCAAGCAGCCTCCAACAGGCTGCATGGAGCAAATTTTCCCAGGGGGAACAAATGGCTGAAATACTGTGAGAGCCGTCACAACCCTCAGTATCACCAAAGGCAGAGGGTTGCAGGGGGGTCAGGAGCAGGGATTTGATTTAACTTAGCTACATAGAAATCTACTTGAAGATAAAACATCTTTGTGTTAGTTCCAGCCAATGGTACTCAGCAAGTTCTATGTTTAAATGGACCACAAGGTGAGAGACAGTAAGTTGGCAGAGGGAGGCAAGGAAGGAAGAAGGGAAGGAGATGGGGAGTAAGAAGAAAAGAAGGGAGGGAGAGAGGAAGAAGAAGGAAAGAGGAAGAGGGGGAAAGAATGAGGGAGAGAAGGGAGAGGAAGGATAGGAAAGAGAAAAAGAGGAAGAGAGTGAAAAAGCGAAGGAAAGTAGAAGTAAAGAAAAGAGGGGGAGAGAAGGAAAAAGAGGGAAAGAAGGCAGGAGAGAAGGGGAGATGAAAGAGGACAGATGGGATGGAAGAAGGAAAGGAAAGGAAAGAGAAGGGAAAGAATGAAGAGAAAGAGAAAGGAAGGAAGGAGGGAGGGAGAGAGGAAAAAGGGAGGAAGAGAAGGGAAGTAAGAAGGCAGGAGAGAGGAAGGAACAGGAAGCCTCAGAAGGGGCAGGAGATCATTACATTTATACAATCAGCTTAACCTAAAGACCCTTTTAATTCAAGGGAATGAAATGTGTCATAATAGGGCTTTTGATTCTGCTTGCCTGTTTCTTAAGGCATACATACACTAGAGGGGAAATTTGGGTAAGAAACTGTAGCTCCAGCCACAAACAGCTTGCTGATACAAATGTCAGAATAATAAGGGGGAAACCAAAGCCCTCCCAAGCCAGGATTCCTAGCAATCTGGCATTTTGTTTCACTTTTACTGCTGGCTTTTTGGATTCCATCAATGTGGCTTCTAAAAGCATTTCGAAGAGCAGCTTCCTGTCAGCACTATAATATACAGCCTCTTCTGGGACTAATCCCCAAATTCAGAAGACTTGAGTGTGAGGTGGTGCAATGCACTAACAGCCCGAGAGAGGAAAGCACTGGATTGAAGAGTCAGGAAAGGGGACATGGTGTGGCTGCCCGCTCTGGCCCGAGACCACACCTAACAACAGCTTAAAAGGAACGCGTCCACAGAAGAACACAGGCAGCACGGGCACGGACATCTCTGCCCTTAGCCGAGAAAGGTGACAAATGACCCAAGAGACCTTTCAGGTTATACACAGGAGTCACAGAAGCTGACATCAAAAGCGGGAAGGAGACTTAGAGGCCACGGAGTTCAACCTCCTCATTTTATAGAGGAGGAAACTGAGGCCCACCCAAGCAGGCTCAAAACCTGAGGCTCCTACATCAGCACCGGCCCTGTTCCCAGGTCCATAGGAAGTGACTCAAATTCAGACAATGGGCCAGCCCTGTGACGTGAGCATCAACAGCCAGCTCAGTCACAGCAGCCTTTATCATGACGCTGGCCAGCCCCAGCCTCTGCCTCAGTGCTGAAGCCGTCTTCATGGGAACACACCAAATTCCTTCTTTTGTGGCAGCGATTTAGGAACGAGAGAGTTTAACAAATTCTCTATCTCTTGGCTGGGGCTGCTGGCTCTGACAGATGAATCAGAGAAGTCCATAAATGTCGAGAGGATCGGTGCAGACTTTTCATTTATTTCCATATATGGCAAATATAGATCCACTTATCTCGAATCATCTCCAGTGAAGCCTTGGAATTCCTTCTTACCTTATTCCCTATCTTTGCTAAAAACTCTCTTGATCTGCAGCTCCCCTCTGCAGGATCCGTGAGCAAATGCTGACAAAGAGGGTGGGGGGTGGCTGAGGGACCGGGCATTCATGTATGTCAAGATAGGCCTCGCTGCTTGCGTTCCTGCACCTTCTCCAAAGAAGGCAGTGGTGTGGCACAGTGGACAGGGCTAGCCAAGTCAAGGGCTTCCTGAGTGGCTCCGGGCAGATCACTGGGCCTGCACATGCTCCCAGGAAAGTCCCTGAGGTGAAAGGCTACTGGGAAAGGGGTAGGTGACCAACACCGGGCAGCTTCTCACCAAAAAGTAAAAACTACCAAGGTGCCGAGCTATTGATGCCTCTTCAACTGATCAAAAGAGAAAAAGCCTGGAAAGAGGGCCAGCCTCAGAGTCAGGAAGGCCAGGGCTCAAGGTGACCCCTCTGCCATATGCTGGCTATGGGGCCCTGGGCAAGTCTTTCCCCTCTCAGTGACCACAGACAAGTCTCTAGACTAAGTTGTGCTGACCTGCCTTGGGAGAGGGAACTTCCTCACCAATGTTCCTAAGACCAAGGAAACAGAGCTCCTCACAAAAGCGGTGGGGGCTCTGAAGGCTTCCACAACATGCTTGAAGGCCCCAAAGCCGGGAGCTTTCCCTGAACAACATGCTTCTCATCATGCACTGAGGACTGCCTTCAACAACTGTTGCCCGTCCTGTTTCCTCTTGGTATATGCCTAACGAGGTAAGTATTAAAAGCATCTCTGGAGGCTTCGAAAGGGCCAAGTGAGGGGAAATTCCATAATTGGCAAAGACGTGGCTGGGCTCCTCTCCCGAGGAACCTCTCTCCATGGACAGCATCAGGCTGGGAGGAGGCCCTCCTCTCCGAGAAGAGAACGGGATCCCTGGTTGGCCAGGCTGAGTCGTCACCTAGAATTCGTTCCAGCACTTAGCGTGGAGCCTGGCACACAGTAAGGGCTTCATACAGGCTTGCTGGCTGACTTTCAAGAGAACCAAAACGTCAAACCTGCAGCTGGGCTTTTTCCTCTGGGGCTGCGAGTCCGGAACAAAAAGAGGAGGGCTGGGAAGGAGGAGGCACTGCACGCCGCCAACAGGGCCTTTTCCAATGACTCATCGATGATCTAACTCTGGGCAGGATAGAAAGGCACCCAATGGCCTAAGAGCCCATCTGGCTGCTTCTGAAGGCCACGCTCAACCAAAGAGCTGCTGACATGGAGCAGCAGGTGCTGCTGGGAAGGACACTACAAGTTCTGTACAGCACAGAACCCAGGAGTCCTTCACACAAGTCTACAGGGTGGGGCTTGCGGGATGACACCAGGCCTAGGATTTCATCTCACTGAGAACTCTCAGAGGAGGAAGCACTGTCTCCCAGAGCGGACGGCACAGGGCTGCCCACAGGCAGTCAGAGGGCTGGACACAGACCTGGAATCCGGGTCTCACTGGCTCTGAGGCCAGACGCCCAGCTGCCTCTCAGAACTCTGCTTTGTGAAGTTATTTTAACAGTAGTGACCAACTGGTGAGGACCACCAAGGCCGTAGTCAACAGAAAGGTCTCTGTAGTGAAGGAATGGAGGGAGCCACACCACCTCCATCCTGCAGCCGGCGTAGTTCCCTTGATATCCAATCATGGGCCTCGTGGTCCCATTGCTGTTTTGTGAGAAAAACGTAATGCCAGTGTGGGGAGTGTGAGAACTTTGCTGCAGTGTCTGAACCTGACCCTGTGTGGCTGGGAAGCTGGGCGACCTCTACCTGCTGCTTAGGGACCCTTACCCAAGGACCCAGGTTATGGCGACAACCCAAAGACTGAGCAAAGGACTTTTCTCACAATTGTGCATCTCAAACAACCCGTGTGTCTTATCTGAAAATGGCCCCAGAGTGATCAATCATTGTGTCTATGCTCCTCTGCCTGTTTAGACCCTTGTGGGGAGTGGGACACCTCTTTTTCTGAAATTAGGGAATTGTACCTGTTTGCCCTACCCCGCCTAAACTGGAAAGCCCCTAATCTTTTTTTTATCCAATCAGAAATCAGATTACCTAATGTTATACTCTTTCCTTTTAGTTAATTGGCCTGATTTGATTGTTTTTAATACATAAAAGTCTGTCTCTGTCTCCCCTGGGGTTTAGGATCCAGCCTCCTTCTCTCCAAGCTTCCCTCCACACAGCCGCCAAACTGATAACCCAAAAGCATAGCCAGGGCCCTCTGTGGGGTGTGCAGCAGCCAGATCCTATCCTATGTAACTGCAATGACCAAGAAGCCAGAGTGGGAGGCATCATCCTTACGGGGAGTGGGGGGGGGGGCGCGGTAGGGGTGTGTGACACCATCACAGAGCATCATGCCTGGCTGATATGCTGGTTGCTCCTCTGCCTGTTTCCCTTCTTTTTTTATTCTTTTCCCCAAGGAAAGGCTATTTGGGTGGGGGAGGGGGAACTGGATACCAGGAGACAAAGATGCTATTTTTAAAATATCAATTAAAAAAATCACAAAAAATAAAGGGAGCTTTTGTGGTCTACAGACTGAACTCTGTTCTCCACACCCTCTTGGCACAGCAAAGCCCAGAGAGCTGGATGTCAATGACGTGGGCATTTCTTTTATTCCTCAGGGATAGATGTGTGAGCTGCTGGCCTTCAGGCAGCACAACCCCAGAGGGAGAAGACACCAACCTACAGCCGAGTGTCCAAAGGAAGGAGGGCAGCAGGCTGAGGCCTAGAACCAGGAACATGCTCAGGGCCTCACCTGGCTCCTTCTTAATCATCTGCCCAGCAACCTGCACAGTGGGGACAGCCATCTTGACCCAAAGACCTACCCCCCAGTGCTCTCTCTGCCTCCTTCCCCAGACATGAAGAAGAAAAGAACCCAGAGTTTATTCAGCCCTACTACATGCTGTGTCTAGAAATATTATCTCATATGTTCCTGACCACAATCCTGGGATGCAGGAGGTGCTGTTATTATCCACATTTCACAGATAAGGAACTCAAGGCTAAGACTTTAAGTGACTTAATCTGAGGCTGGCTTTGAACAAGGGGCTCCCTGACCCCAGTCCAGGGCTCTGGGCACTGTGCCACTGGCTGCGCCCAGGTGCCCAATGCTATCAGAACACTTCAAGACCACTGTGCCCCCTCAACAGGACCCCCAAGAACATGCTGCCTCAGTGGACCTCTCCCTGCCTTTGGCCTACATTTCTTTTCCTTTCCACTAAACAAATGAAAGATTATATTCATTATTTATTTCTTTTTAAGCTCTACAATTCTCAAACCAGAGATTTAAATATCTTTTAATGATCACGTAGTCAGAGTATATTAAAGAATTTTTTTACATGTAATGATGCTAAATTTAAGCTAAACGAAACATGCCATTCATGGGAGGCTCTCTAAAATGAAACCCATTCATCTTTCCAACTGAAAGAGCACTGTAAATATCAAACAAAAATTATAGATCACAAACACTGCCCCCCAATGTTTCTATTGTTCAGCCACACCTGGGATTTCAGTTGGTAAAGGTTACTTTCAGGAAGGCAATTCTTTCCCCTGAAGCTGCAGAACACCACCTCCTTGGAACTCACTCTTAGGGAATGAGGGGGGTCAGTGTGTCAAATACATAGCCTAGCCCCTGTCCAAACGGTGCCTGACCCCACCCAAACCAGATGAAAATGCAGTTTCTGTGTGAATTTAATGCGTCGCTGTATTAATAAGAAATAAACAAACACGTGTGGTTTTCTAAGCCAACATGCGGCCTGCAGGGCTAGTAGAGAGCTGGCTACCATTTCTACGTGGACACCACTGCCCTGGGGTAAAAAGGGGAGGACCTTGGCTAGGGTCACATGCAGCTGGGATTTGCCAGAGGGGAGACCTGAACCCAGGCCTTCCTGACAGCAAGGGAAGCACTCTCACCACCAAGCGATGCTGCCTCTCCCTCCAAATGAAATCCTATCACTTCAGAGAGAAATCCTTTGGAAGGAAAAACTAATGGACTGTCCAGTCAGTCCCTCACTGGCAGTGGCAGGAAAGCCAAGACAAAAAAGTACTGGACCCACCTTTAGGCCTAGCAAGTTGGGGATCATCTACGGAAAGAAGGCCTGACCCCGAGGATCTCCCACGCCTAAAATCCAATGTTGTTCCATAACGTGTTGAAGTTTGATAGATAAAAGTCCTATTTATAAAGCAATGTATGATCTGCCAATCGCACTGCCTTGATCACTGTGTGAGTGGTCTAGCTACACATGTTGCAGATGCCATGCTCTTTTGCCTTGCTATCACAGGCCATGCCAGTCCATATGTAGGCCACTGCTTCCCCCTGACTCTCGGATATTGGCCTAAATGGGGCCAATCACCTCTTTGTTTTTTCACCCACATATTTTTCCTTCCAAAGACATTTCATTTAGGGGTGTGTTCCGTCTTCAGAGCTGTCCCACAGTCAGAGCTGTTATGATAATAAGAGGGATCTGTCACTGTGAGAAAGCAGAGCTACTTTCTCTGGGCCCTTGAATCCGCCTCCCCTGGACGTGCTGATGTATGCATGTAGAAGATTTCCTTCCATGGTTATTTTTAGAACTCCTCATCATTTCCTTGTTAACCAAACACTTTTTCCCCTTGCAATTTCATGAGTTATATAAAGGGCAGTCCTCAGTATACGGGACATCTGCCTTTTGCTGGTGATGCTCTTACTGGAAAGCTCAGAGAAGGCTGACATCCCCTTGGTACTGGCTGCGCAGGCAAAGTATTGCTGGCTCCTTGGTTGACTCACCGTAAACATGAAATTCCTGATTTGTTAGATGGTTGGGGAAAGGCAGGTGGAGGCAGTCTGAAGTGCACACTGGCTTTGGAGACAACGGGCCTGAGGTGCTCAAAGCCCAGCTCAGCCACAGGTTCTCAAGCAGACAAGCAGATCCCCATATCCCCTCCCAGCTCTGTGGTCTCTGAGATGCTTTGCTGCCCCTATGGGTAATGACATTCCTGGTCGTGCTCTTCAGGCTCTGTCTCCACATTCTCTGCTCTGAATCCTGAGTCACCTGCTGAGCGTCTCTGGTATCAGAGAACAGCCAGGTGAGACAGTGAAAGGAACACTTGGTGAGTTGCATGACCTCAGGCCAACAGACACAAGCTTCAGCTCTTCCATTCAGAACAGTCATTGGTCCAAATTGCCTGATAGACTAAATCAATTCCTTTCAGGGTCTTTGCTGCTTGGTACTGAACAAGAAAACATTGCTATTGGTCTGAAAGGCCCAGATCTACAATTAAAATGCACCCCCCCCACCCCCACCCCACTCCCCACCATGTGGTGGGGAGAGTGCAAAAGCTGCCTTTGATACCTAAAGTAAGCGAATCATGCCTGGGCCCACTTTCTCTGCTGGAAGAGGAAAGGACTGGCCTAGAGAGCGCTTCTGTGAGCCTGTCCAGATTTAGACGAGGGATCCCATAATCCAAAATTGCTTCATACTTTCCTGAGCCTCAGTTTCCTTCTCTGTAAAATGAGGAGGCCAGATTATATGCCTTCTGATGGCTCTTCCAAATCCCCATTCAGGATCCCATGTCTCTAGCAAACAGACTTTGAATAAAAAACAACCACAGATTCCAAAATCCTGCAGCACAGACAGCTACTGGCCTGCTGGATAAAACGGCACTCATGACAGCTAACACTTAAATAAGGTTTTACAGTTGACAGTGAAATGAGGGCACTGAACTCCTTGGATATTTGAAGGGAAAAGGACATAGGGGATATTGCCAAAGGAACCAGACCTTGGAATAACAATGCCTGGGCAGGTGGAGGAGCCTCAGGAAGACCGCTAGGAAAGGGGGAGGATGACCCCCCCTCTCCCCAGACCCCTAGAGCTTCTTGCCTGAGACAAGGAAAAGAAGCCACAGGTCCAATCGGTCCAGGGTGAGTGTGAAGCTGCTGGCAGCCTCCTTTCATTCGGGAAAGGGAGGTACTTCTCTTGGCACAAATCACTGATAAAAAGACCAGGTCAGATCCCTGAATTGTCTAAAGCACAATGAGTGTGTTGCTCAAAGCTTACAAAAGACTGTCTTTCCACTTTTTTAGGGCACAAACTAACTTGCTCCTGGGCACATAAATGGTTAATAACAAAGGCAGGAAGTACCTATGGCTGTCAGGGTCTCCCTCCAACATATCCTGACACACATGACCCATTCTGGTTTAAAACAAGTGGAATTTCCAAAGAGAATGAGGCAAATATGCAAAGCAGGGCAGGGTCCTTTTATCTTCATCCAATTCCACAAACTGCAGACTTCAGGACTTCTCTGATTTTCCTTGAGAAAAACCCACATTAAACTGAATTCTTACTGTCCCAGAAACATTCTTGGGTTAAAAAACAAAACAAAACAAAACAGCCCACAAGTATAAGATGGGGGATCCATGGTTAGTTAAAAAGTGGTCTGGAAAGGATCTGAAGGTCTTAGTGGCCTTCAAGCTCAATGAAACCAAAGTGTGATGTGGCAGGCAAGGAGATGGTGGACTACAATAAGAAGAGGAAGAAGACAGTAAAGCTCTGCCCTGGCCAGACCAAAAAGCCATAGGGGAAGGGAGAGGAAGCAAGGGGGCTGACAGCCTCAGGTAGGCATAAGGACTGATCAAAGGGCCTGAAGGAGAAAAGACTGAGAGCTGCCTTTAACCTTTGGAACAAGGGCTTCATGGGAAATAGGGTCACACTGTTCTATTGGGCCCCAGAGGACAGAACCGGGACCAGTTTAGACATGATAGAGGAATAAACTTTCTAATCATTAACCCTGTCCAGCAGGGCTTCATTCTGTCTCAGTGCACAGATCCCCAGCCCCTCCTGCATAGCAGGCTGACTGAAGGGCAGAGCCCAAAGGCAGGCCCAGCCCACATGGGGGAATGAGAAGAGGATGAAGGGCTGAGTGGGCTAGCTGCAGACACAGGCCAAGGGGCTCGGCCCCCAGCAGGCCAACAGCACGCTCCAAGCCAGGGCTGATTCTCACTACCAGAAACTGTGTCATCAACAGAAGCCTCAAATGTCAAACCCAAAATAAAGGATAAATCCAAAGGGTGACTACACTGAACTGTATGCCAATACACTCTGAGCTGTGAAATTAATCATCGAGGTGCAAATGACTTTTCTCTCCTTCCTTCCTGGATGAACAGAGAATCTGAAACATGGCGGGTCAGTCATTGGCCTTTTACCCAAAAGGTGAACAGCAAAATGATGGGTGGGGGCTGGGGGAACTGGAGAAGGGGTGGAAGACCCCAGTAAGATTTCCATTCTTTATGTTTGACATCGTTCTGACTCACGTCATCCTGCCATGCTTTCCTCACCAGTGACAATGGTTTTCCTCACAAAATCACTTTTTATTTATTTTTATATATCTCTCTGTTCCCATGAGAGAACCCAAGTTCCACAAAGGGAGAAACATCCCTCTCTCTCTCTGTATCCCTACAGCCTGGGGTCATGCCTAATAAAGGCTCGATGAGTAAAGGACTCAGGTTCCCCTCTCTTCCAAGAAGTCGTCCCAGATGCCCCAAGCTTGATGGAATCTTACCATTCCCAGATTCCTTTGTAAAGATGATATATGACTTTCAAGTGGATAGGGACCCAGCCTAGAGATTTCACTGGCAGAGGGAACTCCCATAGGAGGTGAGGTATCTGGGTGGTATCTGTCTCGTCTCCCACAGCCAGGACCCAGTACTGATCCAGCTCCCCAACCTCACACGACGTAAGAGACTTTACTTTTGCTTTCTTTATGATTTTTCTATACTGGTTTGTAAACAATTTGAGTCATATGTGTTACTCTTCACCCCAAAAGACTCTTGTCTGCCTCTCCACCAGGGGCAGTCAAGATGCCCCAACAGCCTCTCAGGAAAGAAATGCTGGTAGAGATATGCATGGGTAAGCACTTAAAATCACCCTGCTGATCATGAGAATCACAAAAAGTAAGAAGAAGCCTGGCTTTACTCGCCACCATGCCCACCGCAGAGAGAGCTGGCTCATCTAGACAACTGAGGACTTCACACTGGGGCATGTACAGGACCTGCCTATGTGAGCAGCTGTGGGCCCTGGGGTCAGGGTCAGATTCTCTCTGGGCCTGTCTCCTCATCTGCATCACCAGGATCCATCTCCCAGCTTGGTCCTAGGGCTGCAGGGATGACCCCAGGTAACAGCAGCAGCGGGCTTAGTAAACCTGAAAGCGCTAGATCAACGTCAGCTATTAGGATGAAAGCACCAAAGTTATTTCAGCAATTACATCTCTACTTTTTAAAATAGAAGACACTGAACAAATTTAATCTACCTAAAAGCTCAGAGTGTAGGATACTAGGATCTTGGGCCTCAGAAGCCATCAAGTCCTACACTGTGCAGATGGGGAAACTGAGGCCCATGGAGGCCGTGGCACTCATTCTGGTGCTGTGATGTATGCAGTGAGCAGATGGAGGGGCCACGAGGACATGGGGGTCTGACTGGGCCAAGGCTTCTGTGCTCAAGGAGCCTGGGTCTGCATTCTTCAGACTCTCACGGCTGGCTGTGTGCATGCCAAGAGCTGCTTCTCTGCCTTCTAATTCATGGCTTCTGATCTGCTGTGGCCTTGGAAGCCAGATTACCAAGACTGTAACTGGGGCTGAAGTCAAAGTGATAGTCATAAAAAGCACAAGCCTTCCCATGAAGTCTTTGTGGCCTCTCCCCTGGCTGCTCCCAGACCTTTAGGGCTTGCTTCTGCCATCACAGCTCTGTCTTGGACCCCTCAGGTTTTTCAGTCAGTTGCCTGGTTGGTACCTGACTCGGGCCCAGGCACTCTGGGCAGCACTCACTGACCCTATACTGACCCAGAGTAAGTCAGGTGATTCTATGCCTGTCTGGTGTTCTGAAAAGATCCCTTTGAAGGCCACATCCTGGTGTGTCCCTGCTTTTCCCCTTCAAAGAGCCCCTACCCAATCACTTGGCTAACACCCAGCACCTTCTTTTCTGGTTCAGACAAGATAGTAGCCCCTGACAACACAAAGTTCAGCACCTGGACTCATCTAGTATGTGCAGGCACATACAAGAGACGGTGTGGGGTAGTGGGCAGAGAGCTGTCCTTTGATCCAGGAAGATATAGGTTTGACTCCTGCCTTAGACACTTGCTAGTTTTAAGGCAAGCCCCTTAACTTATGTGGGTCTCAGTTTCTCCATCTGTAAAATGAGAGGCTTGGATTCAGTGACTTCAATGAGGTCTCTTCAGCTCTAATCAATGACGTGAATGATAAAAACAGCAAGGGCTTTTGATGTCCCCCATGCCTAATGGGAGAGACCTTCCAAGCACTGTTATCAACTGGTAACAAAGAGGCCTACCTGGGGTGGGGGCTCAGGCTCTGTGTCATCCAGGCCCAGACCTCCTCCTGGGGACCACAGCAGCTGGGGTTACAGACAGGAATGCACTTGCCATGGGCAAGATCAAAGGCAATGCCATCACTCTCTGGAGACAGATTCCATCCGAGGAGGGAACAGCTAAGATTGCTTTTCTAAAAGAGGCTGAAAGAACAGCCCACACAGAGGCCCATCAAAGCCGACAATGCTGCTTAAAATGCAGATTCTGCCGGCTGGGAACAACACCTTGACTGTTTTCTGAGAGTCTTCAGCGGGGCTCATTTTAGGAGTGGCACAGGAATAGAGAGCAAAGTCTTCACAAACAATGGGCTTGATGCTGGGGATGGTCTGAGGGTCAAACCTACAGAAGAGGCTCCAAAGATCCAAGAATCAGGACCTGGGGTGGGGGGAAGACCTTGCCCCAAATTCCAGGCTCTGCTGTCTCTGCCCCATTGGCACCAAGAGTGTCAAGGCTCACATGATCCCCTGGAGAGAGTGCTGGACTTGAGAGGTTAGGAAGACCGGGTTTGAATCCTCCCCCCTCCTGGGGCCCTGGGCAGATGCCAAGGCTCACTTGCTGGAGTGGTCAGTGCTGCCGTGAATCTTTCTAGCTGTGTGATACAGGCCAAGCCCTTTAAGGGCTCCTCTACAAAATGGGAGGGCTGCATTGGAGGGGCTCCCTTGTAGCTCTGAAGCCTAACACATACCACCTGCCCAAAGTGCTTCTATAAATATCCACAAACAAAATCGAAGCAATAAACTGACAAGGATCAAAATCCAGGCTATTAGAAGAAAAATCAGTGACCAAAGATGGGACCAGGCCCACCCCTGAGATGGAGCCAAGTAATAAACTCCACGTGGAAAGCAGGAGAAGTAGCAGCTGTGGGGCAGGTGACCCAGGTGCAGATCAGGCCTCCAGTGCTGGCCACCCTGTGCACCGGGAATATTTTCTATTCCTAGACTTCAGTATCTTCATCTGCAAAATGAGGGCGGTGGGCAAGATGGCCACCAAGGTTCCCTTCCACCAAAGACCCCTGATCCGAGCACCTAAGAGATAAATTCCTCGGCAAATTGAATCAACTCTCTGTATATTATATACAATTCCAAAGCCTCTAGCTTTACATGATGTTTACATAAAGCAATTGGTGAGGTGAGAGTTTAGTCACTGAAACATGCTCTTCCCTTGACATTGTAACTACAGAGAAACAGAAGACACTCTGAGTAATTTATTTAAAAAGTCAGCGGTTCCAAATGCTTTAGGTTTCAGATTCCCTGTTCCCCTGCCCTATAGAAGTGTAGAGGGACTCTAAAAAGAAGAATAGTGGAGGGCTGAGGGGGCAAGAATTTGAAGGGGTGTCATGGAATTGATTGACTTAGAGTTGGAAGGGACCCCAATTGGCCAATCCAATCCCTCCTTTAACTCATGAGAAAACGAAAGCCCAGGCCAGAGGTCAAGACATACTTGCAGTGTCTGAGGCCGGATCCAAACTCAGGTCCTTTTGACTCCAGGGCCGATGCTCTACTCACTGCGCCACCTAGCCGCCCCCAGGACATTTTTTTTTTCAATTGTGAAAATGACACCCCAATATATAGGGCAAAAATCGTACTAATGGGTCAGCAGGACAGGGAGGCAGATTTCAGCCCAATTATACCTAGAATCAGAACTTCCCAGAACTTGCTTGGCTGCCTCCTAAGCTTTTTTGTTATTGGAAATGTTTAAGTGGAAGAGGAGCAAAAGGGAAGTAAATACAAGTTTGCAGAATTCAAAGAAGCTTGGTAAGATTTAGGTGAACTGATGCAAAGTCAACAGAACCAGAAAAACAATATCCCCAATGATCACAAAAGTGTCAACAGAAAGGAGAAAAACCCAAACGCCCCCAGCCTGAATGCCGTATGACAGAGGGGATGAGCAAATGCCTGCCTGCCCGTCCCTCCTCTCGGGGGGGCTGAGCGGAACCCTGCAGAGACTGCTGTTGGGTGTGTTGGGTTAAGTTTGTGGATCTGTCCTAATTTTGTTCCTTCCTTTTTGTTCCATGAAATGGCTCCCTGTGCAGGAGGGGAAAGGAAGGAAACGAGCACTTATGAAGTGCCTAGTGTATGTCCTGCCAGGCAATGTGCTGAGCACCGTTCTTGGATCATTGCCTTTGATCCTGACAACGTCCTGGGAGGCAGGTGCTGCTGCCATCTCCATTTCACAGCAGAAGAAACAGAGGCAAACAGAGGCTAAGTGATGCATTTGCCTGGAGGGTGTCTGAGGCTGGATTAGAATTCAGGCCCAATGCTCCACCCTCACAGCAGGAAGGATTTGTTTTTAACTATACATCAGGTAGGGGTTTAGGATGAACAGCCTTCCATCTGGAGGAAGAGTTAATGAACAATAAACAGACACAATCCTAGAGGATTCTGGGCATGAAGAGGGAATGAGAGCAGAGCTTTAACTGCCCAGGATGCTTAAAGGCCTGGACGGGGAAGAGTACCACCCTTGCGGCCAGACAGCCAAGAGCGATTCACTAGCCCAGGCTCAGTACATGTCCAGTGAAGCAAGCCCATCACCAAGTGGGCACAGAGCCACTCCTGAGGGTAGTGCACCAAGAACACTGCAACTCAACTCATGTGGACGCCATTTAAAAGTAAATGGAGTCTTGAGATGTATATGTCTTTATAGAGAGGGGAGGAGGGCACAGCCTTCACAGGTCTGGGGGCCGGCCAATAAAAAGTGAGTTTTCCAGATTGAGTACATGAGACAGATGGAAATAAGCAGGGAGTGAGGATGAGTGTGGTCCAGAAGACAGAGGACTGGCCCCAGAGTCAGGAAGAGCCAGGCTCAAGTCCTACACCTTGGACACATCTTGGGTAAGTTACACAACCTCTCTGTACCCCAGGCAACTCTCTAGGGCTGTGAGGAGCAGGGCAGCGCTAACCTGTATTGATAAGGGTGCCTTCCCTCAGCAGGTACTCCCTCTCCCCATATAATCACAGGCCCCGAGTAGGACAGGAAGACTGCAGCCACAATAAGCAGGGTGATTATTTGCTCCTAAGTGAGTTTTAGGCTGTTATTCATGGCCCGCACATGATAAATAACAATCTGGTGGTTTCTGGAGGGGTCAGCCACAGTCCCGGGATGGGTAGATGATGCAAGGATGTTGTTGGATCCTGGGTTTCCACGGCTAGACTGATATGTCATTGTTTCTGAGTTGCTGCAGAAATAATAGCTGGTTTTTACAAAATGCAAAGGGGGGAAAGAAGCCTTGGAAAACATTTCGAAATGGTTCCACTGACATGTCACTAAGAGAGATGCTGCAGGCACCAGACTGTTCTCTGGCCACCAATACAAAGCAGGCTCACTGTCTGAACAACAGCAACAGATATTCTAACAACAACAAACGTTTGGCAAAGACAGCAGGTCTCAGTCTCCAGGACAAGAGTTTGGACCTAAAGCAAACTCTATGATGCTTGGATGGTTTTCCTGCCATCAACTATTGATGAGTGTCTTGAATTTTCCTCCAAGCCGCCATCACCAAAGCCATCTACCACCAACCCAACTGGCCAAGCTGAATTCAGAAGGGCGCAAGTGGCCCTACAGAAGACGAGGCCATCATCAGCTGTCCGCGGGCCTGTGCGGGCAATCCGTCACCTGGCGCCAAGACGTGTAATTAGGGAGCACCTTCGACAATCTTCCAAGCCCTGTTTTCTGGACAGAGCCAACATAAATCAGAGAAAAGTCAGTTGTATTAAGTTGGTGTGTTCCCAGAGAATTGGGATTTCTAAGCAAGTAATCTTCTAAACCGAGTGGTCAATAGAGTTCAAAAGAGCGCCAGTTAGAGAATGGCAGGCGGCTTGACCCAAGTGGTCTGGCCAGAGGGGAAGAAAGAAATCCATAAAACAAAGAGAGATGAACTGCTGCCTTCCCACGTTATGGATTAGGACACTGGGCGTGCTCCCAGAGGACATCTTCCCCTCCGCTTTGTGCCATTATCACATTACCGAGCCTGGCGCTGGCAGGCTGACAACAGGAGCTCCATGATGCAGTGTGAAACAGGACTTGGTTATATGGCTGAGGCAAACATGATCTTTCCGGGCTGTCTTGGAGCACCAGGAAGCACTTTGATTTAGAAGGAAAAAAAAGTCAGTGAAGGGAGGCAGCTGGCTGCCGACTTCCTCTCAGCGCCGGGCTCTCACATGGGAGGCTTCCAAGGGCCTTCCTTCAGGAGGAAAACGCAGCACCTGGGTGCCCTGAGCTGGAACCATGAGGAGGAAACACACTTCAAAGACAAGCTCCAATGCTAATAAATTAGGGATTTAAAAAAATGCCTGTCCTTGGCATAACTTGGGATGGGGGAGGGGAAGGAAAGAGCAAGGAGTTAAAGTCTGAACTTTTAGCTTGAAGGTTAGGATCCACTTCCTTACCAAACAGCCACAGAACTGACTGGGAAATGTGGGCCTGCCTCCATCCCAGGCCCAGAGCTCCTTCTGAAGACAGGAATGCCAATAGCAGAAATAACCTCACATTATCTCCCCATCCCAAAATGGGCAAGGCCATGTTTTCCCTTTCCTATCAGCTGGAGGAGGGTGTGGATCAAGGGCAGCTGATAATGGTCAGAGCTCACCAGGAGAACAGAGTGGAGATGGGGTGGGGTGGGGGGGCACCTGGAGCTGGAGGCTCCTCCCAGCCATTAGCACGGCCCCCTCCCTCACTGGAGCCTGTGTCTATCTGCTACCTACAAACTTTGATGTCCCCCAGTAGAGTAAGTGCCTGGAAGGCAGTGACAGGATCACTTGGGGGCTCCCATCCCAGGACTCAGCGTGTGCCTGACACAGAGGGATGGGAACTGGACTTAAATTTCACTGGTGGAGGGAACTCCCAGGTCAGGAAACTGCCTAGCAATGCAGGTAGCTCCTCCTCCGGGGTGACACAGACAGCTTTGGGCAGCTGAGGCCCAGCTGAGGCCCAGCTGAGGCCCAGTGGTTCAAATCTAGCCTCAGACACTAGCTGGCCACTTCACCCTCTTGGCCTCAGTGTCCTCATCAGAGAAGGAAATGGCAAGCCGCTCCCAGATCTTTGCTAAGAAAACCCCAAGTGGGGTCATGCAGTGTTGGGCCAGGCTGAAGTGATTCAGCCACACTTAAGAGGTTTGTGACCAGGGCTGGCCCTCCAGCCACCATGCTCTGCCTCTGCAGTCAGCCCTCAGTAATGCCCATCCTGGACCGCCTGAGGTGTATGATGGCTTTGTGCAGAGGTCACAGCCACCAAGCCCCTTCTTCTGTAGAGGAACAAACTCCAGCTGGGACAAGGGAAGGTCTTGGCCAGGTGCACACGGCACTCACTGATTCCAGGCCCTCGGCCCAGTCTAGGCCTCCTTTTCAAGGTCCCAGGGTGGCAGGGGGGTATGAGTACCAGCTGAGAGCCCACAAGGAGCAAACTGCCCAATGCTGGAGGGGATGTAGCATACACATTCCTGGTCCTGAATCACCGGGTCCTGGGAAGTCTTCTCAACCAGTGGCTTCCCTCGGGAAGCTGTCCACAGTTAGCACTCCGGTTCCCTGGAGAATGGAGACTCGATGCTCAGATCTGGATGGACTAGCCCTCTAGCATGGCAGCTGACAGCAGCAGGCCTGCCACCCATGGTGGAGAGGTCGTACTCACTTCCTCACATCTGTCACTGGAGGATGAGGAGACGATGCTGGCCTCCCACTTATACCGCAAGAAGGCAGGTTGGCCAAGTTGGCCCAGTGGGCAGCACACTGGACTCTGAGCCAGAGGGCAGAGGTCTGAGTGCATGGCTCTATCCATTACCTACCTGGGTGGCCTTTCCTAGGTCTCCAGTCCTTTGGGCCTCAGCTTCCATCAATGTCATTCAATTTAACAAGCACAGATTGAGGATCTAGCATATACAAGGTGTGGGTAAATAACTGTACCAAGAGAAGACAAAAAAAGTCACAGGCCCTGCCCTCAAGAGCATCTGTCTTACCCCTCAGCGATAAGGACAAGGTTACTTCTGGAGGCTTTTTTTCTGGCTTTCCCCCAGGTCCATCATCTCTACCTTCTAAAGAAGTCTTCCCCAGACTATCAGTTCCAGGACTCTCAATTCTATCTTATGTGTCCCATATAGAGCTATCTGTACATATGAGTTTGCTCCCTCTCCTCCAGTGACCACCCTCCCACTTTCTCTCTCTCCCCTTTCCCTGTCTCTCTAATAATATAAGCCGGTACTGCCCAAACCTGCACCCCACCCAGACATGGGCTATGTCTCCCATGAGGGCAGAATGGCTTTTCGTTTAGTCCAGTCTTGAGTTTTTGACAGAAGCAGAAAAGAAGGGGGGGGGGGGGTCCCAATCCCTCCCTTGTGACACATGCTGGCTGGGTGGGCCAGGTGCCTCATGCAACTCCCAAGATGAAAGATGTAGGTTATCCCCAGTGGAACTGGGAGCGGCAGCTTCCTTGCCTAGGAATTCCCTCTACCAGCAGTTCTCAAAGGAGACCATTTCAGGAGGTCTATGGGCTCACAACCATTTTCATAATAATACTAAGGCATTTTAATTTCTAACATAGTAAATTCTGAGAGATATAACCTAACACATAAAAGCTTTTGGGGGTCCTCAATAATTTAAGAGTATAAATAAAGGGGTCCTGAAACCAGATGGTTGAACTGCTGACCAAAACCAATGAGCACACAGGGCCTGTCCTCTCACTTTAACTGCTTTCTATGGAAATAGGGCCACTTTACCAGCATCCCTAGCTCTGCCCAAGTAGACCTAATCTCCTCCATCTACCTTTTAAAGATAATTTAATACCACCACTACAAGGTCATTTTTAGACTTTCCAACCACAAATACTTCCCGTGTAAACTGTTAGCTGAAGTCCTGACAACATTTATTATAAACACCCAGGGGGGCTCAGAGGTCTTGGCATACTGAATCCTGCCTGGGAGATGCCATCTCAGCCCAGCAGCTAGCTTTGTCATGCTTCTTTTAAAGCAAGCAGTGATCAAAGTCACTAATTTGTGAAAGGAGAGAGGCAAAGGACTGTGAAATCCACAGCAGAGGCAAGGTCAGATGTCGTTGAGGACGGCTTGTGTGGATTTGTAAGAAGAAAGTCTGCCTGGGTTCGTGTGCCAAGAAGGGAGTCACAGGACAGCGGTGAGCAGAACTTCCTGTGGAAAACGCTGGCTGGGCCCCAAGAAGGAGCGGTGGACAGATGGACAGATGGATGGATGGACGGTGGTCAGAGTGGGCTGCCCCACTCCCCAGGCCTGCATGCCCAGCCACTTCACCCAGGTCTGTGCAATCCCCATCACCAAAGATGCTTTTGTGGCTAATGTTTTAGTTAGGGCCAGAGGCTTTCTGGGCACATAGGGGTCATTCATGACACTCTTCCTTCAGACCCTCAGGAAGTAGAGAACAGGTAGGACCTCAGGGAGAAGACACTTCAAGGGCAGGCCAGTGTCCATCCACATTATATAGGGACAAGGTAGGGCCCCAATTCTTGGCTTCTCTGATGAGGGGCTTACAGGGCTGACAAATGGGTCCAGGTCATAGGATCCTAAGTCTAGGGCAAGAAAGGACGGTAGGGGCCACTGGGTCCCACACCAACCCTTTACACAAGGGAAATCCAGCCTGGCCAGGTGACTTGTACTGGGGCATATAGGGTGTGAACATCAGAAGTGGGATTTGAACTCAGATCTTCTGACTGCAGAAGTTGGACTCTTCACTGGGGTCATGTATGATGGCTTCTGGTTTCATGTGCCTAGTAATAAGCTATGAAGGGCTAAGCAGGTTTACATTTGACCCTTGAGGCGATGGGCCCAAAACATGGAGGTGTATGGACTCCAAGCAGCCCGTGGGCTTTCCATGTAGGACATGCCCCATGCTGTCCACGTGCTCCATAAATGCTTACTTATTGGCCATCAGCTTGAAGAGTCACTGAAAATTCATCTGGGAGATGGCCTCAAGCCAACCAAGAACAAGCAGTGCAGTACACTGGCTCATCAGGTTTTCCCAGAGTGGGACACAAAGGCAGCAAGATCTGGATTCCAGTCCTGCCTCAGACCCATAATGGCTGTGGCTCCAGGCAAGTTAGCGAACCTCTCAGGGCCAAAGATTGGGCAGGAGGAGAAACACAAGACTGAGCTAATCCCAACAGGAAGGCTTGAGAACTCCGTCCTTCGGAAACAAATTCCAAGCACCTTGCCCATGGCTTCAAATGGACTAAGCCAAGCAGCAGACAAAATGTGCGGGTCAACATCAGTGCCACCACCTGAGCAGCAAATGCCAACGCGGTACGCCTAGTCTTGTGTTTCAAGAATTTGAAATGGGGCCCAAACAAAACAGCTTTGGCGGGTAACCCTGAGGGTCTTCCCCTCCCAGTTTGGGTTTTGTTTTTTTAATTATTAAAGGACCATCCCTGGACTCGCTTCTTAAAAAGCCCTATTTAGGGAATGGGCATGACCTCACTCTTAAGTGAGAACCTGAAAAAGCATTAGCCTAAAGGGCCAGGGTCTCCCATGGTGTCCTGGGCCATCTCCAGTCATCCTGATCTATATCTGGCCACTGGACCCACAGGGCTCTGGAGGAGAAAGTGACGCTGGTGACCTTGCACAGACCTGCTTCACTCAAATCCATGTCAACCATAAGTCACATCATCATCTCCCTGATGCCATGGTCCTCTAAGAACAAAGGGCAAACACAACAACAGGGATACCATGGCCCTTCAATTGTGTCCAAAGTGGGGAATGGAACTCTGAGAGGCACTGGGCATGGGGGTCATCAGAATGAACTCTGGAGCGCTGGTTATGCAGAGAGAAAAAAGTCAAACCAAAAGCACAACAGATGTGAAGACAACAATCCTAAAAAGGTCGGTCAACAGTGAAAACATGGGAAAACGGAAGAAGTGTCTTTGGAAGAGATAAAGTAGCTGGGGCACACTGATGGGGAGAAAGGGATGGAAGTGGGAGCCGCAGAGGATGGGGAGCAACAGACCGGACTGGGGAGCAAGGGGTGCTAAAGGGATGAGGAGGGGGCTTCTCAAGCACAAACCTGGGTAGAGGAGCCTTGGCTGTGAGTGAGTTGGTACCTAGTTTATATGGGTTTATAATCAATCTATGGAACAAATCAAAAGGAGTACTGATTAAGAGAACCAAGGCAAGCTGGAGAGAAGTCTCTAGCAGAGTGCCATGGGGCTCTGTCCTTAGCTCTTTTAAAACTCCTATCAGGAGCTTGAATGACAACATGATCAATGTTTTCTAGTGTCTTTTCCAGACCTGAGATTCCACTGAGGTACAACTGTGTCTCCCTCCCCCCTTTGCCAACACAACTGATGGGGGCACCAAGAAATCAAGAACCTGCTAAGGGCCACGTGGCTGCCATATGCCAGCTCGTTATCCATTATGCCAAAGTGCCCTTCATTTACCATTTATATATGGGGCACAAAGCTAATAAATTCAACGGCAAATTCCTGATCCAAAAACATGCTGACAAGTTAGATCGATGAGCTGAAGCCAATAAGTTTTCATTTAATACTTTTAGATGTCAGGGCAAACAAATCACCACCATGAGGTCAGACAGCAGTCCATATACACATGGCTCTGATTTCCAAAACAGTCTGGAGTTTTTTAAAGCGCTTCCCTCCCAGTCCTCTGGGTGCAGGTCCCCATGCTACAGCTGATGAGACTCAGCTGCCAAGAGCAGGGCTAGAATCTGAATCCAAGCCTTCTGATGAAGGCCTGCCCTCTCGTCATCAACATCAGGCTGGAGACCTACAAATACTCCCATTGCATCTCAGTGGGCTCTAGCATGCATCCCTCAAACTGAATGACTCCAGATGTCAATGTGGCATCCTTGACTATCACGAGAGTGCAAGGAGACATCAACACGGCAGACAGGGCCACCTCTCTCATTGCAGAGAGCCTCCCTTCTGCTTGGGAGAAGCTAGCTGTCTGACCAGATGGGCTCCCTGCTCTCCCAGCCTTTCCAAAGCATTTTTCTGGCCCCTTTTCTAGGGGAGTGGCTAAATGTTTCTGAATGGCATCAATAATCTAATGAGAAAACAATGGCTCTGTACTTAGCACAGTACCTGGCACATAGTAGGCCCTTTCCCCATTGATAACCCTATTCCAAGCAGTGACTCAGGTAAAGAACCAAGGTTTTATTGTAACATAGTGGGATGGAAGAGGGCCAAGGAGGAGAGAGGTTAGGCTCATTAATTCCAAGTGGCAGAGGACCACAGAAATCTTCTACTGTAAGGCTCACAGTCTTACAAGTGAGTGGGATCCTCAGACTATCCTTAAATTCCTGACACAGAGGAAACACTTGATAATTATCAAATGATCGATTCTATTTTTCTTCTATTAGAAGTAGAACAATTCTTCTGACTCTCAGACTTAAGGACCCACTCCCACATATCAATGTGTTAAGCCTCAACTTTACTCCCTCCTGGCACCACAGACCACATACCCCATTCTATGATTAATACTGCCCAGGTTCTAGGCAGATTTCTTTCTTTCTTTCTCTCTTCCTTCCTGTGTATACATGTACACATACACACACACACACACACACACACGTGTGTGTGCACACACAGATGTATATTTTTAAATTTTACTTTTAATGATGTGAAACCCAAGAAGTTTGTCTTAATGTACTTGCCTCATTAATCACCAAGAGGAAGTGTTTCATTTCTGGACAGGAGCTCTCCCCTTCCCCGATCCCCCCCGCAGCTATTTCATTTCATGAGACTACAGGATCTGAGAGCCAGAGCTAGAAAGGAATCTGGTGGCTATCTTGTCTAAATCTCTCATTGCAGATAGGGGAAAACCGAGGCCCAAGGATTTGTCTGAGTCTTTGGACCAAGTCTGAGTCCGCTTTGCCACTGTCTTCCCTCCCTTGGCCCAGAGTCAGCACCCAAAGGCCACCCTGGGATCGGCTCTTCCAGAAATGCCCGCCACATGACCCCCACAGCACAAGCATGGGCCCTCCAGCTCACCTGAACACCTTCTCCACCGTTCCCCCCCACCCCCAATTTGGGTCTGAAAAGAGAATGGCCCTTCAGAACTAACAAGGAGAAACTCAGATAACCTGGGGCTGATGAGTCCTGGCCAGCTCCTTACACAACCGCTCAAGAGTCTTCTTTTTCTCTTTTGACCTCTGCCTCCCTCGTCAATGGCTCAGCTTAGCCCCAGTATTTATTTCTTTATGTGCATTTGTTAGCAATACCAGGCCAGACAACTGCAGTAATGCACTACTTCCCGTCAATGAGTCCAATGGAAAGAGCCGAGGTCTGCTCTGGGGACAGCTCTCTCCCTTCAGCCCTGAGGACCCGGGCCATGGTAAGACAGTCAACACACTGGGGGCAAAAACATTCATTTGGTGAAATCAAAATTTTTTAAAGAGAGGAAAAAAGCCCAAACATGGGCAGCTCCAAATCTTGAGCGTATAATATAACAACAATAACAATAAAAGCAGCAGAGGCAACAACAATGTGGCTACCATCTTGCTTTTCATTTCATGAAAACGACCTTGGCAGATCGGTAATAAATGTGTACGGACGTGATTACGAGAAAAATAAGAAATACAATTCCTGCTGCTCCAAGTCTGTCTGTGTCTCAGTCACGGAGAGTCTGTGGACGGACTAGAAGCAAATTCAATAGCATTTAGACTAAAATGACTACTCCAGTCACTAGTGAGAAACTACAGCTCGTATTTCTATGGTCCTCAGAGGTAAGAAACACAGATATGATTATTCTTATAGAAATGAGTAAGAAAGGCATTGAGTGACTAAGCCAAAGGCCAAAAGGTGGAAGAATAACCAACTCAAGGCCACAATCAAAGCTCAACTGAAAAAATACCAGTCAAACAGGAAGTGGCCGTGGGCCAGCCTTGGAGCCAGTGAGAGCTGGGTTCAGTGTCTGTCTCTGACACGTTCTGGCGGTACCTCTCACCAATGGCCTGGACTTTTGAAAGTTCTATAGGGAAGAACTGGTACAGAGAGCTTCCTCATTGGGGAAGAACTGGTACAGAGAGCTTCCTCATTGGGGGGACTTATAGTAACAGCTAGCGTCTATATAGCACTTTAAAGTTTGCAAAGCCCAGATAAGTCATCACATTTGGCCCCCATAATAATCCTGAGAGGTAGGTGCTGGTCTAATACACAGCTTATTGATGAGGAAACAGAGGCAAATAGGGAGAAGTGACTGGCCCAGGGTCACACACCCTGACGCCAGGTTCAGTCAGGTCTTCCTGTCTCCAGGCTGGGAGTTCTACCCAGTGTCCACACACTGCCATAAAGACGGAATAAACGTCATAAAGAAATAGCATTTTCTGACTATGCTACCCCAGCAGCCATCCCGCTCTCCTTCGAGCACACTCTCTCTTGCCAAAACCTACTGCTGCCTCCACACCCCTTAAAACTCCCCTGCTCAGTAACACAAATGTTCCAGGAATGGAGGGGAGCCCTAAGCCTTGGCTCTCTCATTTGTGAAATGAAGCCTCTTCCAGTATTAGATGAAATGCCGTGACCCTAAATCTTCTCCTTTCTTTTATTCTAGGGGGATTGTGACCCATGACTTGAACAGTATACAGACTTCCCAGGTGAGGAAGTCCCCTCTACCTGTGTAGGTCAGCACCTTCTTTGCTACTCAGTCTTAGGGAGATAAGGTGACTTTCCAGAGGCCCCTCAGCCAGGATATGTCAGAGGCAGGGCTTTGGCTCGGGCACTCCTGGCTCCCAGGGGCTGCTGGGGCTGTGATTTCATTGGTCTGGAACCTCCCCAGTGAGGAAACCCCCGGATCAGTGCAGGTCAGGCCCTTCTCTGCCACTTTGAGTGGCCCCTTGATGCTCAGCTCCCTAGCTTAAGGCTGAGGGTAAAAAAGGGAAGAAGAGACAAAGCCAAAATTTAAAGCCATAATCAAGTTTCTCTTACATGGTTCAAAGGACTTTCTAGACAGGTTAAGTGGCAGCTTACTACTGCTGGCCACCTGGTTCTTCTTAAAGTTTTCTAAAACACCCCACTGAGATGCCCTTGGGAGTCTCAGTAAACTGGGTCCCAACCAATTCGTAACAATGTTAACCATTCACAGCTTCTTGTGATGGAGGGATCTAATTTTTCTAAAAGGATTACAAGAATATATCATATCAAAACATACAAAAGGCAGGTCTCTTCCCCAGTGCCATTACTTTTAAATGTACAAAAGTATATTTTTGGAAACTCCAGGCCCCATTTTCCAACACATCTCCCAGCTACTCAGAAAGAGGCCTCACTTAATGATTCAACAAATCCCTGGGGCATACCAGCCCCTAACAGTGAGCTCCCAACACCAGCCATCAGACTGGCCACGGCCACTGGTCTCCACCCCAATTCTCTGTTGGGTTCTAGGGGCCTATCAGTGAAAGCCACATTGATACAAAAGTGTCTGAAATGGTTTTCCCCCAACAATGCTGGTTTTCCAAATGCAGCTCTGTCTACCTTTGATCCTTTTGAGCTGTTTATAAACTGAAACACATTACCTGAACTACATTAGGGGGACTTGCTATGGCATGAAAGCCAGGCGTTAATTATTTAGAAAAGTAAGGATTCCTTTTGTCCAATTAGTAAATACCCTCTAATTATCAGTTTACACCTTCAGGGAGGAGGACTGGTAGAGTGCAAAGAATGTTCACTGACTCTGGAATTGGACGATCCAAGTTCAAATGCTGCCTTTCTCTGACCAGGGCCTCCATTTCCTCAACTGTAAAAGGGGCGCTTTAGAGCATTAATATCAAACACAGAGTGCAGACCTTACCACAGTGTCCTGAACCAGATTCAAATGTAATTGGGAAATATTTAATGAAATAAATAAAAATACATTACCACACAGAAAATGTTAACATGTGGTTTTCTGAGCTGACCATGGCCTTCTTTTTTTTTTTACAGGTTTAGTGTCCCCCTTTTTCTACTGCATTTGATAGTGCTGATCTGGATGATTTCCCAAGTTAAAGCAGGGGATTGATCTAGAAGGCTTTCTCAGTTTAATTTCTGAGCCTGCTTCCTTGGGTCTCAGTTTCCTCACCTGTAAATTGAAGGAGTTGGACTAGATGGTCTCTACTTCTATATATTTACATGTTTTAAAGACAAACATATATTTAGACAATTACAATATAGCTCCAACAGAAATATCCCAGCAAAAACATGCATTCTCATATTCGGACACTTGGTGGAATCATCCAAATCCTTTCTTTAAAAAAGATTTTATGGGTACGCATTCTTATCTGCAATTATGCCATGTATAATGGATGCATATATCATCTATAACGTACAGAGAGGTACACATGTACATAACCTATAATGTATAGTCTCCTGTGGCCCCATTAATTTTTCCCCATCTATGTCAGGAATTTCAAACCCAAATTTATGTTCTATAGTCATTATAATAACAACTTGACTCAACTCTCCCAAGACCACATCTTTCATGAAGTGGGAAAATACTCCAAGTGCCTAAGGATCAATCTCATTATACAGTTCCAAGATACAGAGACCATGTGCATGACCCTGAGCAACTCATTCCTGGGACTCAGTTTCCTCATATGCAAAATAATAGGGTTGGACTAGATGCCTCTGAGGTCCCTTCTGGATCCGTATGGTCCTGTCATCTCCCCAACTGCAAACTATGGGGGTTGGACCAGGAGAGCTCTGAGGCTGCTTCAAGCTCTGTAGCTATAATCTCGTGAAATCACTTAACTTCCCTGGGTCTCAGTTTCCCTATTTGTAAAATGAGAGTTGGCCTCGATGGCCTCTGAGGTCCCCTCCAGCTCTAGGTCGATGACCCCACTGTCCTAGGCTCACCAGGCACTTCCTCGTGCCTATCCTGGGTTCTTATGCCTCTTTAGTAATTCCAAATGAACAGTCTGAAGATGAATATTCAGTCAGCCACACACTGCTGTCTCATGCTCTCACACAATAAAACTGCTGGCATTGCTTCAGATCTGTTCGTGTAGATTGGTCCTGATGCTTTCTCTAAAAAAGAAAGCCCTCAAAATTTCCCCAAATTCCCTTTGCAATGGTGTCTTTTGGAACCCAAGTGCTTGAAAATAAGCCCAGCAGGCTGCAGGAAATCCAAGTGCGTCTATTTCTTGGCCCTGGTCAATTTCGACAGAAGCCTGGGCCAACTTTCCTCCCTTTATCACACACACCTGGACTACAGAGGAGGCCTCTTCTAAGCTCTCATCTTTGCCTTCCCCAAAGTCTGGAAGCCCCTCTCCCCTCAGCATTCTGTCTTCCTCCCTGGTCTGGCTCGGGGACGGCTCTGCACTGAAGGTGAAAGTATTTGAAAGCCAGTACTATATACTGTATACACATAGCAATTTGTTACTATGAAAAACCATCTGTTTCTCGGTATTACAATCCTCAGAGGGCAAATTATAGCTAGCGTTCAACATAAAACATCAATTTAAACCATCAACTATTCATAATTTCAATTCTTTATTGGAAACCAAGGACATAAATGTCAGGGAATAAAGCAATATTTCTTTTATTAACTGTTCCATTCATCTGGCTATTAAATAAAACCAGGACCCTAATAAATAGCATTAGCCTTTTACTGACAGCCACACCAAATAGCACTATAATTCTCAGATGTTTTAAAACAACTAAAACTGCATTATTGGAAAAGTTAAGAACTTTAATATATAATAAAATTAAGATTAATATGATCTTAATGCCTTTCAAAACTATTTGTAGTGCCTTCGCATTCAAATATGTTTGTCCTCATATACTTTGTTTTTAATAGCACTCACTCTGTACTAGGAACATAGTGATTTTATGACAAGGTTTGTTGGATGCCAACGACCTCCAGCTACTTTTCAGCAACATCTCTGTTCCCAGAATTGGAAACTACCCCAAAAGATGCCGAATTCCAACTGCCCAAGTGTGACTCTGCTGGCAGAATCCCAAGCACCATGATGGCCAAAAGGCATGTGTAGGTGACTGGGGGAAACATCGATGACTCTCCCAAAATGGATGTGCCAACACTCAGACTTTTCCAGAGCCATTACTTAAAAATGGATTGAACATGACAAGCTCAAAATAATACAGCATATTTGTCCACCATCCTTGGCTAGTCTCTCAATTTGGAGAAATTTATTTTCTATGTCTATAACTTGTCATGGAATTATAATCATGCTATGTACCTGAGGACTTCTTTCCACTTAGCTAATGTGGAGGGGCAAGAATGACTTCACCACATGATGTCTTATTTCAGGGGGTAATTTCACCACAGTATGTGATTTAAACAACAAAAAACTCATCCAATCACAGATTAGAGACTGGAGGCCCATTCATCCCACACTAAGTTTTACAGAAGAGAAAAAGGATGCCCAGAAATTAAATGATTTGTCCCAAATTACATACAAGGACTAAGTGGTCAAGCCAGAATTCAAACCCAGATTCTCTGACTGCCAACCCAGTTCTGTTTCTGCACTAGAAAATGATGCTACTCTATTTTAAAATAAATAAAGTCTACTGAGAAGCTCTGACTTGCTGAAATGGTAGTGCATTTTCCATTTCAGTTGCCTCACAGGAAGGTCATCAAGAAGCTAATGTCTTTTGAGGGGGTTACAGTCCAAAGACCACACTCTTGTCCAAAGGCAGAGACCACTCTAAGAAGGCAGCCATCTCTGTATTTACCTGTGAACTGCTACCTTCATATTCTTACTTCTGGCAGATCTCCTTCCTCTGAAATCCCTGTAAACTCTCTGGATCCTCATCTGTAAATAAGGAGGTGAGACTAGCTGCTCTCAGTCTATAACTCCAGGAGCTGACAATTGATCTAAAGGGTCAGGAGACCATGACCAGCTTTTCATTTGTATTAGGGCCATTTAATGGATGGATATAGATGAGTCTGGGTGACAAGATACTTGAGGTCAGGCATGAAGAGAAAGCCAAAAAGATGCTCCCACACTAATGGGAAAGACAAAGTAGGGAAAGGTAAGGAACACCCAGGCTTTTAGAGAGACTCTTGATCCTGGGAGACTCTTGACAAATATCCTGCCTGTCTGCCTTTAAAAGAGAAATCCCATGAACCCTCAATAGCATTTCTGAGAGCAATGGGGGTAGCAAAAATACTGAGCAAAGAGAGTAATTAATGCACGTCAGTGGCTAAGTCAATAATAAATCTCAGGTTACCTAAATTTTCACTGTTGTTTTATGGATGCCAGGCCTGGAATCAGGAAGATGAGATCAAACCCGGCTTCTGACATTAGCTGTACAGCCATGGGCTAGCTGAGGAACCTCTGTGAGCCTCAGTTTTCTCATCTGCAAAATGGTGACAAGAATACCTCTACAGCCAAGCTCACAAGGCTGTTAGTGAGCCCAAATGAGATAATGCAGGCAAAGTGTTTTGCAGACTTTAAAGCGTGAGGCACATGGCAGTTACTACCTGTTCCCACCAGCCCACAATGTTTCCCTGTGGAAAATAAAATGAAAAGAACTTTGAAGGTTTCTCCCCCCTTCATGCTATTGTTGAAGTTGGGAAAACGTGCAATTGTAACGTGCACTTAGCAAGGAAAGTTTTAAATGAACATGTAAATCACAGCACTTGGCAGACTGAAGAAGTGACAGTGGCAGTGACTGATGGTGTCTCAGGCTACAAGGCAAAGGGAAAAAGGAAAAAATCCAGCAGCGAGACACAGAAGCTGCAGCTTCCCTCAAGCCTGGCCGGCCACTGCCTGGACCTGGGTGTCCAACGGCGCCCTTGTCCTCTCCTCTGTCTCACAGGGCTCAAAGAGATATCATAGAGATCATCCCTGGGCTGGGCCTTTCTCTGCCTACTGCTTTTCCCATTTGGGGTTTTCTTGACAAAGATACTAGAGTGGTTTGCCATCCCCTTCTCTGGCTCATTTGTCAGATTGATGAAACTGAGTTCAACAGAGTGGAGTGACTGGCCCAGGGTCACACGGTGAGATTTGAACTCAGGAAGATGAGTCCTCCTGACTCCAGGCCTGGGGCTCTATCTCCTGCAGCACCTATGTTTACGGTTTCAAAATGAACTACTTCCAAGGTGCATAAGGTAGATAAAATGATAAATTTTTCTAAGTGAATGACAATATTGGGATCCGGGGTCCCCCCACCTGCAAGCTCACTGCAAACATCTTTTGACAGCTATGACTCCTGTGGCAGCTTGTTTATAAAGCCTTACACTGACAAAGTACCTTGGTGGGGTCTGAGGACCTGGGCTCTAATATCAGCTCTGCTCCTTCCTAAAGTCAGCGACCCCAGATAAACGGCTTCCCTTCTCTGGACTCAGCTTCCCTATCTAGAAAATTAAGGGACTGGACTTGGTATCTCTTAGATCCCTCTGACCTCAAAATCCTGTGATTTCTCCATTTTCTACAAGCTCAACCACTGGGTCTATCAATCAACAAATCTTTATTAAACACCTAGAGTGTGCTGAGAGCTGGAAGATACAAAGACAGAAAGGAAAGTCCTTGCCCTTAGGAAGCTCACATTCTATTCATTCTCTAGTCCAAGGCACAAAAAGCATGTGTCCCATCCTTTAGAGGAAGAATCCAAAAGTATGAAGGGGCACCTCTAAGGCCAGACTCTAAGGAGAAGAGATGGGTGAATCCAAATTTGGACTCTTCCTCCTTCCTGGACTGCTCTTCTGTCAACTCCCACACACTCAAAAAGGAGGTGTTGGTCTGGAAGACTGGTTTTCAGAGAGCTCTGGGGAGCCCAGCAGAAAGCACCTAAGACCTTTTCAGAGAGCCCATGAGGTCAAAAGGATTTTCATAATAATACTAAGATGTTTCAATTTCTAATAAGGCCATCCACAAAAACAAAAGCTCCTTGTTGGAGAGGAGCCCTCAATGAATTTTTTTTTGTTTTTGTTTGTTTGTTTTTTGCTTTTTGGAGGGCAGCTGGGGTTTAGTGACTTACCCAAAGTCACATGGCTAGTAAGTGTGCCAAGTGTCTGAGGCCAAATTTGAACTCGGGTCCTCCTGACTCCAGGGCTGGTGCTGTATTCACTGTGCCACCTAGCCATCCCAATGGTTTTTTAAAAGCATAAAGGAATCCAGAGAACCTTGCTTCTAGAACGGTCCCCAAAGCTCCCTCTTGTTTTGTAATTGTATTACATCTAAGGCTATCCAAATGAATAAAAGTAATAGCATTTCTAGAGAATGATTCTATCTGAAGTATAGAAGATCCCCCTTCTTTTTGCAGAAAAGGCAACCTCAAATTTGGGAGTGGCTTCACTGGCCATCTTGTCCACCCTGTGCTTGAGTAAAACATCTGCATCTCCAACAAGATATCGACCATCTGGCTCTGCTTAAAGGATTCCAATGATGTCCAAGTCACTACCTCCCAAAGCATCACCAGTTCAACACTACTAGAAAGTTTTTAATTTTTGCATATTTTCCCCACTTCTCCCCATTCTGGGGTCAAGAATTAAAAAAAAAAACAAATCCTACCTAATCTCTAACCACTTAAAGCCAGCTATCCAGTCTCTTCTTGGCCCCTAAGTCTTTGCTTTGGACCAAATGTCCCAGTTAATTTAACTGATCCTTCTATAGCATGACTGGTCCCCTCACTATCTTGGTCACTCTCCCTCTTCAACTGACTTCTTACTTTCAAAGTCAACTCAAATGGTCACTTATCAACAAAATCTTCCAAGATTGGCACCCTTCCCTCCAAGGTTATTACAACATTCTTCACCACACATACAGTACTTCCACTATCCCCCATCCCCCAGGTCATTTTCCCATGAAACACTGTCTTCTAGCTGATACATATTTGCATCACTGGTTTCTGACCCCAAGCACAGGGCCTTATTTCATTTTATTAGATAAGTTCTACTATCTCTATGCCCTGCTGAGACTTTTTCCATCTCAATTCTTCAATCAACTGGGGGAGCCGTCCCTCCTAGCTTCATGTTATCTGCAAATGCCATCCATTCTTTTCCACTTGAATCATTCATAAAGATATTATGAATAAAAATTATTTCATTCTTTAACATAAACATAACCAATTACATGTGTACATACATGAATAGTGTGTACATATATATGCAACTGTATGACCAGTACTTAGCTCAGAGCAGGCACTTAATAAATGCTCACTGACTGATTCCAAAGAGTCCATGGCAGAGTCCTGTGGCTCCCAACTAGAGACCATGGTCAAACACCACTGTGCGTCACTAGGAATATAAAAAGACCAAGTATTCTATTTGAGAATAGCTTGTAGTCCCATAGCAGCAGCCACCTGCTTGGAATACCACCTGCATTTCCACTCCATCTGCCTTTCCCGGTCTAAGCTCATGGTTCTTCAAACTTCTATTTTGCCAAGATACTGAATTTCCCACACAACATTTACACCCAGAGAATCAGTTAGCCACCTGTCTCTTAAAAGTCAGCCTATGGTTATCTGACTAACACCAAGCAAAACCTTTCTGGACATGTTACAAATTCATGTAATTCATTCAAAATGTAGGGTTCAAACACACTCTACTGGGTCCCTTCCTAGGGAATGCATAATTTTTGTGGCATCTGATGCTCTTTAAATTCAGTCCTTGCAAATATGCATCCCTAATGCAGGTAAGCAACTCTCGGGCATAGGATCATAACCAGGCATTGGCTAACCCTGCCCGAGCTGGGTGAACTCCTCCAATATGCCTGTTAGGCCCCAGCATTAATGTCATGAAGAAAAGAAGCCAAGACGGGCACCTCACTCTCCAGTTGTCACTTCAAACACACTACCATTTGGAAGGAGAGGGACATGGATTCTGAGCTCATGTGCTCTAGAAGGGCGTCCTTCTCCAGAAAATTCCAATGGCCACATGAGGCATCTCGGGAGTTGCAGAAAAGGCCCTGGACCTCCAGAGTTAATTAACTAAGTAAGAGCTTGCGGCACAAAGGACTTAGATAAACCACTGCCAGGACTGCAGCCAACGAGGGAGGGCACAGAGAGAGGTTTCCCAGCTCCTGTCATTTCCTGCCACTCACCTAAGAGAACCAACTTTCTCATCTCTGTTCTGAAGGACTGAAGGGGTCAGATGGTCCACTCTATTGTATACAGGTCTTATTCATGTTTTCTAATCTGGGCACTGCCTAATTTTAGGAATTCCTATCTTTTCAGACCTCCTTGGCCTTTCTGCACACCTGTTATCAAAGCCAGGCTTAGAGTTTGACTCTGTGAATCTGCAATCCCTTTGTTCTGAGAGGGGCCAGGTGCCCCTGATTCTGCTCCCCCTCTGAAATGAGCACTGACCCATGCCCACCACCCATTCTTCCTCTTTCAATAGGAAGATGTTGTTCTTGACTTCTCCCAGGCAGGCCATTAACCAGAAACAAGCCTTTTAGCCTGTCTGCTCTTCGATATTCTAGAGGGAGTGTTGCACATGGTATGGGAAACCAAACTGGAGTCAGGAGATAGGAGTTCAAGTCCTGCCCAGACATCTACTGCTGTGACCTACAGCAAACTCCTTCTGAACCTGAGTCTCCTAATCCATAAATGGGCATAGTTATCACAGCATCTCATAGTGTTGTGATCCAATGAGGCCATCAGTGCCACAACATTTACAAATCACAAAATGCTACGTGACATCTGCTCACACTGCAAATGGCTGGACCCAGGTCTCCCTGCCTCCAAGTGGGCTATTCAGAGGGCTCCTGGCATCAGCAGACTTCCGTTAAAATCTGACGCTTCCTAGCTGTGAGACCCAGGGAGAGTCACTTAACTCTCTGGACCTTCATTTCCTCATCTACCAAATGAGGAGGGTGGGCCCGATGACCTGAGCTCCCTTCCATGACCCCATGAGCTCCTCCCACCTCCCAGCTTGTCCACCCTGAGAGCAGGGTCCAGGTCTAAACAGGGTACAGGGCAGTGGACAGAACAGGCAGCTAATTAACACTCACTGAATGACTCATTTCTATCCTGGGAACAAATCTTCTGACAGCCAAGTCAAGAGAATATATCCTTTCCTTACTGGAGGCATGACAAGACAAGAGAGGACCAAAGTCCAGGCCCACATATTCGTGTATTTATTGCTGGGTCGTCCATGTGACCTGCGATGATTCATGCAGTGTTGGTGACCAGTTTCCGTCTCTGATTTTTCTGTCTTTTGGGGCTGACATTATTCTCCCTAAGTTGCGATCAGAGGACAGTGTGTCTGGAACAAACACGGAATCTGAAATTCTAGCCACTGAGAAGCCAGAGGAAGTGTCTTCTCATCTCCTTGACGCCATCTGATGCTCTTTTCAGCCACAGTGGCTTGGGGTGAGGAGGCCATAGGGAGCAGGCAAGTCTGTGGATAAAGTCTTCGTGAGGATGTCTAGAGAGGTACACAGTCATGTCTGCTTCTCAAATCAATTGTCATAGCAGAAAAGCCGACGGAAGTCGTCTCCTCGTTTCAGGGCGGCTGCTACATGATCACCAAGTCGGAATGACTCTCTGTCACAACTGACCTGGACAGTGTTTTCATCAGTGACCTAAAGGTGAAAAGCTCTGTATCTTATTCCCGACCATTCGAGCTGGCTACTGCCCTCCTTCACTTGATACTAAAAATGAGAGTTGGTTTTAAAGGATTGCTTTTCAGCTCACTGAAATGATGGCTTTCCCGCTTTGGGGGATGTGGGGGACAGAGAAGATTCAGATCATTCCATTTCCTCTTTGTACAGTGCTCCAACCCATCAGCACACAACCTTCATGGGATTTCTGTAAAGCCCAGAAGAGGCTTAAGGTTGCCAGGTGAGGCTTATCCGAGGGCTGCCCTCTCTTCTAGAGCTGGTCTGCTAAAGGCTACAAGACGAGGCCTCAATGACTTGGCCCAGATGGTACTCAAGGACCTCTCCTGTCAGCAGACTACATCTCTCCAAACTCATCTTCTATCCAAACCCCCCCCCCCCAAACAATGGCCGTCTGTCCCGCCCAGGCTACTGGGTCCTGCTTGTTCTCCCCCTTCCATGTTTTGCTTTGTTCTCTCCCCAGTACTGTTCCTCCTGGGTCCTTTACTTCCAGCTGAAAACTTAAGACTCACTCCCCTAGATGGACACCCCTATGGTGGGCCTCCCTGACTCCCTACTTCCTCAGTACTTCTGGGTGTATGGTGTTCCACATAACAATTATATTTCATGAGCACACCTCAGCTCACCAACAAGACTGTGACCTCCAGGAGGCTGGGACTGAGCTTTCCAATGCTCTTGTATTCAGAGGGCCTAGCACAGCACAAGGCTGGGAGCAGGAAAATGGTCATGCCTGCTGATTTCAAGGCTGAGACCGTTTTCATCTCGAATAAGAGGACATATAATGACTTGTTTTGAGCCCAGGGAAAAAGAAGTCCCAGGGAAGACAGAGCTAACATCTCATTCAAAGGGAGCTCTTGCCAAATTTCCTTGGGAGTGCTCGTCCTCTTCCTTCCTGTATCCAGTCCTGTTTTTCAAGGTCCTAGAAGATGTCCTTGATTACTCCAGCCAGCACTGCTATCTCTCTTCTCTGAAGCACACATATTGTCTGGACCACCCACTGAAATCTATAGCTGGACGGGCTGTTGGAAGCCTAGAATCCAACACCCTCATTTTATGGATGGGCAGACTGAGGCCAGGGGCAGGAAAGCAACCTATGAAGGGTTAGGTTCCTGAGCTGGAAAGGGCCCTGGAGTCCTACTCCCTCATCTTATGGGCCAGAAACTGAGGCTAAGACACATGAAGTGACTTGTCCAGGGCTATCCAAAATCGGACTTGCATTATGACTTATTCTCATAAGCATTTGCTTTTTTTCCCTCAGATAAATTTCTTGGAGTCAAGAACCATGTTCTATTCTCTATGCCCTGTACAGTGCTGATAACAGAGGACAGAACCATGACTGGGCTGAGCTAATGGACAAGGGACTGCTGTAGGAGAAGGCAGACCCACAGGGGCATTCTGCAGGATGCGGATGGACAGATGGACAGCATGCTCTGCCCATGATCATGCTAGTGCCCTGATCCAAACTGGGCCAATAAAGGAGGAGGCCACCTCTCAGCTCAATCACCCAACAAACGTTTCTACACAGTCTTCCACGGGCACTGGTCTGGGTTTTTAAGTATCTTTAGACAGTAAAAGACAAAACAAAAAGTGCCAAACTACAATTGGTACAATAATGTTCCTTTTCCCAGTGTAAGGAAAGTAGGAAAGCTTGGTAAAGAGTCTCCCAGCTCCATGAGCCAGCCAGCAGCAGCACGCCAACCTTGATAAGGCTGGGGTAAGTCATGTCTAACTATGTGGCCTCTGAGGTCCCTTCTGGGTCGACATCCAAGATTCTGTGACCCATTTCTTGGACTCTCCTGGTGAATCTCCGGAGAATGCCATTTAAATCAAGACCTGAAGTAACACTACCTGGGATTAAAACAAACAAAACTGCACACATACAATCAAAATGCTCCAACTACTGTAAAGTTGTGTGTGAAGGAATAAATTCACATCGTTAGCTTCTGAAGACCCCTTACACATCTTTTCAAAAAGTCTGGTACCCATTCATCCCCTCCATGGAGTCCCAGCTCATCTCCAGATGTGGTTTCATTAAGTAATTAAGCTAATAGAATGTGTTTGTAGTCTCTGCAGTTTAGAGAGGCCCAAGCAAAGCAAAATAGCTTATTTTTCCTCAACAGTTATAAACCATCATTTGAGAACCTTTGTATTCTATTAACACTGTACTAAAATGACCTGTGTAAAACAAACCAAGCTTTTAAAAGCTTCGCAAACTTGTCCCGTGGATTTTCTTCCAGTGAAGACTAAATCCAAATTGGCAGCTGCAATCAGGCTCATTGTAGTGTTTTGGGAGCTTTCAAAGCTTGGTTAGTCTTTGCAAAAGATGCTTGGCTTAGTCATAAATGTATAAAACTAAAAAAGATGCAAAATAATTCCCCTTAATGAAGCCTTCCCAGAGGGTCTTTCTGTGTGTGGGAACAGAAGAGAGACAACTGACTTAGAGTCAGGAGACAAGAGTCTGAGTCTGGGCCTGGGTCCCTAAACCTAGATGCTGTGTGACCTTGGGTGAGTCCTTTCTGTAAACTATAGTTTCCTCATCTGTTAAATAAGGAAGAAAATAATATTTGTATTACTAGACTTGCAGGGTCATTATGGGGCTGATCTCCCTGAAAATAAGGGAGGTCAGACTAGGTGGTCTCTGAGGCTCCTTCCAGCTCTAGATCCAGCAATCTGGGACCCCAGGCCACAGAATCTGACCCCCTCCTTTCACAAAGAAGGGACTCAGGTCCAGAGAAATAATGGTACTGGCCCAGTGTCTCACAGGCTGCAACCATCATAGGTGGGACTGGAATCCAAAGAACTGGAATAAAGATACTGTGCGAGGTTGTGCTGGGTAACAGACCAAACACACGCCAGGTCTGAACAAATCTGGATTGGGAAAGGAGAATCTGAAAGAGCACTGCCAAGAGCCAAAAGCGAAACTCAGACTCAGGATCCAGCGTCCAGGTCAGAAGTCTAAAAGACCAAGTAGGCAGCTGTGGAAAGCGGCCTTCGGGGAAGGACTTCGGCTTCCTTTTATGAGAAGCAGGGAGCTGGGCTGACAGGCACAGCAGGGAGGCCCCAGAGAGCACACCTGGCAGCCGAGGCATCACCACAAATAGGGCCTACCAGGAAGCCAATGCCCAGGCCCTCAGAACGCAGTGCCAGGCATCCAGCTGGGGCTCGGTCAGTGTTAACAGCAGAGGCAGCTACTCCCAGTGAAGAGGATGGCGGCCCAGGGCTCAAGAGGCCCACAGGTCATGCCACTTCCTCTATGAACTAGGTCTGACCCTGGGTCACCCATTTGGCCCTGACTTTGGCCTAGACTATGAAGGACTGGGCTCTATGAACCTTCTGAAGGTTCCTCCCAAACTGATGGTTTCACAGCAATGATGACAACCTGTACACAGCTAAGCTTTAGATACACTCACCTATCTTTAGCCAATCTATCTCTTCAAGCTCAAAACCAGACCCTACACAATTATAATGGCCCAATGAGGCAATCTGAGAAGGCATCTCTCCCCTCTTTTGTGCAGAAGTAGGGGGAGGGGACCATGAATGTGGGACACTGCGTATAACGCTAGACTTTCTGGTGATGCTTGTGATGCTTTTGTGGTTTTGTGATGTTCGCTAAACCCACGCTTTCTACCCTCCTCTGTTATGCTTTGTTATAAAGAACTGCAATCTCAATGGGCTATAATGACAAAAACTGGTAATGTAAAAACAAAAGACATCAACAAAATTTATTTTAAAAGGAAAAAAATATTTCAATATGAAAATTTCACCTGAATTTTTGGAAATACAACATAAACTGGTGTATGAAAGAGTGGAAAGACTGTGTAGCCCAAGGAACTAGGTCTAATCCTACTCTAACAACTAGTACCAAATCCTTGACCAATACTGCTCTCCGTGGACCTCAGTTTCCTCCTCTGAAAAATGAGGAAATTGAACAAGGTGGCCTCCCAGGTCTTTATTAGCTCTACAACTATGGCCTCTGATCTGAGAAGACAGGTTTGCTTTGAACAGATCTACATAATAACTATTCAGGGGGTTGGATCTTTGTCTCCATTGCCCCACATAGACTTACAAACACCAAATGATACCTGGATTTGTTCATTCCTGAACTATAAAACCCTAGTCAAGGTCTACAAAAATATTTATGACCTTCACAGACTGGTGAGTAAGTTTTTTGGGAGGCTCTGCTACCTCATGAGGTGGTGAAAGCATTTGGTTTGGTGATGTGTGTCTTAATACAAAATGTCAGATAGCCACCTGTAAATGGAGACAAATAGGCTATAGACAGAAGGAAGCAAAAATAACACTGGAGAGAGAAAAAAAAATAACACGCAAACAGATGAGAGTAAAAACTGGAACAATGTCTGCAGTAACTTCCAGAAATACACTGGGGAGAAAATTGTCACTTTAGCCACTTTCCAGCTTCAGCCAGAACTGCAGTCACCTCACAGGAGGTGGAGAAAAAGAAAAGAAAGGAAGGAGCTATGAGCCATCTGTTCCCCTCCTCACTGGCCATACCGAGGAGGAAGCAGGAATGGCAGAGCTGAGAGGCCCGTACACCTAATGACAACGCAATCACCCACACCTATGTGGGATTTGTCACGGACTGCCCAATTGTACAGTCACAGGCCCCATGCCTAACGTGCTCCATTTAAAATTGATGAGACCATAGACTGCCTCCTCCTAGGGGACCTAAACACCAAAGGAATGTTGTGACAGTTACGGAGAGCATACACATGAGAAGACAATTCTAGGGCTCTTAGGAGAAGAAATGCTTCATAAGCCTAAGCCAGGCCTCGAGGCCACATGTGGTTTTCTATGTCCTTGGGTGCAGTCTTTTGACTGAGTCCAGGTTTTACAGAACAAAGCCCTGAATTAAAGGGATTTGCTCTGTACAGTCTGTATTCAGCCAAAGGCCACACTTGAGGGCCTAGAGGGACACCTGTGGCCTCAGGGTCGTATGTTCCTCACTCCTGCTATAAACTATTCTCCAAAGGATAAGTAGCCAATAATCAAGGAAATTAAGTTTCCACAACGTTTTTAAAACTATCAAAGCATTAGAAAACACACACCAAATCACAACAGAAACAATAATAAAGAAGAAATAAAAATTGAAACTGCTGAAGTTTTACCTATACCCATTGAACTGGGGAGATGACAAAATGTTGGAAGAGCTGTGGGAAGACAGGCCCATGAATACACTGTGAGTAGGCCTTAGATTAGTCTAACTATTCCAGTTATCAATCTGGAACTAGGTAAGAAGTGCCACTAAATGGTCCCTAACAGTTACTAGTGGGCTTACAAGGAAATCAAAGACAGACACACACCACACACTTACAGCAATTCTCTGTGTGGCAGCAAAGAAAGGGAAATGAACTAGGTGCTCCTCAATGGAAAGATGGATGAAAAAAGACTGTTCTATGAACGCCATGGAATATTACTGTGCACTAAGAATGGAGAGGAGGCATTCTGAGAAAGGGAAGGTGTAGAGGAGAGGTCCAAATGCTACTGGACTAGGGGCAACACAAGGAGAAAGTGGAGGGGGGGAGGAGGGAGCCTTTCTTAAAACCATATAACAGATCCATAAAAAGATACCCCCGAGGGAAGAGCCAAGATGGTGGCATAGAAGCAGGAAAACTCTGTGAGCCCCCCATCACCACCTCAAATACCTATAAAATATGACCCTAAACAAATTTTAGAGCTACAGAACCCACAAAGAGACAGAGAAAAACAAATCTCCCGCTGAAAGCAGCCTGGCAGGCTGACAGGAAGGGTCCATTGCAGCACATTGGGAGCTGAGCCCAGCCCCCAGGGAGCCTGTGGTTTTACCCCAGGGCAGACCCAACTAGTAGCATCCAGAGCAGACTTCAGGAAAGTGAATCACCACCAGCTGTGGTGGTTTCCAGACTTATTAACCCATAAATGCCAAAGACAAAGTAAAAGGTCAGTGTGGAACTCTGTCGGAACTGGGGGGAGTGGGGGAGGACAGAGGAGTGTGGTCTGGCCCCTGTCCCCCCCCACCCCCGCCCCAGTCTGGCTCCACCTTGAGAAGTGGCGGAGATTCCAGCTGCAGAATGGATGCTTCAGAGCTCCTGGCCTGCTGATCCTAGGGGGACCAAGTGACCACTCTGAGGGGTAGCTCTTGCTTTAACATGCTTGGATCTGGATCACTATCTTAGGTAGAGGTCCTAGGTTGTGTGGCCAGTGTGCCAGAGCCAGTGGAGGCTTCTGAAAGGGCACCCAACTAATAGCTCCCGCAGCTGAGAAAACCCTAGCAATTTGGGACAAAATTCCCCATTCTGGAAGCAGAGTTCTACTGTGGCAAAAAGCTCAAAAGTCAAGTAATTGAGTGGCAACATGAGCAAGCAAAGGAAACAAAGCAAGCAGAGAAGTCAAACCTTAGATTGATTTTTTGGGGACAAAAAGGATCAAAGCATGGAATGAGAGGATGACAATGAGGTCAGAACTCCTGCACCAAAAGCTTCCAAGAAAAATATGAGCTGGTTACAGGCCACAGAGGAGCTTAAGAAGTATTTTGAAAACCAAATAAGAGAAGTATAGGAAAAATTGGGAAGAGAAATGAGAATGATGCAAGAAAATAACAAAAAGTCAACAACATGACTGAAGAAAACACCCTAAACAACAGAATAACTCAAATGGCAAAAGAGGCTCAAAAAGCTAATAAGGAAAAGAATGCCTTAAAAAGCTGAATTTGCCAGATGTAAAAGGAATTTCAAAAACTCACTGAAGAGAATAATTCCTTCAGAGTTAGACTGGAGCAAATGGAAGCTAATGAACTGATGAGAAATCAAGATACTATTAAACAGATCCAAAAGAATGAAAAAATAGAAGGCAATGTGAAATATCTCACTGGAACAACCACTAACATGGAAAATAGATCCAGGAGAGATAACTTAAAAATTATTGGACTATCTGAAAGCCACAATCATAAAAAGAACCTAGAAATTATCCTTCAAGAAATTATCAAGCAAAATTTCCCTGATGTTTTAGAATCAGCGGGCAAAACAGAAATTGAAAGAATCCACCATCACCTCTTAAAAAAGATCCCAAGGGGGCGGCTAGATGGCGCAGTGAGTAGAGCATCGGCCCTGGAGTCAGAAGGACCTGAGTTTGGATCCGGCCTCAGACACTTAACCCACACAAACAAAAATCTAGCCGTGTGACCTTGGGCAAGTTACTTAACCCCAATTGCCCTCCAAAAAGGCAAAAAAAAAAAGACCCTAAAAAGAAAACTCCTAGAAATATTATAGCCAGGTTCTGGAGTTCCTAGATCAAAGAGAAAATATTTTAGGCAGCCAAGAAGAAATAATTCGAATATTGTGGAAACACAATCAGGATAACACAGGATCTAGTAGCTTCTACATTAAGATTGAAGGACTTGGAATATGATATTCTGGAGGTCAAAGAGCTAGGATTAAAACCCAGAATCACCTATCCAGCAAATCCCCTGTTTCAGGGGAAAATATGGTCACATTCAATGAAACCGAGGACTTTCAAGCATTCTTGATGAAAAAACCACAAATGAATAGAAAATCTGACATTCAAATACAAGAAGCAAGAGAAGCATGAGAAGGTAAACAGGGAAAAGAAATCATAAGGAACTTATCAAAGTTGAACTATTTTCATTCCTCCATGGAAAAATGATAATTGTAAAACTGATGAAACTTTTCTCAGTGTGAGGATAGCTGAAGGGAATATAAATGTGTGTGAATATGTATATGCATATGTAAACATACATATATATGTCTATATAGGAGGATATATGTGCATACGGATACATGTGAGTGTGTGTATATATGTGTACAGGTATACATAGACAGAGGGCACAGGATCAATGGAATAGGAAGGGATGACACTTAAAAGGTGAAATTGACAGGTGAGAGAGGAATACAATGAGAGGAGATGGGGAGAGACAGAATGGGGTAAACTACCTCATATAGAAGAGGAAAAGCAGGAAGGTGAAAGGGAATGAGTCAACCTTACTCTCACTGAATTTGACTTAAGGAAGGAATAACATACACACTAAATTGGGTATCTTGCCCTACAGGAAAGTAGGGGAGAAGGGGATAAGAGGGGGGATGATGGAGGGGAGGGCACGTTGGGGGGGAGGGTAGTTAGACGCATACACTTTTGAAATGGACAGGGTCAAAGTAGAAAATAGAACAAGTGGGAAGACAGGATAGGATGGAGGGAAATATAGTCAGTCTTCCATAATATATCCACTATGGAAATGTTTTGCATAACTACTCTTTGGAGACCCCAGATTCTGAGTGGCCTCCTGGGGCAGTGATCCAGAGAGAAGAGTATAAAGGGGGCAGGATAATCCTAGGCTCTTCAGGAAAGACTGTCCAGAAGGCTTCTCAAAGTTCAGAGCTCCCATAAGCATACTTTTGTGATCTATTCAATGCTGCCCATCCCGAAGAGCAGAGACATGGAAGGGCGCAGAGAAATGGACGTCGGATTCAGAGCTCCCTCTCAACCAAAGTCCTTGTGGGTCATTCCTCCCTCCCTGCAGGTCTGAGAGACTAAGTGTGAGGGACTATAATCGGGGATCCTTCCCACCTCTCCCGTTCTGGGATCCTCTGGTTCTGTCTTTCACTTGTTTAGATGCTGGGACAAAGCTCTTTTCAAGCACATTCCTAATGCAGAACACAGTTTAGCAGGCAGTGGAAAGAAGCTGAGAGCTTCTCCTTGGAGTCGGGAAATTTATAAGGAGAAAAGAAAGCACTGATGAATTTTCCTGGGCATTTCTTTAAAAGGGTAAAGGTTTCTTTGATCACATACCCCTTCCTATGTGACTTTCTAAAAGTCACTTAAGCTTCCCAAGCCTCTGTTTCCTCCACTGTCAGGTGAAGGGGTGGGGCCAGACTCTGGCTCCAGAACATGGTCCTATGATTCCTCCCACCAAGGCCCTTCTTAATTCTATGGCAACAAGCAAAATAATCAAATACTTTAAAGTTTCTAAAAATTCGTATTGGTTTTAGACTGGACTTGCCTCCTGGGGAAGATAACTATTCACTGGGCAACAAGCATAAACAACTGCCTTAATTCCGTTGTAAGACTGGGGAAACCGTGCTAGGCCTTCCTGCCTCGCTGGGATTGCTATGCACAGAAACGTGAGCAATTGTGGAGGGGAATATTCACCAGACTCTATTAACATAATAGATATCGTCTGTGCATGTCTGCAGATTGTAAACAATAACACAAGTGGGTGAAATGGAAAGTAAATGACATAATTAGATATCTTCAGCATCGACACATTAAACAAAATACCTACCAAACCAACACACTGGATGCATGCATTCTACCTTCAGTCAAGACTTTCTTTTTTCAATCAAGGCCTAATTTGATCATCTGGAAACGAAAGCAGATCCCCAAGAGCAGAGAGGACTCTGGGCCCAGCGTGGGGCCGGGGGGCTTGGGAATGCTCGCAGGGCATCTGTACAACTGGAGCCTCGCTTCCACCCCAAGCCTTAAAGCCGTGTTTGAAACAGGATGAAAGGTAAATAATCAGGATTAAAATGGTGAAATGAATCCATTTGTCTCTTCACTTCTCCAGACAGCTAAATCATCTCTGGGCTGCTTTCCTGTGTCAGGAGGGGGTTTGGTTACCTTGACAAATGTGAGTAATCGCTACCTTGCACAGAGAGAGCTCTCTGAGGGCTGCAAAATGCTTTGCAAATGTTATCTCAATGGATCCAACAACCGTGAGGTAACCCCTGTTATTATTACGGATGAGGAAACTGAGGCAAACAGAGGTTAACTGACATGCCCAGGGTACCACAGCTAGTCAGTGTCTAAGAGGAGATCTGAGCTCGGGCCTTCCTGCTTCCAGGCAGGGCTGCCCTAATCTGCTCACCTGAACAACACAAATGGTTTACAATTTCAGTAGCATGAGAAATTTGGCCTTGGGGAGGGCAGCGGGGTAGAGGGAAGGGTGAAGCCAGGAAGACTACATTCTGACTGAAAATCTAGGGTTCCAGGAATGTGGAGTCTTGGGTCTAGAATTCAAATTCTGGCAGCCACTCAGCACTCCAACGGGACGTCGGGAAAACTCCTGGAGCTATCTGGGACTTCATTTCCTCACCCACAAAAGAAGAGGATGTCACCTGGGCATCCCGGGGCCTGTCTCTGCCAGCCCCAGAGCTGTGAGGCTCAGTGTAAGCCATGAGCTACCTGCCCTGCTCAATGTGGGCGTGGCTGACCACAGAAGGCAGTGGGACCGGCCTTACCTGGCTGCTGGGAGGCTCACAGCATCTCTGGGCCAAGGGGTGGCTGGGGGGGGGGGCGCCACAGTGCACAGAGCACGGGACCTGAGGCAGGCACAGCACCACTGTCTGCCTCAGTGCTCTCATCTGTAGAATGGGAATGACAACAGACCCTGCATCCCAAGGCTGTTTGTGAAGATCGAATGAGATAGTATCTGTAAGGTGCTTGGCAAACCCTGCCTCCATTCTTGTGGGGGGAGGGGCCTTAAAATCTTCCCCCCTGGGCCCCTACCCCACCATCTTATAAATGTGGAAACTGAGGCCCAGAAGGATCAAGTGAAACCATGGATATAATTCATTAATTGCAATCCACAGAGCAGCCATTAAGTCCCTGCTATGATCCAGACGCTAGAGACACAAATGTGAGGCAGGAAAGCAGCGCCCCTTTTTCTGTTGGCCCAAGACTCTCTTTCACCCCAATCACTGTCCCTACCCCCCAAAACAAGAGGAAACAAAACACATGATGACAGAGCATGAAAGAGAAAAATGGGAAATCTCTGGGAATCCGTAAAAGACAGAACAAGAGGAGCCCAAGAGTTAATGACGCAGGTCTCGGGTGGAAGAGGCTCCTAACTCAGGCAGTCATAAAACGCTCTTTAAAATGAGTTTAAAAGGATTTTGTTATAATAAAGCAACAGTACCAATTTAAGGAGTCTTGGTGGCATTAAAGTCTATTAAAACAGCATACGCGTTCCCTCTGTTAAAAGAACAGTGGTGGGCTGAAAACCATTGCAAAACAAATCTGGTTATAGCCCTATAAACAGCAAGTCACGTCTCAGAGCTTAAAAGGGTCCACAGGTTGCACCATGTTCAGACGCGGAACATGTGTGTGATGAAATTCTGAACAGAAAGACATTTTCCCATTAATTAGGCAAAGAAAACCACACCCAGCCCAATCACACAGGAACAAACAGGAAAGGAAAGAATTCATTTCTTCTGAAAAAACAACACACAATAAAATTAAAAGCAAGGTGCTCCACCCTCAAAAGAATCCATTTCAGCAGAGATAATTAGAGATGTTATGCAGACATGGTCTGGGGCACATTTTTTCCAAAATACAGTAGAAAGAGAATAATCCAGGCTAGGTTTTTCTACAAACACCCCCAATCAAAATGGTGACCATTGGATCACTACCAGAGCTAGAAGTAATGAATGGAAAATGCTAACTGATAAGACCTTTCTTTCTTAAACTATATAAAATAGGGCAGAGAGTAATTTTGTTTTACATAGTAAATCAAATAATTTCATGTTCAAGAAAGAAAGTTCTGGCACTGACAGAAAAGAACCAAGTATGACTCAACTTCAGAAACACCAATCATGTATATGTATCTTTACTATTTATTCCTCCTTCATCCACCTTCAGTGCTTTATGGGTATTTGCTAGGTAATAACACTGGATAACATTTAAAGTGAGCTTAAGAAGGTATGGTTCTGACAAGCCTGTGAGGTAGGCTGTAGAAATATCATAGAATTTATAGAAGAGGAAACTGTAGTTCAGAGAAACATATCCTATCTCTCCAGTAACATTGGGGCCATCAGTTGGGGCAGGGGAGGCCTTCAGAGGCCAGATAAAGCAACCACTCTGCTTTTACAAACAAGGAAAGGGGCTCTGAGTTGTCTGACTGCCTCCTGGATGTTCCAAACCTGGATGTCTTGAAAACATAACAAACACAACTTGTCCCAAACAAAATTCGTTATCTTGCTCCCTTCCTCTCTCATTTTGAGGGAGAGGACAGACACACACACACCATTCTACCTCTAGCCTCTGAGAAACATCCTCACCTTTGCACCAAAGAATCCTCTCTTCCTTCAAGACCAAGCTTAAACACAGCCTTCGGTCTGCCAGTGCCCGCCCTCCACTTCTGCCAGGCTGATATCCATCCAGATGTGTTTCCCTGGATGAAAGGGAAGCTTCCTGAGAGCAGGGCTGTGGGGTCTGAGTGCCCAGCACTGTGTATAGACCTGGATGTGGCCTCTGCTGTGTGCCCTGGGGCGATTCGTTAAAAGCATCACCAGGCTTCCTCATGGGTAAGACAGAGCTCAGGATGGCACCTCCCTCCCAAGGCTGTTGTGAACATCAAATGAGATCCCATTTGCAAAGCTCTCTAGAAATGCCAATTATCTGGAGGAGGAGGAGGAGGAGGAAGAGGAGGATGACAAAGATGTGCTTAGAACATGCCTGATCGTCCAAGGTGACAGAGGCACTGAGTAGCACATGGGGATCAACTGGAGGGATCCTAAAGAGGCTATCGAGTCCCACCCATTCATTTCACAGAAGAAACTCAGACCTAGGGAGATTAAGTGACTTGTCCAAAGTCATAAAGTAAACATAAGAGGCAGGATTTGACTCCAGGTCCTTGGACCCCAGAGTCAGTCCTTTTCTTTACTAAATAAAATTATTCTATAATTGCACCTCTCCATGAGGCAGAAGGGAATACTGATGGCACCAAAGGGAAATGGGAATCCTGGAAAAGGACATCTCATTGCTGACGCTGAAAGTGCCAGGCTGAAGCAAATCAGAACCCAAGACCCACTGGTCTGAGAGTTTCCTGAGTTTCTGCCATGTCAAATGCAGAATGCTTCCTTTGCCTCTATACACAGAAGCTGCGAAGAGGCAAGGGCTCGGATTTCCACTTAGAAACAGCTGCTCTCTCTTCTCTTTGACCTTGGAATCAAGACTTTCCACATCTAAGATTGCTCCATGATGGAGGATAACACATGCTGGTGACCCCTTCCCGGACCAGCCAACTCCCTTCATTCCGTCACTCACATATGCCAATGACTGACCCAGGGCACCAGCTTCATTGGGAGGTAAGTCTGATGCTGACCTCAGAGCTTCTGGTGGCAGACCGGGAAGCCCCAATCATACAGGGTGGTGCTGCTTGCAAGTCCATTTGGAAACATGGCCGGGATGGGGGGAGGAGGCTTCTGGCATGGTGAAGCAAGAGAAAAGGGGGGAAAGCTATTGGTCAGGGGGGCACTGAGGCTCAGGAGTCAGCAGATCTTCTGATGATCACTGACCTTCGATGAGTGACTGCCTTCTTGATCTATGTAGCCTTCCTCCTCTATAGGCTAAGGGGTGGCCAAGAGGGTCTCTGAGGCCCCTTCCAGCTCCAAGGCTATGATCCTGTGATAATCTTCTCCACAAGATGAGCCAGTCTTAGAGACAAGGGAACAGGAAAAGTTAATCTGCCCTAAGAGCTAGTTAATTCTGACTATATGCTGGGTACTAGGAACACAAAATACAAAATAAAACCATCCCTTCACCCCAGGGCCTTACAATAGTGATAACATCTCCTTAGCTGGCTGATAGGAGATAACCGGAATGGGGTGAGCTGAGCTGGAGGCACCAGGATCTGGGAGTACCTGGAAAGGCCTGGTCACACCGAGGATGATGATGAGGAGGAGGAAGAACTTGAATGGATGGATGGTGGTGACAGAAGTCCCAGCTCTGACACTGACACCTAAGGGGCTCTGGGCCAGTCACCTCAATGAGCTTCCCTTTCTCCATCTCTAAATGAGGGAACATTTAGATTTATTTTACATTATTACCTACTTCATCCTCTAAGGTTTGGGCATGTTACCCTTTCTGTGGCTCCTCACATACAACACTCATCTCCCACCTCCAGGCCTTTGCCCAAGCTGTATACTCTGCCTAGAATATACTCCCTCATCACCTTTTCTTTCTACTGCCTCTCAAAGATCAGCTTGAGCTCTCCTTTACAGACCCCTCCAGGTGCTGAGTTCCTCTGTCTCTACAAAGTAACCCAGAATTATTGTTTACTTACCGACAATACAGACGTCACTGATCTGGATAGAGACTAAAAGCAGAGTGAGTCAAACTACGGTAGAATAATAATGCTCCTCTCCCCAGTACCGGGAATACAGGGTGGGCAGGTGAGAAGAGCAGCAGACCTCCCTCTGCCAGGCAGTGACAGCATGGAGAGCTCAGGAAGCATGGGGGCAAGCCAGGCCTGACTGCAGGCAGCTCCGGGGCATCTGCTTCCCAACTGGGAAGAAAGGAGACCCCGTAGAACACTAAGTGCTAACGAACGGCCCCTCACTGAGCCATGGCATGGAAAGGCCACCCAGCCAGAGGAGAGCACAGGCTCAGCACGCTTCCCAGACTCCTCCCAGGCCACGCCGGTCTGCTGGCCATAAGTCAGGAAGAAGCAGCAGCTCCTGAGGTTTACTTGTATTTCTTTTGTAGCTGAGCTAAGCAAACATCCCAAGTCAAATCAGTGTCCCACTTAATTGGGTCTCTAGGTTCACTCTCTTAGGAAAAAGGAGTCCAGCTCAGACTCCAGGTAGATACTGTTCCTACCAAAAAGCACCAGTGTTAGACCTGGCCAAGGAGCTTCTGTTCTACTGAGAAGACAACATGCTTGTGTATCTGCATGTAGAACACCCCAGAAGGAGGTACGGTAGACAGAGAAGCAACAGCATCTGGGGGAGGGTCAGGGATGGTCAGGTTCCAAAAACGTGGATTCAAATCCCAGCCCAATAACTAACAACTAGCTGTGAAACTACAGGAAGCCACGACCTTTCTAAGCCTCAGTTTCCCCCTCTCTAAGGAGATAATATCTGCACTACAAAATTTCATGTGGCAGTTGTGAGGAAACCACTTTTAGAAGCATAAGTCTTTATTTCTGTACTATCATTCATTTCATCAGCCATTCAGTTCTTTCTTCCAGCCATTGCTATTTGTGACCCAACAGGAGAAGGTACCTGGCCAGTGTGTGTTGTTTAAGCCAGAGTCACAGAAGCAGTTCAACCCCCAATTTCCTTACACAAAACTATCACACAGGAAAGAACTTGGAGTTGACACCAATCCCATGTAAGGGGGGCCCAGTAGGCCCCTCTTTATTGTCTCTGACCAGACTACAACCAACTCGGCTTAGTGAGACTCAAGATATTTCAAGGGTCTCTCCCGGCCTCTGGCCTTTCTGACTATATGTGATGGGCAGGTCACTGTTTCGCACTAACCTAGTGAACTGATTAGAGAACCATCGAGATGGAGATACCAAGCTTGGCAGGCCCACCTGAAAGAGAATGAGAACTCTCTGTCGTAAGGCCTCAGCTAATCATAGCCTTTAAAAATATGGAAGGTGATCTCATGTACTAAGTCACTTTATGATTTTCTGGATGAGAAAACACCTAGGAAATATGCAAGAAATATTTTTTTCCTTTTAACAAATTCCTTTTTACAGAAAACTATCAATTATCAAACCAAAAGTGTATTGAATGCTTTACATTGCACCAAGTTAAGTGACAGGCAGTTTTATTTTTTTGGGGGGGGGGGAGGCGGGGAGGAGGGAGAAGAATATTATATTTTTCCTCTTAAGGATGAGTCATAGCTTGCAAACATCATCAATAAGTGAGTCACAGTAGGGGAGAAGAGGAAATGGTTCAGAAGAAAGAGACAGGGTGACTCCCAGAACCGCAGATGTGAATTCCAACAGAGTTGACTCAACTTCCCCAATCCATTGGTGCTTAATCAATGAAACACCATCCACACAGAGGTTCGTCATATACCAGAGGGCTGTCCCATGTCTTGTGCATGGTCTGCTCAAATGGCATTAGCCCAACTTAAGAGTCAAGTCTTCTTTCAACAACTCCTCATAGCCAGAATCATTACTCGGTTGTGAAATCATCCACACAAGAGGTGCCAACATCAAACTTTGATGATTATTGTCACTGCTCTAACAAGGCTCTCCTGGTCCATCACAAACTGCTGCGCCTGTGGTCCTCTGATCTCTTTCTGCCCCTCACCATCCCAATTAAGTCATGCAAAGTATTATAAAAAAGAGGCAAAATGGAAATCTTAAGCCCTTTGAGCTAAAATGATTAAGGAAACAGTTCGACCAGGGATATGCAGGGTGACAAAGACAAGCAGTCCAAGTCCTGACTAAACAATGAGTAACTTCTTCCTCTAACTACAAAGACCCCAAAGGGGGCAAACACCCTAATCAGGTCTCCTCTACAACCCTGCCCAAGGGTTAATCTGCAGGTCTGCCCAGAGGGCAGCACTGGGAAATGCCTCCCAATCCTCCTCAAAGAAGGTTTGTCACCACACACAACCACTCGACAGACTCCGCTGGAGTCTCCGCTCCTCGCTGGAATTGGGTCTGTAAAATGCTGCTTGGACAAAGAGGACCAAGCCCAAAGGAAAGGACAAAAACCAAACCATCCATCCACAGCCTCCTCTACCAATTTTTAAACTGTTAGTGTGGGGCAGTGCAAAGGAGCCAAGCCTCAGAATGTCCTCATTCCAGGCACGTCTGCTCCCACCTGTGCCTCTGCCCTGGCTGAGGGCAGGCTGGGAACGGCCACTCCCGGCAGGGGTGGGAGGTTCACAAGTGGGGTACAGGGCGCGTGCTGTCAGACTTTTTCAATCTCCTGATCAGTTGTGCTTATGCTTTCTCCCTTTAACAGTGCTACTATTGGTTATACAGAATGGCTCTCAGAGGCAGGAAAGGTTGGTGGGAGAAATTCTGGGCAAGTTCGAGAAAGAAAAGACATGACTGAAACCTTATTAAATGAACACATGCCAGCCACAGCACACACTGGCTGAGAGGGCACTGGCAGATCTGATGCAGCCTCCTCATCTCTAAAATAAGCGTAATGACCATGAACCACTCTGGAGAGGAGAGCCAGGAGGACCAGCAGACCATCTCAGGGCGGCCACAACCTGTTCCTTCAACTTTCCAGGGCTAGGTCAATGCTGTTTTCATTGCCACAAAACTAATGACAAGTAAGTTCAAGAAAAAATCTACAAAAAGGAAAATACTTATCTGAGAAAACCCTTTTGCAGTTTTCTCTAAATCTCCTTCTCCAAGAGCGTGTCTGCCATAAGAAGTCTCTCTAGGGCTCAGAGGGAAGACTTTGCTCAAGGGATCATGGCAGACATGGTTTTTCCATTTAAGAAACATAATTGAAATCCATTTAGAAAAAGCTCAAGCCCAACATCATGAGGCCATGTTCACAACACCAAAATTACGGATGAGTATCACCAGCTAGGAGAGTCAGAAAAGTCAGAACCTGCCACTCCAAATGAGCAGAAACTGTGAAATGGGCATTGCTGACAATGGGAATATAGTAATTGGGGTTGATTTCTTGGCGTTTGGCCCAATCTGACTGATGAGCAAATGTCCTGCAAGTTAATTATAGCTCTGTTAACAGAGTGGGAATGCTCAGCAGTGACGCAGAGATAAAACTCAGCACAGGTTTCTGGAAATGAAGCAACCTTGGAATGTTGTGGCTGGAGATTGGGAGCAACAGAATTATTCCCAATTAATTTCTTAAGCAGCGTCCATGAAGAAAGTGCCCCTGTTTATCTGGACGGTGTCAGCCAGTCCACAGAGCTGCCCAACTTTCACAACATCATCCATTCTGCTATGTGATGGCTCTTTCAGTACCCAGACATGGTGAGGCTGCAGTTTAAAGTGATTCCTTCCCCCTTTCTTCTAGAACTCAAATTAAATGATTCCTTGACAATGGATGGGACCTACAATTACGGATTGATTCAGTGCCCTACTTCCTTCAGGGCTTCACAGAGGTCCAGGATTGTGGTCAGGGCCAGAGGAGCCGGAGAGGCCATCAAGCCCAACCTCTCCACTCCACATTGAGGAAACCGAGACTCAGAGAGGTCCTGACTCACTCCCATCCCATCCAAAACATCACTGTACGATTTAAATTCAAGGGAGAAAAATTAAGAAAGCCTTCAATGCCACTGTCTTCCTAAGCAGGGTACAGTGGAAAGCATGCTGCACTTGGAGTCAGAGGACCTGAGTTCAAATCCCAGTTCCGCCATCTCCTATTGTATGACCTTGGGCAGGTCATTTAGCATGGTGTTAGAAGACCTGAGTTCAAATCACTTATCCTGTATGACTTTGGCCTCAATTTCCCCATGTGTAAAGATAAGGTGGCTGGAATAGATGTATTCTAAGGCCCAATGCTTTTGAATTGGAGGTGGCAGGCTCAACGTCCTCTCATGAGGTGCTTACTATGTGATTTTGGGAAAACCAAGGCCTCCGTTTCCTCATTTGTAAAACGGCTGAGCTAGACCAGGTGACTTAGAGGTTCGCTACCAGCTCTAAATCCATGAGTCCATGGAACAACACACAAAAAAACTACGACATTCTAAAGCTCCATTGTTTTGTTTAACTGCCTGAGTCATGGACCTACAGATTTACAGGGAGAACATTTCAAGGAAGGGCCATTCTGAAGCAGTGAGCCCGGTTTCCATCAAAACTTCAAGTGCATCTGTCTTGAGCAAGTCAAAATGGGAAGCAAATCATGTAGCAATTTCTGGTTCTTCCATCCCATGACTTGTTCCAAACACTCGGACCTAATCACTAAGCTGGAGTCACTCAGAGTTCTTCTTGAAGACGGATTACACATGAAAGCCTCAGCCCCTAGAAAGGCACCAGCTACAAACAGCCTTGAAGGTCAACGAATCCAACCTCCTCATTTTACAGATGGGGAAACTGAGAGGTTGAAGTGACTTGTCCAGGCCCACCCAGTTGTCTACAGTAGGATCTGACTCCAAACCCAAGTGCTTACCCACCACACCATGCTGTCTCTGGATCTTCAACATCCACAGAGAAGACAAATGATGTGATTCAGGCCCCAGTCTGGAGGACAACATAGCTGGAATGGGTTCTCCTATTCTCGAGTCCTAAACCCCAAGAGAATGACATTCAAACTCAGGACTAGGTGGATCCTGGGCAATGGTAGCTATCCCCACCCCACACACCAGAACTCTTAATGGCTGTTTAGAGGGGGTGGGGGAGGGTGGGGGCAGAGGGCCTGCCAGCTGTTTTCTGCTTGCTGTCTGATCAGAAAAGGCTTACTTTTAACAGGTTATCTCACTGCACTATAGCTGGGCCATGAAGAATCAAAGTCTATGTGTAATGCAGCTTCCAAAAAAATCCATTCTAATTCTGTATGATTACAGCAACTTCGACTGTATCTTCAGAAATTAAATGTTATAAAACCAAAAGGGTATAAACAAGCTCTCACCCTTCCTTGCAGAGGTGGCGGCCCAGCGGTGTGGACTGTCACATATGCCATCAGGCTGTATAGATGCTTTGAACAATTTTGTTAGAAAGGTTTTGGGGTTCCCCGCCTTTTTTATTCTTTATTCAAGGGGATTACTTTCTGGAGAAGGAGGGATGCAGGGACATATTGAGAGAAGATGACCAAAAAAAAAAAGACATCAATAAAAATTTTTTTTTAATTTGTAGAAAATTAAGACTCATTACTCCTACTGAAAATTTCTATGATTAATATGAACCCATTTTTTCCAATTCACTGCTTGTCCTAAATTCCACGCTCCTATGACCAACCCTTAACAAGCCTCCTTGCTATATAACATGTTTATATTTAACATTTTTATCTGCTCCTTAAAACACCGAACTGGTTCTATTTAAAAGAAAACTAAGGCTGTATGTTAGTGTCCAAAAAGGATTTTAATTTTGTCATTTCAGAAGGGGGTGGAGGTCAAATATTTTCTACAATAATAACAATCTTGTAAAAAAAAAAAAAAACAAAATCCAACTACTAAAGTCTTGAGAACCATCAGCAACGTGAAGGCCAGCCCCCACTGGGGGCACCGAGGATGGGAGGAGCCGCCTCCTAACACTGGTGTGTTAGGGACCCAGGGCCACGCTGGACACAGCTAAAGAAAAACCAGTTATGCTTGACTTGACTCGCTTGTTATAAAAGTTTGGCTTTTCATTTTTCCCTATTGGGTGGGGAGGTAGAAGGAAAAAAATGTTTCTTAATTGGAAATAAAATAAAACTCTTCCCTTAAATTAAGGTCAACTTAGAGTGCCTGACATGGAGTTTTAAGGTTTACAAAGTATTTTCTTCACATCAACCCTGTGAAGGTGGTGACATAAGCATTATTTTTCCTATTTTCTCAGTAAGACAACTGGGACCATTCTAAAGGCAGAGAGGGGAATCAGCCAGTGATGACAGCACTGGGGACCACGGTCAGCAAGTCAGAGAGGCCGGGGCTTCAAAGGGCATCTCATCTAACCCCCCTCGTTTTACAGATGGAGGAGCCCGCACTCCAGAGACAGAATTCTTGACTCTGTCACCCCTAGACACTCCAGTCTCCTGCCAGCTGTTTGGTTTGGTGCCTTGAACAATCGGCCAACGAGCACTTTATTAAGAGCCTACTAAGTGATGGCGGTCACTGTGCCAGGCTCTAGGGGATACAAATGGAACAACCCCTACTCTCAAGTAGCCCACATTCCATCAGGGGAGACAAGACACCATCCTCATGACAAGCACATTCAGAAGAAATGGGAACGTAATTCACCAAGGCTTTGATAACTGAGAGTCTAAGACACACCTCCTTGAACTGGGCCTCCTGGAACGAGGATTCAATACCCTTGGTTCCATTTCACTTACTCCAGGAAAGCTCATCTTGGGCCCAGGTGTCTGAGTGAAAGATACCAATTTTCCTCCCTGGGAGTTTTCCTGTATCTGCCATGATGCTCCACCCAGGTGAGCTTTGGGAGTAGTCCTTTCTCCCTGAGTCATGTAGCTTTGGAAGCTCTCCAGCCAAAGATCAGACCTGCAATCCCCTAAAAAGGCAAGTGAGTGGGGCCACTATGGTGGAAGCACCTTTTTCTCCACCTACTAAAACAAAAACCAGGTAGGTTTCAGTCCAAATGGAAAGAGACAAACTGTGCTAGGAAAGCAAGGCCTACCGACAGCTTTGCTTACCCCACAGTCACACCAACTAAATAAAATGACTATGGGGTTAGGGTTTCTATTTTATTTTTTTCCAAAGCAAGATGACCAAGTTTTTCTAGCCCGTATTTGATCAAGCTATTCTTTCTTCCCTTCCGTCTTTTTCTGGATTACCCATCAACTCTGGGATTTCACAAGGCAGAATGACCTCCTATCATTAAGCACATTTTTCCTTCAGCCCCAATGTGTCCGAAAGCTTAAGTGAGGTAATTAAGAACTCAACGTTTTTTCCAATAATCTGTTGACTTGTTAATATCACAAAGGCATCCGAGCCTGAGCTGGGACCCCAGCGAGAATAGAAGCTGCCCCCGATCAGGAATGCCAGGGAAGAGAAGCCACAGGGTGAGTCCCTTGGCCTGGATTATCAGAAGAATAATTGGCAATTTGCATGCTCAGCAAGGAAGAAAAGAACCTGCTAATAAAGTTAATTTGAATTAGTGGGCCCCATTTAATACTTTATTTCCTGAGTGTTTGGTAGGAGAGCAGGATGTACGCAGGAACGGTCACAGTTTCTCCTGGCTTCCTTGTCTGTCTCTGCACTCCTCACAGCAAGCACACAGTAGGTCTGCAATAAATGCTTGTTAATTCATTAGTGGACATGCTGCTTCCCCCAGGAGACTGGAAGCTTCTCGAGGTCAGGGCTAAGCCCTTCACCTTGGTCTCTGTACCCCTGCTGCCTAGCACAGTGTCTGTGTGCATTACACACAGTAGGTCTGTCATAAATGCTTCATGATTGACGAGGAACTGTTCCAAGAGAGCTGCTCACCTCAGAGGCCTGGGTGGGAGGAAGGAGTCCTCATCCCTGCCCGGCAAACATCTGTACTCTGCAGGTTAGGACTAGAGCACTTTCCTTTTCTTCCCAATTAAAGGGAAAGTAAAGCAGAATTGCAAACTCTTATCCCTCACCCCCTCCTCTGAAGGGGAGCCCCGGGCTCTAGGACCCTGCTGGCTCCCCAGGGCTGTCAGAACTGGAGGCCTGGGCTGGAACTCAGGCTTGGATTGATCAGAACAAGCTGCTACGGATGCTGCCTGCTTCCATGGAAACCGAGGTCAGACTGGCAAAAACAGGCGAGGGCTAGGAGAGTCACCTGCTTCCACAAAGCCTTCGAGGCTCCCCCTTTTCCTGACTCTGAAAATCGACAAGAACAAACAGATCCATGCCATGAGAGCCCACAAATCTAAGGAGCAGGGACTCCTGAACCCTGGCACACGGGCCCTGCCTGCATGGCACTGACAAGATGCAGGCCCAGAGGGTCGCTCCAGGCCCCTCTGAGCCCACGTGGCCTGCCGGGCCTTGGGCAAGGCCCTCGGACACCCTGGATGGCCTAGGGATGGCTCCCAGACACGCGCCCCAGGACCCATCTACACACCCGAAAAGACTGCTCCTCAACCCACCTCAGGGTCCTCATCTCTAAAATGAGGGGCCTCTGCAGTCCCTTCCCACTCCAGGTGGTCTCGCTCCTTTCCGGAGCTGGGCCTTCCTCGAACTGTCTTCAATTTTCAACACTGCTCAAAAGAGCTTTCGAATTCCCACTAAAGACACCTCCTGCCACTGGATCAAAATTAATCTTGTAAGTTTCCCAAGATCACCGATCTGAAAGAAAAACACCGTAATTTAGGCTTCCACTGCAAGCACACCCTGTATTCAGACACCAATTCAATAATCAGAGATATGGCATCCTAAAGAAAAACATCTGGCTCACTATTTAAAATTCCCCCTACACAGCCCACTGGCACAGCACTCCTGGGAGGGAGGGAAGGGACGAAGGCAAGAAGGAAGACAGTAAGAGTCCCAGGAAGACTTCGAAGTGCTCTAGATACAAGGGAGGCCCACCCTCGAGGTCATCAGAAGAAACGGCCACTAAATACTCCTTGACTGACCTATGTGCACAGGGTTTCCCTCAAGACACTGTAAGCTTCTTGAGGGCAACCCTTTCCCTTCCTCCCTCCCCCCTCCCCTTTCCTGCTCCATCTCTCCTTCTTCCCCCTCCTCCTTTCCCCCTGCCTTTTTCTGTCCCCACCTCCCTCCTCTCTCCCCCCTCTCCTCTTCTTCCCTCTCTCTTTCTGTTCTCCCCTCCCCCCCTCTCCCCCCTCTCCATCCTCCATCTCCTCTGAAGTACTCTCACAGTGGAGATATGAACATACTATTATAAATAGGGAAAATTACACTTCTTTTGTACCCCTCGTAGAAGGGCTGGGCACAATGAACTCTCACTAATTGGCTCCAAACGAGGTTCTCTGCTTGAGTTAGCCCAGAAGCTCGGCTCCCCCCACTCTCTCTGCACCGGCCTTGCCTGTCCCTGTGCTTGCCCCATCTGGGCTGCAGAGGCCCAGATCCAGGGCCCATCACTTGGTCTCTATCCCACAGGTCAAGCACAGTCCTCCAGGGTGCACTGGGTGTGACTCCACTCAGTGGCAGCTTCATCATCGGAGTAAAAGGGTCTGGCAAAGCAAAGTGAAGTGGCTGGACCCAGACTGCTCAGTGGTTGGAATCCAGAGGACGGGGAGGAGGGAATTAAATCAAGACTGATTCTTTTTATTTAAAGAACAAGAGTGGCAGTAAAAGAGAGGGCAGGAACAAATACACTGTCTGGAGTCAGAGGCTTTGGGTTCAGATCTTGCCTCAGTTACTAAGAGCCCAGGTGACCTTGTACAAGTTGCTTCACTTCCACCCCTCGATAACACTCCTGCACCAGCCCAGAATCCTGCAGGGGCCCTGGCACACAGCATTCACCATTCTTGACCTCTCTCCAGCTCTCATAGAAGGAGAGGGCTCTCTCTGGTCCTTCTCCCTACACAAGGCCCAATAAGCTGGGGTGTAAACAGGCCTAAGGAACACAAGGGACCCCAGGGCTGTTTGATCCCAACTTGGGATCAAACTTGGGGCTGTCTCCCTTGCCCTTCTCCATTTGTCCAGCTTCCATCCCATCATGGACTCCTCAGAAGGACCCTTTTGTAGGGTGGGATGGAAGCGTGGGGAAGGGGCACCGGGCAGGGGTGTCTGGAGTCTTATAAAGGTCATTCACCACTGGAGGGTGCCTGCCTAAGGAAGATGCAGACTTTAAATCTACCTAAAAGGTCTTAACAAGGGAGCCTCTCCCAGGCCCTTGGAGCAAGGCCCTTGGGCTGGTGGTCCTGTCGTCTCCTCCCCACTCCCCCACCCCAGGCTGAGAGCTCCTTGGGGCAGCTGCTGTGTTTGCCTTCATCAGTGCCCTGGGGGCTTAGCATGGTGACTGGCACAGAGGGAGAGTTTAAGTTTAAGGTATGCTTGCTGACTGACTAAACAATGTTCTTATGGAAATACAGATACACTTGTGGTGTCCTTTAGCAAATGACCAAAAAGGAACAAACTCATCAAAAATTAGTATCTCTAAGCTAACTTTCAGAACTCCTAATATTAATTCATGTTTAGAGGGAGCATGGCCTGGTGGGCAGGGAGCTGGGAAGGGAGTAAAGAAGAGCAGGGCTCAAGATCTGCCTGTGACACATGCTGGCCCAATGGCCTTGGCCTATGGTTTTACTTCTGCCCCAGGGAGCCTTCCAAGGCAGAGGCACTGTGGACAGAGCTGTGAGCCTCCAGGAGGCAGCGAGACCCGAGTTCAAAACGAGTCTCAGACACTTAGTGGCTGTGTGACTGTGGGCCTCTGCCTGCCTCAGTTTCCTCGTCTGTAAAATGGGGATGATAAATAGCCCCTCTCTCCCAGGGTGACAGTTGTCATATCGTGCTTTGCATACCTTAAAGTGCTATGTAAATGACAGGTACTGTCATTAATGTTGCTATCTGTGCTGATAGGAATCTCCAGGAGGTCCCTGCACTGATGAGAAAGGGCTTCTCTCTTACACAGTAGGCTTCTAGTGAGTGCATTAGCTCAGAAGCACAGCCAGCATTTCGGCTAACAATTCTTTCCATATCCTCTTTAGGGGAGCAGAGGAATTCTGCGCTGGCAGGCTAAGTTAGGTCAAGTCTTCATCCGGCCCCCAGGGAGGTAAGCCCAGCTCAGATACAGGGCGAACATTTCAGAGGACTGTGTAGAGCTTGCAACAGGGCCCAAGGCAAGTCTGGACTGACAGTGACACATCCATCATTTCTCAGGCCTCCTTCAGCACCAAAGCTGAGGGGGCTTCATGGAGGGATGCTGGGCCAAGGCCTAGAAAAGTCTGCTGAGAAGCCAGGAGCGTTCACTCAGCTAACCAGACACACCAAATCTCAACTGATTATGGGGGAAGAAACTTCTACACGCCGTGATAAATGTTTTCTCTTTGCTTGTCTCTATCCAAAGTCATGTCTTACACGTAACCATGTTTCAATAGACTCCACAGCAGCAAAATTATACATTAAATAAAAATATTAATTTATTGACAGAAGCCACTGATTTAAACAAGTCCAGATAACCAAATGAGTCTATGTTCATGAGAAATCCGAACAGCTCTTCCACTGATATAACTGTAATTATTATAATACCTCCTTCAGCTCAGATAATGTTTAAATGGAGCTATTTTACCAAGGGAAAAAAACATCATTTTTGAAACATGTAGTTTTTAAAAAGTGTCAGAGGTAAGCATCTTTGTACTGACCTCAGTCTTTCATTTCTAGTTCTGAAAAATAATTCAAGTAATGGAAAAATATGGCTTATGAATCATCCTTTCCCATTGCCTTTATAACTAAAATAGCTCATATAGATTCTATAGGTTGGCAGAAGAGAAACATCCCTGAAACAAAAACATTTGAAAGTGTTTTTAATATACAAAGTATAGACAAGGCCTCCATTCCATTTACAGTGATTGAAGGGGGAGAAGAGAGGAAGGCAGCCTGCAAATCTTTTAGAGGTTCCTTCCAAAGCCAACACTATATAATTTCCAAAGCTCTGGAATCTATTGTATAAAAACACAAATTTCTATCACCTTAACAACAGGGTTATATGAATTTAACAACATTACCCTCTTTCTCCTACACAAAGTTTAATCATTTAAAAAAAATCTATTTCTTAGAGCTAGGGCACAATGAATTGCAGATATAAACCTAATGCTTCACGTTCTGGAGAAGGAAAACTGACTCCAATTTCTAAACAAATTCAACTTGGTATGAAAATAAAAAAAAAGAAGTTAAAGTTCTACTTAATTGTGAACACCAACAAAAGCTTGGGATTTTAAGTTTTTAGAAAGGCCTTCGGAGTCCCTGGAATTGTGCCTGCCAACTCAAACACCTACTATGAATTTAGTAATGGGTTATACAAACATAAATTACAAAGCCAGACGTTTTAAAAGGAAAAAAAGGTGATTTATTGTCATGCTGGAGACACGGCAGGATAGACGCACAATTTCAGTTTTCCATATATTCATCAACACTGCAGATGTCTTAATGCAAAAAGAATTTTAAAATAGAAATTACTCTCAACTCCTCAAGCTCACACAAATCAGTTCGTTTACTTAAAGAGAGGGTTACCAAGGGACATGTTTCTTACAAGTATTACCCAAAAAAATTAATACCTAGAGAAACTTTTTCCCCAATCTAGTTTCAGCTATAAATGATTAAAAAAAAAAAAAAGCAAAACAAAACCGCAGACAGTTGTTGTCTCAGAATTTCCCAAAAGAAAATGGAGGAAAAGATGAATATACATTGTGCAAGTCATCCCCACCCCCTCTTTTATAAATAGAAACAATAAAGGCAGCAGCAATGGCACCTAACTTGGATTTCCTCTCATTGGTGCCGCTACCAATTTTTATTTATTCTAATATATCAAAGTTCTTTTTTATTTTCATTTGTTCTTGGAGCTTGGAGGAGAAAGCTTACACACTGCAAAAAGCACAGAATCTGCCTGGTATCACGACAACCAAAATGTGAAGGCTGGTACTTTTTGTGCCAAAGTCAAGTCTCAATCCCTCTGGGCTAGGAAATGAGAATTAAATTAAAGTGATCTTCTCCATCCTCCTTCTGACGCCGAATCCTACAATATTCACAAGTTTCTATTGTTAGTCACTATTCCTAAAGAAATTATTTGTGGCAGAAATGGCAGCCACAATTTTAATGGGGGAAAAACCTTTTGCTTGACCTCTTAAGGCCTGGAGGGGGTGGGGGAGCTCTATTTTTAACAAAGAAAGGAAAAACTAGCCTGTTGGTCTTCCACTAAGAAAAAGAGAGAAAGTTTAAAAGGAAAAGCTAACCCATTGGTCTTCAACTAAGAAAAAAAGGGAGAAAGTTTAAAAGGAGGTAGAAAAGGTTATGTTCATTTCTTTTTGGCTAAAGGAAATTCCTAACACATATCAAGAGAGAAAAAAAGGCTCTTCTTTCTTCCATTTTCTTTTGGTCCCAATGGCCTTGGCCAAGAGGGCCACATACTACCTCAGCAGAATAAAGTGATTTCAAAACCATTTGGCCAAGAGAGGCCACATGTTTGGAACTGCAGAGGTCCAAAACAACATTATCACATCCTTGCCATGCAGAATGTCTCCCCAGAGAGGGCCGATTCATACCATTTGGGCTATTGTCAGTTTGATGATGTGAACACACCTGACCCCAAGGAAACAGACTGAGACCAGCACCATATTTCAGGCAAACCAAACAGCCAATAGACAGTAATGGCTTTAAGCTACTAGTGACCCGAGTCAAAAATGAAGGCCCACTTAATCTTTCGAAGGAAACTGTCAATGTTAGTTGGCCCAACAGCTGAACCCTTCTCCTGATCTTAATCACAGGCACCTATGATAACAGAGAGGTTTTTTATGTCTGACTTCAGACCAAGATTATCAATCCTTCAATTCTGACTATTTTTATCCACATAATGAAGCACTAAGTCTAGCAAATGCTGCGTTCAAGATTCCCTTCAGGCAGGGAACCAAAATATCACATTCCTTTGAAGTCTTCAGAATTTATGGAAATATGAAAGCCAAGGTATTGCCAGAAACAAAATGGTTTTTTTTTGGTTTGGGTGTTTGTGTACATGGTTCCATAGACACATTCAAATTCATGCTTCTACATTTCCACAGTTAAAAGATTACATCAAATCCTTTTGTTTTTAATACTAGGGTATGGCAACCTGGATGTGTTCAATCAAGCTAGCAAATAATTCATTCAAGCAAACCAAAAGCTAAAAATGTCTCCATTTTTATTACTCATAAATTTCTTGTTAGTAAAAATTCCAATAACCTGGAAAATTAAAACCTCCAAGGGGCTGAAAAGTAAACAGATATATAAAAACAGTCCTCAAATAGGTAAAAATGTGAATAAAGTTTTAGGGAGAGGGCCTTAATGGTGCTAACCCCCCCCCAAAAAAGAAAGAAAACATCTCTCTGCATTCTTCAAATCAGAATGCCTGGGGAACCACTGACCTAGAAACATACCTTTTTTCTTATTAAAATGTAAACAGTTCATCTCTAATGCAAATGTAGAGCTTTGGAAGATCCTGGCACCCAGCAAACATCTACCTATGCTATACTGCTATCCACAGTGCACTCTCTTGCCAGAGCCCCCCTGGAGCTGCTGCTTCTGCTTCTGTCACCAAACCAGGTGAAGGAAGCCTGAGCCCCTGCTTGGCCCCAGCCTGGACCACGAGAGTTCTCAGTCGAGAACTCGAGGAAGTATTTCCCCACAAACTACAGCATCCACTGCCTCATGCAGAGCTGAGACAGTCTGCTTAAGAGCTGATTTGGGGCTTTTATGATGGTGTAATATGGTGAAGCTGGGTGGCGACTGAGCAAAGTGGGTAAGCTGAAATTGTGACTTAGTATGTGTGCCCCTCTTAAGATGGATCCTCTAAAGTGGGGGTCAGCTTAAAAGGCAGACTATGATTAAAGTTTCCAAACTAAAAAAAAAACAAAAACAAACAACTCCCCCACTGACGTGTTCGTTGCTGTAGTGCTGACAGTCAGTCAATAAGCATTCATTAAGCACCTACTGTATGCCAGGCACTGTGCTCAGCACTGGGGATACAAAAAAGGCCAAAGACAGGCCTGGCCCTCAGGTACAAACACCTACAGGCAGGATGAACTGGGGGGCCCAAGCAAGGAGGGAGCACGTTCTAGGCACGGGCCACCACAGAAGATACTGGAGGGCCCTGCTTTAACACAGAAGGTCGGTGTGATGCGATCTCAGACTCTTTGGGGAGGGGGACAACACCAAGGAGGCTAGAAAGGCAGAAAGGAGCCAGGTTTGGGAGGTCTCCAGTGTCCAAAGGAAATTGATTTTATATTTGATTCTGGTGGTGATAGGAGACCTAAGAAAAGTCACTGGCAGCTCAGTAGGAATTTGGTCAGGATGTCTACCAAAGTGGCACATGGGCCATGGCAGCACTGGACACATGGCAGGGCACACGCAGTCACAGGGCGTGAGGAGGTGGGCACAGCACAATGTCCAGCTTCACAGCCCCCAGTGACCTCTCTGGCCCAGCTGAGCCCCTTCTCTTGATACATGACGGACAGAGGGGGCTCTCCATGGATGGTCCCGTCTCTGGGTGGTGGGAAAGCCACCTCCTGATCCCCAGGGCCAGCACCTCTCTCCCTAGAGCAAACTGCTTCCGACGCCATGAGGCAAAAGTGCAGCTGGGAGAATTATTGAGCTCTGTATTAGGCTCTGGGAAGCAAGTCTATCCAGGGATTTTTTTCAAGAACCTCCCTGTGTGTGCATGTGTGTGTGTGCATATGCATGTGTATGCACTCCGAGTGTGGTCCTAGTTAGAGCTAATGCTCAACACAGTAGGGAGGGAGTACACTTTCAATTCTCTGACTGTATTTTGGCTGATTGACTGAAGTCATACATTTCATACTCCAAGAGGAAAATAGGTTTTCTGGTTATTTCTTTTGCAATGAATATTTAACATCAACCAGTTCAACACAAAACACCCCCATCTGAAAAGACAGCATAAATCTGTTTACAATGGAGCTTAAGTAAATTCAGTGATTAAGTTAGGAAATATCTGTGTATCTATGTGCTTCTAAAAAATCTCGTTGTACTAACTTGCTGAATAATTGGAAAGATATTCACTGTCCATGATTGGGCCATGCCACTATAAAATAAACACTACTTTCCAGATTAGTTTACAAATTCAACACAAATTTCAATAAAATTTCCCAAACTATACCTATAGGACTAAGCTAAACCTAAAAAAAAAAAAAAAAAGACAATTTAAAGGAACAAAAGTTTAGAACCTTAAGGAAAAGAAGGAAAAAGAAGGAATGATATGAGCTGCCATCAAGATGATTTGGTAATGGCTGAAAGAGAGGCAAGTGGAAAAGCAGAACAGAAATAAAAGCAATAACTGCTGGGCGTGGCGTGTCTCTACAAATGCAAGAAGGTGAGATTTACTGGGGAAAGGCTCTTTTTTAAGAGAACTCAGAAAAGCACACAGCAGCTTTGAGGCTAGAACAACGTATCACATGCCCCAATAAACCCCAAAAGGGAAAGCACCCTGAATATGAAAGATCATGTCATAAAAAATTAGGAGAGAAAGGCAGGCCCTTCCACACAATAGGCACCTAACAGATTCTTATTGACTGACTCTGGGTAAGGGAAGAATTCTTAACACAGGATACGGCAGGTCATAAAGACAAAATAGATACATTTGATGATATAAAATTACAAAGCTTTGGCACAAATAAAATCAGTGAAAAGAAACGAGGAAGAGAAACAGTGAATAGGAAAAATATTTTGTCAAATTCACTGCAGAAAACATGAACACTAAGACACAAAGTTATCAGCACAAATACATAAGACCTAGAGCCACGAGATATGGTCAAGGGATAGGAGAGGTTTTCAGGAGAATTTCAAGCTGTAAATAATCATTAGCAAGAAGGCAAAGTCCAAGCTCAAGCTTGAAAACACAATGAAAATACCTCACCCCAAGGAAATGAAGAGAGAAAAAAAAGACAGATGGCACCTGGGCCTGGGGAAGCCAGGCACATTCATCTACTCTAGGGCAGGGGCACCATGAATGGTCCGGCTATTCTGAACTCGGACGTGGCATGCCACAAAAAGGGACCCCTGCCCTCTGACACCTTCAGAGGTCCGAGTTCACAGGTTCACAGTCCTGTCTCTGCCTCCATCATGACCCCATCTCTCCACCCTGGATGGAACCCTCATTCTCTGGCCACAACTGTCACATCGCCATCCAAACTCCTGACTTGTTGGAATGAATGGTATGACTGTGGTAACAAGATCTAGCCTGTGGCATCTGCAAAAACAATGCCTGAAGAAATATGGAGAGAGGGCTACTCATTGCTTTTGTAGATCATGAGCTTCCTGCCATTTATTTAGGAAATCCACAAGTTCAACACAAAACAAAACAAAACACCATGTGGTTTACCAAGAATCAGAATCCTCTACCTTCAAAGGTCCCTTAACTGTCCTCGTGGATTTGAGGAACTCAGCAGAGACATTAAATGAATGGTCCACACATGGGGTAAGGCATTCTACATTAGAATCCAAGTCTAATTCCTTGACTTGTATCCACCTGAAATAGCAGCTGGGGCTCCTCAGGCACAGTAGGGGGGCTTCCTCCAGAGCTCAGCCCTGGAAGGGACACATGATCCCCAAGGCCACCAAACTCAGTGAACTCTGCCTTGAGATCTGTTCTATCTTCCTACTGCCCTGCCTCTGGCCTAGAAACCTCACTCCTATTCACATGGTGCCTCATTACTGATCTTTCTACTACTGCCCAAGAGGAAAAGCTTCCCTTCCACTGTCCTTGAGGTCCAATGAAACAGGCTCCCCTTTATTCACTCTTGGGCTCAGCCAAAGTGGACTGGTAGCTGTTCCTCACTCACATTGTTCCATCTCCTACCTCCCTGTCTTTGCACTGGTTGTCTCTCATGCCTAGAGCATTCCCAGCTCACCTCTTCCTGAAATCCCTTGTTTTTCTCCTTCTACATGGAGCCTTTGCTGATAATACTCCCAGATGCTAGTGCCCTCTTGCCTCTTGTTTGTGTAGGTATGTGTACACACGTGTACACACACACACACACACACACACACACACACACACACACACACACACACACCCTGCTACAACAGAATGGCAGCTCCATGAGGGCAGTCCTTTCATTTAAGTCCACATCTCCCCAACATGGGCCTGGACCACAAGATACATTTAATAAATGCTTATTTAGACCTAGTGTTCCCTATTTTACTAATCCCTCCCTCTTTCCACAACCCACCTAACCCTCCTCTCAAGGCATCCCAAGCATTGCATGTAAAAACAGGATTCAGACAAGGGGTCCAGGCTTCCAAGAATCTCAGCCCCTCCTAGACCTCAGCCCTTCCTGGTCTGCACAGCCTCCCAGGCCAATTTGTTCTCCCCTGTAATAAGGCCAGTTTCCATCTAACTGGTCTCTCCTGGAGGGCCTTGTCACACGACTAGTAACAAGTGAGCTTCTTACATCATCTCTGCCCAACTCGAATTCAGGAGCCTTCCAGGCTGGTTCCCCTCAATCCTCCCCCCTCCCCCTCCCCCTCCCTCTGGTTAAGCATCAGTCCTTTCAGGCTGGTTAGTCTGCCACACTGGCAAGCTTCCACCCATACAGAGCTGAATCATCCTCAGATCCAATTCCTCCCAGCGGATTAAGGCATGGGATCATTCTCTTACTCAAGCAAAAACCCTCTCATGCAACAAAGATACTACAGCCTCCATCTATCAACAAACACCGCTTTGGCACCTACTATGTGCCACACACTAGGAATGTGAACAGATTCTACCAATGATGGTCTGAGGGAGTGGCCTGGGGCACTTGGGAGGAGCCGTTACTCCTCTCACTCATCTAAGGTCACAAAGACAGTATGTGTTAGAGGAAAGCCGGAACTCTTCCCTCCCCCCCAAAAATGATCTAAGTTCTGTATCCACTACTGGAAACTATTTCTCAATGCCCTACAAAATTCCACATTCTTGGTGCAAACCTACCCCCCCACCACCAGTGACACTGAGATGAAAGAGGAAAAAAAGAACGAAAACTCTGACCCAATCTGTGATCATGGACCACTTTCAGAAAACTTGTTATGCCTGCATGGAAGTGGCCGCCCTACCAAGGAAGCTGCCACTTTCACTTTATGAATTTTGAAAAGTGGTACATGCAAATATTCGGCCAAGTTTCTGATTAGTCCTTAAAGGAGTGAGTCTTCTGATTCTCTGCTCTCCACCTCACATGTAGAAATTCACAAGAGAAACGTGTATCTTTCATCAGCATCCGCAGCAATAACAAACAAAGTTATGGGGTTTTTAATTCTAAAAACTGTCACTTAGAGACTTAGACCACGCACAGGCACAAATGGCCCTTATTAGCAGGTAAAATCTGCACAGGCTATTTTTATCTAATCACTTCAGCCTCCTCTAATTCCATTAGCCAATTATTCATTTGTAGGATCATTCCTCTGCTACACTTAGTGCCACTTAAAATAGCCCTTCTTAAATCTAGGCCTCTTAATGTCCTGTCCAGTCCTAGAGGTGGAAGGGGAAAAGATGGCACCCCCAACTCTCCACTACTGACCGAGGAGCCTGAGGACACACCATCAGTGCCAACTGGACCTGGATGGGAACTGGGGCCAATACCACACAGAGGCAGGGAGGAAAGTTCTAATCCCAGCTTCACCACTTACTTGACACGTAACTTTGGAAAAGTAGCTTAGAGAATGAGGATGTCTGAAAGAAGGAAAAGGTATGTACCAAACACTATCGAGTAACAGGCGATAAGTCAGTCCCTGCCTGCAGGGAGCATCTGCTCTATGCAGGGAGCTAGCACACACACAGGAGCAGTGGTGAGGCCTCCAGGGCAAGTGTAAGGCCCTTTACTGCTCCCAGAATAATCCATCCATCAACAAGGATTTATTTAGCATCCACAATGTGCAAGGAACTGGAAATACACATTTTCAAAGTGAAACAAGATCTGCTCCCAGAGAGCTTACATTCTATGCAACAGAAGAGGGCTGAACTCCCTCCTCTCCAATGGGGACGGCTCAGCCCTTGGGCAGAGTCTCTTTACCCATACCCTGCATGACTAGGGTAAATGATGAATCCCTTTAGTTTTAATTAGGGAAAATCTGAAGTGACCATCATGTAAAAGACAACAGATAACTGGTTCCAGCCTAACGAAATGGGCAGTTCAAATTTAAATGACATGACTACTTCAAGGGATTGGCACTAATTGGGACCTGCCTTGGAACTGGATCATTATTTTCTTGAGCTTCATTCATGTCTCAAGTCCACAGGAAGTGGAGACAGTGGTATCCGTTATCCTCTGGGCCTCCATAACTTGGGCACTGCATGGTGGCCTGGGTCTTCGATGGCCATCTTCAAAATCGCCACCAAGACTCATCACTTGGAATGTTCTTTTCCCTATGCTGTCAGTGTCCTGCTGATGGGTCACTTGGATTGAAAACCAGTCCCAGACACTTGATCGTCATCATGCTTGAGGATTTAAAAACACTTTACATGGGTTATCTGACTTGTTTCTCATATCCCTGGGAGGCAGGTGCTATTACTGCCACCATACAGATCAGACAATGGAGGCTGAGAGACCTCAGACAAGTGACTAGTGAGCACCTGAGGCTGGATTCCAGCACCAGTGGGATGACTAAACCACCCTGGGCTTCAGTCTCCACCTGTCTATAAAGTAAGGTTCTCGGAGGGGCCTTCCACCTCCAGATCGATGATGCTGTGTCTCCTGATAGCCCAGTAATGAGGCCACCAATTGGGCACCAAATTTGCTCCTCATAGGGTTTTTAATTACATTCATTACTTATAACCCACAAAATCATGCTTCACTCCCTATGGGCACAAATGAAACTGGAAAATAATTTCTTTTCACTGATGGTGTGACTTAAACAGTTTAATTGTCACCAGTTTAAAGGTTCACATTTAATTTTTCAACAGTTTCTAGTTAAAGTCATATTATAATTTAATGGTAGATGATGAACCACCCAAATTTTCTAGGATCTGATGTTTTACAAGGCAAAAATAAAAATCCCCAGGATCATTTCAGCTGGGTGGTTACTTCTAAAGATAAAGAGAAATAAAAACCTAATTTTCCCCCCCAAGGACATTCTGTGAATGTTCAGAAGCTTCATTAATAAGCATTACTAGAATTATCAAGTGTTAAAGTAGAGGAATCTCTGCCCCGGGGAGGTCAAAGGGCCTGGGTTCAGATTCCAACTCTTGACTTTGGGGAAGCTGCTTCCGTCTTCTGGGCCTCAGTTGCCTTATCTGTAAAATGAGAGGATGCTCTGTCTCGGCTCTTCAGATTTTTGCCAAATATAAATGAATGATCCCAGGACCCTAAAAAATATGCTAAGCAGCTGTAAAAGCTTGGCCAATCAGAAAACTGAAGCAGGGAGTCGGGGTCACCCCTTCAAATGTTTCTTTAATCATCTGTGATGGAATGCTTTCTAAAACAAGGTCTACACTTTCCCGGCTTCTTAAACAGAGAACAGCAAACGTTTAAACTCCCTGACTTGATTGTCAAGGTCATGATTGTCAAGGTCAGTCACTGCACAGAGCTGGGGAAGGCTCCCTGGAGCACATGGGATGGTCTGGTCCTAGCCCACGTGACCCCAGACCCACTCCCATTCTATTGCTCATGGTTTTCTGTTGCCAGGAATCATTCCTTGTCTGAAGAGCCTCCTCCTCACCTACTACTTCTTAGTTCCTAATGTTCTGGGGACTCGGGAACCAGAAAGACAGTTTGTTTAACATGTATCTAACAGAAGAGTTAACAGTCTCTGAGGGGGGCTAGTGACAGGCAGCCCTCTGTGTGCTCTTCCTGGATGGGGGGAAGTGGCAGTTAGGTTCCCATAGTGCTAGCTCCTACACAAGGCCCAGACACAGGAGGGTCTAAATTCCACAGAACTGGGCAGTCACTGCACCACAGGCTGCTACTGGCATCATTGGTCTCTCAGTTTTGTAATGCCCATGACCCAGGCCTCCCTGTTGGCATTTCATTTTCTGATGCCCCGTCTTTCTGTGGCTCCTGTCTTTAAGTCCATTACGCCATCAGAGAAAGTGGGCTGAAGTGAACAGGCAGCTGGGTTTGAGTCTGTCTCGTTGTCTGGCCCTGGGCAGGCTCCTTCTGGCAGCTCTGCAGGGCCAGGAAGCATCTCCACCAGAGAGCTCCCAGGACCAATGCAGCCAGGGATCCAGGCCCTCTCCTGTGAGCCTGCAAAGACCAAGCTTGATTTACTTTCTTAGAGATGCCTTTGGCTGTCCTGGCAAATAACTGACCCATTAGGCTGAAGAGCCAAGTGCCAGCACATGCACAACTGAATCATTTCTTCTCGGGGCAGAAATCAGAGCCGCCCCTTGGGGGTGTGGCAGTCACAGGGTCTCCTGTTCAGGTGCAGGGCAGACCAAAAGACCTTTGATCCCTTCTAACAGAGATGCTGGACTCACCCATAGCACGAGGGGGCCTGACTGGCACAAACAGGACCTCTCCTCTTTGCAAGCAACTTTCCTGGGGAGTAAATGCCAAGAGGATCCCTGATCCAGAGCCCCTGGCACCTCCAGAATCCCAGGGCCCCTGTGTGCATGCGGGCGTGTGCCACGTGTGTGCGCGCTATGTGTGTGTATGCCACATGCGTGTGTGTCACGTGCGTGTATGGGAGGCTCACTAGGGCACCCACTCAGTGCTGCCCTGTTTCCCAGGCTGCCTCACTACCTTGGCTACCTGTTTGAGGCTGTGGAGCCAGTGACTACAAAACTGGGTCCTTCCGTCTCCCCACACTTTGCCCCCTCTCCCCCAGGCTCTAAACGGGAGGATCCATGTACAGCATCTGCCCAGGACAGATTCAGCCTGAGGCCTGGCTCACAGCAGGAGGGAAGAGGGGGAACCAGACCTGCCAGTGTGCCCCTGACACCATATCCCACCCCAGTCTCCTAAGTGGGGCTCTGCTACTCCCCAACAGAACAGAAGCTCCTGGAGGGCAGGGGCACATCCATGCTTGCCTTGGTGCCTCCAGAGCCTGCTGGCCCAGGGCCTGCACACAACAGGCTGCATCACTGACCAGAAAGAGAAGACATCAATCCAGCCCATCAGCCTGACAGACAGATAGATGCATTCAGGGCCCAGGAGGGAGAGCCTGAAAAACCATGAGATGGGAGAGCCACTAGAACTCTGACCCAGGGGACGTGAAAGCCTGGAGATGACGCTCTAGCAGTGGCAGCCCTAGAGAAGACTCCCAGCCAAGTGAGGCACCCCCAGCCTCCTTGGGGGGACAGGCAGTCACCGGCTCTTGTGCCAACGGGACAGGATGGACCCAGCTCACATACCCAGTGGCAGGAGATGGGCTTAATTCTGGGGACTGATTTGAGGGAGGAGGAGGATGGGGAGGAAGAGAAAGTGGAAAAGGAGGAGAAAGGGAAGGAGAGGAAGAGAAAGGTGGGGAGGAGGAAAAAGGGAGGAGACGAAGAGGAAGGGAAAGAGGCGAAAGGAAGGAAAGGAAAGGAAGGAGGAAAAAGGTGAGAAGGAAAGACAGAGAGAAGAGGAAGGGGGGGGCGAGAGACAGAGATGGTGACAAAGTAATGCATATATTTAGAAAGAATGAGCAAAAAAGCCTTTACTAAGCACCCACTACGTGCAAAGGCAACAAAGAGAAAAGCAGACAGGTCTATGCTCTCCAAGCTCGTGTCCAAAGTGGAGAGTTCAGGGCTGTGGCCATGAAAAGACCCCAGAGGCCACATGGTCCAGAGAAGGAGACTCTATCTCCACCCAACCTAGGGAAGCCAGCCAGGGGCCTGAGGCTGCAGCAGGGTGACGTGTCACCAACGTGCCCCGATAAAGCGAAGGCTTCGCGTTCTCATGGAAACAGAGGGACAAATGGGACCTGGGTTCAGCAGCATTAAGGGTTAGCTAGCCTCTGTTGCCTGAGCCTCATTTATAACATTATATGGAAACATGGGCCCTGAGTGCAAAACAACAACCTGTCTGCAAATGAACTTCTGGAAGGGAACCCATATGGCCCCTCTATTTGGGACAGTAAGTGGGAGCTAGAGTCAGCTTTGAGGGCAAGATCTAAGGCAAACAGCAAGGCAGCCTCTTTTCCATGACCTGCAGTAAAGATGGGTGCCTGAACATGGACCTGGGGGCCAGCAAGAGGGCCCCCTAGCCATTAGCACGCTGAAGAAGGAAGCTGGAGGAAGAGAAGATGTCCTCTTCCTCTTAGGGTGATTTTAAAAAAATCTTCCTTTAGAGCTCTGTGTTTCTGTTTCAGAAATGCCCCAAGAATGTGCTGCTTTAGGGACAACTGGACAGAAAGACTCACGGGCCCGAGAGGTGAGAGGTCAGGCAGGTACTCTCTGAGTGCAGAATGCTGCAGTCACAGCTCCGGGCTGGGTGCAACCTCACCAGCCTCTCTGGACGCCCCTGCTTCTTACGGACCGGGGGGGGGGGGGGTGGCTCCTAGGAGTGAAGCACAGGGCCCTCCACCATGAAGACTAGAGGCGCAGGGTACGCTTTCACACAACTTGGTCTCTTCTTATTCGCTGTCATAACGGACGGGGAGGGAAGCCAAGAGGCAGCCATTGGGGAATGAAGATGATGTCAATAGCTTTTAAATAAGAAATCTAACAACCCAAGCAAAACGCCCAGGACCTGGCTCCTCCAGGTGCCGAATCCACCACAGCCAGCAATTAGGCTCGTCTGATGGACAGACAGCCTTCGCCTGGCACCAGAATGCACAGGGCTGCTCACAGCAGACCCAAGGGCACTCAGGATGCAGAGAAAGGCCCGGTGCCATCCTCCTGGCCCTCAAGAGCTCACACTGCCCATCTTCTCCCCAATGCCAACATTTCGGAGACTGCCACTCAGAGCAGAGCTCAAAGTAAGTATCTAGTTTATGTTCCCATTTTCTGATATTAACTTTATAGGACAAAAGTGCTTCATTTTTTTCCTCAGCTCTTTAAAAACTGCCATTTTCATTATTTTTCATTAGCCCTGGCCAAAAAGAAACAAAAAATTAACTCGCAATGAATCAAGTTAGGTCCAACAAGGCAGCCTAGATAGAAGAGGGCCCTAGGCAGACCTTCCATTGGCTGCTGCCAGGACCAAGTACGGCACCTGCCTGGAGCCTGGCTGGGTGTGGCAGCCATCTGTTTACCACCCAGAGGGGACTCAAGCTGCCCAGGACTGAAGCCCCACCTAAGTTACCTCTGAATGGCAGATCACTGAACTGACCTCAGCAAGGCAGGGAAAGGGCTGGAGTCATGGGGATGGACATGAGAGAGGGCCAGGATCTGTTACTTCCATCTAAACAGCACCAGCTCAGCCAGAGACCAATCTTTTTCCTAACGATTTACTCATTTTGGAGCATGAATGCCCTGGTTAAGTCTGCCTTGGACCTAACCTGGCTGTGTGACCCTGAGGAAATCACAAGGCTCAGTAGCCCCAGGCAATCCTATCTTCTCAGAGGATAAGTCTCCCTACATTGGTAAAGGGAGTTTCCTCATTGGGAGAGAGCCCTGTATCAACAAAATAAACGGCAGGTCTAGTACCCCAAATTTTTTTACAAGCACATATTTTCCTAAGGAAAGAATTGTTTAAACTTGAATTAAGAGGAAGTGAAGACCAGAGAGAGTGATGTGGCTGCAGCACAGGACCACCTGATCCAAGGCCCGTAGGGGAGGTGTCTTTGCTGTGGGACCCTGGGTAGCCTCAAGACCTTGCAGAACGCCAAGCAATACTCTGAGCTGGTGGAGGGCACTGGTAATGTGAATTTTAATAGTAAGTGGTTCCTCCCTTGGGGTACCAACAAAATCCCAAGTCTGGCCCAAAGAAATCAAGGCTTGTGGTGGTTCTCTGACCAGGCACCCTGCCTGTAGACTAGAATTTCATCCCAAACACCACGACACTGGGCATGGCCTCTGAGAACTGTGAGTGCCTTGGATGCTTGCAGGGAGCACCCCTCCCTCCCGTTCCAACTTTCCAGGTGCACAGAGGCGTCCTTCCTGCCAGGGTCTGGACCCTTGGTGCTGGGGCCCAGGGCCCTCAGTGGCTCCACATGCCAGCTGCAGAGCCCAGGGCTGGGCTAGGGCAGGCACCACCAGCGGCTAATAGCTGGAGGAGGCCAGCTCCCACCCCTCTGAGCCTCCGGAGCAAAGGGAGGGATGAGAGCTCTCTAGCTTGCTAGCAATAGCTGCAGGGCCACTCTGCCTCCTCCACACTGTATGCTTCCTTTTCAGCCTGGCCCAGCCAAGGGTCTCCCCAAAAGGCATTTACTAACTAAGCTCCTACTGCTCCAAGTCTCTCCAAGTTATGGGGTTGCTAAGGAATGAGAATTCCAAGGCTCCATTTCTTCAACACCATGATCTACATACAAAGTCGATTTCCATTGAGAAGTATCTTGGTGTGGTAAGAGTGCTGGCTTTGGGATTAGAAAGTCCTGGGTTCTAATCCTCCCTTTGGCTCTCACTGACCCTGAGATCTTGGTCAAGTCCTTGCCTTTCCTGTGCCTCACTGTTTTTTCCCTTGTAAAATGGGGGAGGGGGCTGACTGACGTCTGAAGCCCTTTTGGGTCCCTTCCAGTGCTGCCTCAATGCTCACGACCCCACATAAGGATTCTTTAAACGCTGACTGTGGATCAGTCAGTCCCCAAGGAATGAGGGAGGGTCTTCCCAGCCACCAACCCGAAAAGTGCCCGAGACCCCAGCGGGAGCCCGGTCAGATCCAGGCGCTGGCTCCGTCCTCCTCACCCACGAGTCTCTTAATGAGGAGGGGGGCGAGGCAGAAGGGTAGGGAACCCCACTGGGGCGGGACGAGCTGGAGGACGACCAGGAATCCCGCCGGCTGGGCTGCCCAGGCCTGAGACCAAGAGTGACCCGGGGCATCTCCCAGAACGAGGTGGCTCCCCCGGGCTGTGGTCAGACCCTCCATCCGTCCTGACTCGGGGCCACGGCGCCCCGAAACCTACCCGGCTACCAGCGCAGACGCCTCCCGGGCTTCCTGATTTAGAAGTAAGCGGCATGTGGAGGCGCAGAGCAGGCGCCCAGGGAAGCACCAGGACACGAGGGGCCGGGCCTGTGTCCGTGCGAAGGCGGCTGGGCCAGGGGAGGCAGCCCTGCGGTGTGACCCCCCCCAAGAGGCCGGGCCGCTTCCTCCCTCCGGAGAGAAAGAAGGGCCGGCCCGCACACACCGCACACGCCGGAGGCCTCGGGGAGGCCCGGGGCGTTTCTGAAGGTGACCAGGGCCCAGCTGGATGGGCCGCTCCGGGCCTGGCCTGGCCAGCGCCGGCCTCAGCTCCCGCGCCGGTGGGCTCTCATGACCCAGCGGCCAGCGGCCGGGTCCCCACTTGCTCCCAGGCCTGCGGGCACCACGAGGCGGCGTCGCAGCTGCCCTCCCCCCGCCCCCAGCAGGCGCCCCCCTCTCACCTCGGGAGTGTTCTTCTTGAACTCTCGACTCTGCTCGATGAGCCTCTTCCGGGACTGCTCACTCTCATCTTGTCTGTTGGCCAACACTGTGGCTGTGGCGTCGAGCTCCCGCTGTGGAGAGAAGCGGGGGGGCACAGTGAGAACGGGCCGCCAAGACATGACGTCACATCCGACCAAGGGGCTGGGGAGGAGCACGCCCCCACCTCCTGGTGAGGGGGGAGGACCACAGCCCCCACTGCTTGATAAGGGGGGAGGAGCGCGCCCCCCCACCGCCTGGTGAGGGGGGAGGAGCGCGCCCCCCACCGCCTGGTGAGGGGGGAGGACCACAGCCCCCACTGCTTGATAAGGGGGGAGGAGCGCCCCCCACCGCCTGGTGAGGGGGGAGGACCACAGCCCCCACTGCTTGATAAGGGGGGAGGAGCGCGCCCCCCTCCCCCCCCCCCCCGCTGCCTGGTGAGGGGGAGGACCACAGCCCCCTATTGCCTGGTGAGGAGGAGGACCACAGCCCCCCACTGCTTGATTAAGAGGGGAAAGGGTGGCGCTGGGCAGGTTTTCTTCTTTAAACCCAAAAGCCAATGGGACAGCTATGACGTCAGAAATACAAAGCTCTCATGGCGTCACCCACATACGAAACCTGAAGCCATCACCTGCTGAAGTCACAAAGTTCCTATTCTCTCACCTGTCAATGAGCTTCTTGCTGAGTCTTACAGATGTGAGGCCGGCTACACACTCCAGGAGACTGGAGCTACAGGTACAGGGGCCTTGTTCATTTAATACTGGGACAACTCTATTTCTGCTGAATTGTATCCTTTATAGTCCTAAACATTTTATTTCATGCATTAAAAAACCACACCAATTCCAAGGAGGGGTTCAGAGACTTCACCAGACTGACAGAGCCAGGACACAGCAAAGGGCAAAGAATCCCTGATCTTGGGCTGAAGGGGCCCTCAAAGGCCAGCTAGTCCAAACCCATCCCATGATAGCTGAGCAGACCAAAGGTCCGAAGGTCACACAGATGATAAGAGCTTAAGGCAGGATGTGAGCCCAGGTCCTCTTGGGTTGAATTTAACTTGAAAAGTTAAAATTAATTTATTTAATCCCAAGAAGGTGAATCAAATAAGAATTTGCTTTTTCTAGTGACTCGAACATGAACCTGCACAGAAAACTGCAGAGATACCTTGGGGGATGGGCTTGATATAACAGAATCACCCTAATTCTGAGATCTCCAATAACATGGGCAACAAGGCTTCGGGGCCCTTTAACACACAGGTCCCAGAAATGTCACAGAGCTGGTGATGCCAGAGGGGCCTCCAATGCTACCAGGGGCTGCCAGCGTGCCAGCAGCCTCATAGGCACTCATGGCAGATGGGCACACAGTGGAGCTACAAGCTAACCACAGGTGAGCAAGGATGCATTTCTGCATCGAGCAAAAGCCCAATCCTGCTGAGTGATTTTGGTAACTTAAGAGACTTCTGGGCACATTAAGAGCTGGTCATCTGGTACTGAGGATTTCATTCTAATCAAATTAAGATTCCAAGGCAGAAAGACATTTGGGTAGCAAAGATAGGACAGGCTGAGCATCTCACTGCAAAGAGCTCTGACTTTGTCAGGAAAGGTTCTGCATTCAAATGACGCCAAGTAAGTCCCTGGATCTCTGAGAGGTGCAGGAGAAAGAAACTGGAGCTGGGTCCAGTCACAGATCTTACCTTTAATACCTGCGTAACCCTAGGCAAGTTATTTAATTGGCCTGAGACTCAGTTTCCTCCTCTAGAAAATGAAGGGGGTCTCTTCTAGCTCTAAATCTCTATCAGCCCAAGACTAGATGGTCTTTTCAGCTGCTTCCAGCCCTAACTCTGATGCTATGCATAGTTTCCTCTGGGAAACTGTTTCCTCTCGAGTTCCTTCCATTGTTAAGTCTATACTGAGAAAGATGTGATATTCCCCATCCCAGGTGGTAGGCCCTACCTGGTCTTTTTTTAAACTAAAATGCCACCTAAGTGGTCTTCATGGCCACTACACCACTATGAGGCTGATCTCTCTAAGAAAGCAGCTAAGCCGGAGACATCAGCGTATGTAAGGGCCCTGGCTGCCACCAGCCAACAGTGTGCCCTGAACACAGGGTTGGGGCAGGGGCTTGGGCACAGAAGGTATCATGGCTAGACTGCCCCCCCTCCTTATTATTCTGGATAGATATCGGGCTAACAAATCCAATCGACTGGGACGGGCTAGAATTCACTAACAGATGTCAAAGATATTGCAGAAAAAGAGGGAAACATTTAACAGTTTGGCAAGACCACATTTGAAACTCGTCCCAGTTAAGCAAAGGCATGTAAAAAGAGCAGCAGAAACCAGTGTGGTTACGTCGGGATAGAAAGAGCAATAACAGATAAGCAGAAGGCTCTTCAAAAATATAAACAATCTGCTGAGGAGGAGGGCTTGGACGCTTTGACTCAAGAAGCCAGAGCCCAAGTTAAAAATGGAGTCTTCCAGAAGAAAACCTCATTGTGAAAACAAGAAATTACTTCAGTTTGGCTTTAAAAAAATCCCTGACAAGATACAGGGGAAATTTTCCTGAATAAAACCAAGTGGATGCTTCATTCCCATCAAAAAACAGATCGAGAAAAGACAGATTTGGTTTGTTCTATTGGACAAATGGAGATATTTTCTGAAGTGCTCCATGTGACAGGGAAAGGACAGAGCCCATGGCCGGGGGCTAATGCTGTCTCTCACAACAATTACAGTCACAAACAATTGAGATCATGGGGGACAGACAGGGCCCCAGAAGGGCTGGCTCTGGCAATGAAGAGGTCTGGAAATCGAGTGTGGGACCACTTTTCTGACGAAGGCAAGTTTCCCGTGATTCCTTTTTCCATCTGCCCCATAATAACGATGCAGTACTGATGCAGTCCAAACCAGCTGGACGACTACAGACAGGTTGGACTCCTCCATTAACTGGTCAACTTGCCTTCCATCTCAGAAGGCCCACAGACAGAGTGGACCCACCTGCTGACTGATTAAGGAAGGGGACCTGTGATGTGGAGGAGATTCCCTGACATGGATGCCCCATGGCTGCTGACATCGGCTACCCCACCATGGGGAAAAATGCGACCTGCCCCCACTGTACCTCAGGGCTCCCCAGCCTTGGCAGAGACCCTCCAAAGAAGCTTCAGGCACGTCCAGAGAACGAACGACCAAGAAAACTCAAAGAGAAGACAAAGCTGCTGGCCAAGGGCTCATCTATGACCTACAACCCTGCCCACACTTGAGCTTCATGTGGCCAAGGGGACACAGAACCGCCATGACCTCAGAGGGAGTCACAGAGCCTCTAACCTCAGAGATGTAAACTAAACAACATACAGGCACTGGCGGTGAGTGCTAAGAGGCAGAGGGGTGGCCTAGATGACCCCAAGGTCCTCCAGGGCCCAGGGATGTGCATCCCAGGTCAACCACAATATACTGACCGACACTCAAGATTGAGTCAGCACATGGGCTGGTGGATGGAGCAAAGGACCTGAACTCAGGAAAGCCTGAGGACCCCACCCTTAAGCCCCTGCTCTCCATCTCAGTCCCCTCTCTGCAGTGGGCAGAACAGTATTACCTGCCTCCCAGGGGTGTTAGGAGAGCAGAATGGGCTGTTATCTGTAAGCACTCAGAGTGGCCGGCAGAATTCTCATTTAGCTACACTACTGATGGGGCACATAGCAGGCACTTGTCTCCTCCTTCCCTGACCCCAGGGCCTCTCAAAAGCCCTGGCTCCCTCCTAAGCTCAGCCTCCCCAGACCTTCTCTGCACCCTCAACTCCAAATGAGTCTGTGTATTCTGAATGTACTTATGCAGAGAGCTCTAGAGAGCTGTAGGTCCATGACAACAGACTTTCGTCCTCTTTCAGTTCCTGAGGTCACCACCCTCAGGCAGGGCCTCTGCACTTTTATAGGGCTTTTTATCTGTGAACTCATTGGATTCTTCCAACCTTCCAGCCCTGACCAAAGCTTAGAACAGTGCCTGGCACACAGGAGGCATTCAACAAACACTTGCTGACTGAGGGCTGACTACGGCAGGCGCTAGTACAGCCCGATGCCTTGCTGCAGGGCTGTATGAGGACCGAAATGTTCAGCACAGGACCCAGCAAAGAGGAGGCACTGGATAAATGCTCATTCCTTTCTCCCCATTCTATAGACCAGGAAACAAAAGCACGGTAAGGCTCAGCAGTTTCCCTTGGCTCATACAGCTAAGGAGCGTGTGGGGCAGGATTCAAACTTAGATCTTCCTGACTCCAAGTCCAGCATTCTAAGGAGGACTGGGAAACTGCCCTGCCTGGCCCTAAGTCTCACATCCCTCCAGACACATGCACACAACCAAACTCAGTCATTCTAGACAATGGTAACGAACAGCCAGAGTTAGCCTGCTGGCATCCGGGACCCTGAGGCCCTGTTACCCAGAGAGAGGAGAAGAGCCGGTGCTGGCAAGCTCATGGTCTCCAGCTTTTCCCACCCAAAAAGGCAGGGCCTCCATCTTTGAAGAAAATGACGTGTTTTGACAAACCCAAGATCCCAAATTTGCCCCTGATGAGGGCATGACAAAGGGGCCTGTTAAAAGGGCCACAGCCTGCACTGAATGAGTGCCGTCCTAGGACAGAATGCCAGACTCGATAGCCGGGACCCAGAATCAGGATCATGGGTTAGACTAGGCAGTCAGTTAACAGGGAAATCTTGCATACCTATTTATCCACATGTGACTCGGTACCCTCTTCTCCCCTCCCAGTCCACGACTTTTTAGTTCCCTTTGTGTACTGTCTTCACCCATTAGAAGGTAAGCTCCTAGAGGGCAGGGCCTGGCCTTTTCAGCTTGTCATCACCCTTGCACATACAAGGCGCTTAATAAATGCTGCCTAACAGCCGTATTTCAGAAAACGAAGCAGGAAATGCAGCATGTGAACAGAACATCTTGACATCAGAGACTGCATCATGGCACAAAGCAGGGGCCGGGGCTCAATCTGGAGGCACTACCTAGGTGGCTGTGGGTAGGCCTCATTTTCCCCATCTGTAAAATGAGGGGTTGGACCAGTAGGCCTTCGAGGCCCCTTCCAGCTCCAATCTACAATCCACACCCACTCTGTTACACCACGATTCCCACCATCCCTGGGGAAATGCAGTCACACTGACCTGACCGGATGTTCAGCTAAATAATCTATAACCTTTCAAATTTCAGTCACATTCCTGAAAATCAAAATCCAATAACAAACCCTAAGTCTGGTCACACGTTTGCCAGATACACAGTGCACAGCTTCCTCCTATGAATAATCCTGTCTCTGGCCACAGTCCACTCACAGCCCTCTTTCCCTGAGCTACGGCTACAGTTGGCATCAGAGCTCCCCAGGACGGGTTTTAAGACAGCGATCAGGGATGACCACCCAGCCTCAGTTTTCTCCTCTGTAAAGTGGGCATGGCTATATCTATACTGTCCCTACTTCACAGGTTGACATTAAACACCCAGTATCAGTAAAGCACGTTGCCAATCTGAAGCAACAGAGAAATGTTATCAATCTCATTCTACCTCTCTCTCCTGGTCAGACAATGATCCTGCCCCTTCCTGCACCATCCTAGCAGTGATGGGCAGGTGCCCTCCCATCTCCCTTTGCTCTCACCTCCACCCTAAGGAACACTGGGCCCTCCTTTGTGCCCAGGAGGGTACAAAGTTTTTCAGAGTAAACATTTAATAAAGGTCTTTCCACTAATTATTATTTTTGCTGTCTACTGAAGCTAATGGCTAATGCTTGACATGTGGCTGAGAGTTCAGAATGGTGTCATTTCTAAGCATCTGGCTCTACCCCAAATCCCAAAGAAGAATGATACTGGTCAGGGAGAAGAAGCCTCTATCTGCCCACAAGATGGTGGAGAAGGAGAAGGAGAAGGTTCCCCAGAAGCTTCCCCCACCCCACCTCCAAGTCTCTCCGATTACTCCAACATCCTCTATCTTCATCTACTCCCCTTGCACAAGCAGATCTGCAGCCCACACGTAGTCACCCAGAGCCCCCATCTCCATCCCTAAACAACAAAAACAGCACCAACAGCCACATGGAGTCATGCCCATGTTCTACTTGGGTCAGCAGCCAAAGGACAGCTCTAGGGTCACTGAATGGAAGAAAGAAATAACACCCGACCCTGCTTCTCCATCTGGAAGCCGGCCCTCAAAGCCCTGGTTCATCCACAAGACCCCGGCAGCCACCATCATTTCCAAAGGTATTTTCATAAAAAGATTAATCATAAGATGCCAGAAACAAGGAAACCTAAGACATTACATCGCCTAAATACCATGGGGCATCCAGGGAAAAGTTGGGTTCAAAGCATGGTTCTGTTTATTACCTGGGTGACTTTGGACGAGTCTTTTCATGTCCATGGACCTCGGCTTCCTCATTTGCAGAAGGGCAGAGCTGGGTCAGATGACCACAGATTGAGCTGGAGTGGACTCCTGAGCCTGTCATTTTACAGAAGAGGAAACTGAGGCTCTTAATCAGGGCAGAAAGGGAACTCTAAAGCCATCAAGACCAGCCCCTTCATTGTACAGCGGTGAAGTGATGTCCATGGTCACATGTTGAGTAAGTGTCGGAAATGGGACCTGAACCTGTTCTCCTACCTGCAAGGCCAATGCCCTATAAGGAATAGAGACACAGAGCTGGCAGGGGTCTTGGAGGTCAATGAGGAAGCTGAGGCACAGACAAGTTAAGTGGCTTGTCTAAGGTCACAGACCTACTATGTGCCAGGCCCTGTGCTCACCAGAAGTTAGCAGTGTGACAAGGAAAGATAACACGCAAACAAGATGTAGACATCTAAGCTGAGAGCACACAGTTCCCAAAGGAAGGCACTGGCATCAAGATGGCCAGGAAAAGCTTCATGTGCAAAGTGTAGGAGTCAGTCTCTGAAGCCACATCCTCCCGACTCTGCCTCCAGCGCTGTCTTCAGACACACCTTCCCAGCCTCCATAGCAAGGCAGGCCACACCACAGGGCCTGTGCCAACCACCTCAGGCTATCGCCATCCCAGCAGAACTTAACCCTTCCCCTCCCACTGCTCCCCAGTGTGCAGGGGCCAGAGCCTGGGATCTGGGGTGGGGCCAGCTCTGGGAACTCGGCCAACAGGCTTCTAAGTTGCTTTCCTCAACTCATGTCTCTTTGTCCTCAACACTGAACACCAGAGCAAAAATGAAATCTGACAGCATTCTAGTTGCTTAGGATACAGGTTATCAAGTTGTTCTCTTAAAAACACACACATTAATAGAGATCTAAGATCTATATGCTGCTCTAGTCTCTGTCTCCATAGAATGTGTGTATGTATAGATACATTTATGTATCTTTCCTTCAGTCATCTGCTAGACTGAAAACCACTGGCCCTGTACCCACACACCCTAATGCAGGGTCACATACCACGGAGGTGACTTCAGCCCAAGTCACTTAAACCCAGATGGGCTAAAGTCACGCAGAATCATAACTGAATAATTCTGAGTCTTCAGTCGAGGACACAAATGACTAAATCTGGCTATTGAAAGCTATCTGCACCCACATAAAGCTTTCACACCAGCGACTACAGCGTCATGAAGTCAGGAGCTGATTGAGAAGCATCAATATTGGATGGAGGAAACGTTTTAAAGGAAATGTATGTGGTGTGCTCTAGGGGGAAAAACCACTAAGGCCCCACGGAACCGAGCACGGCACAGAACACTTGTGAGACAGTCATTTAAGCAGTCAGACGTGAGAGACTGGGTTTCATTAAGCCTGGCTCTGCCACAGAATGGGGCACAAAGCAAACCAGACAGCCAGGGTGCAAGCAGCAGGAGCACACGGCCTCGAGCGACTTCCTTAGGAGCAGAGGGTGAGAAAGGGATGTCATTTAACCTCTAACAAATGATGCTGATTCAGCTACCTTCATGCTGTTACTATCCAGGACTGCCTTCTCCTGCTTCCTAAGCCTGGAGAACACGGCTGGGGTCTTGGGGAGCACCTGGGCCAGGGCCGTTACGGGGTCTTGGCTCTGCTTTCCCAAACCCTTTCACCTGGGTTTCTTCTGGTGGCCCAGAGACACCCCCTCTGCCTCCTCCCCTTCCTTTGGCAGCTGGCCAGACACAAGGAGCCAGAGTAATTAATATGTACCTGTGTCTCAGCAGTCCTAGACTCTGTTCCACCTTGCTCACTCCCTCTCTCTTCATGGGGCATGAATCACCTGGCAGGATCCTGGGATCCCACGTCCAGAGCCAGGCGGGACCTCCTGTGACACCAGATCACCACAGCTGCCCAGTGTCTGAGGCAGGATTCAAGACTCCAAGTACTATAGCATCTTGCTTCTCAACTCCGCCTTCTTCCTCTACCCTGCCCTCCCATCATGCCCGGCCCAAGTCACTCTAATCTGTCCCCTCCCATCCATCCCCACTAGCGCCTACTGAGTTCAGACCCTGGCCTCCGGACCTTCTGCCTGGACCATCACAACAGTCTCTTACCCGCCGAGATAGCAACAAGTTCCTATGACATTCAGGCATCTAAGATTCAAGTCCCTAATAATGCACGGAAGGCCCTCCACAGTCTGGACAATGACTGCAGTGGGAAGGGGTTTGGGCATGGTGGAGACAGTCAATTCTAGCTCACTGACTTCTGCTCAGTCAGCCTATTTACTCATCTGTAAAGTGGGGATAATCATAGTATCTACTCCATCCAACAAGAGTGAGGATCCAATGAGATCCCACGTAGGTAAAGTGCATTCTGAGAAGTCAATCCTGGTCCTTTCCCAGGCCCCTCCTTCACATACTCCGCCCCCCACGCTCCCTCCCTGCCCAGCCATCTGGATCTAGCTTAAATGCCTCTTCCTGGGTGAAGCCTTCCCAGATGACCCCCAACTCAACTCTCCAAAGTCTGAACCCCCTAATCCCCAAGCCTCCTCTGCTGCTGCCTAGCAGTTCCTTGTTCTAGCTCTGAGCCCTCACAAAACCCTAGGAAATGGGTCACTTCCATCTTGGGTGATGTGTGAGGTCTCTGTTCTTCTTTTCTGTCTGCTGCTCCTCTGGATGATGGGGTCCTTAAGGGCAAACCCCACGTCTGCTGGCAGGGGGTGGACTTAGGCTGAGGTCCACACTTTCAGACTTTATCCACCTTCATTAGCCCTCCTGTTCCAAGAAAAGGAGGGGGTGGGAAGCCTGGGCAATCAATCACCTGGCGGCTCTGCTTCTTTCCAGGTTCTGGCCATGCCTCGAAGGTAGGACCAAGAGGGGCACCCACAGAACTGTGTCTGGGAGTGAAGGCAATGAACAACAGAAGCCTCTTGTGCTGCTTTTGCTCACCAGTAATAGGATGGCATTGGACTAAACGGCCTCTGAGGGGCCACCAGCTGTGGGTCTGGGCCGGCCCCTGGGGCTGGAGTCAGGAAGGCTTGGGCAGGGCCACCTGAAGCACATCAACCTCTAGAGTCCCGGTTCCCTCCTCTACAAGCTGCAGGAGCTGAACTCTAAACCTGCTAAGTTACAGTTCTGAACCCAGGAAAACCAACACTGAGTGTGCAAGAATACTGCTGCCTGAGAAACTAGAGGGCATCCACTGCTGACCAGTGTGTGCAGCACATGTGTGTGAGTGACGCTTCTATCTTCAACAGTCAAGAAAAGGAAAGGCCTGAGTTCAATTCCAGCTTCAGGCCCCCCAGCTGAGTGACTCTGGACAGTCACACAGCCTCTGTCTGCCTTAATTTTCTATAAAATGATGATGATGCACCTATCCCCCAGGCTTGTTGTGAGGATCCAAGGAGAGACGTATAAAAGGCTCAAGCCAGTGCCTGGCACAGAGCAGACACACAACAGATAAAACTGCTTCTTTTCCCCCCTGACTGCACGCCCTTGTGTCTGCTGGTCACTGCCCCAAGGTCCCCCCCCTCCAAGCTCCGTCCCACAAACAGTCTTCTTGCAAGGTGTGTACAAGATGGGGCGACGGCCAAGCTCTAGAAGCATTTGATGCTTATTCGGAACGGCTACTGCCAGCCCACTGAGCACATATGCACCCTCGACATATGCAGCCTTCCATGTGCATATGCACTGTTCAAGCCGAATCAACAGAACACAACCTGTGAAGGAACACAGAGACCCAGGCCAGTGAGCACTCCCACTGTCAGGGAACACACCTAAAAATCAACTAAAAATAAAAAGCATCCACCGAGGTTATTAACTGATAATTACATTAACAATGATGTCCCTTATTAAGAAGATGCCTGATGAGGTAGATTTATTCTCAAAATATATATACATGCTGTTGCTGCCAACAGAAATATCTCTGATTTTATCCACACTAGCCAATGTTTTTCCTAATAAAGCATTTGTTTCATAAATAAGGCTTTAATTTGAAAGTCTTAGGAGCCAAGATGTTTGTGTCTCTTCAAAGTATTTGTTTCCATTGTTTGGCAGAAATCACTTTGCTAGGGCACCAAACACTTTGGCAAAGGTTTCTACCCACTTCCCTGGGAAAGCCTTGGCTGGGAGAACCATTTTCAACCCCGCAAATTTTTTTTTTATTTTTTGCAAATGTTTGGGCTATCCCAGCCACAAACATCTGCCAGTACAGACACAATCTGTGAATCAAAACAAACCATACAATGCATATGTGCCAGGACAGATAAGATGGAAGTTTATTAGTAATAGAACTTGGATTTGATTATTAGTAATTAAGAGTTCAAAGATTACAGTGGTGGCCTCTGGGCTTTCCTCCTTGGAATTCTTCTGCCAGTGGGAGATGGGGGGAACTGCAATTTCTTCAACTGGTTAATCTTAGTTTGAGAATGTCAAGGTGGCCCTGTCAGTCCTGTTAAAAACTAAACATTCATTCAACACTGGAGCTAGGTCTCTTTATATAGTGCTCATTTAATTTAATTCAGCTGTGATATGAGGGGATTTTTTTTTTTTTTTGGACTAGATCCAAGGGCTTTTAACATGGGGCATGGTGAACGTGTTTAAAAAAAATTGATAACTCTATTTCATTATAATTGGTTCCTTTGGTATCTTAGGAATCTTATTTTATGCATTTAAAAATATGAGTCTGAGGAGTCCCTAGACCTTCTCCAATGGTCACCACAGGGGTCTAGGACATAACAAAAAGGCAAGAACCCATAGATGGTCTCTGGCCCTAGTAGCCCAGATCTAGGATGCTGGCCTCTCAAAAGAATAACAATGGGGAAGGAGGAGGGCAGTGGTGAAACTTACAAAATTGATCTTTAAAGCTAAAAGGGCTCCAGAGAAAGAGTCAATATTTACATTTTTGAAATTGTCTAAGCTTTGTTTTCTGGTTGTAGTATGTGTGTTTTTGAAGTCACAGTTGTGCCTTGCACTTAGAAATCCACCTATAGCTTTTCACATTTTAATTAGCAAATGAAGACTTTTCTCAGAAAAGCTCCCAAACTGTTTTTTCGCTTGCTTGGTAATTAAAAGTTGAAAGCAGCCTCAGCACTGGCTAATCTAAGAAGGAAATGGGAAACCAAGCAAATACCTGGGAAACAAGAAAACGATCAAATAAAATCACTCCAGGGACCCCTTCGACGGCCGGTCAGCAGCACCACCCCCTCTGGACAAGCCTTTCCAGTATAAGTGTCCTGCATTCTCCAAGGCGTGTTCAGGGACCAGGCTTTCCAGCACACTGATACTGGTCGGGAGCTGCTGTCAAGCAGATGGTTCAGCAGAATGGCCCTCAGATGGCAGAGAATCTGAGTGTTGTGTATGATTTCTTCACTAATTTCTGGCAGTATTGCTACATGCTGTTATCAGGAAATCTGGAGGCTAGGCACCAACAGGTTACACTCCATGAGGGACCCTGCATGCCAAGAGCAGAGACATGACTTTAAAAATTTTTAAAGAGTGATTTAAATACTAACTTCTCCCTCCAGAAAAGGAAGAGTCCAAAGGAATAGAGGAAAAACATTTAAATGTAGTTAATGTCCTCTTCCAAAAGGGCATCAAAACAACATTCCCAAAGTCACACCCACATGCCTACTTTCTTATTTTTATAATTTTTATAAGGAAGATTCAGATATATTTGAGAAGTAATCTGGAGGAAAATACAAATAATTCTCTAGTGAAGGTGACATCTTTACAATCAAACAAATGACTAAGAAGACACTCCTCCTGTGTTTGTTTGCTAATTACCAAAAAGAAACTGACTCAGTCTAGCAAAAGCCAATCTTAAGGGGCCTCCTCTAATAAGGAGGTCTGTGTGTGGATGTCAGGCTCATACAAGACTCCTTGACAAATGCAAACACTAAATGATGAAACAGGAAGCAGGGCAGAGATGTTTGCTTATCAGAGCTATCAAGGCAAGGTCCGAACAGAAGAGAGATTCCCTAGAGATGGCAAGATCACAGCTCCCCCTTGTTGCCCAGATGAAGAAATAAAGGGGGTTTTAAGGAGGTCAAGGGGTTAGCTCAAGATGACACAGGTACTAAGTATCAAAGGTGAGACCTGAACCCAGGTTCTCTGAACCAAGACCAACACTGGTCTTCTAAATCTTCTCTAGATCAATCAACTCAGTACCTACTATGTGCCACACTGTGTATACAAAGACAAGAAGGATACAATCCCTGTCTGTTCTTAGCAAGCTGCCATTGTATTGGGGGAAGACAACTTGAGTAAATATATGCAAACTATATAGAAAATAATTCATACATGGAAATCTAAGCAGAGAAGGCACCAATAGCTGAAGAATTACCTCATGTTAGATGCATCAAATCCCAGAAAGCAGTAGGGCCTCCTCAGTGAAACCCAGAAAAAGTCAAAAGAAATAACCCTAACAACCCATAACCCAAAACCAAAAACCAAAAAAAAAAAAAACCCAAAAGGATGGGGAAAAAAAGCAACCCTGTTTGCTGACGACTATAATATACTGTTAAAATGGCTCATCCACGAAGCTAATGTTTGAATATCATATCTGGGGCAGACATTACAAATGGTCAATAAGATGAACCAATAATTTAGCAGAAGGAACAGTGGGGTGGATTTTGTTGTTTAGTCTTTTTTCAGTGCCGTCTGATTCTTTGTGACCCATTTGGAATTTTCTTGACAAATGCAGAAATTTGTTTTGATTCACTCTCCATATTTGTTACAGGGGTATTCATTTTCTTTTTCCACTAGGGGTGGGGGAGCAGGAAGGGAGATAAAATATTTTTATTTAATAACTTTTTAAAAATCTTTTTAATGAAAACTCCTTGAGGGTAAAGATTGTTTCTGCTATCCTTTTGTGACCTCTAGCACAGTGCTTGTCATTCAATAAAATGTTTGATAATTGATGGATTGATCTTATGATATAGAAGTGCTCACCCTGCCCACATAACATGCATCTGTAACAAAAACCCCCATGTTAAAATATAGATTAAATTAATAAAAGGGGAAATAAAGAAAGTTCAACTGTTCACTGAAAATATTCTGAATTCACTTCAGAGAATAAAAGCAATATAAGCAGCAGCATTTTGGAGAGGAAGCAGTCTACACAAAAATGAAATCAAGAGTTTGGCAAGACACAACTGCAAGGAATTTCTAAATTCGAGAGCTTGCCAGCTTTCGCTCTCTGTCTTCCCCTTTTAACATGTTAACAGGAGTCCCAAAGCAAATCAGCATCTGACCTGTCAAATCATGCCGTTGTTGGCTGAATGCAAAGATGGAGTGGCAGCCGTAACATGGAATTTCCTTGTTTTTATTAGTTTAAGACTCTTCAAGAGCAACTTTGACATTGGGGAAAACTTCTGACTATGTCCTGCTGCAAGTTTAGATCCAGTTACCTCTCACATGTTTTCAATCATTTTGCCTGCCAATTTTTACTAGTTATCAAAAGACATTTGTGGTTCCAACCCAAGGCTCAGCTCTCTCCAAGCTAGTCTGCACCCTTCCTCCAGTGAAGTCATACTGTTGGATCCCAGACCCAAAGAGGTCGCCAGCAAAGTCCTGATAGCAATCAGATTCGGGGTCTGCTACTGGATTATGCTGGTCAGACCAGGACTAGAGAGAAAGATGGCTTATATTCCAATGCATGAGGCCACTAATAAAAAGAGGGAAGGATCGAGGGTTCATGGGGGGCTTCAAGAGACCCCAGGCGCCAACTAGCCCAAGTCCTTCTTTTTTACAGATGAGGAAACTGAGGCTCAGGGAGATTAAATCACTTGTCTAAGGCTGCACAGGTAGTATCAGAGAGGGATCTGAAGCCAGGCCCTCCAATAGCTAATCCAGCATACTTTCTGCTAGATAGCCCTTCCCTGAAAATTGAAATTTTTGTTTTAAGTACTCCCAATGGAAGAAATGGAATGATCAATTTCTCAACCAAGTTTCTACTATAGGCCAGGCATTGTGCTATGCCCTGGAGGTATGAAGAAAAGTCAAACAATGCCTGCCCTCCAGTGGTTTATATTCTACTGGGGAGATAGAGAACACACTATGTACAAATGTAAGCATTCACAAGATAACTCTGAGTGACAGAGTCACTCACTAAGGAGCTCAGAGGATCAGAAAAGGACTCAAGAAGAAGGCGGTATCTAAGCTGAGTCTAGAAGGAAAACAGAATCCAAATGATGGCGTTAAGGGCTACATTCTAGGCATGGGAGACCCCAATACAAGGGTACAGAGAGGGGAGATGGAGCACCCTTTGGGTCACTCCTGCTAAACCAGAGAGCCTGAGGAAGAGAATATCGTCAAAGACTAGAAACATAAGGAAAGCTTTAAATGTCAAAGGGAGGATTTTATATTTGCTCCTACAAGCAACAGGGACCCACTAGAGATCACCAACTCCTGGAATGAAATGGTGAAACCTGCATATACTTTAGGGTGGTGGCTGCATGGCCAATGGAATGGAGAGGAAAGGAATGAGGCAGGAGGACCAATCAGGAGTTTGGCAACAATCCAGGGAAGAGGGAGTCCTAAGACCACACCCCACCTCTACACAATCACACAACAGTGAACTGTACTATTCAGTCTTTAATTACTCAACTACATCACCTGGGGCCTGGGGGTCCACAATGGGCCCAGCTAATATAAGTTATAGGCACTAGATAGCATGGAGAGTCGGGCCATTTTTTAAAAACTGACCATGGGTATTTTTAAGTGCCGGAAGGATCAATAACTATTGACCCATATATGCCTACTTCATCATATTTATAAAAACAAGTAAGAGTGATTCAAACACATTTAAAGAGTATTCCTGATGAAAAAGTGATGAAGGAGAAGCAAAGACGTCATCTACCTTTACCTCCATCTGGAAGTGATCTTCTCTAGCCAGTCACGTCCACCAGGAGTGGAACCTGAGCTCCTCATGGCAGAGGCCCCAAGCCGGGGCTTGGAGTGGCACCATCTTTAGCCAGGCATTTGCTTTGGGCTAGCTCTACACATTAGCAAATGTTACTCATGTCTAACAATCAGTAAGTCTTTATTAAATGCCTACTATGTGCCACGCATGATATTGGGTGCTGGGAATATAAATTCAAAAGGAATACATTCCTTGCCTTCAAGCAGCAGCTTACATCCCAACATCAAGACACAATGGAATTGCCATTTGCTGATCCTAGCAGAAGAGATCTACACCCCCCTCCAGTGACATGTCTTCCACCACCTGAAGTCAACCTTCACCACCCACTTCCTCATCACCCCAAATCCCCAGCCCACTCTTCTCGTCCCCACGCTAAATGGGCTCAGTTTCTTCAGCCAACGCTCAGATGGCTGGCCTTTTCCAGGCCTGAGCTGCCCTCCTCTGCTCTCCCTCTATGATAGGGCCATCTCCTTTCTTCGCTATATCTCCAGGGTCCTTTCTATGACGTCTCCTTTCCTGTGCTAGCAGCAACTGTCTCAGCCCACTTCTCCAACTACAAATTCTTTATAAGAAAAAGCTGTGCATGCAGCAAAGTCATCCCTGATCAACATATGCATTCGGAGTAGGCCGGCTTTCACCAACAACATCCCACAGCAGACTATAGCTTTCAAGTCACGCAACTGGCTGAATGACTCAGAGAGAAGACAACATCTTACCCACTGTGTGTATTAATCCTTGGCTATTTGAAAAGGATTTCACTTGGTATGGGCACAGCAAAACACCTCCAAGGTTTGCCTCCAAGGAGCCTCCTGTACAGGTGTTAAACTCTCACGAGACCCCTTGGTGTAACAAGAGAGAATACTGCTCAACCAAGCTAATTAACTTCAGGCAAGGCATAAAACAAAAGCAAACAGGAAAAGAACAGCAGCTAGCAGAATTATTAGTATATTTGGGGGAACTATGTGTGTTTTTTAAACAAAAAACCCATTTCCTCTTTTCACATAACATCCTAGGTTGAGATCTAGATGGGGCCTTAGTTCACTGAGTTCAACCCTTTCATTTTATAAATAAAAAAACTCGGTTGGAGAGAAATGACTTGCCTAAGGTCACACAATGGCAGAGCCAGGGTTCGAACCAAGATTCAGAACCTCTGATTCCAAAGCCACTGCTTTTTCTGCTGTAACATGCTGCAATCATTTGTGAATTAAGAGGAACATTTTATCCAATAAGAGTGGTACGATGCAACAAGTTACTAGCTCTGTGACTCTCTCTGAGCCTTGGTTTCCCTTTTTGTTCAATTAAGGGCACGGGCCAGATGGCCCTCAAGGTCCCTTCCAGTGCTAGGCATGTGATACAATGATGAAACAGACACACAAAATGGGCTAAGCGGCTTCCAGGAAGCTGGTCCTCCCGAGCCATCCTGAAGCAGGGCTCTTCCCCACTTTTAGGTCAGGGACCCCTTCGGCAGTCGTCTGGTGAAATCCCTGAAGGAAAGGGCTGACTGCAGTTGGAGCATGGTTAAACCAGAGATGGAATCTTTGACCTCTTCCCCCAAATATCCTCAGACCCTTTGGGGATCCTTGGACATTCTAATGCATGGCATCAGAGCATACCAAAGGTAATGTATCAAATATTAAAATATCCTAATACTCTAAGGATTCTTAACCAAATATCTGGGATCTTAAAAAATGTTTTGATTTATCTATTTCAGCATAATTGCTTCCTTCCTAGGCCCATCTATTTCATGGACTTAGCAATATGATTCTAATGAGGGGTCCAGGCCACACAAACAGGGAAGAATCTCTCCTCGAAAGAGCTCTCACAGCATCTATTTGCCATACTCTTATCATGGATCAATCCCTTTCCCATGTTTCTTAAGGAGAGCACAGACTGCAAATTGTTATGAAGGTGACGACTCCAGTTCTAATAACATGAGAACTTCTCTCATGAACAAATTCATTTTTCCATGACCATATTAGGCAATCACATCCTTCAAATAAAAAAATGTACAAATCATTTCAGCTTTAAGAGATGATTTCCACATTAGAGGCTGATATCCTCCCAAAGTGCCAATATTAAAAAAACAAAAAACACACAGAGCCAAACCTTTTCAACGAAAACCTGTTAATTTCTTGACTGAGAATTTGTCAAGTTTCAGACTGGAGTGAATTTTAGTAACTGATTTACAAGAAAAATACCAGTAGGCTTAACACACTGTCACTAAAAAGTCTCAGTTTGGCACCCATTTCAAATTCTTTAGGAGAAAGTGGCAAAAAAGAGGATTCTAAAGTTAGTGAGCTCACAATTTTCTTACTAAGGAATGTCGCTGTCTGTCTAAAGCAAAGTTAACAATCTGTTAACTAGTTAGTTCCCTCCTACAGTCTGATGGAAAAGATGCACATTCTGCAAGTTCCTTATAAAAGAGAAAAAATGTTTCTAGAGGAAAAAACAAACAAAAATACAAAATACAAAAGAAAAGTCACTTTCCCCTCTGCCCTCAGTACTGAGGTTTGGGTGCCAGGGAGCACTGCTTTGAAAGGGGTCAGGATTCTAATTTAGCTCTGCCCAGAGCTTGGCTATGTGACTTTGGGCCAATTACTATGGATCTCCCCCTCACTTTCCTCATCTGTACTATGAGGGACTTAAGTGACAGGACGGCTCAGGTTCCCCCAGCTCTATTTCTCTTTTGATGATCCCTCCAACATTTCTTCTTACATGTTCCCCAATCTCCTCCTCTGTGGTCACCTGAAGCTATCACAACTGAGATAAGAAAGAGCATTCTTTATTGATGGAAAGAGCTCTGGGAATTCTGCTTCCTCGTGCTTAGGAGACAGGGCTCCTAGAAGCAGAGGTGAAAGGGAGGGTCCTTAAGAACCATCCACTTCAAAGCCCTCATTTTAGAGAGGAAGATCCTGAGGACCAGAGCGGTGAAAGGCACTTGCCCAAGGTGATGAAGGTAGTATCAAGCAGAGGCACAGAAGAATCTTATTCTTCTGTGTAATATCTTTCTTAGGGCTGCCAGGTGCAGTGGATAGTGTCAGCTCAAGAGTCAGGAGGGCTGAGTTAAAATATGACCTCATATACTTACTAGCTGTGTGACCCTGGGCAAGTCACTTAACCCTTATTGCCTGCGTTTCCTCATCTGTCAAATGAGCTGGAGAAGGAAATGGCAACCCACTCCAGTATCTTTGCCAAGAATACTCCATATCAGGGCGGCTAGGTGGCACAGTGAGTAAAAGCACCAGCCCCGGAGTTGGGAGGGCCTGGGATCGGTTCAGGCCTCAGATACTTAACACCCCCCCCCCCAAAAAAAAAACTGGCCTAGTGTAACCTTAGGCAAGTTATTTAACCCCAAGTGCTTTAAAAAATAATAATAATAATACTCCATATGGGGTCACGAAGAGTCAGACACAACTCAACAATAACAAATCTCTCCCTGCGTACTCCATGTTTTTTCAGTTATTTGACTTCAGCCTGTCAATCAATTAACGATCATTTATCAAGTTCTTACTAGGTGCTAGGCATGGTGCTAAGGGCTGGAGTGGCAAAGACAAAAGTGAAATAGTCCTTGCCCTCAAGGAGTTTGCAACCTAAAGAGGAAAACAACTTGTCCATCCACAAGTCCATACCAAATGAGTACTGGAGTGAGATAAAGGAGGGCTAGCAAGCACCTGCCTGTCTAGGGAAGGAAAGGGAAGGGAGGAGGGAACCATGGATAAAACAAGGCTGGAAAGAGAGGTCAGAGCAGAGTTGTGACTTGTCAGAGGAGTGAAGGGGCCTGCCCAATGGCACAGCAGCCAACCTGAGCCCATGTCTAGCCTCTCCCCTGCCTCTCAAGGCTCCTGCTATTATGGCAAAGAGACATTTGGTCTGGAGGGCAGTCTGTGATTCTTCCCTCTTTCTATGAGACGCTTTGAAGAGTCCTTCAAATCTGCAGCCACTGCTCTACACAGCTGAGGGAGATGCTGGCCCTGTGCACCTGCATTTTCACCCAAAGCAAAGGGAAGATGATTTCAAAATCTCTGAGTTCATTGAAGGTTAATCTTATCTCACTAGGTAGCCTTAGGAAACTCTCCAAGAAACCAAGGTTGTATACATACAGCAGACCCATACAGCTAAAGGCCTCACCTGGGAGTTCCTTAGTCAGATCCAGTCGCTCCTTATTCCTAGGTGGCCAAATTGTAGAGAAAAGGGCCAAATTTCCACCGCAATTCTCTACCACTCTGGAAATTCAGCCCCAAGCCAGTGTACTGGGGGAAAAGCAGCTATCCTATGTGAAACCTAAAGTAATATACATCTATTCACTTGCTATTCCTGGGAATAAAGATTTTCTGGTGAGCAGACCAAGGGGAAGGAGGGTAGGCACGAGCATTAATTAAATGCCTACTGAGTGCCAGGCACTGTACTAAGTACGTCAGAAGTATAATCTCTACCACCCTGGAAAGTGGGTGCTATTATTATTTAGCCACATCATACAGCTGAGGAAACTGAGGAAGACACACGTCAAATGAATTGCCTAGGGTCACACAGTCAGTAATTGTCTGAGGCCCCATTGGAACTCAGATCTCTCTAATGCATATAAAAATGGGAGGGTCTAAGCAAGGAACTACTTCTTTAAGGGAGGAAAGACATGTCGGGCAGGTCTTTTGCCTGGATGACTTCTACATAATTGCCCAAATGTCCAGCAGCCCCTGGGTCTGGGCCATTCTGCCTGGAGTTTCAGGCTTGGACTTGTGCTTGTTGTCTGGCCCACAAAAAGAACAAGGTCTTAAAAGTCTGACTTGCAGCTTTTTCTTGCCCAGGTCACAGAGGGCATTCCTACCCTAGGAGGCAAGCACAGGACAAAGTGAAGCCAGTTCACACTGTGCCATCCAGACGGGGCTGTTTTATTGCTCAGATGGAGATTCCAGAGGAGGCAGTCGAGGCTCCGAATGAGTCGGCCCCCACCCGGCATGATTTACACCATTAGGATTATTTAAGACTGACATGCAAACATGGCGTTATTTATGAGCCTGAGGGACTACAGAAGTTCCAGAAATGCTTTCATTTGACAGTGCATCTCTAAAGCAAATAAAAGCCATCCTTTAATGTCTAGGCCATAATTTGATGGCATGCAGAACTACAGATTTGAATAAAAATCTGGGCACAACTAGTGTCCATCATCTGCTAGATTCTATCCGTTCTGTTAGTCTGCTGGATAATTTAAAACAAAAACAGATGCAGTCCTCATGGGAAAAGCCCTCTAGAAAACAGCTTCAGAAGGCTCCGTTCCTGAGGTTCCCAACACCTGGTGCCACTTTTTCCCTGGGCCACCATGGGCTTCTGGAGCCAGCCGGTCATGCCAGGGCTCCACAGTGGACTCTGGAGTTCGGAGGCCACATTCCAAATCTACTCCTTATTTACTACCTCCCCGAAGCATTTCAGCCTCCAAGCTGGATGTATATTTCATACAAACCCCAAACTTTTAAATATCCACGGGAAGATTTCATTTTTATAGGCAATAAACATTAAATCTAAAGGACTGGAACATAAAAAGTGTTTTAATACCACATAAATCACCTTTCCCTAGACAGAATAAATCTCTGAAGGTTTTAAGGACTGCAATATAAATTTTTATGGCAAATTATCTACATAGAAATTATCTGCATGAGATGTATTTTCACCTCACTTCATCTGCATAGAGCTGACAATCTTTTCAATCACAATGGGTCCGGCAACCAACCACAGCCAAGGAGCAATGGGGAAGGGTCAGCTCACTGGGGATCCCCAGCTTAGTTCTGCTCTAGGCCTACCTGCTCTGCCTCCATAAGGTGCTTCAGTTAAGTGCTGAGGTCAATCCACGGATATGATAGTGATCTCACTATAATATCATATTATACCACTCACATTTATGGAGCTACTAGAAGTTTTACAAAGTATGGTATCTCATTTGACACTGGAAAGGTCAGTTCTGGAATCGGAGGACAGGAAAATGAGTTCATATCCTGCCTCTGACACATAATATTTATGTAACCATGAGCAAGCCACTTGAAATCCCCGAGTTTTAGTTTTCCTCATCTATAAAATATGGACCTATGAAGTCCGTTTCCTGTTCCTAGAGGCAGCAGATGGCACAATGGATAGTGCTGGGCCTTAAAGTCAGGAAAATCTGAGTTCAAATCTGGCCTCAGACACTTATTAACCGTGTGACCCTGGGCAAGTCACTTAATCTGTTTACCTCAGTTTCCTCAACTGTAAAATGGGAACCGCACAGCCCCTACCTCAAAGTGTTGCAAGGACAAAAGAGACAGTTGTAAAAACGAGTAGCACAGCACCTAGCACACAGTAGGTGTTATAGAAATGTTTATTCCCTGCCACTTGTATCATTATTTATTCCTAGTCTGGGGAAGCTGAGTAGAATTCATTTGAACTCATCTCTGCTGTGCAGTAACAATGGAAAAGGTGTTAGATTTGGTGTCAGGGAACCTGGGCTGGAATACTGGTTCTGCCATTGTCTGCCTATGCAGCCCTGAGCTGGTCACTTAATTTCTCCAGAACTCTTGTTTCCTCATCTTCAAAATGAGGGTGCTGCTTAAATGGCCTCTAAGATGCCGACATCTAAGGCTATGAAACTGTGACCTCTCAGGCTCAGTTTCCTCACCTGTAAACGCTGGGACTGGACTACACCTCTTTTCAACTCTCCACTTGTGTGATTCTGTAATTCTGTGATCTCTGAGGGCCCTATGAGTTCTCCATCGAGGACCTGAGGCCCTGCAAATGAGAGAGAGGGCTGAAGCACATGGCCTCCAAGGGGTTGCCAGCACTAACCCTAAGATCTCTGCCAAAAAGAAGACCTCTTATCCCTCCTTCAAGAGATGCCCTTGCTCCGGGGAATGAGGCTGCCAAAGTAGCCTTATTCCATCATTGAAGAATTGGTGCTTTAGCAAGCACCAATTGGTCCAGAGCAAGCAGGAGGGCCTCTAAGTCCCACTCCTCCCCCCCAAGATGGGCTTCAGCCCACCAGGCCAGAGCAGAACCACGAACCTGGGTTCTAGCTTAGCCTCAGTCACTTCTGCTTTCTGGGTCTAATCTACAGTATGAGGAAGGTGGACTAAATGGCCCAAATACCTTCCACTGCCATGCTTTTAATGAATTAATTAATAACAATAACAAAGCTAACATTTACATAGTGCTCCAAAGTTTGCAAACTGCCTCTCCTATGTCATTTGGGCCTTACAATCACCCTACAGAGGGGATGTTATTATTATTCCTATTTCGTAGATGAGGAAACGGAGGCTGAAACAGCTCACCAAGCATGAATCAGGATCTGAACTCAGACCTTCCTTACTCCAAGTCCAGTGGTTTATCAACTACACCGTGTACCCCCCTCACAGAGAAGGTGTCATCCCTGCATCAAACACAGGGCCAAGCACACAACAGGCACTCATCAAAGAGTCACAGAATGACAGAACCTTTGACCCTTGGCTATCCCAGTGAGCTGAAAGAAAGAAAAGGAAGCTTCTCCTTTGTGGGTTCTAACTGCTGAGGGATAGGACAATAAAAAGTTGGAGGCACACATCTGCTTCCAGATACGTAACTTATAGCCATCTCTCTATGAAATGGAAGAGAGAATTCTTGAAATCCTCCTCCCACTGGTTTTATTAAAAAAGAAATACTTTATGCCTTTCATCTAAGAATTTCCACTCAAGGCTTTTTAATGTCCTAAAATTTTAAGTACAATTCTCCTTCATTTTCTTTTAGGGTCTAATTAAATAAAAATACATCTAGCATCACAAAACCCTGGATAAAAACTGGGAGAAGGGAAGGCACTTTGGCAAGGAGGCACTGATTTTAACTGGCCCAAGTTGACCCAGGTGAGTGCTAACAATGGACTGATGAGAGAGAGGGAGGCCTTGGACAACATGTTTCAATTAAAAAGTCACATTTTCATTTGAATAAAAATCTGCCCAGATTCATGATTATGTACAACACTGTAATGATGAGCCCATTTCTAGTCTCAACACCAAACTTTCTCATCAGAGTGGCGGTTTCTGTCCTGCCTGATGAATGAGGGTAATGAGGAGCTGATGCTAAGTTCTGAACAGCGACTGCCAGAAGCCAGGCAGGGGAGCTGATGCCAGAAAGCCTCGCTGGGTAACCGGGAGAGGTATGGCTCTCTCCAGCTTCAGAGCCACAGCATGCCAACTCACAGCAGCTCTTGTGCTGTTATTTAAAATGTGCTAAAGCTTTTCACTGTTGTACCAAATGGGGAAAGCAGCCATCCCAAACCCAGGGGGGGAGCAGATAATGGGACCAACAAACTCCTTCCCTTACGAGGCAAACCTTCCCTCTGGAATTCTGTCATCGACACCAAGTGGCTCAAGGCCAACACCACAAGAAAACGAGTTTTAAGTGGAATTCAGTTCTATAGCTGGATGCTTTATCTAAGAAGCAAAGAGCTAAGTGAGGGCAGGCATCTGCTACTGGTGTCTACACCTGCAACTACGGGGGAATGAGGAACAATGCAAGGAATTAAGACAGTGAATGAGCCTTCTGAGAAGCACGTCTTGAGCATCTACTATGTTGGAGTGGACACAATGACAAACATAACAGCAATGCTGGTTTAATTCCCCCATTCAAGTGCAGGCCTCTCCAGGGCAGGGCCTGCCTTCTGCCTCGCCTCAGCGCTTAGCAGGCCCTCACACAGCTTGACTGACAGACTACAGAACACAAGATGGAGAGGCTGGTGACCCTCGGGCCTTCAATTTAAGTCAGAAAAGGGACCTTGTGACAATCTGACAAGGCAGCACCGGTGCCGCCTGAGGGGGTAGGGTCTTGCCACTCTAGAATGGGGTTTGAAGAGACCCCGCAGCCACCAGAAAGTTAGGAAGGAATGGGAAGGCCATTAAACTGCTCCAATAAAGGGGACAGGAGAAGGCAAGAGAGATGAAATCTAGGGTAGGGAGGGAGAGGGGGAAGGGAGGTGGATAAGGAAAGGGAGAGATGAGAGAGGAAGAGGGGAGTGGGAGGGGAGGAAGGGGAGGAGGGAGGGATAGACAGCTAAGGATAACTGGGAAAATAGGGAAGCTACTATTCATTTTTTTAAATTTGCTTTATTAAAAGGTTAACATTAAACATCAACACAACCAATTAAACTTGCTTAGTGACTATTGACATTTAACTGACTTGATTTCAGCCCAAAGCATAACAAGCCTCCCTCTCCCCCAACCCCCAATCAGGCCTCTGTTGATCCATTTCTCTCTCATTCCCTTCTCCTCTGGGATGGTCTTCAACACAGAAAAGCACTTCAATAGAAACTATAATTTTTTTCTATTATCTGATATACTCTGCTAGGACCAGAACCCCAGCTTATACATTTTGTCCTTTGTTTTGGGACAGCGATGGGGTGCAACATGTAGAGCTCAGGGCCTGAGTTCAAATCTGGTCTCAAGATACTACTGTGTGACCCTGGGCAACTGCCCTCTGTCTCCGTTTGCTTGGCTGTAAAATGTGTATTGTGAGAATCAAAGGAGATAATCCTGGTAAAGTGCTTAGCACAGAGTCTGGCACAGAGTAAACAGTATATAAATGTTGTTGCTGTACAATAAAATCAACAATCTGCAAAGTCCAAAGCTGTGCATTCCACGGCTTCCTTGCAAGGCTGTATCACACACAATTCCGATTTATAGAAAATGTCAATAATGAGCATCCAGGCCAGTAATGAGGGCATCCAATGCCACCCCATTTTTTTTAGCCTCTTCTTATAATCAGTGCTTTCTTCTTATGGAAAAATGGTATCAGGACAAGCAAAACACAGTGGAAGTCCTTTAAAAAAAAAAAAAGGCAATCTTGTTTTAGTATTCCAGGGTTCATTTTAAGATTCCTTCACTGCTATGAGTAAATAGAACTGGGGAACATGGGAGGTTAATAAGCCACTAGCTGAATAAGACTTATTCTGAACATCAGAAAGAGATCACAGATTCAGGGTTAGAAGGGCCATTACCAGTAAATGGAGAGTTAAAAATCAGAGTTTCTTGGGATGTGGTGCACACTGGCATTTAGACATAGGTTTATACATACTAGCTCATCTGCTCAGCTCAAAACCCCCTCCTGTGTCATACAGAATTACAGGAACAGAGATCAGCTGAGGAAGACGGCCCTGGAGACCATCTAGGTCCACTCACAAATGTTCATTTTACAGATGAGCAAACTGAGGCCCAAGGAGATGTTAACCTTCTCTTCTCCCCCTTGGTCCTGACCTTAAAGAGGGTCTGTATTTTCTTTGACATAGGCCTATCAGAGAGTTAGGTGCTGCTTTTCTCACAGAATGGAAGGAGGGTAGGCACCGATCCTGGCACATTGTAGGTAGATTTTTTTTTTTTTTGCTTTTTTTGGAGGAAAATTGGGGTTAAGTAACTTGCCCATGGTCACATGGCTAGGTTTTTGGTTTGTGTGTGTTAAGTGTCTGAGGCTGGATCCGAATTCAGGTCCTTCTGACTCCAGGGCCGGTGCTCTACTCACTGTGCCACCTAGCCGCCCCTGTTGGTAGATTCTTGATAAAAGCTTGCTGGCTGACCCTTATGTCAACTCTGTAAGGCCCAATGTATTTCACTAGAAACTGGAGGGCAGACTTCCCCTGCTTTTAACGAGCTCATACAGTAGCTGCAGTGCTAAGGGACACGCACTTAAAAAGATGGAGGCTCCTCGAGGGCAGAGGCTGGTCAGTGCCTTTTTATCCTGGCATCCCCTGCCCTAGCACAGTGCCTAACACACAGTGGGCTACTTAATAAATGCTTGCTGGAATGTGGAACTGTGCCCAAAGGATAACCAAACTGTGCGTGTGCTTTGACCCAGCAATCCCACTTGTAGGTTTGTATCCCAAAGAGATCACAAAAAAAGGTATTTATAGCAGCTCTTTTTGTGGTGGCCAAGAACTGGAAGTTGAGGGGATGCCCATCAATGGGGGAATGGCTGAACAAGCTGTGGTTTATGACTGGGATGGAATACTATTGTGCAACAAGAAATGATGAGCAGGGGGGCTTGAGAAAAACCTGGAAAGACTTAGATGAACTGATACAAAGTGAAACGAGTACAACCCGGAGAACACAGTAGACAGGAACAGCAATGATCCAAGACAGTTCCAAAAGACTCATGATAGAAAATGCTATCCATGTCCAGAGAAAGAACTAATGCAGTCTGAATACAGATCAAAGCATACTATTTTCACTTTGTGTGTGTGTATGTGTACACGTGTGTTTTTCCTTTTAATCTGTTCATCCTTTAACAACATGACTAATAAGAAAATGTGTTTTACATAACTGTACATATATGACCTATATCAAATTGGTTACTGTTTTAGGAAGAGGAGGGTGGAGAGAGGGAGGGAAGGAGAAAAATTTGGAGCTCAAATTTTGCAAAAATGAATGTTTAAAATTTCCTTTAGCTATAATTGGAAAAAAATACTATCAAATAAATGAAGAATGAATGCTGAACTAAATCAGGATTTGAGCTCAAGTCTCCCTGATGGCAGGCCTGTTTCTCCACCTACTGGTACACCACTGAGGCCTGGAGAGGTGACCCAGCCCTGGCTCTGTCCAGGCTCTTCCCATCATGCAGGGTTGAGGCAAGGACTGCTCCTGTGTTTCCCCGAAAGCATGCTAGGTACTTGGGTTGACGGGCACCCCCCCCCCCAGTTTTCAGCTTCTCCTCTCTAATTCCTGATGCTGACCCTGAGATTAGAGCCTCTAGGAAGGCGAAACTGTTCTGCACCCCAGCCTTCAGCACACTGCCTCCCCAGAGAAGCAGGCCCTCTCTTCCCCGACGCCCAACGCTGTCTCTCCCTCCATTTTTAAGATGGGTGGGGGATGGTGGGAGAAGACAATTCTCCTTGGTACCTGCACCAGTTCAGCACTGGGACTGCCTTCACCTCACCAAGGACTTGGAATCGGGGAAGACTGTACAGGAAAGGGAGCAGAGAAGGATGCTTCAAACGGCCAACCAAGCAACTCCAGATGCTGTTGTCCTGGTGTGGCCAGGACAGCACCCATTCACGCCAAGGTTTTAGCATAACCTCTGTGATGTAGAATCTAGGGGCCTTGGCAAGAAGACTACACTGAGGCCAGGCCCAGTGTGAACTGTGAAGGTGGCCAATTACTACTCCAGAACCCCAATACTCGCCACCCCAGTACTGCCCGGGCTGAAGAACATGCAAAGAGAAAACCGTTAACCAAATACAAATACAGTAAACCCCAAAGAACATGACATTCTCACAGGGGCCCGGATGGACGACATCAGGGGCCATCATTGCCTGAGTCTGATACCAACCACATCTTTCCTGATTTTCAGATGAGGAAGCTGAGTCTGGAAAGCCTACAGGACCTGCCCAACTTCCTCCAGCTGGTGACAGAGTCCCTCAGGGTCCCCCTACCAGAGTCTGAGCTGGTCGCTGCCATTCTGAGTGGCCATATCAGTCACCCACCACCCCGGGAAGCCAAAGCGCCTGACCCCTCTGAAGCAGCCCAGCCGTCCTCCACGTGCTCCACAGGGGGACCATGTTAGTGTTAAGCCCTCAGACGGTCTCCATGGCCTCATCCAGAACATGAACACAGCCACAATTAGAAGCCAAAAGGATGGTGCATCATCACAGAACGTAGGCCCCATCAATAACTCTGGGAATTGCCTATGGATCATGGTGGGAGAAGGATGGAAGGCTGGCACCCTGGGCCCTCTCTCAACCCCATGTTTAACAACAACTGCCACAGCGAAGGCTCTAACAATGGGCAATAAAACCACCACAATAAACAGAAATAGCTTTATTGGCAAAAACTAATTTCTTTCTTATATGCATATGTATAAAAATCCCCCACAAGCCAACAATCCCTACATCATGCCAGTTTCTTCCCAATATAATTTAAACGCCTCACTTGTAAACAGAAATTACTGACAGAATTCTAATTAAAATGAAGGTGACATTCTGTACCCAGGCTGTGCGAGACTGCTCTGTAATAGAACCAAACTGTCTCTGCTCTGATTCGGAGTGACGAGCCCAACTTGGGGGGAGAAGCGCTGACGGTGCCGCCATTACCTGTCTGAAACCCGGACGAGGGGATCAAAACATTAACACTGTTTCAGGGCTGCAGTGAGAACAGTCTGTCTCCATCCTCCTGACCCTCCCTCCTGAAAGCTAGAGCAATTCTCCCCCAAAGGAAGCAACAAATAAACCTGCCCAATAATTAATGGCCCAAAGGCCTACTGCCATTTAGAAAGCAGAACCGGCAGCTGACCAATCGTCTTGTCCACAGCAACTCAAAAAAGCAGCTGAAGATGCGCTCTGAAAGGGCCCTGGTATGGACCAGAGCAGGCAGCCAAGCCAGGTGGTGCACTGGGCCGAGAGGAGGGCCTGCAGCCAGAAATCCCTAGGTGTATTTCAGTTCCACCTCTGATATCTACCAGCCATGTGACCCTGGGCCAGTCACTACTCAGCCCCAGGCATCTCATCTTAGAAATGGGGATAAGAATAGAATTTATCTCCCAGGCTGTTGAGAGCTCTCTATGGCCCTTATATAAAAGTGAGGTATTATTAAATAATCTTTCAGTTTCTTCTAGTCTCCACTGGAACTCTTTGATCATTTGGTGTCATTTTCAGGGGAAAGGGGAGGCCCCTCCCACCCTGTGATTTCACTGGCATAAGGAACTCCCAGTATGGAAGCTCCCTCTACTCTTGGGGTTCCACAGGCCCCTGAGAGATTAAATGACTAACTATGGGTCAAACAGCAGGAGTCAGTCAGAATCTGAACTCAGGACCTTCTTGATTCTCAGGCCAGCACTTTATGCACCAAGCTGCCTCCCCATGACACTTGATACACTGGCATGAATGTAAATGGGAACAATGATTAACTAAGACATTGACTGTACTGATATTTAATGTTAAATATTTAATAGAACATTTAATTTTTTAGACATTAGATGCTTTGGCTTGCCTGGGTATGGATTAACATGCTTAACAGTTCGATCCAGAAGATCTCTAGACATCTTAGCAAAGGATGTGAACGGATGGGCAGGGCCTCAGCGGCCGCCATGGCCAACTCAGGCTCATACAGGGCAACAACAAGTCCTCTGGACAGAAATGCCATCCTCCTGGGAGGAGAAGAGTCAGTGGGCTGACTTGAGCAATATGGATTCTATGCTCTTGGGGCAGCCAGGGGGCGCCAGAGTGCACAGAGTGCCAGACCTGGAGTTCAAATCTGACCTCAGTGCATCTATGTGACCCTGGGCAAGTCACTTTACCCTGTCTGCCTCGGTTTCCTCATCTGTAAAACGAGCTGGAGAAGGAAATGGCAAACCATTCCAGTAAGTATCTTTCCCCAGAAAGATCTTTTGGATCTTTTATTAAATTTACCAGGAACAAGTCATATTTGAGAGGCAGTTGCCCTAATGGCTATAAGCCTAACCTCAGAGTCAAGAAGGTCTGGGTTTAATGGCAGCTCTTTAACACTATGTAAGCTTCATTTTGGTAGAGAAATTCCCTGAGGGGAGAAGGGGTCACTTTTAAAAATAGCAAATTAGCATTCACAACTTTGATAGAAAAGATGTGGCTGCATTTAGGTCTTACCTCTAGTTTGTAATTCCCTTACCTGCTTTTAAAAATAGTCAACTTATTCAAATATTTCAATTTACAAAAAGCAAGAGGACTGTCTAAGAAGCCATAAAATTTAAGAGTGTGTATATTCTGTGTATGTGTGTGCACGCACACACACACACAATTTCCTTACATGTGTTAGATGTTAAGATGTTTTCCTTAACCCCCACCCCGGTCAGCCAATGCTGGGACACTGCTGAACCAAAGGAAGTTCCCTGAAGATGGAAGCCTTCTCCTTTCTCTCCCTTTCTGCCCTTTGTCTTGTGGGCTTTACTGTGTGCTCCTCCAAATAAAAGGATTCGGGCTAAGGAATGATCACAGAGCTTTCACCACTAATAGGAAGGCCACAAACAGCATTTGGCTCTCCTTCCGTGGGCACTTAAATGCCAAACTTCCCCATTGTGTTTCTGGCTACATCTTTAATGCTCACATTGTTTAATAATGATTTTAAGAGCTCAGACTATCAGGTAGTAACCTGCATTGTAGAGGGAGTTTTCTCCTCTGGGAGTTCCCTACACCAAAGAAATTACAGGTCCGGGCCCTTTCCCTATCTCCATCCCTATTATTTAGACAAGATCTAAGAAAACATCTACCTTTGAATCCCAGTGACGTAGTTTAAAAAGTGGGCTATCCCTTTTGTTGGCAGCTTTCCAGGGGTGATACCATAAAAAAAAAAAAGCCAAGACCCACCTGAATTAAAAGTGCAAGAAGCCGGCTAAGCAAGGAGTTTTTCCGAGTTTATAATAGAACATTGACTTTAGACTATGAATCAATCTGACTGCTCCACCAAGTAGCGTTGTTCTTGGGAACAAGGGTCTGCCTTTATTCTCTCCCCGCCCCACACACACAAAGTGGTCCTTCTGGGTTGGATGCCATCCTTGGACCCTGCAATCCACAGGGGCAACCCTAGAACAAGCTGCTTTCTTGGGGCTCAAGAGTTCTGTAGAATCCATGAAAAGGCAGGGATTCCCGGACAAATCTGGAGGCAAAAAAATCAATCCGGGCAATGGCACCGGACTCACACACCAGCCCACTAAAGCATTAGGGCTGAACCAAAAGAGGATTTCTCTTAAAAAGCGACAGATAGGTGGAGAAATGCATTTGGATGACGTCTGCTCAGCAGCCCCAGTCGGGCTCCGGCTGGAGCAATGAAAGCAGATCTCACAAACAACTCAGGCCTGCCAGCAATGAACATTAATGGAAAGGCAAAGAGTTTCTTTGGATGCTGGAAGGGCGCCAGTGAAAACTGGTCTGTACATGGGAACATGGTGTCAGACTAAGAGAGAATCAGCTTGTCTGACTTGTGGTTTTCTTGACAACATTCATCTTCCCTTGGCCTGATACAGAGCAATTAGTGCCTGTCAGCTGAATCATGTGTTATTAAGATCATTCAGGCATTTTTTAATTATGGTTAGCGAGACAGACAGTAATGAGATCGCCAGCAACTTCAACTTTCCACTTCCTTTTCAGATAAATCTTAAGCTGCCTTTTTTTTCCTATCGCCTTTTCAAAAGGATTGTTTATTCCTACAGGCAGATACATGTAACTCAAGGCAAGGCTTTCCTCCCTCCACACCAGGGATTTAACTGCTGGGGCTGCCCCTCCCCCAAAATAAACTGGGGAAAGATCTTATCTGATAGCCTTTTGTAATGTCTATCTCTAGTCTCATACAGAGAAGGCAAGGAATATGTGAAAAGGACTGCATGGAAAAATCAGTTTTTAGAGGATTTCCTAAGAACACAGACCAAGGAAGGGCTCGTTTTGTGAGACTGAGGAAGCTGAGGCCCAGGGATCCCAGACAGACTCGAGCTGGAAGGGGCCTCAGAAGCCAGGGCCTCATCCAGACAGGGAAACTGAGGCCCAGAGAGGTTACAGTGGGACTCCACCAGGGTAGCATAGGGGCAGCAAGCCAGGTCCTCTGACTGTGGAAGCAGGGATTTCTGCCCCTTCCTTGGTGTATCTTCCAAAGTTGGCAGGGGCCATGGGAACCAAAAGCACTTTGGCCTGCTCACCTATCTCTTCCCTCCCAGAGACTCTGTCATCTACAGGGAAGGGTGTGAGCCATTCTGCCTCCACCTACAAAGCCCACTCCTCTCTACATGAGCTTTTTGGAACCACGTGACATTTTTTTCGCATTAAAACCTTAAATCAGAAGAATAAAGGTGATCCAAATTGCTTTTATATAGTAGACCCCTCTTGTTTGTTGTTGCTAATGAACAATCCTCAGAGAGAGGCAAAAAGCCCTGAGCTCCATCAGAATCTGTCCCTCCCTGCTGCTCCTCCCTTCTTCTCTGCAAGATTCTCCCCTTCTCAGGGAGCACTCACATTTTCATGCTCCCCATCTCTCTTTTTCCAAGCAGACGGGAGTCAGGGTGATTTGTGAACTACTCTGTATGTGCCATCTGCTTGTTTAAGAGGCCAGCTAGAGGTCTGGGATAGCAGAGATAAGGGAAACCAAGGGTCCACAAACCCCATCACCAGCTCAGAAAGCATGGAGGGAAGGACCACATTCTTCAATACTGGAAATGTACAACAATCCCTGGAATAACCATTTCAAAAGAATATTTATCTCTGAATGTTACAAAACAGCCACAAAAAAATAATCAACATGCTACAAGAAAGCTTCCTCAAGGCGAGTTCCCAAAGGACATCTTGCCCCCATTCCCAGGAGAGCATCTGGAACATACATTTCCATACAGTCCTGTATTTTCATACATACAATGTTTTCCCAGGTTCTTCACTGGAGCAGTTTTTCAACATATCAAGAATTTTCTTGCCTTCTTTCCCCAAGGTATTTATAGGACTGTGGACAAGATGGTTGGGAATTCAAAGGAAAGCCCTGTTTCTTGCTGGGTCCCTGGTGACCATGCTCCCACCCCACCAGCAAAGCTCCCGAGGAGGTGTGAAACGACCCAGGCGTGACCTTGCAGCCTTCTCTAGACTGATTTCAGAAGCAGTCTGTCCTTTGGTTAACAACTGTGACTGCAGCTTCTCGGCCTGGCCACTGATCCCAGCTCTGCTCTGTTGCCTTCTGGACAGACGCTGGAACCATGGGCTGAATCCCCAAGTAGAGCTGGAATCCCACTGAGGGTCTTTTCAAACAAGCCATGGAGCAGCCCGCCAAACTAGCTTTTGAGTCCTCCTCAAGGCTGGGCAGCCAGCTCCAGCCCCTGGCACACTTGCTCGGTGAAACTCAAGTCAATAACAAGATGGCAGCTGCCTGACAGGCCGACTGTGAGTCCCACCAGGTAGGGGGTTACCTAGGCCAGGAACGCTGCTACTGCCACACATCTGAAGCAACCCTGAAGTGGTGGGGGGTCTGACTGTGGAGAACAAGGTGTTTTTTTTTCCTTAACCTGGTTAAGCCTGAAGCAATGCAAAGAAGAGACCTCCAAAGGTAGGAAGGGAACAAGTCTAAACAGGACTATTTAAGACCATTTAAATAATTATAAGACTAGCCTCATCACCAGACAGGAGGCTGGCAGTCCCTGGGAGGAACCAACATCTTGTAATATCTGTGGTTATAAAGGGTATTTATTTAGTAAGAAAAGGCAGCTGGGTGGCTCCCTGGATAAAGTGCTGGGCCTGGAGTCAGGAAGACCTGAATTCAAATCCAGTCTCAGACACTTACCAGCTGTGTGACCCTGGACAAGTCATTTAACCTGTCTGCTTTAATCCATTTAGAGAAGGAAATGGCAAAACATTCCAGTATACTCGTCAAGAAAACTCCATAAACGGAACAATTCCCAGGATCAGAAAGAGTAGTACACGTCTGAACAACAACCACAAAACTTAGTAAGAAAGACAGTAAAAGAAAGAAAGAAAGAAAGAAAGAAAGAAAGAAAGAAAGAAAGAAAGAAAGAAAGAAAGAAAGAAAGAAAGAAAGAAAGAAAGAAAGAAAGAAAGAAAGAAAGAAAGAAAAAGATGGAGAGGAAATGTGAATAAAGTAGCTTCACATGAGAAATTTTGAATAAATAAAGCAAGGAAACTCAACACAAAGAGAATCCCCTCCGACTGAATGTAGGAGCCTTAAATTTCTAACGCCTAGATTAGAAATCGAAACTGAGTGGGAGGGGGCTCCAGCGTCCAACAGCCGGGGATTTGCTCTTCCTAGGTCCTCTGATGGCTGTGTGCACCAGCTCTGCGGAACACAGCAGCATCAGAGGAATCCTGGACAGCTCATTGGCAGGAGACTTGTCAGCATACTGCCAATTAAGGGGCTGGAAGGGGCTTTGGAAAGGTAAAGTGCCAAGACAGAGACACCTTAGAAGTTGACACTCCTCAGATCTCTTCAATAGAGGAAAATGTTATTTTGACTGAATGGCTGGGGACAATCCCCACGCTGGAAAATGAAACTGGCAATTGACCATAAGAATGTTTTTGATGAAAATGTCTTCCTTTGAGAAATGATCAGAGATGAACCTTGGCACATTCATTCTTTCTCACTTTATTTGTTAGAAGATACAAAAAGCTCCATTTTTAAAACATCACATTTCTCATCTCATAAAAAAAAAATCACTTTGATTTTTACAGATAAGCATCTGTTTTGAAAACTAGACTTGACAAAAACGGGATTTTACGGAATACCCCGAAACCACAAAGGGGCCAATTTTTCGTCTGGTTATCCTAAACATGATCAGAAGCTCCTAAGTCACATTTGGTAATTACTGCTTAACCTCAGTTCCTTCATTAAGGTCCTTTTTGCTGCCCGTTGGGAACTTCTTCTACCAAGAGAATCATAGATTTGGTCTGCTCCTCCCTACCAAAATACACCGTACATTTCAGCTACATATGTAAATAATCCAAGATCCTTTGCACTAAGAGCACAAAGGTTGCGCTAGAAGGACCCTGAGACGTCACTGAGAGCAGACTGCTCGGGCAGCGACCCCCCCCCCCCCACCAACCCTTACACTCCTCCTCACCCTTATCCCTGCCATTTTATAGATGAAGACACTGAAGGCCAAGGAAGTTGACTTGACTAAGGCCACATAAGATGGTAAGTAGCAGAAGCTGGCCTCCATATCTAATGGCATTTGTACTACACTACACTTGATTCTTGGAATCAGAATATATTTACTTAGTGACTCCAAAGATTTCAGAAGGTTGGCCTATGTACATCATGGGTTCTTAATGTAGGAGTATGTAGATACACGGGGGGAGAAGGGGAGGAGTTATAAACTTATAAGGCAGGGTTGTGGGAATTACATCTTTTCCTCCCAATAACTGATTTCCTTTACAATCTTTTGTATTTTATTTTATGCATTTAAACACATGATTCTTTAAGGAATTCATAGAGTTCGCTAAACTACTGTTCAAGAACTACATGACACAAAAATGTTTGGATTTAATGATTTCTAGGGTCCTTTCCAGCTGAATCTACAAAGCTAAGAGAAACCCCTCCACAAAATGAGCCACTCCTAGAAGACAAATGGGGAAGCTTCACAGCCTTGAGTGGTTAATCTGCTAAGAAGCATTTATTTGTTAAATGTCTACTATGGGCAGAGATAGCTGGTGGCTCCATGGGTAGAGTATGCAGTCAGAAGATCTGGGTTTAAATCCAGCCTCAGAAACATCCTAGACGTGTGACCCTGAGCAAGTCGCTCAGCCTCTGATTGCCTGACAAAAGGATCCACTGGAGAAGGAGATGGCAAACCACACCAGTATCTTTGCCCAAAAACACCATGGACAGTTGGTCCACAGGGTCGTGAAGAGTCAGACATGACTGATCAACTGAACAGCAACAACAACACAGTACGTGCTAGGCCAGCTCTGTTTCCCTCTTTGCCTTAACCCACTGCTCTCACTGGTCATTCATAACTCTACAATTCCAGTCCTTCCAAATTCCTTCCATTTGCAAGGCTAGAAATGATTAGGAAGGTGCTGGATGGTGACGACAAGAAGGGGGCCTGAACTGAGTGGTGAAGAACACCAAGAAAGCCATATGTGGGTCCCTGAGAGAAGTGAAGCCCAGGACGCCCAGGAAATGAGCCAAATGAGACACAGAGCCCAGCACACAGCCCAGCCTCCTGATTCCCTCTATCCAGGACACTTTTTGGTCCAATCAGAAAAACATAACACAAATAGTGAGCCAAATGAGGGATTTCTGGGACTGAGACTTTCATCTTTCCCTTCCATATCTGACTCAAATTATTCTCTCACTGATTATCATAGGGTAGTGTGACAAAAATACATCCTAACATCAATTAAACAACACGTTTGGCAGTCAAGTCTTTCTAGGGTAATGAAAAGGCTCTTCTATTATGAGGGACATCATTGTCTTCCTTAAAGTAGCTGTGATCTAAGACCTAATTCCCACTTAAGAGTAAAAAGCAATTGTCCAAAAATATACGCATTTCTCTTTTCCACCAGCCAACACAGATCAATAATGGGCTTTCTACTGGTGACTGGAATAATCCTGATTATGCCCCTCTTTCCTTTTTTGCCTTTCCCTGACCAGTGGGTCCAGCTTTCCTCCATTTGTCAACTTGAGTTTTAGACACTCAGATAATCCACTGAAAGGCGGTTAGGAAAGAGCCTGCTTGGGATGGTTTAGGAGAGGCAGCCCTGTCAGCAGAAAGGGAAGAGAGCTTCCAACTTCTCCAAAATGTTCCTCCATGATGTCATTTGTTTAAAAATGTCTTTAATATTTATAAACCCAGGCGGATAAAAAGAGCAGTCAGTTGTCATCACACATGAGCGCCATAAGTGAACAGACATTGCCTTTACTTCAAATAAAAAAGCCTCACGCTCTAGGCAACTCTAAAGATGATAAATTGCTGAGAAGGGGCCAATCTGCATTGGTGGGGCAAATTTCCTCATCTGGGAGTTCCCTAAAATACCAATGAAATCCCAGGTTCAGTTCTGATCCCCAACACTCAGCCCATTATTTCTAAAAGCTGCTTGCTAGAAATAAGTCCACCCTCAGGTCTCAGCCCTATCTATCTTCTCCTGGAAGAAAATGGACATTCTCCCCATTCACTGAGAGAAAACATCCAGAGTGTTCTTCCTCAGGGTCCCAGGAACCACAAGCTTCTGGGGATAATCCCATCTGCACCTACCTACCTTCAAGGACGCTGTGAGGATTCATGGGATGTCACATGGTAAACTCTTATTTCCTCAGAGAGAGACCATGTAGCTACAGGGTATTATTACTATTATTATTATTATATCAAGGGCCTGCTTTAATTCCATTCTCTGCCTCAGGCATGAAAAGAATGGGGACCATTTCACTTTCACCCCTGCATCAATAACCCTAATTCAAAAAGACCAGAAATTTCATTCAGAGAAGCTTCTTATTTCAAGAACAGTGAGAAACAATTCAAAATCTATTGCCTGGATTATGTTACCATTTAATATGTATTCCTTTTGGAGGGACATTCTGAATTCTTCTGTGTTCTTTGTGAAACAGTAACAACCAGGCATTAGTGTGCCTTCAGATGATGGTGGCCGTGTTCTCGCCCCCATATTCCTATAGATAATTCTCTGCTTCTGATTTCAGACAGGGAGAAAGGGCCAACGATGCAACCAAAACTGGGGGGCAGGAGGAGGAGTGAAGAGGAGGGTGTGATGGGGACAGCTTGAAAATACAGATGTAGAGGAGAGAAAGAGCTCTGCTGAGTCAGCCCTGGACACAACAGGAGAGGCTCAATGCAGTCCCCTAACTTCTCTCCGGGCCTGGTCATGGAGACCAACCTGATGAAGGCTCCTTGCAGTTCTAAATCCTGTCACAGACACAGACACACACACACACACAGACACACACACACAGACACACACACACACACACACACACACACACACACACACACACACACACACACACACACACACACACCCCTGAGCAGGTTCACTTTCACAGCCCCCACACAATTGTCTGACGCTTAAGTCGCAGAGAAGATGCCAATTAGTATTGGCAGGTGGAGTTTCCTCACAGGGAGTTCTTCCTGCACAGGTAAAATCATAGACTGGATCCAAAGAACACTGTAATAATGGTTACAGTATTTTACAATTCTCAGCATGTTCCACATACATTGTCCCATTTGATTCTAGCATGATCCCTGTAAGGTACATGAGTCCCAATTTGGAGAAGAGACTGAGAGAGTGCTTGCCCAACCTAGACCAAGAACTGAATGGAGCCACACAATTCTGAGGCCAAGGTTCTCTCCACGGCAGGAGTGAACCCACAAGGCATTTCATCCATCTGCTATTTTTTTTTTTAATTAGAAAGAAGGAACAAAGAAGACTAATCAATAAGCAATAAAAAAATTAAATAGTCATTTCAATTTATTGCTAAAGTTGAGGGTGAGAAAAAGAGCAGAGGGAAGAGTACAACAAGAGACACGGACCGCCCCCCCCAAGGCATCCTCTAGAGAGTAACATCCTCAGCTTGTGGGGCACTGAAACATTGCCCTTGCATTCTGCCAGGTACACGCCTGATAAGGCACCATCTTGGATTCCTTGAAATTAAGCCAAGGCTTGAATCTGGCCCTAATCCTGATTTAAAAGCAAGGCAACCTAAAGTCACAGATTATTATTTCCTAAAACAAGGTGTTACATTCAATGAAAATAAATAAATAAATCGTGCTTGGTGACTCCTGGCATAATGTCCTGGAGATTTAAAAAGAAAAAGTGAGCTGGACCTACACAGCAATTCAGGATCCCTCAGGGAAATGATTTAACCTATGTGAGGAAAAGAAAATGATCCAATTTGCTATAGGAGCATCTTCCTAGGAAGGACATAAGAAATTCAACATAATTTTTTGAGCAATTGATAGATGGTACCATGGATGATTTTTTAAAAATTTACTAACTATTCTAAGGCATGTCTTACTATCAAAACTCTAAACTGAAATTGCAACTGCTTTATTTAAAAGTTAGCCTTCCTCCCATCCTCATCAGAAGAATAAAAAGTGGGGAAACAAGACAAAATTGTCCATCCCCCCATCTGCCCTCAAAATCCCAACAAACAAAACTGATCAGAGAGGTAAGACATCTGCTTAACCAGCTACTCCACTTAAGACCACAAAAGCAGTCATGTAAAAATAAATAAGAGTTATTTCCATTTAGATCATAGATTTAAAACACCCTGAGAGGTCATCTGGTATAATCCCTTCACTTTACATGTAGGGAAACTAAGACCCAGAAAAGTAAAGTGATGGTATGAGGTCACAGAGGTGGTTAAAAGGCAGGGAAGGGATTCAAATGTGGGTCCTCTGACTCCCACTTTCTCCCATACCTGGCTTCCTTTCCCCAGATTCAGGAACACTACAATCTCATATAATCTCCATAGCTCTCATTCATAGCCAAGACTCCACAAGGAGAAGCTATGTAATATACTGGATAGGAAGCAGTCAGGAAGAGCAGAGTTCAAATCCTGTCTCTAACATATACTGTGTGACCTTTGGTAAGTCACTTAATCACAAAACAGATGCCCCTCTGCAATGATGGGGTGGTCCCCACACCTGTGAAATTTAGATCCAGCATCCTTTCCCACCCCCCAAAAAAATTATATACAAAGGACAGTTTTTTTGAAAGCTACCACAGATACCTACATGAGAATTTTTCCCCCCTTCATTTGGGAAGCACCTTACAATGTATAAATATCCACAGGGGAGAATAATTAAATTTTACAAAATATTTTTTTAAATTTACCCCAGTACTGCTAAACATGTTCTAAGCACCATATAAAAAAGTGAGAGATGGGTGCACCCACATATCTACCTGGAAGGCCAGGACACGGTCAGTAGGGGATAATTAGATAATAGATAATATTACACACACCCCTTCGTTTTATATATTGAGACACTAAAAAAAAACAAATTATGCGACAGATAGTAAGTACAGAAGGTGTTGGGAAAGCACAAGATGGGCTGAATGTCAAGAAATGCTTTACCCAACGGCCTCGAGGCCACAGGAGGCTGAACTCGGCGGCCTTCTACTCTTGCCCTCCAATCCTGCCCTCTGAGGTGCTTCACACACTACAACGTAGAGTTCCCATACGATCGCCCCCTGCTCTGCCAATCTTTCCTTCCAGCCCCCGAACGTTTGTGCCGCTGAGTTTTTGCTCAGCTTCCTTCCCGGCCCCTCTTTTTCCCTTCTCAGCCCACCCAGCCCAGTGCAATGTCTCCCTCTTCTGAATTCTACAGCTCATCGGGCACATGCCACACTGCCTGGAGACATGTGTTACGCACGTATGAGGCTGTCTTCACATATCTGTCTAATGGTGTTATTTGACTCCTGTATTTCTGAGCAAGAAGGGCCAGGAGAGGTGGGGCTGTGTACGCACTGGCACTGGCGAGCTAAGCGCCCAAGGCATTAAAAGGGGTTTGCACCTCCACTCCCTAATCAGTCCAGCCATCCATGGAGAAGCATTTATTAAGCACCAATTATTTGCTGAGCATTTGAGTTACACAGTTAAAAAGAAGTCTTTGCCCTGCAGGAGTTTACAATCTGGATGGGAGAAAGTGTGCCGAGGGTAGTAAACTGAAAATAGATACAAAGTATCTTTGAGGGAAAGGGAAAAACACTAAAGGTGGGCAGTGGGCGGGGCGAGCAGGGGGTAGGGGGGAGGCTGGCCGGGCAGCTCAGTGTGACGTCACCTCCCCCCCCCCAAGGCATCTGCTGACTGACAGGGGAATCGGTCCACCGCGTGTAGGGGGATTAAGCCAGGAGGAGCAGCTAGGAGGCAGTCACTGTCATCCAGGTGTGGGGGCACCAGCGGCTGAGCGGCAGGGACAGACAGACAGAGGCACTGGGCAGGCCGAGCTGCTGCTGCGGCTCTGGGGGCAGGGAAACCAGGGTGAAATCTGCCACTGCTTTACACTCTCTGTGGACTCTGGGCATGAAGGAGGGCCCTGCCAGCGCCAGGGCTGAGATCCTAGGCTTGAAGGCCCCCAAAGGAGAGCCTTGCCACTGAAGACCAGGAAAACTGGGAAGGGGCGGGGGGGGGGGGCGGGGGGAGAGAACCATAGGGAAATAAATCAATGAGCACTTATTATTCCTGCTTGTTACTGTTCAGTCATTTTTGTCATGTTCAACTCTGAACCCATTTCCTTCTCTACCTCACGATGAGGAAACTGAGGTAAACTGGGTTAAGTGACTCACTCAGGGTCACACAGCTACGAAGTGTCTGAGGCCAGACTTGGACTCAGGAAGATGAGGCCCAGTGTTCTGTGCACTACTGCGCTACTGAGCTGCCCAAGAGAGATAGGTTAGCCTTTGATCTTTTCTAAGGCCAAGTCCGACCATGGCACCCACTGGGCCCCTCAGTAATCCTTCTAGGGGAGGCTCCAGAGCTGCCTGCTACAAGGTTTACTAGTTCCCCAGAGCCTTCTCTCCCATTTTGTATATGGAGGTGAGAAGAGCACCTACCCCCCAAGGCTGTCATCAGGATAAAATGGGACACTATTTGTAAAGCATCTTGCAAAGCTATAGGAATACTACCGCTGCTGTATGTATGACTGTTATACACTCTTATGTGTGCCCGTGTCTCCCCTTTCTGGACTATGAGCTCTGAGACAGGCAGAGCTGCTTCCTTCTGTTTTTGTATCAACAAGGCCTTTCACAAAGCCTGGCACACACAGGAGGCACTTAATAAATGCTTGTGGGTTGGTTCTGCCACGCAGGAGGATCTCTCTATCTGTTACCAGGCCCTACATTTTTACTGAAACGGGAAAAGGTGTCACGCAGTCTTGTCATCTGCTGTTTACACTGATCCCGTCTCTGCCCCAAGACAGCCAGAAAGCTCTTGGCCATGTCATCTGAACAGACTGAGACAGCCAAGGGTGCCTCGAAACCCACAGGGCCGGGCTACTCACATTCCTGGCTCCAGAGAAATGGGATACCTGCAGTAGCCTTCTCTGGGTCACCTCAGGAACAAAGATGACAAGGAACAAAAACACAGGCAAGAATAATAGGGAAGAGGAGAAAAACGGAGAAAGGGACAACAGATAAAGCTGTCTCCAATGTCAGCCTCACAAAGCAGGTTTACAGGCTGTCAGCTGGGCCACCTCCCACAGCCCCGCATCCTCCAGGGTCCACTGTTCCTATAGAACAATTGACAATTGGGGGAGATGGAGGTGGAGGTGGAGAGTGGAGAGAGGGCCCAGAACATCACTGTTAACCTGAGCAAGCTGTGCTTTTCCTCCCTTTTTATTGTGGCTGCTGCTCAAAGCAGGATACACCCACAAGCTAAAGCCAACAAACTGGAAGGGAACTGTAAAAGCTGTCACCCCCACTTCCCTGCAGATCACCGGGACACCAAAAGCTGCCAAACCAGTATGTCCAGGTCCTAGGCATGTGGCAGACAAGAGATGGAAAACCAGGCTGGTGGCATGTCCCCGCCCAGTTCTGTGAGAGAGAGGGAGGGAAGGAGGGAGAGAGAGAAGGAGAAAAAGGAAGAGAGAGGGAGGGGGAGAGGAGAGAAAGACAGTAGAGTCTGTTTTCTCTGTTTGCTGTTGTTTGTTTTTTCTTCCTAGTGGCTTTTTTTTTCCTTTTGTTCTGACTCTTACACCATGACTAATGTGGAAGTATGTTTAATACGAACATACGTGTATATCCTATATCAGACAGCATGCCATCTTGAGGAGGGGGAAGTGAAAGGAAGAGGGACAATTCAGAACGCTCAAAATCTTATAAAAGTGAATGTCAAAAAATAAAAATTAAAAAAAAGAAAGGCAGACATACACATGCTGTCTCTCCCAGCCAGACCGTAAGCTCCTCGTGGTCAGGGCCAGGCTTTTTTGTCTTAGTACCCAGAGTAACTGACACATAGCAAGCAAATGATAAGAAATGTTTGCCAATTGATGATCTACAGATCAGTATGAACCACCCCCCACCTTGGCCCCTCCCCACCAAAGTGCAAAGCTCAGGGTCTTTGGATCCCCAGTGAATGGCATACAACAGGCACTTAAAAAAAAAAAAATGCTGGTGGATTGAGTGACAGACACTTTTTTTCCAGTTATTAGGAATGACCACTTAATGCTCAGGCAGACAGGGAGGTGTTAGTGAGGGGCAGGTTTGTTCAATAAAAAGCTAGCTGTTCAAGGGAACCTAGAGTTAAAGAGGGCCAGATATAGTTCTCTAAGTAACAAAAATGTTGATCCCTGCAGCAGGTTTCCAAAGATCAATCAATGTATTGATCCACCAGCTATCCCTACTACTTAGTATGCCTGTAAAGATTTCCAATACAATAAAGCTGTCTCTCCTCCCATTCTGTAAGAAATTTCCTGTTTTTCAGACCTGACCAGTCCTGATCACTGACACAGGAACCGGACAGCTGCCTGGTGTGGGGCCAGGGTGATATGTCCACAACTACCCCGATGGCTCCCATCACGGGTGGGTCTTGAACCCAGGTCTCCCTGACTCCCTGGCCCAGGGGTGGGGAACCTCTAGGTCCTCAAGTTCGATTCTGTCAAAGGGCTGCACCTGAGGACCTACAGGACAGGCCACTTGTGGCCTCAAGGCCAAGTTCCCCATTCCTGCCCTGACCTAAGCCATGTGGCCTCTATCGAAAGTGAGATCACTTTACAAAATCTATCCTGAAAGGCAAAATTAAATTCCTGCTAGGCCCTTCCTACATTAGTAAGAATCACATAAAATCCAAATGCTTTCATTCTGAAACTTAACAACTAACTTTCTTCATTCTTGTAATGCAAACTTTGCCGATGGCTCAGCTGCCCCATCAACAACTCTTTCCCTGGAAAAACTTTAAGACCACAATAAAAGAACAAACAAATAAAACCACTCTGAGACAGAGAGCAAACCTTCGGCTCCCCAGCCACACACTGCAGTTCCTATTGTTTCAGCCGCCTTGGTTATCTGCGACTCGACAACACTAGTGTTGTGTTGTTGTTTGTTTGTTTTTTTTTGTCAGTTGTCCATTGTATCAATAGTGACTGATCACCCAGCAGCTGGGCCTGCAGTTGAATTTGGGTCCTTGAAATAAATGCTAATATCTCTTACAAGGGCCAGATACCAGAAGCCCTTTGTTCCAGAGCCATCAAAACAAGCAGGCATTCCAAATATTTATTCCACAGGCAGATGCTTAGGTCTCCCCCATTCATCCCCCAGGTCCTCAAACTCTGAATTATCAGTGAACTTTTCCCTCGAAGCCACATTTGGGCACATAAGGCCCGTTAAAAAGAGCTGCTCCAACATACAAGCATGGTATATGTACTGGGCTCTAAATGTAGGTTACATCAAATGTTCATAAGTCAACATGCTTGGGAGATCATGGGGAGATTAATAATAAATTGGAGTTTATTAGGCAACTCATTGCTCAATGTTTCATAAAGTAAACTTAAATTTTAAAGTACCAGATGTACTAACCTTGCATCGACCAGACTATCCAAATGTATGCGTCCATCACAATCCATTCATTCATTAAAGAGGCACGCAATAGTCTAAGTCAGGGCTTCTTAACTAAGGTTCCATGGACAATGGGTAGATTTCAGGCGGTCCATGACCTTTAGTGGGGGGAGGGGGAAATTTACATCTTTATTTTTACTAATGTCTAATTTAAATTTGGCATGTCCTTCAATCATAATAACAGCCTCCACACCAATGTGTCTTTAAATAAAATTAAACTGGAACATGACTTATTTTAAATGTATTTTTAAAAATTTAATGTGTTATGGACACATATTACAGTATCACAAATGTGTTCGGGTTTTTTTTTTTAGTATTTTGATAACTGTGTTTCAATATAATTGGTTGCCTGTAATCCGATGTATTGTATTTTATTCACTGTAAAAACATTATGCTGAGAATGGGTCAAAGAAGACTGGTTGCCCACGGTGTCCAGACACACCAAAGTGAAGAACAGCCCTTTCTCTGAGGATTTTCATACAAGCAGAACAGCAAGTAAGTAAGCTGGTTACTAACAAGTCGTCTTCTGGACTTTTCTCTCTGCTGTCAGGTTGCTTTCCAGTTGGAAAGGACTGGGCAAAAATTGGTAAATCATAAGTTATTACAGTTACACAGTGTTATAGAAACTCGATGTCACTGAAGGTCTCTGACCTTTAAACCTGGCTCAGCCCAAGGAGCTGCTGTGCAATTTGAAAGGGATTGGGAACAAATACAGTAAAAACAAAGTATTAGAGGGAAAGGAACATAGTGGCCCTGCAACATCCCTGGGCTAGGAGGCTCCCTCTTCGAATGAAGGTCTTTGAAATTGACGGTGTTGGCAAACTTCCCACAAGACAAAGGCAAGTGACCCACTCAGGACAACACAGCCAGTATATGTCAAGTGGACTTGACCGGGGATGGCCCTGCCTCCAAGGCCAGCTCTCTACCCACTGCACCACTCTGTCTCTCAATGTATCATAGCTACAGGAGACACATCATTAAGAGACACATACAGTCAAGTCTACCACACCTGGAAATTTATTTAAAGGGAAATCTTTCTAATTTTGGCCCAAAGGGATACAGCAACGTGTAACAATATCACTGTCTTTTGAGTCGAGAGACAAAAAGGTCAGGTGCTTAAGCGGCAAATGTAAAACAATTTTTAAAAATAGTTATATGGATGTCTCCAAAAAGGGCGGCTCCTCTAAGATGAAAACAAGTGCGAGCCAGGAGTCAGTGGGCAAACAGCTCATCTGGGCACCTGGCTCCATGACCAAAGATTAGCAAGTAAAGGCCACAGTGAGTTAGCAAGAAGGAACAGAGGCCTGGAAAGGAGCTGGACCTCGGAGCAGGAGGCCTCTCTGGCCCTAGGGCAGTGCTAGGCATGCCCCTACCCTCCAGCCAGGGGCAGGGGGGTGTTACATAGCAAATAAAGGGCTCTTGAGGAAAAATTAATCCCTTTATTTTATTTTTATGTGCATTGCATGGCAAATGCTAGGATTTTTTTCCATTCATGGGGAAGAAAGGGGAGGTTTACTCAAAGCCAAAAGACACAAGGATCCAAAAAAGTTGGGAGGGGCCTGGGAAGAGCAGTGAATTAATTTCTAAAGTTCCATGAAATATTACAAATAATACGCTATGCATAATTAATATTCCCTGGGAAAATACTTCAGTGAAAATAGCAGAATGCTGCTCACAAGCTGTAATTAAGATGGCTCGTTGGAAATTTGCCGGTCTTAGACAAGTACGTCTGAAAGGATCATTTTGTAACTGAATGCAGTTTTTAATTGTCTTTTGTCTTAGAAAATTGAGACCCCTTTTTATCTGAATACCTGGTTTGAGTGCTGCTAGGAAATAAATGTGTCCTCAAAATATTATCACAAAGTCAGTCAAACGGGTCAAAGACAAAAATACTAAAGATTCCAGCTTCAATGGAATGTGGATTTTTAGCAGCAAAGCATGCGGCATTCTCAGCTTAAGAATTCTGGAAACAGCAAATTAAATAGCAAAAACCCTCCAGTGTCAGTGGAGTGGTATTGTGAAGTGTTTAAGCAGAGAGTAGAAATCTTGACTACTGCTACAGAAGAAAATATTTGGGACCAAATTTCTGAGGGTGAAGAGAAAGCACAAAGCAGGAATCAGTGAGTCCATACCATCCAAAGCAAACCTCTTCGGTAAAAATACCCCAGACAAATAAGTCCTGAGCTCCCAGGCACTGCCCCGACACTGTTCCAAAGAGCAAAGGAAAACAATTTCGGAGATTCTCTGTACCTCCCAGGCCGTTCTCAGAATCAAGGACATTTTCTAGATTGAACACCGACCAATTCTCTTGAGTATGACTTAGGCTGTTATCCTCATAAAGCAGATTGGGTGAGTGTAACTGATCATTTTTTAAAAGCCACCTTGGACAGGCTGCAGAGAGGAAAAGCCCCAAGCTGTGGGAGAATCTGAATGAGCGGAGATCAATGTAAGCCGAGCCACGGTATTCTAAGGACCTACTGTACCTGTGTAGTTGGAAAATCAGGGATAATGTTACAAACAGCAGCTGTGTGACAAGCTGGAGGAACAGCCACTGAGCGGCAAGGGCAGAAGAATAGAGCTTAAAATAATGTGGAGCAGCCCTGGCCTGCGAGGAAACAGGCAGCATGGCCATCAAGCACAAGATAGACTTTCCGAAGTCAAAGCTCTCAAAGCAGTACACGCCGGGTGAGGGGCAGGGCTGCCACCAAAAGGTCATGGGATGACAAGGTCACGGCCTTGGGCATTGGACGGGGCCTTAGATCAGAGGCCATCTCATCCAACCCCTTCGTTTACAGACAAGGAAGGGAATGGAGGCCCAAAGAGAATGACCGTGGTCATCCTGGTACCAAGTGGCAGAAGGGAGGGCCTTTCCTCCAAATCTGGCAGTACTGCTGTAGGTCATGTTTGCCTGCAGTGGCTTCAGTCATAAATCAAAGATCAGTTTTTGCCAGTGGGCTATGCATGCACCTTGCTGGCATCCCCCTCTGAAGATGGCAACATGGCATCACGAGGCAAACACTTCAGGGCCCCAAAGAATCGGGTGAAAGCGTCTTACAGTTTCAAACCTGTTTTTGCCATTTTAACATCTGACTCAATGTGAAAACAAGTAGACTCGGGAGGCTATTTATATTTTAGGGCACATTTTGACAAGAATTATTTTATTTTCCCCCAAAAGAAGTTATTAACTGATGCTTAGGATGATTGCCAGAAACGAGGAACAATCCAAAAGCTTATTCTATAATATGTGAACTCCCCCCAAACAAAGGAAGCGTCTTAAGCCAAAGCAGATATAGCTTAATGTTAAACACTAAATGTCAACCGAGTCAGAGACAAGATACAGAGTTTTATTTAGGAAAAAAAAAGAAAAGGGAAGATTTGTGTCACCCCAAGAGAAAGTAAGGTTCACCATCTCCTCATTTAATAAAACTGAATATGGGGCGGCTAGGTGGCGCAGTGAGTAGAGCGTCGGCCCTGGAGTCAGAAGGACCGGAGTTCGGATCTGGCCTCAGACACTTAACACACACAAACAAAAACCTAGCCGTGTGACCTTGGGCAAGTTACTTAACCCCAATTCACTCCAAAAAACAAAAAAATAAAAAAATAAAACTGAACACCAGACCAGCAACAACGAGAATATCCTCAAAGGACTTGAAATTTTGCAGAGTGCTGTGCAGCTCCCTCTCCTTCACTCATCACAGCAGCCCTGGGTGGCATGTGCTGCTATCATGTTCTTTTTACAGATGAGGAAACTGAGATCTGCCTAAGTGTCTGAGGCAGGACGCAAACTCAGGTCTTCTTCAGAGCTTTATCTGCTACAAAATCACGGGACAAATCCAGGCCTTATTTTACTCACAAAGATTCTTTCACTGTTGGAGAGATGATGCAAACACGTCTTTAAAATATTCAATAACTCAAAATAAAATATTCAATGAGAATGTGGAAAGCCAGTATTTTCAACATTTTTTTTAAAGAAAGAAACACTGTTTAAAGACACATGCTGTTCATCGGTCTCATGGCTCAAAGTGCTGAAAAGTCAGAGGGAAACGGACATCTAGTATCTTTGAGTTATCAGTTGCCCTTGAGAGACATGAATTATCAAGACAGACCAGAATTATACTGCGACGTTAATGCAGTCAGAGCATCACAAACAGCCCATGTTAATATTAAGTCACTAAATTATCATCCTGGCAAAACAAAACACAACACAAAAACTCAGTATTTCAAAATGTCCTGGTGACAGCAGGATCACATCTGCCAGTACCTGACAGTAATAAATAGGTATGGGGGGGGGGGGGGGGTGACCTTAAAGTTCTCACTGAAATAAACCCAGTAAGGAGAGCTCCAAGGATGGAGGAAATGGAAAAGAACAGCTAATATTTGGCAAGCTTCCTTTATGATCAACAAATGAAAATGCAAAGGAAGCAATTTGTCGAGAAAAGATTATTTTAAAAGGGGAACTGGCTCCTGCAGGTTTCAGAGGGGCTAAAGGTGGGTCAAGCTAGAGCTAGCGCTAATTCAGAAACACTTCTGAAATAATGATTTTCCCCCAGCGTCTGAGTCTCAGCGAGTCAGGAGCCTACTTCTCTGGCCACTGGAGGCCTTCATTCCGAGGCACATTCCTCCCTGTGGTCTCACACTACTCTCTCCCTCCTTTCTGACCCCAGGTTCAGCTCATGGGTGTCTGCTGTCAGTGCACACGACAAGACCATCCACATACAGAAAGGCCAAGCAGAATCCCTGCTTTGGATTTCCTACAGACACTGGCACAGTCTGTTCGTTTTTCAATCATTTGCCCACTTGAGTCATTCACGTTTCCCAGGGCAGACTTTCCCAGGCTACTTCTGAGCGAGAATGTAGTCATCTCAGTGATTTAAGAGGACTTTTCTACTTGCTTTTTCCTCACCCAGGGGTTAAGCCATATTTAGATGGAGCCAAATCTATGCTATGCTGGGCATCTCTATAGCTCGATTCTTCTGGAGGAAAAGGTCTAGGTGACCCCCAAGGCAGAACCCTAAGATATTTCTTCTTCCAACAAAAAAATAACACTGCTTCTGCAAGACTTTCTCTGGCTTGCTTACAAGGCACTTCTGGCCTAATAAAGTAGCTTTATTCATGTTAGAACCTGGAAGACACCAGGTAACTCCTCCATCAAATCACATTTGAAAGTCCTGCCCTTCATTTTCTGAATGCTCATCCTGACACGAGAGAACCAAGTCCTCCTGGCTGGGATCTTCTCCGGCCTCACTGATGCTGAAGCGTTAAGAGACTGGCACAGTAAGTTTACGTACAAACGATTCAGTCGACACCAAATCTGGGAAAGGTCAAGACTCTAGCCTTGCCCTGAACCAAAAGGGAGGAACGGATCTGCCAGCACCTGCCTGGCAAAGAGCAATGAGAAGGGAACAGTTTTTGTTTTCAAAGCCAGAGCAAAGAGGGCAGAGGGGAGGTGGGAGGAGGGCCAACCTGAGCCCCTCAGCCAGCCACCACTTACCTCCCTTCACAGGGTGCTGGGTTATTTCATTCTCATAGCTCTACTGGGCACAACAAAATGGCCACCAAGTTCTGACGAGAGCCATCAGAAAGCATGTGACCCGAGAGGAGCCGCCAGCCGGGGCCGGCTGGCAGTCAGCTGGCCGTGGGCTCCTTCCCCATCCATTAAGTGGCACAGCATCCTGAAATGTTGCTGCAGCATATTACTGAGACTGTGCTGACCTCATTCACCAGAAAAGAAAATAGCCACAGCCACCTCCACAGACCAACTCCCTGGGCCCACTGGCCACACCAAGCAGATGGTGGTGAAGTGCACCAGGACTCCCCAGGGCTTGTTTCCTATTTAGTTACATTAATCAGTATGTGTAGGGGTGACTGAAGACACTTCCCCTACATAACACTGTACAGTGAATTCAGCTACTGTTCCATAAATGGGTCGCAGGGTGGTGGGGAATATCCATTCATTTATTCCAGCAGGCTCAACTATGAGGTGCCAGGGGCCACTGGGCCATGCACAGAGCTCAGAATTGGGAGGGGGACCTCAGACAAGTACATGACCTCTCCTCCTCCTAGGCTAGTCAGATCCCTGCAACTCTAGACCCTGGGACAATCCTATGGAGGAAACGTTCTTGTCTGGAAAATGTGGGGGTCCTAGAGAAGGGAGCTCAGGCCACCAGACCTGCTTGGAGCTGTCAAACAGCATGTCAATGCCTAAATCCGGCCCCTATATTTGCATTTTTCATACAGACCAAATGCTCCAGGCAGCACAGGCCTCCTACCTCATTTAGCTTAGCAGCTAAATGAATGGAAGAATGAAGCTTTTCACAAGACATCACGAAGAGTCACTTGGAAACATTTTTAAACATCACAGCAAAACTCCTTGCAGGTATCCCAAGCATGGAGGGGCTGTCCTTCAGGGCTAAATGCCCTAAGATGGCAGAGAGCCTTCCAGAGAAACACTGGGAATTCCAGCTCCCCGGCCTGGCTCCCCAGACTCCTTCTTCCTCTCCATCCACTCCCCACCCCACCCCCCACCAGCCCTGGGGCCTCTTACTCTGCCCTCCCTTTCCAGGCCTTTTCTGCTCACTCAGTGCTCTCCCCTCCCCCGGAATTACCTTCTCTCTCCTCCACATATCTGTGATGACTTAGCCCTATGTGGAACACTGGGCAACTCAGGCCCTTAGGGTCACTGAGTCCAGTCCCCTCACTTTAAAAATGAGGAAGCCAAGGCTCGAGAAAGTGAAATGGCTTGCCTAGGGCAATCCAGGCAGCAAGATGAAAAGCCACAACTTGAACGCAGGGCCTCAGAGGGCCCCTCCGAGGCCCGGTGAGGCCCTCCATGGGGCTGGAAGCCACTTCCCTTTTCAGCCTCAGAGCACACAGTAGGCACTAATAAATGCTAAATCATCAGTCATCTGTATGCATTCTTTTGTTCCTGTCTGCACACACTTCTCCCTCAGCTGGGCAGGCATACAAGCACTTAAATGTGTGTGGCCCATTTCCTGGGGAAGGCTCTCTATACAACAGGGGCTGGATAAATGTTTGTTTACTTTTTAGCACGATGCTAGTAAGGTGTGGACATCCTGAGTTCATTAATCTTCTCGTTTTGAACCTTCACTTCTTCCCAGCCCAGGCCTGATCTGCTCATTTTGTTTGCCAAAAAGTCCCCCCATGCCCCAATATTGCCCATGGTGGTTCATATGACATCACTTCAAAAGGCAACCAAGTGAAATGCTCACAGAAAGCCCCCTATGCCACAAAGCTGATCAAACCACAAGCATTATTAAGCACCTATTGTTTGCCAAAGCTAAGACAGGCTCTAAGGACACAAAAAGGGCAGCTAGGTGGCACTATAGAGAGAGCACCTAGCCTGGAGTCAGGAAGACCCGACCAAATTCAAATCCAGCCTCAGACACTTACTGTGTGACCCTGGGTAAGTCGCTTCACCCTGTCTGCCTCAGTTTCCTCATCTGTCAAATGAGCTGGAGAAGGAAATGGCCAACCCTTTGAGTTTCTTTGCCAAGAAAACCCCAAAAGAGGTCATGAAGAGTCAGACACAAGTGAAATGCCTCAACAACATGGAAGGACACAACAGAAGTCTCTGCCCTCAGGAAGATTCCAATCTAACTGGAAGAAGCAGCACGTACACATGCTGGACCCACAAATTATAAACAGCACAGACCCGAGGCAGTCTTGAGGAGAAGTCTTGAGCAGAGGGGCAGGGGAGGAAAGGCTCACACAGAAGGCCAAAAGGTAGCATTTGAGCTGGGTCCTGAGAGGACAAGGAGGGGCGGGTGAGGTATGCAGAATGTTATCAACAAGGACAGCACAGGAGGGTCCTCTGGCTGCACCAATGACATGATCTGAGACCAGCCAAGTGGGCTGCGGCCTACCTCAAGAAGCACTTTAAAGGCCAAACCATCTGTCTGAACTTAAGAAATAGGAGGGAGCCACTGGGGTTTACTGAGCAGAGAGGGCCACAGTCAGACCCCCTCCACTCATGCAGCTGAGCAGAGGGGAATCAGAGGGGGCAGATCAGAGCCAGAAGACCAATGACGAGGCTGCCCGGAGGTCCAGATGAGAGACAAGAGCCTGGCAGTCCTCCTATGGACATCCGGACTCCTAGGGAAGGAGGTTTGTTTCAGCTCTCCACATAAATGCTTGTATGCAGGCAGTTACTCTTAAGTGGGGGGGGGGGGGGGGCTGTATACACTGGAGCTAAGAGAGATTCTCATGTGGACAGAAATCCACCAGGCAGAGCCAACTGCCCCCATCATGGACCTGAACGATCCCCAACCAAGGAACTTGGTTTAGCTGGAGAAAACAGCTGAGCTCACTGACCACAGAGAGGAAGGGTGCCCTTGGAGCTGCAGGAAGCTGACTGTGTCACTGGGCTCACAAGGGGACAAGCAATCTAGGGGGCATCTCCATATTTAAAGGACACCCACTGGAACCTTTATCAAAGCCTCCCAGATCCTGTGGAATAGTCCAGCCTTACCAGCATGTCTGGGAAGAGAATTTCACTTTCTAACCACTGTGGTCATAATTTGAAGCTCTCAATTAGGGAATGTAAAATATCATCAACAAAAAAATCCCCATCTTTATCAGAAACAGTTGGGATGTAATCGCATACATGATCAAGTTTAGATAAAAACAAAGGGGAGGGAAAATAGTCATAGCAAACCCCTATCGGTCTCAGTTTACACATCCATTAAATGGGGATAATTATAGCACCAAGGAAATGAGGTCATACGTGTAAAGGCTTTGAAAACCTTACTGGGCTATATGCCTGCCAGCTCTCTCTGTTCTTATGATTATAACACCCAACTTCAGCAGACCAAGAAGCCGCGTGATCTGATGGAAAGAAGGCTCAATCTAGAAGCAGAGCAACTGGGTTTAGAGCCCACCTCAGATGCTCACATACACACACTCACACGCGCACACATGTACACATACACACAGAGGCAGAGTACAACAGTGATGCTGTTGTAGTCCACACAAGAAAAAGATTAATGAGGGCTCAGACAGTCAGGGAAGGGCCGGTGAAGGAGACTGGACCGAGCTGGGCCATTTGTACATGAGAATGTGACCGGCTCTGACTGCCCCTAGAATGCCAAACTGCTTGTTTTTTAATAAAGGCTTTACAAATTTCCGCCATTAATAGCAACTGCTACATGGATCTAGATGAAAATTTGTTAAGACAGGAAAAACATGTGAAGCTAGAATGTCAACCCTCTCACCCAGGAAGAGGAGGACACTCAGGAAATATTACAGATTTTTTTCTAGTAAGCCCAGCATCAAGGCCCTCACCCTCTAATAAGGAAGACAAGCCACAAAACAAAGTACAGCAGCAAGGAAGAAAGAAAACCAGAAGTCCAAAGCACCAGACTCAGTGTCTTGGGCTAAGATGTTGGGTTGGATGCCAAGGCCCAGGGTCTGTTGGGCCTGGAAAGCAGGGCAAGTAGTACAGCCTAGAGAATCTGAAGCTAGGTGGGCAGTAAGGCCTGGGGCTCCATCTCACCAGATGTGGTAACTCCTGTCTCATCCATGCCTGGAAAAGAGTCAGAGAGCTTAGATGGGATCTTTTAGGAAGTGGGCTGGCAAAGGGAAAGGGCACCCCCATGGAGCCAGACCAGAGGGCCAATAGGCTGGATGAGCAGCAGTGAAAACCACAGTGTGACATGGGTCCATGTGATGAGATCTAGGCCAAGGTAGAACCCACGACCCTTGGAGACTCAAGCCTCCCTCCACAGAGCACACACACCCTGCTATTGAGAGGGCTAAGTTCCAGCTGCCCAATGGAACACAGTGTCAGACCATAACTGAGTCATGTTGGTAGCCCAGAGAATTCTGCAGTTAGTATGAACAGAATAGATTCCACTGGCCCAAGATGGCAGCACATGTTTGTAAGTGAGGCTTGCACCTGTACTATGTGAGGCAAAGTGTTGGTGACACTGTGTGTCTGGAGAACCTGAAACTTTCTGCACCTGATTCAGGTCCTACAGGGAGATCTTAGGGGAGCCCTGGGGGGAGGCCCCACCGAGGCTCCCCAGTGCTGACTGAAGCCTGGAGAGATGAGACCAGCAAGAGAGCACACGGCTCTCCAGAGACAGGGAGCATGGCCGGCCAAGCCAAGCAAGGGCAGCCAGCCCTTCCACAGCGTGACTTTTCCCATCGTGGTTTCACATAGTGTGGGTCGGCATAAGAAATTAAATGGGATTTTTGAGGGAGTTTTGCAGAAGCTGCAGATGACACAGAGCCTATGACCAAAGAGTTGACCCAAATTTTACAATGAGGCACTGTAAACACCCCGTAACAGAAAAACAAAACAACAACAAAAATCAGACTTCTCTGGTACAAATGGAAGTCCAGATTGTTCAAATCAAGGGGGCACTGCACCCCTCCCCATGTGGAAAGGATAACTGTCCATGAGACTTCCTGGCATTTATGCAGCAAGGTCTGCAAAGCACGCTACAAGTTAACTCAATTGTTTTAACTCACTTAAGCAAGGGGCAGGAGACCCACAGACAAAAATGAAAGTGTCGGCAGCTAGAAACAAACAGCACTACTGGAAGTGGCAATTTCCTTCATTGAAGGCTTTACCAAATGGCCTGCCCAAGGTGCCAAGAGAAGCCAGCAGAACTAGTCAACTAATACCCAAGATAACAACAATGGAATGGAAAGAACCACAAAGCAATCAAGACAAAATGGGCCACAACTCTAACGATCAAGTTTGGACCCAACGAAAAACTAGGAAAAGGCCCCAAGCCCCATCCCTTCTTCTTTGAAGTGTGGAGGGGAGGGGAGTTGATAGGCCTGCAGAACAGCTTACAACATCAGACCAGCATTCTCAGTTTGGTTAAACCACCTTTTTAAATTTTTCTTTTCTTATTGTAAGGCAAGGATTCCTAACATGAGGTCCATGGACTATTTCAATATAATTGGGCTCTTCCGTAATCCTAAGTATCTTTTGTATTTTAAAATGTTATTCTGAGAAAGGGTCCATAGTGTTTATCAGACTGCCAGTGAGGTCTAAGGTGAAAAAAAAAGGGTCAAGATCCTACATTCTAAGGAGTAGCTCTCCATCAGGGAGAATAGAGATGGCGTGAGGGGGAAGATATAAAAACAAAATATGTCAATAAAAATGTTTTGAAAGTGGAAAAGGGGGTGGGGTTAGAACCACACTATTTAAAGAGCAAGTTCTCCTATATGCATTATTCCATTTACAAACAACTTTTCAAGAGGAATAGTTGTACTATTTCAAGCTATCCTCGGCTTGAAGAACTGTGGAGGGGAGAGCAGGAAGGAATGCAAAAGCCTTTAGGAAGGGATTACTAAGCACCAGACTATGTATGTATGTATCTATCTCTGTATCTGTGTGATGTCTGGTCCACAAGGATGTCAGCTCCTTGAGGGCAAGATGGGCAGTTTCACAGATGCCTTGTGTCCCTAATGTCAAGCATACAACAGGGACGAATAAATGCATTTAATGAGTTGAAAAGAGATTGTTTTTGTTTCCCAATTATCAGAGATTCCTTACCCAAGCCTTTTTCTTTGCGCCTGCTGCTCTGGAAAACAGCTTCAAATAATGAATAATGTGTCACTGAGCCAATGATTCACATTTTCTTTACCCTTGTATTTCATATTCCAAAGAATCTGGAAAAGCATGGGAAGTTTTTAAATGAACTTGAGGGAAGGGTGAAGTAAGCAGAGCCAGAAAAATAATATATACAATGATAACAATGGAAATGGAAGGAAGGGAGGGAGGGAGAGAAGGATGGAAGAAGGAAGGGAAGGGAAGGAAAGAGAAAGGAAGGGAGGGAGGGAGGGAGGGAGGGAGGAAGGGGAAGGAGGAAGGAAGGAAGGAAGGAAGGAAGGAAGGAAGGAAGGAAGGAAGGAAGGAAGGAAGGAAGGAAGGAAGGAAGGAAGGAAGGAAGGAAGGAAAGGGAAAAAGGTAGGAAGGAAAAAAAGAGGAAGGGAAGAGAAATTATGTAATTATAATGAATTTGGCTATGGAAAAAATGAGAAAATGCAACTTCTACTTTTCTCTGCACAAGTAGGGAACGCTAGGTGTACAACAGTATATACTTTCAAACACAAATTCACTTTTTTAAGTTTTACAGGTGTGTGCAGGTACATCTCCCTCCACCCACTCCACACAAGGAATGATTTACTGGGTGGCAATCCTGTCTTTGCCCCAAGATAGCCAGAGAGCTCTAGGCCATGTGGTCTGTCTGTTTGTCCCACCCCCTTCTCTCTTCCCCCCCCACCCCCTTGGGTCTCATAAAGGATCACTCACTGGGTGGGAAAAAGGGGATATACTTGGAAACAGGACCAGCCATACAGATACAGACACAGACAACCTGGTATTTCCATGCTGTAGGGAACTCCCAGATGAGGGAGCTCCCTCTACCAATGCAGGTCAGCCTCTCCTCTGCAGTTTCTGAGCACTGCCAGAGCACAGAGAGGCTCAGTGACTGGCCTGGAGTCACACAGTGAATGTGCACCAGAGATGAACTGAAGCCTGCTGCTTCCCCCTCCCTCATGCTGTATCTCATCTGGAAATGAAAGTGATAAAAACAAAATGTCAATGGAAGGGAGATCATGCAAATTCCCCATCTTGAAGAGGCGCCCAGGAAGCTCCTGAAGGTCCATTAAGACATGCGCAGTTAATCTAACGGTCTAGAAAACCCCACTTCTTTCCAATTAGAATCGAAATCTGCTGAGAAGAAATTTTTTGCAGAGAATCCAAATGACTGGATTCTTTAGTTGCCTCTTGCTTTCAGCCCATTAGGGCATCACCTCTGAGAGTAAACCTGATGTCAGACCGAAAAAAGGGATCCAGCGGCCTGCCTACTAACCTAATTATCTGCTGCCAAGTGTGAAATACCAACTCGGAAAGTCTCGAGATTCAAGCCAGGAAGACAAAAATCAGAGTCTAAGATTTATCACTGAATGTCACAAATGGAGAGCTGGGAGCCACCACCTTGTCCCCTGGCACTGCCCAGCCACTGGTCATTCAGGCATGTCACAGGAAGGCCCAAAGATCATCCCATTAACCCCTCGGAAGAACTGAGAAAAGGACCTGGGAGAAAGCGCCTCATACTAGGTCTGAAAGGATTGTTTTTTTCCCTACATAAATCTTAAAAATAGTTAGAAATGATCACTGCCCAGAGTTAAGGATAAGGAGTCAACCTTCACAAAACGGGTGCTGTGCTTTAGGAGCAAAGCAGAACTGAAATAGCTTAAAAGGAACCCAGGATGTGCAAATTTAGAGAAGCCAGCCCAAAAGTGCCTGCCGTTGGCAAAGCATCCCGAGCTCGGATCGGCCAGGCAGACCCTTAAACCGTGACTCCAGCACGTTGATGTCACTTGGCCGTGTTGGAGAAGGAGGGACAACAACCAGCCAACCAGAATCTCAAAGTAAATGTGGGACTTTAGGATTAGGGCCTACCCTCCTCACTTGACAAGTGAGGTCCAGGGGAGAGAAGAGGCTGGATTCAAACCCAGGTCCTCTGAGGCCAGCTCCAGCCTGGAATCCTGGGGAAGTAAACAGGTCCAGAAAGGAAGAGAATTCAAAAGCTGTTATCTGAACCAAATGTGGTTACTAATCTCAATTAGCTCGGGGAATCAATTAGATTCATCTGCATAATCCTCTCCCTCTCTGGATTTGAAAGAACTTTCAGTTGTCTCCTTTGCTCTTTTTTGGTGGGAAGGCTGCCCACAGAATATTAAAAGCCAAGAGGCGGCATGTGCTGCATTACTGGCATTTTTCATCTGAGAACATATCGACCTTGGAATGAACGTGGGTCTTAATATTGCAACTTACAGCTCCCCCAAGCCCGGGACACGGGCAGATGGTGCGGAATATTCCGTAAGAGGCAGAGAACAAAACATGCGGGATTTTAAAGTTGCTCTGCTGATTTTATTTTAAAAATCAAGAAATCATATGGGCAGAAAAGGTATCACTGAGGGGGAGGGGGCGGCACCCAAGCCCAGCATGGGAAGAGAAAGCAGCCACTGGGCTGGGGCACCGGGCGCGGACACAGGCACACTGGCGGCTCTGTTAGGGGGCTTTCTCCTATTACAATGATTTCATTTGTCGTGGTTTTTTTCACTCCATGGACTCTACCATTTGCACTGTATTCACTTAATTATGTGGAAAGAATTAGCAACTCATGGTCACTCCCATGGACATTAAAATTCTATTTCTCTGGAATGAGTGGGAAATAAGGATAGCTCCTACTGTGTGTGCCAGGGGCTCTAAGCAAGCTCTTCACAAACATCAGCTCATTTGATCCTCCCATTTCACAGATGGGGAAACTGAGGCAGAAAGTGACTTGGCACCCAGTTCGTGTCAGAGGTCAGATTTTTCTGAACTCAGGTCTTCCTGCCTCCAGATCCAAGACTCAGCTATTTCATTTTAGAGGTTTCCAATTTTTTGACTACCCAGTAAATGGCGCTGCCTCTTCAAGGCGTCAAAGTATAGAAATGTCTCACTTACATGGCACCATCAGGAAATGAGAAGTCCACCAAGGGGAGGGTCGGGTCTGAGACTTTGCATCTGAATCTCCAGCCCCTAACACAGGGCCTCTCCTAGTCCGAAGTAACTGCCTCCTGCTGGTTGTCTTGACTTAACCCCCGTTTGCCTCAGTTTCCCCATCTATAAAATGAGGGATCCCCCCCTTCAGGCTTCAAACCCCACGATTCTAAGTATTTCCTCTTCACAACAAAGCTCCCCCGTTAGCACCAGGACAAGAGTCTTCTGGTGAGAATCTTCCTGTGGTACACACTAGCGTGCCTTCTCAAACAGAACGAATGTCCCAGGCCTAAGCTCCTAGGGTCACAGACCCAGAGTGGGAAGGGGCCAGAGGTCATCTAAGCCGATCCTAGAAGATGGAGGATGGGGCAGACCCAGGATGGATCCCTGGGCTCCAGATGATCCTTCCTCACTATCATAATCTCTTTTTTACTCATTCATTCAGTTACTCATTCACTCAAGCACCTTCAAATGATAATAGCTCCCAAGCATAATACAATTTACCATGTCAGGGCTTGGCCAAAGGGTCTCATCTGGGTTCCTTGAGCCCACTCTAAGTGGTCCTGAAAACTGTGGAAGAAAAGTCTGTATTGTTCATCTTAGGCACAAGACTGCCAGAAGCAATCTTCATTAATTTGGATTATTTTAATCTATGTATTAATGCTTCAAGAGATAGCCAAGGAGGGACAGAGGCCTGCCAGCACTCTGAAAACCTCTCTCTAAAGCAGGCTTTTCAGGCTCTGCACTCACAGCATTCCTGGACAATGGTGGCAATTCCACAGTGAGATAAAACATAGTTTCAGCTTTCGGGGTAAAGGTCAGTCAACATTTTGCTTCTTTAAACAAAACCATAGCCACTTAACTTTTAGCCCAGTCTTCAAGAATCATTTTCCTAAAACTATTCACTAATCATCATTCCCCTTAAGGATTCTCCTGTCTGGTTGGTCAAAGGTGAACTCGGGCGATGCTTTCACTAAATGAAGAAATAAAAGATAGGTTCCTTCTGATCATTTCCTTGATCCAGTGAAGGTCCATTATATCAAGGGTCCTGGGCAGGCCCTGTCTGGTCACCACAGAGAAAAGTTCCTCTCGGGCTGATCTGGAGACAAGAGAACGTGACATTGTTCCAGGATCAATAGTTTAAAAAACTGATAAGGCTTCTCTTCCAGGTGAGTCCAGAGGCTTCAGACTAGGATAGGGGCTCTTAACTTTTTTGTGTCATGACAATCTGGGGAAGCGTACTTTTAAATTCTTAAAATACATAGGATTACAAAGGAAATAAATTCTATTAAAATATATTTATCAAAAAAAATTAAGTTCATAGACCCCAGGTTAAGAATGCCTAGGCTAGGATAATTTTTTTTTTTTAATGCTTTCTGATTGTCTCTAAAAGGGGGGAAAGGTCTAAGTTCAAACATTAGACATATCAAGTTAGAATGCTGAGCAATGAAATATCCAGATGACCAAGTAATGTCTTGGAGGTATTTGGAAATACAAATCTGGCTTCCTTTTTCACCATATGCTTAAACCTCTTCAACCTAAACCTAATAAGCTCTTAAAAATTTGTCCTGAATGAAATACAATTTAATGGAATAAAACAACTAGCAAGATTTTATGCAACTTTCAAATTTAACAGTGAATTGAGGTCAACAATAACCTCTCAGCTCCATTCTGAAACAGTGAAACAGTACAATGATTCCTCTGCCTTCCTTCTCTCTCTCTCTCTCTCTCTCTCTCTTTCCCCCTTGTCTCTCTCCCCTCCCCCCTCTCTTTCTCCTTCCTTGTCTTTCTCTCAATTAACATTGAAAAGCTAAAAAATTTTTTTATATTTTTACCATGACCTACCTATAAAAACCTGTCAACTTCATTCAGAATTTACACAGAGTCCTAATTATACTTAACTAAAAACTAAATATTCTCATTACTTAATGCTTTATTGGCCTTAAAGTATCGAGGGCCATCTGGTTTGGCATTTGGAATTGCATTATCCAGACAATGTATGCTTCCCATTAGAAATGGATGCTTGGAGCATAAATTCTCTCCTTGAATTCTCTTAACACTGGCTTCACCAAGAACCTCCTTTCTGTTGCTGCAAAGCTTCACTTTCAATTCTGGACCGAGTCATCAAGAGAAATTTCAACTGAATTTTACTCCTTAATTAACATCTTAAACTGCGCAAAGGCCATTTCCAACTGAACTGCATATTTCAGTTTTTATTTTAATTTAGCATACCATGTCTTTATACCCAGAATTCTCAAAGCAAGCTACTGAAACACAGAAGCTAGTTAGCACTATACAACAGACAGGAAGCTGGGGAGCTAGAAGGGGCAGCTGGGCCTCGGTTTCCTCATTTGTAAAACAAGAAAGTTGGACTTAGTGGCCTGAGACCCCTTTCAACCCTAGATCTATGACTCTAAGTCACTTTAATTTCCCTTTGCCTCAGTTCCCCTTTCTGTAAAATGACTTCAGGGCCTCTGAGGTCATTTTCAGCCAGAGTGCTACAACTCTGGTGGGGAAAAAAAAACAAAACCAAGACTTCGGCAAGAGAGGTTAAACAGCTACTTATCAGAAAGTAAAAGAGAAGAGGAGGGGGGCGCCGAGTGGAGGGACACCTCTGGAAACAGACAAGAGCAACTGAGTGAAGGGGAAAAAAACTTTTTTTTTTTTTTTTGCAAAGTTGCTCTATATTATTGCAAAGAAAGTATTTCAAAAGTATTGCATCAACAGAACATGTTGTGCCAATGTTCCCATCAGGCAGCACTTTCCCTTTAGAAATGATGATTGGAAATATTTACAAAATGTTTAGGCATCTTAACAGCCCTAACTCAAAATATTTTTTGCAGTTGCAACACTCAAGACAAATGACTGTTTAACCAGTGCAATATATTTCTCACTTTTTTTTTTTTAAAGTGGGTTCAGATGAGTCTAGAAAGCCCTGGAGAAATACATTAAAAACAATTAATTAGCAGGAGACTGTAAAGAGGAACCAAGTTTTCTGGAGAAATCATCACAGGCCACTCAAACGGGAGTAGATTCTGTGTAAACCTCAAAAGGGAATCCCGTACACACCCTAGCATCACATTTAGTCTCACGGTGTATGCGTTATTTTAAAACACTAAATTCAAAATGCAATTATTGCATCTTTCTTGGAGGGGAGAGAGAAAAAAATGAGGAAATTATTCAATTTTTTAAAAGAGGCAAAAAAAAAATATCCAAAGTTAGTTAACTGGCTGAAATGTCTTCTGGTGAATAGGCTTTTCCCATACAGACACAATCGCTTCTGTCGTCACAGCATCCACTAACATGTCTTGGATCATTTATTATGATCTCCAGGTACATGCTGGGTATTTCCAAGCAGGTAGACGCTGCCGTGGCCCAATCTCAACCCATCACCTTGGAGAAACAAAGTGGAGTAGTGGATAAGGCCCTAGCTCTGGAAGCAGGGAGTCCTGAGTTCAAATCCCTCCTCAGACACTCATTACCTGTGTGACCCTGGTCTAGACACTCCACTTTCCTTCCCCCCTTCCCTCACTGTCCTCACCAGTAGAATCAGAGGTCTGGAGCATTCAGCCCCTGACACCTCTTCCCTTCCAGCTCGAGGCCTGCTTCTTCACCTGTAGGATGAGGAGGCTGCCCTGATGGCCTCCCTTCCAGCCTGGATCATCTCATTCCTGATCTTTCTCTCCTCAGGCTGCCCTTCCTCCTCTTCTCCCTGCCTGTCTCTGTGGATGGCCTCTTCTGTCTTGAGCCTTCGGAAGCACTTGGCCTCCATCCCTCTCCTTGAGCCCTCCATCCAGTCCCCTGCCTAGGCCTCCTCAGTCTCCAACCTTCCCTCCTTCACTCCCCCCTCATTCAGAGCCTCATTACCACCAGCTGGGACTAATATAATTGTCTCCTAATTGGACTACCTGCTTCCGGTCTGGCCTCCCCACTAGCTGGATTAGCTATTAGAGTTCTAGAGCATTTCAAAAGCTGCTAGCATTTCACAAACAGCACCGCATTGGGTCCCCACAACCCTGGCAGCTCAGGGCTATTATTTATTAGCCCTATTTTACTGCTGAGAGAGCTAAGGCTGAGACAGGGTAAGCTCCCACAGCTAGTCAAGTGTCTGAGGCAGGATTCTAACCCAGGTCTCCCACCTTGTTGCCTACAGTCTTAGCTTTCAAGCTGCTCCCTCTCAGCTGGAATGCCTCTAGGACCTAGGACTCCCGCTAAGTGACCTCTGCCAAGCCCTCACTCCTTTCTGAACTACTTCTCCCAGGCACTCATCACTCTTAGGCAGCTACACAGGCCTGGAGTCAGCAAGGTCTGGTTCAAAACCTGCCACAGACACCTTGGGCAAGTCACTTAAGCTCTGTGAACCTTGGGGTTCCCATCTATAAAGTGCAGGGAATAACAGCACTACAATCCACAACCGCTGGGAGAAGCAAACTGAATTTGTAAAGGGCTTTGCTAACCTTAGAACATAAATAAATTCAGCTGCACTAGGATTAGTCCTAACTCCCAAGTAAACTCTAAGCTCCCACCTAGGGCAGTACACTGGCACGAAGCATGGGGAACTGAACTAACCTAGGCAAAAGGCCCAAACACGATCTTTAGGCCATTGTTCTGAGGAAGGTGGGAGGTTTCTGCCCCCAAACAAACAAATTAAAAATGGGTGGACGGAGGGACTGACGGACGGACGGGTGGACAGATGGATGGATGGGCAGATGGACGGGTAGCTGGATGGATGAATGAATGGATGGATGGATGGATGGATGGACAGACAGATGCATGCAAACCAAAAAAAACTACAATTTCTCCAGCCAAAATATAAGAGGACCCTCTGGTTGAATAGCACAAGCCTAGGAGACGCTCAAAATTAAAATACTGTCAGTGACTGCCTTTTTTTGCTACTAAAGCTTCTTGGTGAAACAAAGTTGGGAAGGGAACACAAATAGGGCAATTTTGTTACCATTCTGTTCAATCTGGCCTACTGGTTTTTAGCTTTTTTGTTTTAAAGAACACAATAGTTCAAACTCCCAGTCTCATGCTTTATCTTGCTTTGTTCTCAGTGAACTGAAATGGTCACATTTGATCACTAGGTTCTAATTTTTTTTAAATCACAGATTCTCTCTGCTAACTCTCAGAGCTCTCTCCCTGGGTCCCCAAGTCATTCCTCACTTATCAATTTGCTCACCCTCTGCTTACCCCCCATACCGATTCTCCTAAAGCATAAGTCTGACCAGGCACTACTCACCCCCCCAAAATAAAACCCCGAGAAAACATCTGGCCTTCTAGCCCAGGTCCTTCCTACCTCCCCACTCCCCCCCAAGTACCCTACCACCCTTCCACTAACACAACACCAGCTCCCCACACAGACGCCCCCTGAGGACGGCACCACAATACAGGGCCAGCCCAGTTTCCAGGGACCCACTTCAGTGGGCCTGAGTTTGGATTCCTAAAAGGCCACCCCCAACAATGGGGGCTGGTGATCAGTCAGGGAAGAAAGGTGGTCCAATAAGGAGGAGCTAGGGTCAAGGTGAGAGTCAAGGATATCTACCTTGAAAGCTAGTCCACTGAAGTTCAAAGCTCAGCCTTGTGACAGGGGAGATCAGCAAGAAAGGGGATACTGAGGTCTGGAGGAGGAAAGGAGGCAGCCTCCTCCACACTCATCCAGGCTAAGCACCACTGGCCAGCAGGCCTCCCCCAAGGAGGGGCTCCTACAAGTGGCAATTCTTTCCTTGGTGGTCCTGCTTGTGATTATGCAGCCAACAGGTGGGCAGCTGAAGGGACAGACAAATTTCAATTGTAACCAATATTCTGACCCCCAGCTTGCCTCTACACCATGCACAGAGTTGACCCACTCTGTCTCTGGCATCAGGGACACCTTGGCTTCAATCGGGGCAGCCTCTCAGTCCCTCCCCAAATCTTTTACTACTAAACATGGTACACAAAAATGGAAAATCTCTGTGGACAGGATGTGTATGATGCAGGAAAAGCAGCCGGTTTTCAGCTTTAGCCTGGAAATGCTCATATGAGTTCATTTCACTTCTCTATCATTTGTATTATTCAATTTGAAACTGAAATGGTTGTGCCATTGACACACTGAGTAATCGATTGGCCTTTATGAAAAGCCTATAATGGTGCCCGGCACTGGAGATGCAAAGGCAGCACAGTGTAGTGGGCAGAGAGCTGGTCACAAGACTGGGGCTGGAATCCAGCCCCTAAGATACTTACTAGCTGTGTGACCTCAGGGTCCTCTGAAGGCTAAATCCTGTGCAAGGAGTTTCTACTCTAGGAAGAACACACTAGTCAGTAAGCAGGCCTTTACAGGGGGCTCAGCACTGTGTCTGCCTATGCATGGTCATCATATCACTGAATCCCAAGTGGGGGCATCACCTCCATCCAGAGGCAGGCCCTGACTCGTGGGGACATGGCTGCTCTCCATCAACCCTCCGGACCAGCCTCCCTGGATGTGACCTGGCTAACACACAGGAACCTTCCTGCCCCATAAAGATGGCATTTACTAGGATCATCATCATCATTCTCCCTACCTATTAACTGGGTGGAGAGAGAGATGGATTTGGAGCCCAAAGCCCTGCATTCAAATTGTGCCAGACGCTGGGGAGCTGTATGAGCTGGGCAAACCAATCCATGTCTCTCAGCTTCAATTTCTCTTCTGTAATATGGGCAATAATACGTGCAATCCAGACCTCATTATCACTGCCACACATAGGAAAGTATGCAGCCTGCTTTGCAAGCCTTAATGTACCAAATGCCAGGTATAATGAGCAGCAAGGGGGCGCCACAGTGCTGGGGGTCGGGGTCGGGAGCTGGAGTCAAGAAGTCTTCAGTTCAAATCCTGCCTCAGACACTTCCTAGCTACATGACCCTGAGCAAGTCACTTAATATGTCTGCCTCAGTTTCCCCATCCATAAAATGGGGATAATAATGGCCTCGACCTCTCAGGGTTATTGTTAGGATCAAATGAGATAAAATTTGCACAGTGCTTACCAGGACCTGAAACGCAGCAGACGATGCTTATTCCCCTTCCCTTTGCCTACTTCCAAGCAGGGCAGTTGTGAGATCAAATGAGATGCTCGTAAATCACTTGGCAAACTTTAAAGCTCCATAAATGCTGGTTACTATGATTATTTCCTTCCTAACATGCGGCACCAAGACAAGCTGTGATCTGGGGAGGGCCATTTTACCAGAAAGTCCAAGGGCCAATGAAGGTTCTAACGAGCAGATCACCTCCGAGTGAGGCAGCCACAAACCCACCAGAACGACCACCCAGATGCACCCTGGAGGAAGGCCCCAAGGCTGCCTGACTTCTGGGATTACCAGCCTCCCCAGCCCATGGAAGCAGAAAAGGAAGGACAAGATGATCAGATCACAGCTTCAGAGCTCAAAGGGCCTCAGAGGCCAACTAGCAACAGCCCCCATCTGACAAAGGAAGAAAACGAGGCTGGGGCACTGGAGTGACTGCCTAGAGATGGAGGGAGGCAGGGTGTAAGAGCAATCACTCTGGGATTATTTCTATATTACAAACAGTGAGAAGCTGATAGAAAACTGGATATACCACCTCCAGTAATCCAGCACCAGGGTGGGAAACCTGTGGCCTCAAGGCCAATGTGGCCTTCTGGGTCCTTGGGGGAGGCCTTCTGACTAGGTCCAAGTTTTACAGAACAAATCCTTTTAAAGGGAGACTTGTTCTTCGAAGTCTGGATTCAGCCAAAGGGCAACCTTTGAGGACCCAGAGGGCCACGTATGGCCTCAAGGCTGCGGGCTCCCTAGCCCTGATCCAGTTCAACGGTGGCTTTCTCCATTTCCTCCCTTTACTTTAGGGCACGACGTACATGCCACTTCAAAGGAGATTTGCTAATTTACTAAGACAAAAGAGAAGAGCTGAGCCCAGATGTCCAGGTCAGTCAGGAGAGTTAGTTCCCAGCAGCTCCACCCTCCTAAGCTCCCAAGCCACTCACTGGAATCAGAAGACAACACAGATCCAGGACCTTGGAAGAGGAATCAAGGTGTCCGTGACCACTCCCTCCTCCCCCCTTCAGCGTTCAATGACTTCTCACAGGCTTCATCCCTCAGTAGACCAGGAATGTGATTTCTAGCATTACAACAAAATTCCATCACCATCACAACACAAACTACATGTAGATGGCCACTGGCTTTAGACGGGTGAAGAGTTACAGTATTTGACCTGGATGTGTGTGGTCTCCAGAATGGGTTTCCTGAGTAAGCAAAAACTGCTTATAGAGAAACAGTGACGCTATTAAAAACAAACAAACACCATTTCAGTGTTCTATTCGAATAAGTAAAGGGAAAAAAATCACCCACTGGCTCCTTAAGGCGCAACCGCTCTCAAGTCCTGCTCCAGGCAAACCAAGAGGGCACCTGGGGACTTGTCCAGTATCTAGTCACCCAATCTGCTGGGTACTTTTCCAGAAAAAAAAAATCCACACACATATGACATTTCTGCCACACGGACAACAAAACTCAAATGCTGTCTGCTCTTCATAGTTTCACTGATCTGTACAGCCCGGGTAACAGTAATGCAAGTTCGGAAAAATGCTGCCTCCCACTCAGTCTACACATGGCAAGCTGTGGAAGGAGGGCTTTCCCCCTTCACTCTGAGGCCAGAGATGGATGGGCAGCAACCCGACGCTTATACAAATGGAATTATGTGCACTACATGACAGATATGTCTGGCGATGCACGTGATCCTACTGAAGGAGAGCCTAAAGGCAGGCCAGCACCCACTCTGACACTGACACCATGAATTTCATGTTGTTGTGTTTAGACACAAACTGCATGGAATCAGTTTCTCATACGTTCCTCTTTCAGTTCCTCTTCACCTACAGAAATGTTTGTGTGGATGTTTGTCAAGATCAGAATAACAAAAGCTAAATATTTTTTTCCAAAAAGTAAAAGTCCCTAACACCCCAAATTTGTCTTCAAGGAACTTACAGGAAAAGAACTTTCTTAGTATGTATCCCTTACCTCTCCTGTCTCATTAGCCTCTGGGGTTCTTAACCTGGGGCTGGAAACTTTTTTCCCCATATTTTGATAAATGTATTTCAATATTATTGATCTCTTTTGTGATCTTATATATTTTAGTTTATGCATTTATAAACATGATTCTGATAAAGGAGTCTGAGAGGCTTCACCAGCCCACAGAAGGTTAAGACTCCCTGCTATGTGAGAGGGAAATGTAAAATGAATTTTAAAGGAAGGATAACAGAGGGAAAAGAACTCTAGCCTTAGGAGCCAGAGACCAGGTAGTCAGTCAAGAAGCACTTATTAAGTTCCTACTTTATGCCAGGAGCTGTGCTAAGAACTGGTGACTAAAATAGAGGCAAAAGTCTATCCCTGTCCTCAAGGAGCTCTCCATCTAAGGGGGTCAGGAGACTGCCTCAGACGCTTATCAGCTAGCTGCCTTAATTCACACATCTGTAAAAAGGGTATTAATAACACTTACAGGTTCCCAGTCCTTGGAGGTCTTTGGGCAGAGGCTCCACAACCACAACCACTCCCAACCCTCAAAGTCTGTGAGGAAAGTGCTTTGCACCCTCAAGAGTCCACATCAATGTGAGTTAGCATTGGGATCACAGAGCTGGTGCTGGAAGGGACCTTTGAGGACATTCAGCTCAAGTCCTTCACTTTACAGATGTAAAAACTGAGGCTCCAGTCACGGTCACGACTACACAGTAAGAGCTGAGCCCACCAGGGACAGCTGCAGGCTGGCCCAGAGAAGGCCCTTAATAAAGCTTGTTGAGGGGTGACTTTTCACTCCCTCCGACCCTTGACACAGCGCACTTTCTGCTAAGCCACACTGGCTAGACAAAATCAATAACCAGCTGAATGCTACCTAAGACACAGAATAATGTTCGACAAACGGGCTTGATTCCCTCGTTAAACAAACACCTTTGACTCAATCAACAAATGGGCTAATCTACAGGGCGACCAGTCACCGTGACCCACAACTTGAGACACACTTCAGGAGGTTTTGTTGTCCATGATAAAGGCAACAGCATTTGTCCAACGAGTGAACACACTAAATACTGAAAGAGAGATTCCAGTGTCCCCCCTCCCCTCGATGAGTTCCCGAGCCACACAAGACCAGGTACAAGCAGGAAGAGATCTTAGAGGTGAGAGAAGAAGGGGAGACAATGGGGGCTGGGGAACTGTGGAAGAAGAGCAGGTCAAGTCTGACTCAGCAGAGGAATCACAAGCCAAGGCTTCAGAGGATGGGAGGAGGGAGCCAGGACTGGCTGGAGCAAAGTGCCAAGTCTGGGTGGATGCCATGCAACACGGGAGGGACCTGGGTTCGAATCCAGCCTCAGATACTTGCTAGCTGTGTGATCCTGGACAAGTCACTTTAGCTTGCCTTAGCTTCCCCGGGGGTCATGAGCATCAGATGAGATCATCTGTGAAGGGCTTCATCCATCAGTCGGACCCTGGCATTCCCTTCTATGATCTGGGGGCATTTTCAGCTTTTCACCATCTGTCCCCAGTCTGTTATCCTCCTGAGCTTCCACACACTCATCAGGACTGCAGTCTAGTCACAGTAACCTGCCCTCATCCCAGAGAGTACTTGGGACTAGCCAAAGGGCACAAGGACCATCCTTGGCAGGATTAGAAGCTGGTCTCAGACTCGAGCCAGGGTTTTTCCACCGTATCCACAGGTTTAAATCAAGCACTTCCTCTGCGCATTTGTCTCATACTCACTGACCATCAGAACCCCTAGTTTCCAAGGTCAGAGGGTCATCCCTTACCTGACCTAGCCTTCTGCCCCTCCCCCACGGCCCCTCTTTTCAGACTGATTTTGGACCTCAATACATCTCGAGTCTTCTTACGTGTCGACGGCTTCCTGCTGAAAGAAGGTAAACTCTGTGAGGGCAGGGACGGCTCCATTTTTGTCTTGGTATCAACAGAATTCAGCAGGCCACTACTAAGCCAAACACGGCCGCCTAATGGAGCACAGCCCACCCCCATATCCTATAGAGGAGGAGGAGCCCTATCTCACCCATGATGACATAAGGCCAGGCTCAGCTGGGGTCCTCCAAACCTAAGCTGAGCAGCATGTCCAGACACTGGCTGGTAGGCTGGGCTGTTACCATTGTCAGTGGGGTATTCCTGAAGGCCAGCTTCCAGAGAACAGGAGCAGCGTGAGGAAATCTGGGCTTTAAGGCTGATTTCTGACACTTGGAGGAAGAATGGGTCAATCTGGTCATTTTTCAGATGAAGAAACTGAGACCTGGAGAAGCACAGTGATGTGCTCCAGGTTACAAAGGCAGGATTTGAACTCGGGTCCTCTGACTCAGGCATGCTCTCATCCTCAAACGATGCTGCCTTTCTCATCTGGCACTAGAATTCAGGACTACCCACTCAGCCGTGCTGAGACAAGGCCACAGCAGCCCCCACACTGGAGATCACAGACTCACTGATGTCAGGCCAGAAGGGGCCTGGGAGGCCAGGAGCCCAGCTTCCTCATTTCACAGATCAGGCCAGTGAGGCATGGAGAGGCTTGCCCAGCACCACATAGCTGTGATGTGATAAGATTCGAAAGCAGGCCTTTCAGACTCCAAACCTAGCACTCTTCTCACTATATTTGGATAGGGCCTGGACCTGTGATGGCAGTGGAAAAGGGAACTCCCTTTTGCAGTCGAGGAAGCTCACACTACCAATGCAGACTGGCATCTTCTCTACTACCTATAGTCTTAAAAGCATTTCCTAGAATACTGAGAAAAATGACTTGCCCAGGGCTACAAAGCTAAAGTGTCAGAGAGAACTGGAACTTTAGTCTTCCTAAGTTTTGAGGCCACTTCTCTCTCCTATATATAACTATGTATATCACTTACTACGTATGTAATCATATGTATGTGCAATGACACATGCATATTTTATACCACGTCTTATACACATAAAAATTCATCCAAGTGTCTTTATCAGGGACCATGAAAATTACTATTTGATTCTACAGGCCAAGGCAGGAGACCTTCTCCAGATGACAAGCAGCACAAGAAAAGTCCATCATAATGGGTAAGACCTCTGCTGTTCCCAGCCTCAGATCAATGCTGACAAATGACGGTGATGAGACTGGAGGCGGGGAGGGGAAGAGAGATTCCTTAGCCTTTCTACTTCGGGGACAGCTAATAGTCCACTGACACTTCTTAAAAAATCCATACCCCCTGGCAGGGGGTGCAAAGGCTCCTGGTCAGACTGGGCCCAGCTTGAGCTTGTCCTCCACTTGGCTGAAGGAGGCAACACCCCGGAGCATTGCCCAAGCTCAGTGCCATGAAGCAATGGGAGCAGATTTCCTCCACAGGCACCCACAGCCACAAGTTTGTTTCAAAGTAGTGTGACATCACATGTATTAGCGTGCAAATAAGAGGTGGAAATGTGATTTTTGCTCCCTGCAGGGGGGCCACCAGAGCCCAACATTCTGGCTTTTCCAGCTACTTCCTGTGTGAAGGTGGCCAAACCACTGCTCTTCTCCAGGCCTCGGCTCGTGGGGAGATGAACTGGCCTCTGAGGTCCCTTCCAGCTCTGGGGCTATGATCCCACAGCTCACTCAGCCCTCTGGCCTTCAGTTCCTTCATCTGTGAAATGAAGGACTAGATGTTTTCTGAGGTCTCTTATCTGTCAATTAAGTGGCTTCTAGGAACCAAACCCTATGCCAGATGCCAGGGACGCAGAGAGGCAAACACGTGACTTCTGCCCTCAAGGAGTTCCCATTCTGATGAGGGAGACCCTATGGCAGCAACTATCAGCTACCCTGCTCTCCAGGCATCCCCCCATTCTATGCAGATGCCCTCCTCCCACCCCCCAGAAACTCCATGAGCAAAGGCCATCCAACAACATCCATATTCACATCCAAAAAACCTGCCCACCTAGTTCAGATTCTTTTGAGGCTTCCAATTACATACCATATTAGGAAATCACTTTTCTAACATTTTCTTGAAAAATATGTTATAGGCTATAGAAGACCACACACAGCTTTCCTAGAAAATCAAAGAGAAAATTTTGAAAGATACTAAGACTTGGGAGTCAGGAAGACCTGAGTTCAAATCCAGCCTCAGACACTTACTAGTTGTGTGGCCCTAGGCAAGCCATTTAACCTGTCTGCCTCAGCTTCCTCATCTGTAACAGCACCTACCTACCCTGACTGCTATCAGCATTAAATGAAGCACCACGTGCACATGGCTATCTGGATGCATTTATTATTGTTACTGTTACTGCCGGACAGAATGACCATACTGGAAGGCAATTCCGAAGCCATCTGACCAAGAAGCACATGCTTTACAATGCTCAGCTTTCACTTGGAGACAAGAAGGGGAAAGTCCTAAGTCGGGAAGAAGCTCGTGGGGACTTTGGAGAGCTCTAACCCCAGTCTGCCCCTCTGCAACTGCTGCCGTGGGCTCTGCCCCGGGGACCAAGCCCTTCAAGGACCCAAGTCTCCCCCAAAGTTTTGTCTCCTTCAGAACAAACCATCCCAGATCCACCTCCCCTGGAGCACCGGCAATTTTTTAAAAAATTCTGTATCCCGAGGAGCTGGCAAACAGCAGGTACTTAATAAATACTTGACTCCCGTGGAATGGTCTCAGGACCAGTCAGCTTCCTTCACTCCAATTCACCCATGTCTTCCACTCCAGGAGCTCAATACAAATGAAGAAAATGGGACTGGTACCTCCCATTCTGAGCCCTCCATCCAAGATCAAGGACATTTATTCCAACAAAACAACACGGGCAGAAAACATGCTTCTCTCTCCCTCCCTCTCTCCCCTCCTCCTTGTTTCCTCTCTCTTTTTCTCCCTTCCTAAAATGAATTACCAAATTACTTCTTCATAATCACAGCATTCTATTTCAAACCACTTGGCCACACTCACCTAAGGAACAGCTAACTGATCAAGTTAGAAAGCTAAGGAATACCTTGGAACTTTAATATAAGCTTTTTTGGAGGGCAATTGGGGTTGTGACTTGCCCAAGGTCACATGGCTAGTTTTTGTGTTAAGTGTCAGAGGCCGGATCTGAACCCAGGTCCTCCTGACTCCAGGGCCGGTGCTCTATTCACTTCACCACCCAGCCGCCCCTAATATAAGCATTAAAAAAAAAAAAGTTAAGCTGCTATCTACTTATCATCTAAAAACAGCTTTTCTTTGGAGTCAGAGGACCTGTGATCAAACTCTAATACCTACTGCCCTTGTGACCTCGGACTAATCATTGTCTAAGGTCCCTTAGACAAGAGGAACCAGATTAACATCTACCTGGAAAATGCTTAACAAAATAAATAAAAATGTGATACGACAGACCATGTCAGTTTGTGGTCTTCTAAGTCTTCATGCTTTCTATTTGAGTCTGACACCTCTGCCTTAGACCTCCCTGGACCATCTGCCCAGTGCCGGGCCACAGGGCCTCTGAGGTGCCTTCTAACTCTGGCAGGAGGCCATGACCACACCACCTCCCTACAGATTTACATCACCTTAACGTATGAAAAAGTCCTTTCCTTGTAATAGCCCTTTTGTGAGGACAGCACAACTACTAGTGATATTACCTTTTACAGATAAGGAAACTGTGGCTCTGAGGGGCTTTAGTAACATGTCTAGGCTCATGTACCCAGTAAGTGTCTGGTCTGATTATTGCTCCCCAGACTCCCCAGTCTGGCCTCTCAAAATGAATGCTTTTATTATCACAAAGCACTTACCTTCCCAAATTCCCTAGGATGAAGAGTAAGCAGCAGTTCAATTAATCCAGAAATATTTATGGGGCATCTGCTGTGTACAGGACACTAGGCTCAGCAGGTTTCCCCTTACGTTGCATAATCAGCTGCTTTGCTAAGGCTCCTGGTCATTTTATCAGGAGGATCCAAACCTCTCACCACACGTCTGTTTCTCAGTGCCCGAGTTTGGTTGGATTTGGTACCCAAGGAAAAATAAATCTCTGACAATTGTGATGAAGGAACAAAAATAATCATGGTTGGAAAGGGACTTGGCCATGAAGACTGCTGTGCAGGGAACTGCCCAATTCAACAGAGCACTATCATACAATTAAAACAGGAAAGAAAGAAAGCTGAGTTTCTCAGTTATATCTAATAGGAAATCTGTACTAAGCCAACTGACTCAATTACAACCAATTTCAATGGATAATGTCCTCACCTGGAAGGTGTCTTTCTATCTAAAAGTAAATCAACTCTCTGGCAGGGTAAGGGGAAAGGATACTTGGGGAAACTATAATGCTATTAAAAAGATATTAATAAAAACTGATTTCTAAATATGTAAAAAAAAATTTTAATAAAACACCCACCAAATTTTTTAAATGGCATACAAAACACCTGACCGTTTATGTGCCCTTCTCTACAAAGAAAGAAAGAAGGGGGGGGCGGGTGGGGGACACAACAACAAATAATCATATCATAGGATAACAGTGAAGGACCAGAATTAAGCCTGCAAGAATTAAAATGTCCTGTTTTAAAAGGATGTGCTATGGAATTTTCCCCAGCAAATTAAATGTTTAAGGAAATAAAATTTTTCCCATGTAGTGATTTTTAACTATGGGGTGGAAACTCCCTTGACTGAATCAGACAGCCACTGAAGAGAAGCAGAGGGTAGCCTGAGGCTCCAAGACTATGAGTAACCCTGAGTAGGATAGAACAGGGAAGGAGCATTAGAGGTAAGATCCGAATCCAGGTCTTCCAGTCCCTAAATCCAGGATTCCATCTATTACGCCCTTCTGCCTCTCACACTACACATGTGTGTATATAAACACCCAGAGCGGGATACAGATCCGTGTGCAGATCTCAAATAAAATAATATATCTAAGTGCTTTGCAAACCTTCATATACTATATAACTGGGAGCTTTTGTTAGTGTTTGAATATCTATACACATACGTTTGTATTATATATGCGTGGATATTTTATAGACACATCATCTACATACATTTTATTATACATTTGTAGTATATAGTTACTGAACACATACAATATTCACATTATGAGTATTACACTTTAGGCAAACATTTGCATATGTACTTCTATGTGATGTGTATACAGAATACACATATAATCCACATCTATGTATATACACAGAGAGACAGTGAGAGCTGCCCTCAGGGAGTCTCAGGCAGAGGTGGGTCCAGTTTCTCAGCACCAGGCATATTGGTTGTGTGACTTTACACAAGTCACCTCTCAGGGGTCTAGGCAGATGGGCTAACCACAAATAGAAATGATTCCTGACTTAAAAAACCATACATTTACATTATCTATGTTCTAGTTTTATTTCGTGTGTTAAAAGTTTCCCAATCACATTTTAAGGGGGTTTGGTCAAACTCTGGCATTTGTGCTTAGCCCCCTGTAGCTCCCTCCAAAGTCTCAGCTAAAGAGAAGGTGCCAACTCCACCAGCAAAGGACATTTTCCTGGGAGATCTCCCTGCCAAGGAAGTCACAGGTCCCAGTCCACATACACACGTGTGGGGGAATGTGAACTCCTCTATGTGCATTAGGTCCACACAGTATGTTGCTACTGTATAATACAAACTTAAAACCTGGAGAGGCATAGATGGTTAGAGGGCTTTGCTGTTGTTCAGTGGAGTCCAAATGTCTGTGACCCCACTCACCATAGCAGGCCAGGCCTTTCTATTTTCCACTAATGAAGACAACATTGAAGGTTTCTGCCCAGGAAAAGAGCCTCTTCCTTGGTCTAAGCGCCTACCCCCAGTGATCCCAAGATGCCAGCAGGGCACCCCCTTCAACAGGAACTACATATGGCTCAAAATAAATCTAACCATGACAACGGGACAGCTCAGGACAAGCCCAGATGACCGTCCACCTGACTAAAACCCAGCCAAAACATCACACATTTCTGCAAGCATACACACACACACACACACACACACACACACACACACACACACACACAGACACTCCCCAAAATGAAATTTCCAGTCCCTGTGGTTTTCAACCACGACAAAACAGACATATAGAGTCATTCTAAGGAAAACTGCCCAAAGCTCCCATGCCCACTCTACCTACCTACAACCTAGGCTTTCCCATCAACTTTGCATTAAAATGCTACTCTCACCAAGTTAGCCAGGCTCTGGCAATGGTCAGAGCTTTTCTCTTTTTAAGGAAAAAAAGAGAAAGAAAGAAAGAAAATCCTTTGCATCCAGTCAGTAACACAGAACACTTTAGAAAATTACCTGCCTGTTCAAGTCAATGAATATTTGGTAACTCAAAAGTGAAACTATGAAGTCATATTAATTCACCCCTTCCATGTCTGCTATAAAAAGTTACACAATAAAGAAATGCTGGTCTAATTATGCCATTACTGCACCTTTTCTGATGCCTCAATATATGCTCTATATAAGCAGAATTCACTTGGGTGCAAACGAATAAAACCCAACGTCCTTCCTCCCTCTCCCCCTAACTTCTCTGTTCCCAAAATTTCCTGATGGCAGAATTTACAGAAAAAATTTCACGAACAAGCCTTAATGAAAGACTATCGCTTCACTCTCAAAATAGCTCAAACAAAATGAATAGCCATAAGTAAAAAGTGGCCTTATGTTTGGCTATAATAAGATTCCAATAAAGGCCTCCAAGAATTCCACCTGTTTCCAATTAGATACTAGAACTGCCTGAGTGCTTAAACTATGTTCACTTGCTACTTACATGAGACAATTCTTCCGGGTTTTTTTGGTACATTTTAAATATGTTAAAATAAGATTAAGGATCTGGCTTAAACAATCAGGGGTAGGAAATTTTCAGTTAAAGCCAAAATTCTATCCTTGAGCTACCATAGACACATGGTGAGATAGACAAGATTTGAAGTTAGGGTGACATAGATGGGAGTATTTTGTTGTTGTTGTTGTTGTTGAAAGCAGACTTTTTAAAAGCAAAAAACAGTAAGAACAAACTTACCATTTAAATACTAGAAAACAGATCAGAGAGAAGAGAGAGAGAGAGGAGGAAGAGGGAGGAGAGAGGAAGAGGAAGAGAGAGGAGAGAGGGAGAGAGAGAGAGATTCTAAAATAGTCTTCTACCAGCCTTAAGATAACTTTTAAATCAATTGCCAGTTAGCAGGTAAGTAGCAACATCTTTTTAATACTGATTTACTGGCTTCATTTAAAGTCCATTGGACAATCTGAGCCTGTCTTTTAATAATACCCTGGAATTTGCACAGCCAAATTCTTACTCTAGTCACTTATTAAGTGCCTACTGCATCCAGGCTGGAAATCCAAAGACACACTGAACACTGAATGAGGACTTAAGCTGTTTCCAAAGATCTCTAATATAATGAAAACTCTTCATTTTAAAATCCACTAGGGCCTTCCCTACGGAATCTGTTCTTCCCTCCCTTCCTGGCTGCTATTTCTTATGCCTTCTAAATGCAATCTGAAATGAATATATATATATATTTTTTTACTTCAATCCTTGCATTTCCACTAAGCTTCTGAATGTCAGGACAGCCTCAGGAATAGTTTTGATTGTTAAATGCTACAGGCAGACCCGGAAGGGGATCACAAAAGCGCGCACACACACACCAAATTATTTCTGCATATCTCCTCCCACATAAACACAGCAGTGGCTTTGGTTTAATTTCGCAGGAACGGGGCAGAAGACTTTTTTTTTTAAGGGAGCCATTTAAAATCGTAAGGACATTAACTAGAGAGTATTTTAATGGTAGCTAGCTCAGTAGATCATGAAAGGATACAGAGCCTCAGGGGAGTAACAAACTGGCAGTTTATCCAAACCTTTCCCTTTCCATCTTTCTCATTTGCTTCACTATGAATGAAAGTCACAAAAGAGTCTTGTCTATGGAGTTGTATTCTCAGCAGACTTACCAGAAACTGTTGCATTTCTAAATTATTTTCATTAACTTGCAGTTAAAAAAACATGGTCTCAAGATATCCCTTCCCCCCCTCAAATAAATTCAATAAATAGCTATGCCTTTCTATAGATCCCAAAGATTAAACAGTGGGGAGGTGGGGAGGAGGGAACAAAAAATAAAAATAGAGTTCCTTCTTTGTTTCAAAAGATCCTGAATGGGACACTTTTTAAAAAGTGAGACCTTAATAACTGTAATATTTTCTGTTTCAGAGGACAATCTACCCCAATGGTACTTGTTCCATAAGGGAGGGGGGGGACAAAAACAGAAGCAAAACAAACCTCTTATTGGACAAATAAATTTTGGTTTAAAAGAGAAAAATTCCTAGGCTGAGCTTCACAGACAATCAGGCAGATGGGTAACTACAGTTTCCAACAGCACCTTGCTATTGAACCAAACTGACTCCTCACAGAAACCCTATGAGGTCATTAGTAAGCTGAAAAGGGTAGCCTGGAATTCCTTTTAGGATTTTCTCATGGAAGTGAAACACTGAAGCTTGGGGTTAGCCAACAGGGCCCTTGGGCTCAGCCCAGGGATGTCTGGAGGGAAACCTGGAGCCCCAGAGAAGGGATACTCTCCCACCCCACTAGCCTTCAAAACAAACAAGGAAATGAGACAGGGTTAATTTTCAATAATAATTCTTTCTCTCTTCCTGGGCAACCCCTGTTAGGGCCCCAGACAGGCTTAGTTCAAGATGGACCAAGGAGAGAACAAGAGTAGTGACCCTAGCTCAGGGAGATGAAGGAATTCCAGAGAACTGGGCTACCTGGATAGAAGGCACTGACCTCTTCAAAGTGAACACATTTCAAAGAGAGACTCACTTAAGGGGACGTAAGTGTCTTATCCCTGCCTTCTAGCAAGGCCAGAATCTCAACTGGACTTGAGTAAGGTTTTCAATAAAGGCTAAAAGTGGGGTCCTCCAAGTGAAATCCGCTTTAAAGCACAGTCTCAGCTAAACTATTATTCACGGCCTTAAAGAGACGAAACTAGGTATGGACTGAAGAGGGCTCTCAGAATCTGAGGTCAGAGTAAATGAAGGGTCACACAAACACTGCCTTCCTCTGGCCAGTTAAAAGCTTTAGACCATACAAGACAAGCCCAATGACAGTTTCTTAAAAAAAGGTTTTTAAGCCCCCCTCCCCTAGGGGAAGGCCATGAACCACAATCACAAAATAATGTCCAGCAGCAAGTTCAAAACCCAGATGTGGATGAGTTTTGCGTCTAAATGCCGCCCACCCCACCCCATATCTTAGAGCTCATTCAGATAAATGATTCTCTTCCGGGGGGGCGTCCTAGTCACATTCCCAAAGTCAAACCTAAAAGTCACCGATGTCCTGCCAAAGCAGATGGGGGGAGGGGGGAGATCTAATAATTTATAAAGTCTCCATAAATAAATAAATAATTTTCCTGAGCAGTTGGGCCAAGATGCTTAGAAAAGAAACTAAGACAAAGTCAGGCTGGGCTGACCTCTGGGGTCCCTTTCAGCTCTGACTATACGGCCGATTCCCCTGTATGTTCACTGAAGAGAACAGATTAAAGTCTGTTTCTCAGCCCGAAGTTACAGAAATGCAATGGTGGTGGTGGCTTTTTAAAGTTCTTTTCTGCTCGCAGCGCCGTTCGGCTGCGTTCAGTGCCTGCAGCAATCCCACAGCCCGAGCAGACGCGTCGGGAGCTGCCCCTCCGCCTCTGCCCAGCTCGGGGGGCAGCGGGGGGCTTGCGCCGGGGCCACGCGCCTCTCTAAGCTTCCCCGGCAAGCGCCCGGGCGGGGAGCGAGCCGCTCAGAACCCAACTTGTCAGACTCCATTTCCATATATATTTAATCTAATCCACTTTATTTTATACAACTCTGCATCTGGATCTCGTTTGCCCTATTCCTGGAGGTATTACGGGTCACTATTAAGAATTCTTTCAAGTTGGGGGAAGTTCAGCCCTAATCCGAGCCCTGCAGATCGCGGCGGGACGGCGAGGGGAGTCCCGGCCGGCCCGGCGCACCTGAGCGCCCCCCGCCCACAGACCCCCGGGGGCCCAAAGGGCAGCCCCCAGCCTCCGAGACATTCGCAAAGAGCCTCTCACCTGGACCGTGGCTCCGGCTGCGCCCGACATCGAGGTGGCCAAGCCCCCCGCCCGGGCTCGGCGGGCTCCTCCAGGTGGAGGGCGGGGGAGGGGGCAGCGCCGCCCAGACCCGAGCCCGGGGTTTTTCGGCCAAGAGGGGCGCTTAACCACTTAAAGGGGCAGGACACCATTTCCCCAGCCGGGCCCTGGGCCCCCGAGCCCCCAGCCCCCCGCCCCGGCCGGGACCCAGCACCTCTGGGGCCATTCCCCTCCTCCACTGCAGACACGTCCGCTGGGGAGCGGACATGGGGGTCACAAGCGCGAAGAGGCCACGGGGGTCGGGGGAGGACGGGACCCCGGCAGCCCCAAGACTCCGGCCGGTGTCAGGGTCCGGAGGCGGGCAGCGGCTCTCACCGGCCCCGACTGTCCAGAGAAGCCCCCCAGAGTCACCCCCCCCCGCCCCAGCTGGCCCCCCGGGGCCCGGCGCCGCCTCCTCCCCGCAAAGTTGCCCGAGTCCCGGGCCGGGTGCCCCCACAAGTTTCGCCCCCCCCGCCCCGGTCGGGGTCGCACACAAAGAGCGCGCGGGGCCCGGGGGTCCCGGGGAGGCCCGGGCCGCGGTGACAGGCGGAGGCCGGGGGGCGGGGGCGCCGGCGGTCACGGCCACGGCCAATGCCGCCCTGGGAGCGGGCTCCCGGCGCGCCCCGGCGGCCCCACAGCGCCCCCCGCCCGGCCCCGCGGCCGCCGCCGGCCCCTCACCAACTCCCCGCAAACTTTGCCGGGGAGGACGCGCGGCGGCGGGCCGGGGGCTCCGGGGCGGCGGGGGGCCGCCGGGCCCGAACGGGGGGCGCTCGGCTGCGGGCTCCGCGCTCCGCGCCGGGCCCCCTCGCCCCGCCGCCTCTCCGGGGTCCCCCGCCCGCCGTCCCGGACCCCCCCCCAGGCCCGCCCGCGCCCCTCGCGGGGCCGGGTCCCGGCGGCCGGGGACCCCGGGGCAGCGGCGGCGGCGGCGGCGGCGGCGGCGGCGGCGGCTCCCGGCGCCATCTTGGGCTGATCGATGAATTGAACAAAGAGGATCAATTTCCGAAGGCGCCGCGGGGCCGCCCCCGGCCCGGCCCCCGGCCCCGGCCCGCCCGGCCCCGCCGCCCCCCAGCCCGGCCCGGCCCGGCTGCCCGCCGCCCGCCCGCCGCCCGCGGCTCCCGAGGCGGCCCCGAGGAGGCTCCGGCGGCGGCCCCGGGCCGGGCGGGCGGCGGGCGGCGGGGCCGGGCCGGGGCCAGGCGGGCGGCGGGCGGCGGCGGCGGCGGCGGCGGCGCGGGGGAAAGCCTGACCTGCAGCTGCGGTAAATCAAAGCGCTTCCAATATTGAAACATCGATCCCACATTGGCCGCCATCTTGAGACATATTGAGACGGAGTGAGCGGCTGATCGAGAGGGGGCTGGAGTTCAGGAGCCGCCAGGAGGCAGCGGCGGGCGGCTTCAAAACCCGGCCTGGAGCGAGCGGGCGGGCGGGCGAGCGACGGAGCGGGCGGGCGGGCGGGCCCACGCCGACCCACTCCCCGCGTAGCCGGCCGGCCCACGCCCCGACCGGCCCACGGACGCGCTCAGCGCCCAGCCGCCGCCGCCGTACACACGGCCGCCCCCCCGCCGCGCGGCCGCTCGGGGTCAGCCTCAGGCTTGGGGTCAAGGTCAGGGTCACGGTCGGCCTCGCCTCCGCCGCCGCCTCGCTCGGTCCTGGGCGCTGAGAGCAGCGCCAGAGGGGAGGGCCGAGCGGGGAGGGGAGGGAAGAGGAGGGAAGGAGAGGGGAGGGGCGGCCGGCCCCCTCCGTCTGCCTGTCTGTCTGTCCGTCCGCTCGCTAGCCCTCCAGCTCGTCCTGCTGCTTCTGCTGCCTCGTGGGCCCCCGCACCCCCGCCCCCCGCAGCCGGGGCCCGGTGCGCACACCCCCATCCCCACGCCCCCCGCGGGCACAGAGCCTGGGCATACCCCCCCCACGAGGGGCCCCCGGGGTCCCCCGAGGGCGGGAGCCGCGCCGCCCGAGCCCGATGAGACAGAGCAAAGCCCAAGTTTCACACAGTTCTCCGGCGGAGCAGGGGTCTGTGCACCCCTTTGCAGCCCCCTCCCCTCCGCCAAGAGGCAGACGAGCCCGAGCCACGGCCACCGGCTCCTCAAAGGGAGCCGGGCCTGGCGTGTGGGACCCACCTGGTGCACAGACGGACAGACAGGTGCCCCCCCCCCCACCCCCAGCTTAGGGAGGGAACGAGTGCTTGCTGCTCTCCCCCGGGGCCCCCACCCCTAGTTTATTGTTGGGGAGCGGACTTGGTGGCAAGGATCGGTTTCCTCCTAAGAGAGACAGCCTTGCATCGATCCGTCCCATCGATCCCGGCCAGGTGCAAGGGGACCCTGCCCTCAGCGCCGCTCCAGGAGGGCTGCACAGCCGGGCTGGGAGGAAGAGGAGGGGGTCCTGAGCGGCCTCTGCGCCGCCGGCGGAGCGGAGCCGGCGCGGCCCCGGATCTGCCGAAACTCGGGCGTCCCCAGGCCCCTCTATTTTTGTTCCAAAACTTTATTTCCCCTCCAGTTAAAAAGACAGACTTTCCCCTGAACCCGCAGGGATGTGCTGATTTCAAATTGCGTGACTCCAAGTTGACAGAAATGCTCATACTTAGCATTTAAATAAAAGAAACATCTTTTCATTTCTGTTTTCCATGCAAAAAAATGGTCAAAGGACATTTCTGAGGAAGTTCAGCTTTAATTGATTATGCACATGTGTAGTTCTGGGGTTAAACTAGCGTGCTAACGTGCATTGCCATCTCCGGCGTTTCGTTCGCTGTGAATTGGTTTAAAGCACCCTGAATTCCCTTACTTTGGAAAGTATAAGTGAAATAACCCTTAATGGGAGCCCACACGTAAAGGGGCTCCCTAGACAAACGTTGGTTTGACGTCTCTTCTAATCACTCGCTTTAAGTTCGCGTTTGTTCTAAAAGGGCAAATGGCTGAAAAGGAAAATCCGCGTATTTAGGGATTTGGGACGTGGCCACGTATTCGAACAGGACAGCCCCTAAGATGGAGAGGATGCTTGGTCCTTCCAGCCCATTTAGTCCGTGACTCGTCTGTTAGGGCTGACCCCACGGAAGTCAGTGGTCGGGGGTTGCCGGGAAGATAGAGAAGCGTGTAAACGCGTTGTCCGTGACCCCCAACGCGTTGATACAAAAGTTGCCATCTGACTACAGCCGGGCCCAGTATTCATGACCTCGAGATACAGAAACAGCCATATTTTGTCTAGGTTGCCGAGGAAGCTGCCCTCCCAGTTTAAAGAGTAGATAGAACGGGGCTCTGGGGAAGGTCCCCGACAGACCAAGCGGGCTTGAGATATTCTATCCAGTAGAGGGCAGCGGCTCCCCAATACAAGAAAACAAAAACCACTCGCCCACTGGCTGGACCACTGGTGCCCAGGCAGCAGGTAGGCAACCTGGAACATCTCATCCAGGTGATGCGCTCGCCACGCAGCCCCTCATCTCGAATCCCCGTGCGGTGGCATTGGCCTGAAAGCGCTCCCCTGCTGCCCTTAGCCTCAGAGAATCCGGGGCTTGGGCTCAAGTCTCCCCTTCCGATGCCCCCAGCTGCTGGTGCCGCCTCCACCACCCCATCAGCTTGGATCTGCCTTGCGTACACTTATAAATATGCCGGTACTGCCTCCTGCCGCCCTCCAAACTGGATTCTCTTTGAGGTTCGGAACTGGTTTCACCTTTGTCTTTAACACCCGCTCCAGGACAGAGCCTGGAACATAGGCACCTAATAATAAATGCCTTTTGAAATGGCATTGCCTGGTTCATTATTTGAAATGTGCTATCATATTTTTTTTCTCTCTCTGGTTTGTCTCTCTGGGTTCTTGGGTGAGCTCCATTCTCCCTGGTGACCTCAAACAAAGTGGATCTCTCTCCCAATCCTAACTTCTGAAACCCAATGGCCCCAGGAACAAACACAAAGCCCTGGGTCTTTTCAGGTCCTTGGTCTTGAGAACTTTGTCTGTAACCCACCTTCCCAGGCTTGTTACTCATTACACGTTTGGTTCAGCCAAACGTGCTTCTGGCCGTTCCTTTCCAGTCCAGCATGCTTGGCATGCCTTCCCGCTTCCTCTCAGCCTCCTAGAATCTCTTCCACGAGGCCTTTCCCAGTTCCTCACCTTGGTCTGTTCTTGTATACATCGGCTACGTACTAGTGTGTAACCCTCATTTCCCTTGATAAAATGAAAACTCCTTGGGGACCAGGGCTGTCTAACTTGCTGAATGCTTAAGTGATTGATCCATGGTACATTTTGGAGTGTTATTGTTCTTTCCGTAGAATGTAAGATTCCTGAGGACAGGAACCGTTTTTGTCTTTTTTATCTCTGGGGCTAGCACATTGATCAAAGGGGTGATTTTTACTCTAAAAGATGAGCTTTTTTTTTTAGGGGTTTTACTCTAAAAATGGGCTTTTTTAGGGGTTTTAGGTGACTAAACGAAAGCTGTTGTTTTGTGTTTTGTTGTTGTTTTCATGTTCAAAAGCTTTTTTAAAACAAAAATCCCTCCTAGAGGAAGAAGGGTAAGAAAGGACCAGGGAAAATGGTTTGGATTTGGGGCAGATGTTCTCAATCTAATTATCAAGTCAATCCCTTGGGCTTGAACCAAACACAAAAGTGAAATATATCTGACCTATGTAATATTCTAGAACTACATCTGGTTGGAATTCAGGGTCCTCAATCTGGGGCGATATTTTAGAAATGAACGTGATGAGTATTAAGGGCTCACATTATATTTCTGGTGGTATTTCTATTATTCACGTGTTCTCCAGGATTAGTAGCAGTGGGGAAACATAAGCAATGCCTTTGAACTCCTAACCAGTAGGTCTCCTTGCTCTATTTGGACAACTTTTCAATGTTGGTTTGGGATTTTCGGAGGGTTTTTTTTTCCTCCTAGAGGTTTATTGGGTTGGGCATGAATTATTTCTATCCATACCTTTAAAAAAAAAAAAAGGAAAAAGTGCAGAGAGCTACCCTGAACCACAAGAGTTAAAAAGGAATCAGAAACGCAAGCGTCTTAGTCAAGACCTTAGAAGATCTGAGAGAACTCAGCATAAAGTAAATAAAACCTTTTTTTTTTAAGTTTGTGGACTTTAGCAGCTTTAAGGAAAAAAAAAGAATACTAAATAATAAACGAAAAAGAATTTTCCAGTCTCCAGAGTCTCTACCAGCCGTCCTTAATGTGAATGCCTTTAGTTTCACTTGCTTGTAATGCGTATAAGGGTACAGATTTTAAGTTCTGCCCTTTTGGGTTGATTAATTTGTGGGCACTTTTCATGTCATGATGCAGGCCACATATTTGTCTTTGGGGGGGGGGTGGAAGGGGGAGGGTGTTTGGTTGGTGTGAGGAAACTTGGCCGACCAGGGCAGGTCTCTGGTGCTCTGTGATGTCTAATTTTGCCTGGGCTCTTAGAGGTTAAGTGACTTGGACAAGGCTATGAAGATACTGTCAAACTTGAACCCAGGACTTTGTGACCCCAAGGCCAGCTCTGTATCCACATGATGCTCCTTGGTCACTTTTTAAAGATATCTATTGGCATCCCAGTTGTACTACTTGTTGGTTCTGTGGCCCTGTTTGTCCTTTGTTCTCAAAGAGGACCGATGACCTCAGGAAGGAGATGGCTTGATGTGCAAGAGAGTTGGATTGAAGTGAGGCAGTCTGTGGGAGGAGCCAGCCAAGACAAAAAGTCCTGGGTTCAGGTCCTCCCTCTGATATATACTGGCTATGGTCCCATGAGCAAATCCCCCCCAAACCTCTCATTCATTCCAGGATTAGTAGCAGTGGAGAAATATAAGCAAAGGCTTTGAAACTCCCAACCTTGCTGTACTTGGACAACTTATAAATGTTGGTTTGGGTTTTTTTTTCCTTCCTAGAGGTTTATTGGATTGGACATGAATTATTATTATCCGTATCTTTTTTTTTTTTTAAAGCCACTTCTCTAAGACTGAAAGTTTCAGAGAAAGTGGGGACGGGCTCTGCTCAAGGGGAGTTTCTTCATCTGGGAATTCCCTGTACCAAATGAAATCACAAGTGCAGTTGCTATCCCCATCTATATTAGTCATTAAGCAAATGAAGAAAAAAGAAACCCAATCAAGTTCTCCAAAATTCTATTATGTTTTAATTCTCTGTGATAAAATAAAGTTCAAAGAATGATGAAGGATTCAGAAATCTGTTCAATATACTTAGCTTAGAAGAGAAAAAATATATATACATATTCCAGACCTGGGTTTACTCTGGTAATAATAAACGACATTTATATAGCACTTTACAATTTGTGAAGTATTTAATGTACGTTATCTCATCCAGACTTCACAAGAGCCCCAGGAGGTAAGTTCTAAGTGTTTGATTTTTCCCCCTCTCCATTTTACAGATAAGAGAACTGAGATCAAGAAAGGTTAATTGACAGACATTCCCAAAGTCACATGCCTCATAAATGTCAGAGGTAAGATTCAAACCCAGGTCTGTCCTGACTTCATTCTCAGTATTTTCCACCACCTTAAACTAGCCCATTTTTAAAACATTTGGCTATTTAGTTTTCTAGTTCTTCAATATTTTAAAAGATTTCTGAGTCCTGATGTGGGCATTGCTTGTTCACTGACATACATCACAAACCTCCATGCAGACACAGACAGTTTCATGAGTCATTGTTGCCCAGGAAAAAAAAAAGTCATCTGCTTGTGGCTAGCCTTCCAATGATGAGCCATTCCAAACTTAGTTAGGCATGTCTTTGGGCAAAACATACAGGCCACTGCTAGACCAATATTCAGAGTCTTTCCAGCTTAAGGGAGCCTATTTATGCTCTTCTGGTCTAGTCTTTGGGCACTCAGGAAATTCTGGTATGGTAGCAAGAATCCCAGAATTGTCATTAGAGGGCCTATGACCCTCGTTACCAAATGCCCCTCTTAAAGCCTCAGTTCCCTCCTCTGTTAAATTAGATTAGACTCCATCAGGAGTTCTTAGCCTGGGTCAGATTTCAGGAAATGTGTATATTTGTTTTTTTAAATATTTTGATTACTGTGTTCCAATAAAATTGGTTTCCTCTGTAATCTACTATATTTTCCATTAGGTTTTTAAAATCATTTTGGAAAAGGGGCTTTCAAGGTTTTATCACCCCACAGAAGTGCCCTCCTGCTCTAAATCTTTACACTAACTCCTTATCTCCATTGGAATTCAGAGCTCACATAAACCTCTGACTGATACATTTATTAACTAGTATGTACGGAGCACGAGAGATACAAGTAGAAACATAAATCAGATGGTAGAATCCAGCCCTTTCCCCTTACAGGTCAGGCAGTTAAATGACTTGTCTAAGGTCACTAAAGTCCTAAGTGTCAGAAGTGGGAGTTCAAGCCCTCTGGCTTTGGAGACAGTGCTAATCCCATCAGAGCATGAAGCATTAGAGGGTCTTAGTGCTGGTTCCCTGAAAACCTGTTACTTCTAGAATCAAATACAGACTCCTCCATTGGGCAATTAATGCCCTTCCCAGCTTCTATAAATATGTTAAGGGGGAACTGGCTTTGAATGACTGACTAAAATTCATCCTGATAATCCAGGAGAATACACAATACATTTTGGGGACATTACACATCTTCCCCACCAGAAATAAGATAATTTTCAATCATGGTTCATTTCCCCATTTCACAAAACACCAGCCATATGTCTGACCTTACTCTTTCTTAGGTTTACTAACCAATCAGTCCCAAGTACTTTCCAAGTATCCATTCCTGCAGGAACCTGCAGATTTCAAAAATGCCTTTCATAGAGCAACATTCTAGAGACTAGCCATGAGAAATTGGATGATCCAATGAATGGAGAGCAGGCTTCTTGGGAGGATGATCTGGTTCCAGTCCTCCCTTTGACCCATACTGGTTCTGTGACCCCAAGCAAGTCACTTATATCCCTTACCACCCCCAGGAAATTCTAAGACTACAGTTTCAGGGTGGTGCCAATCTGCCCTGGTAGATAGATTCTCCTCACTAGAAGTTCCCTATTCAAGTTGGCATCGTAGATAGGGACCCAAAAAGAGACTATACAAAAGCATTCTATTACCTAATGCACTTGGAATAAATATTAAATGTCCCTTTTCTTTCTGAGAAGGCAGTTAGGTGACATAGTAGATAGAAAGCCAGGCATGGAGTCAGGAAGCCCTGAGTTCAAATCTGTCCTCGGACACTATCTGCATGACCCTGGGCAAGTCACTTCACCCTGCCTGCTTTAGTTTCATCATCTGTAAAGTGAGCTGAAGAAGGAAATGGCAAACCACTCCAGTATCTTTGTCAAGAAAACCCCAAATGGGGTTACAAAGCATCAGATGTGACTGAAATGACTGAAAAACCAAATTTCTTTCCAAAGAACATCCATCATTTTGGGAACTCTGACTTCCTTCCAGACCATTACTTTCTCAGGTGGTTCATCAGAGGACAAGAAAAAAGAAAAGGTTCCAGGTTTTTTTATATGCCCAAATAAACCCAACTACTTTAATTGTTTGGGTTTGTTTGTGTGTGTGTGTGGGTAATGCTTTATGTTAATCATTTCTAAGTAGGCCGTATTCACAGTGTTAGGACTGTGTAAATACCCACCAAGCTGAAGTACACATTATGTTACATGTAATTACATGCAGGGTACATAAGCAATCGTTATATGCCAAGTATATGTGTAGTTATATAATTGGGCCCAGAACCTGCCAAACTAGTAAGAGCAAACCCTAATGATTTCTAAACACTTAGAGCACCCATCCCTTCCCCCTCTTCCTCTCACTTTTCCTGGCAAAAGAATCTTTCCTATCCATGACCATTCTGTGATATATTTTTAAGGATTAATTTCTGGTCCTCTACCTAATTCTACCTTCTCCTTCTGGCTGACATATGTTAATGACATTTTGTTGTCTAGAATGATCTTTCCTCACATCTAAGGAATTATATCCACTCAGTTTACCTGCTACTAGAAAGCTTGATAAAAGTAAGATAATACTCAGGGTGAGCCTCAGTCAAGTTAAAGTGTCATGGTTCTAAGCCTTGAAAAAATGTGACTGAAATTATTGCAGAGGCATCGTACCATCATGGAGAGAGAATGCTGAACTTGGAGTCAGGAAAAGCATGGGGTTAAAACCCTATCTTTATCACATACCTACTGGTCCCTGGAAAGTGACTTAACTGCTTCCTGTCTCAGAAAACTTTCTGGAACTTTGTCTGAGAGATCACAGGATTTGGACCAAGAGGACCCTGGCTCAGGTCCTGGAGGAGCAAGAATAGGTCTGGACTGTCTGGTGTCCCTTTGGCAGGCTGGTTGAAGCCCTTCTCAGCATAACGTTCTCAAGTAGATAAGATAGATAGAATCATGACAAAAATGAATTACATTTTTAAAAAGTCACTTGTCAAGATATTAAACCACAACAACTTTAAGGATCCCGTGATAAGAACCTCTCCCTACAGTAGAAACAGTGGAGGGGGTGAGGAATTGGAAGTCATGGGAACTGAGTTTGAGTCCAGCTTGGCTTCGGATTACCTGTGTGACCTTGGCCAAGTCCCTTAACCCCTATGGACCTTACTTTTGTCTACTATGAAATGGGGGGGGATGAGACTAGATGACCTCTAAGGCCCATTTTAGTTCCAGATCTGTCACTTTTTATGAATGTACAGTAAGTAAATGAATATGAAATCAGTCTGGAAAGACAGGTCAGAGCCACCCAAAGAAGGACATAAACGTCAGGCAGAAGGGTTTGCATTTTATCACAGAGGCATCTTGAGCAAGAGAGTAACACCGGGAGTTGAACTCCTGTTATCTCCAGACATCCTTTCCAGCTCTAAATCTATGGTTCTGTCCTCTTCTTACAATCCATGATTGGTGTGAACCCAACAGCAGCTTGGAGAATCCTCCTTCCTTTAGAGAATGCCTCTGTTCTAAGACCTTATGCTGATTCTTCCCCTTTTCTCCCTGGGGGGAGGGGGGTGGGGAAAGGGAACCACATGTAATCTATTTCTATTGCATTTTCATTATTAATATTGTTGTGGGTCTAAAGGATGCCATAATATCAGCTCACCAATCCAATATTCCAACTGTACAGCTATATCCCTGGTGCTAGTACCCACTGGGCATAGACAGAGTGAAAAACTGGATTGTATATGAGATAAGGAGAGGGCCATTGTATTGTTTCCTGACACATATTCTCTGCAGTCCTACAGTAGGACCTGAATGAGGATTTGTTTTCAGGAAATGCACTGTAATTAGATTTTCCTTTGTCATAAGCACTGTCAGGTTGTGTGTGTGTGTGTGTGTGTGTGTGTGTGTGTGTGTGTGTGTATTTCCCTGAAGAGCCACGGTTTGCAAGATTTTAAAAAAACACACAAAAAAATGGCTCTAGGAAGAAAGAAGGAAGTTGATTTCTAGCACCGCATAGAAAATGTCTTTCATTAACTCAACTTCCAGTCACATTAAATATTTTATCTAGTGTTGCTTTTTAAAAGGCTATGTGTTAACATCTGTAGTGGGTTTAAGGAGTTAGGCTTAAATTGGGCAGAATCTCAGAGGACAGCAGTGTGTGTGTGTGTGTGTGTGTGTGTGTGTGTGTGTGTGTGTGTGTGTGTGTGTGTGCATGGCCACAAGGGAGGGAAGAGTTGGAGAGAAGGCCCTGTTTCTTAGAACAAGTCTTTGACCATCATACCCTGAATGTATGAATCCAACCAATTTCTTGTTCCAACTTATTCCAATGGGGTTTGATTTTTTCTATGTCTGATCCTCAACTCCAGTTCCTGAAGAAAGCTTAGAGTTTCCTGAAGAGGGCCTGGCAGTAGAATGGCTTAAGATGGGCTCTTTCTGGAGGCCAATCTTCAAGGCCAGCCACATGTGCTATCTGAGAACTGCCCTCTGGTGGTCCTTAATTTCTTGTTTTTCCAATCCACTCTGGACTGGGATCTGACTTTTTATTATTAATTATTAATAATTATTATTATAAATAATAACCAACTCTTATTAATTAAATAATAATAATTTATATTTATTTTAATTATTAGTAATAATAGCCAAAATTATTAATAATAATAACCAATCTTAGTTTCAGAGAACTGGATAAAAAATACAGCTACCCCTCAGTAGAGAGATGGGGGACAATGGGTGTGAAATATCACATATATGTCATCTCTTGGATTTGCTTAAATGTTTTTGTTGTGTGAATAGCTAGCTAATAATGCTTTCAGATTTGCAAAGTGCTTTACAAATATTACCTCATTTTTATCTTCTCAACAATCCTGGAAAGTAGCTGCTATTTTTATCCCTGCTTTACAGATGAGGCATCTAAGGCAGACAGGTTAAGTGACTTGCCCAGGGTCACACAGCTAAGTGAGTATCTGAGGTAGGCTTTGAACTAGGGTATTGCTAACCCCAGGCCTAATATTCTTTCTACTGTACCACCTTATTGCCTAGAGAAGAGTTTCCAATGATGAATCATGCTAACCGCCACCTGACAGAGGTGATGAATGCACTCAGTATATAGAACAAGACAATGTAGTTTTGGAAATAGTTAATGTGGGCATCTATTTTCCTTAATGAGGCATATTTGTTAGAAAGGTTTTGCTTTTCTCTCTTTTGGGAGGGAGAATAAGAGAAAGAGAAAATAAACACTTGCTAATTGAAAAAGAATTCATTATGGTAAAAAAAAAAAGCCAAAGGAGGTAGGGGGACTAAGGGGGAATGACTATGAAGTTAAAAATTAAAGTCAACAGGAAAACTCTATCTCAGTCTACTCCCCCCCACCCACATCATTAAAACCTCTTATTTCTTTAACCTCTGCTAGAAGACCATAAGCATAGCTAATGATCAACTATGAGGGATGATGTCTGTGACCTTTCAGAGAGACAGACAGACAGACAGATTGATAGATGATAGATGGATGGATGAATGGACAGATGAATGAGAGGTGGGTAGATAGTTGATGGATGGATGGATGGATGGACAGATAGATGGAGAGGTGAATAGAGAGGTGATGGATGGATGAATAGATAGATGGATGGATGGATGGATGGATGGATGGATGGATGGACAGATGGATGGAGAGGTGAATAGAGAGGTGATGGATGGATGAATAGATAGATAGATGGATGGATGGATGGACAGATGGAGAGGTGAATAGAGAGGTGATGGATGGATGGATGGATAGAGACGTGGATAGATAGATGATGGATGTAGAAATAGATAATTGTATATCAATAGAATTGATTTCTGATGTATTTTATTTGATGTAAGCATATAAGAATATGATTCTAAGGAGTACATAAATTGCTAAAGGAATCCATGACATTAAAAAAAAAGATTTAAGAACTCTTGATCTATAACAAGTGATTGAAAGGAGGGGCAGGAGGTTCCTGGTCCCAATTTGGCCATTCTGTTGTCCCTTTGGGGCTTGAGGTAAATTGTCTGTATTTGTGCCTTGGGTTCCCCACCTGTAAAATGGGAAGAAGTAACACTTTTTTATAAATGCTTGGAGAGGATTGGATAAAAGATGCACAAAATTACGTGGTTCATGTTAATTGAACTCTATAGAAAAGGCCAAGGAACTGGACTCGTGAAGGTGCTGAGGGTCATAGCAGCTGCCCCACCCCGCGCGCCCCCCGGTGGTGGCTAGGGGGATCCTTAAATCTCCAACTGACTTTTTTCAAGGAAGACAATCAGGATGTCAATGCCTCCTGCTGAAGCCCAAATAAGGCAATAAGATAGGCTCGTTTGCTCTGTGTAAAGACAGGCAGGAGGTGCTGAGGAGGACACAGAGGTAACAGGCAAGGGCTCTGCCCTGGGGAACCTAGGAATGAAACAGAGGGGTGGAAGCCCACAAAAAGCCAAACAACAATAGGGAAATGACCCAAATTATTCATGATTAATTGCTAGACTAATTAATATTTAATTGCTAGATAGAGGTCTGAGCTTGGAGTCAGGAAGACCTGAGTTCAAATTGCACCCTGGACACTTTCTATTGGTGTTACCCTGAGCAAGCCATTTAATCTCAGTTTCTTCAATGTAATAACATTATGAATTGTATTTGTTATTATTTTTACCCTAATTATTAATGTTGTTCAGTTATTTTAGTCTCATTCGAGTCTTCACGATCCCATTTGGGGTTTTCTTAGCAAAGATACTGGAGGACTTTGCCATTTCCTCCTCCAGCTTACTTCACAGATGAGGAAACTGAGGCAAACAGGGTTAGTTATTATTTAATAATAGGGCTCATTGATAATTAATAAATTGGATTAATTGATATTAGACAGGGTTAATTATTTGAGGATATTAATAATAGAGTCAATGAATAAATTAGTTAAATTGATGTTAAAATGGGGATAACTAATTAATTAGTAATAATGCCTAGCTCCAAGGGTTATTGTTATTGAGGATCAAATAAGATAATATTTGTAAAGTACTTAGCAGAGTCCCTGGCACATAGATAAATGCTTCTTTCCTCCTTTTTTTCTTCCTTCCTAATTCAGAAAAAGGAGAGGTTCTCTTGGGGAAACAGAATTGTGTAGTGGAAAGAAAGGTGGATATACAGTAAAGTACTTAAGTTTGAATCTCAATTCTGTTACTAACTGTATGAACTTGGGAAAGTCATTTAATGTCTCTAGGGCCTCAGTTTCCCCATCTATAAAATAAAGAGATAGCAGCTGGACTCAATATCTCTCCTACAGCATGATTATGGTGTGTTATTCTTAGGTCTAGGAATGTTTCATGGAGTGCAGTTGAGAGAGAGGAATTTGAATAGACAGAAAGAAGGAAAGCAGGCGTTCTTGGGGGGAGGAATGAGAGGAACAAAGGCACTGAGGTGAGAAATTTTGAGCCTTTCTTCCAGAGGTTAGGGAGGGACAATAGGAGCTGTTTGGATTTGGGGTCCAAAGATTGGCTCCTACACTTACCAGCTTGGTTATCAACAGAGTCAGATCTCACCTTTGCTAATCCCTCCCTGCAGAACTCCTAGCTAATAATCCCTTCCCCCCTCTCCCCACCTTAGCTATATCATCTGCAAAATGAAGGGAGAAGGAGGGGTGGACTAGAAGTCACAAGAGGCCCCTTTTAAAATTGGAGCAATAGTACTGGCATTATCTACCTCAGGGTTTCTGTGAAGAAACGGAGTACAGACACAGTGTTAAGTAAGTGGGGGCTGCAGTCTGTCTGCAGCACAATTTAGGTGGAATGGGGTGAGGGCGTGAAAGGCTTGGAATGCCAGGCTGCTTCTAGCTTAGCTGTGGTCACCTGGGGGGATCCGAGAACATTTTGAGCAGGGAAATGATGTGTTCAGATGGCATTTTAGTACAATTAGTTTGGCAAAAACAAACAAACCAACCAACCAAATTAGTCTTGTGGAGTGCCTGAGATGGCTGGGAGGCTGGAGGGGCATAGGGGCAGGGGAGGGGGGAAGAGGTGATAGCAGCCTGACCCAGGGTGTGCTCCTGGCACTAAAAGGTAAGGAAGGAGAAAAAGGAAGAGATATTAGGAAGGAAGAAACCACTGGGCATAGTGACTGATTAGACAAGGTCGGATTTGCAGAGAGGGGCAGGGAAGGGGGAGGAACAAGGGACCCTGGGTTCTGGAGTGGGCTGGCACTGCAGCATCCCTCCCTGGATATGCCAGGGAGGAAGGAGCTGCCCACGACACCCGCTTAGGGGGAGCCTGAAGGTGTCATCATGGCAGGACAGGAGAGGATCTCAGAGCACAGGTTACTGTGCCTGGAAGGCCCTGCACCAACTGGTTTTGCAGAAGAGGAATGGGAGTTAAGAGACACATGATTTGACCAAACTCACACAGCTAATTAATGGCAGAGCAGAGCCTCATCTAAGAGAGTGGAGCCAGTGGAAAGGGTTGGACCTGAAGGCAGAGGACCTGGATTCAAATTCTGACTCTGTTACTTACTTCCCTGGGTGACCTTGGGCAAGTCATTTCCCTTTCTGGATTTCATCATCTGGAAAATGAGATGGAGGCACCAGGTCTGGAGTCTCTTCTGGCTCTAGAGTTCCAAGTCGAGAAGCAGAAGGACTCATTCCATGGGACCACCATCCATATACATCCATATACAAAGCCTATCTTATATATTAAATGCAGATGTATGTGTAGACACACATTCACACTCGCAATACACACATACACATACATGTACTGTACATGCACACACGTATGTGCACACACATACATAGACATGCTCACAATACATCCTCCTATGTGTGCACACACGTACACACCCACACATGCACATAGATATACATATACACATGAACACACACACATATATATATACATATACTCTGAGTGACTAGCCCCGTGGGTTATAGAGATATAATGTACATGTCTGCATGTATGTTTATACACATCTGCATTACACACACTGCCATATATACATACATGTAGACTGTGTGTATATTAATGAGCTAGCCCGGTGGGCTGTATACACACATGTATACATGTATGTATACATGTATACATGCACATACACCTACATGCAAATATACGCACATGTACTGCATATATGTGCACCATCTATGAGTCTATAAGTGAGCTGAATGAGGTGTCCATCTAAGTGTTTCAGCTTGACAGCAGTCTTTGAAGGGCTCGAGGTGGTCATCCCAATGTTCTTCGTGAATAGGAATCCATGGAAGACCTCTACCTCTAGGGGAATCCCTCTCCCACCAGGACTCCGTGCAGACAGGCTCCATGACGGCGCCAAACACGCTGGCAGTCATCTCTCCCTGGTTATGCTTTGATATTTATAGTAAGAGGATTGTCAAAGTTTTCTCTGTGTGTTCATTGTTTCAAGGAATCTTGCAATGTTTTGACCTGCGCATTTGCAGACCACAGAGTTAGGTGCTGGAAAAATACCACTTTTAGATAAGATAAAGATCCATGTGCTCAAAAGAGTTAACCACCTATTAGGGGGATAAGAGGCCCCCCCAAAGATATCTATAAGACACTGAGTAGTATCTGACAAGTCTTTAGCTGTAGATCAAAGGTCTGATAAATGTGAGTTCAGAGAGAGAAAGCCATTAGTGACAGAGGCAAACAGAGAAGCCTTCTGGGAGGAGATGGACAGAAATTCAACAAGTAAAGAGAAGATGCTGTACCTGGGAGGAATAGAGTAAGCAAAGGCTCGTAGGTGGGAGAATGCACAGCAGGTTCAGGGGTCCAAAGAGTAGGTTAAGTGGAGCATAAAGTACACAAAGTATGGAAATATGGTACAAGATTGGCCCGGGGCTGTGGAGTGGCTTGAAAGCAAGTAGACGAGTTTTGAGTTTTGAACTTTACTCAGTGGGTAGGAGGGAGCTCCTGAAGGATTTTGAGCAAAGGAATGGCATGACCAGGTCTTTGTACTCTCTGTTCCTCATGCATCCATGTCTGTGACTTTGCACAGGATTCTTCCCATGCCTGGGAGGCAGCCACTCATCACAACCTCTCAGGATGACTGGTTCCCTTCAAGGCCCTCACCTCCGGTGTGACCTACTTGACAATATTGGCCTCCTTTCCTGTATGTACCCATAGGTGTCCATGTAGCAGGGGCCATCTACCTCCAGCCCCACAGTGGGCTGCCCAGGTCATGGTTCTTCTTTCCTGGTGACCAAGTACAAACACCAGGATGTCAGAAAGAGGGTCTCCTTGCACGGAAGAGTCAACGCTAAGAGTGCACTGCTCACCCTCAGCTATTTGGAGACCAGAGGGGCAGACATCTCCCTTCTGAACATCGAAAGAGCCATGAACTCTTCCAGCCAATGAGAGGACTCATCTTCTCTCTGTGCAATTCCCTTGGTTATGACAGAAAGGTGGCCAAGTCAGGAGCCACCAATGGTGAGTCTGGGCATCGTCTGTGCAGGTCAGGAGGAAGGCTCCTGATTCCTACATGACGTTATTCTCTTCCCCAGGAGACTGTAAGCTCCATGTGGGACAGGGAGGGTTACATACCTAACACACAAGGAATGCTTGTGAATTGATTTTGGCAGGATTATGAAAACCCGTCTGGATCAGGGTTAGAAAGGAGAGGGAGAAAAAATGGAGAATATCGATAGTCTCATGAGGTCAGATGGCTTGGTCATCGAGCAAAGATGAATCTCGAGTTTCTGACCTCTGACCTCTTGCTCAGTCCACTAGCCAACTGCTAAAGACCCATGAGTAGCTCCATTCCCAACAGCCTGCTTCCCCCTCGTCTGTGTCCTTCCCAAGGGCCGGGAAGCTTCCTGGGGTTTGGCCTCTGATTGGCTGGAATCCCCTAAGCCTCCCAGCACATGTGACCTTCCTCTCCTCCAGGGGGTGACTTCTCAGTAAAGTGACAGGCCCATTACTAGCTGCTTTTTCTCCTCTTGCTTGTCACTGCTTGAGGGAAAGTAACTCTTACTTTTCCACCTCCCCCCCACCCCCCAGCCCAAGCCCAAGCCTCTGAGCATCACAGTCTGACTGCCTGGAGGTTTAAAAACTTGGCAACTTTAACCACTTATTATAATCATCAACTTGTCTCTCTGGGGGTCTGGCTCTGGCATCCACTGCTTTACTCTGAAACTCAGTGGACTTTGGGTCCTGCCTGTTGGATTTCAGCCACGGCGGCCGAGGTCCCAACGAAACCTTTGAAACCAATGTCCCTCACCACACCCATTTTTTTCTTCTCTATATATGCCATAAAGAGACAGTCATTCATAGCCTAGAGCAGCTAATGAGCTCTCACAATGAGCTAGGCACAGAGGGGGTGTGAGGTGAATAAGCCACCCCCTGTGCCTTCCAGAAGCTCCCAGCTTGGTTGGGGAGATATAGCAAATATGACAAATAATGAGTTATTTCACTGTGAGTCACAAAGTGGAGTTGAATGGGGCTGAACCCAGAGACTCCAGGTCCTCCAGTGCCCCTTCCAGGTCGAGATGAGATTCCTCCACAACTGGACATAGTGACATCCACCCCATCCATCCCCTGCACACACACACACACACACACACACACACACACACACACACACACACACACATACACAGAGAGCTTCAGCCAAATGAGGGGTAGTATTGGTGGACCTCTGCCCTCCCAACTCCCAGCATGAAATCCCATGCATTATGAACCACTTAGGCTCCTTCTCCTGCCATGGAGGTCAATGCCTATCCAGGTCTATCGAGACTTGAATGCAGCTCTCTTCCAGACACCACACACACACACACACACACACACACACACACACACACACACACACACACACTGTCTTGGCAGAACTTGTAGAGTCCCAGACCTCAAGTCCCCAAGATTGAGCTTCAAATCTGGCCCCTGGCATGTCCTCAGCAATAGATCCAGTCACCTCATCTCTCTCTGCCCCATTTCTCCTATCTGTGAAGTAGAACTAGTAATGTTTCTAGTGTCAACTTCAGACCAGACTGTTGTCAAGCCTCAAAAGAGATAATGTGTACAAAGGATTGGAGAAAAGTCAGTGGGGATTTTGATGAACAAAAGAACATACTAAATTCAGGAAGCAAGGGGCCTCGGAGGTCCTTCTGGTCCAGACTCCTCATTGGGCAGTTGAAAAAGGTTGGCCCAGAGAGGTCAAAGATCACAGGGTCATGGACCTAGAAGGAAACTCAGAGATTGCCTGACCAACCCCCTTGTTTTACAAATGAGGAAACTGAAGACCAGAGAAATGGAGAGTGACTTGTCCAGGGTGACCCTGCTAGCTAAGTGTCTGAGGTCATCCAGGCCAATCCTGTCATTTTAGAGACAAGAAGAGTACAGCCCAGGAAAGTGTAGGGATTTGCCCAGAGTCTAAGCACCAGGAAGTAGCAGAGTCACCAATACTTAAAACCCAGTTCTCTGATTCCCAAAGCAGAGATTCTGGGGTTGCATTTTGGATCCTTTGTGGCAAGAAGGTGGGCCATGCAATCCTGCTGGATTCCCCCTCCTCCCAGGAGGAAGACCAGCTTTCAGCAGGGTCACCCCAGCAATCTGACCTTGGGACACTCACTCAAGACCTACTTGGGATTTCTTCAATGGAATTTCTGATTGCCTGCAGACGTCCTGGATTTCCCCTTCCTAGGAGAGAGGGATCAGATCGATTCAGCCTACCTTACAGCATCCCGGGCTCCAGTGATCCTTCCCTGCTGTGGTTTCATCTCCAGACATCTTATATCTGTAGGAATCCAGGCTCCAGGTGCCCTGATACAGCACATCTATAACCAAGATTGATAAGCTGACCTCAGCCTTGGACGAGAAATTGATGGGGAGAGAGAGTCAAGGAGAAGATGCCCCAGTGCCCCTTCAACGCAGGGAGACTGAGAGTTTGGCAATCTAAGGGCTAGAGTGGGTGTGTTTGGCTAGTCATTGGGAATCAGCCTGCTAATTGCTCAGTTTTCTGACTCCTTCACTGGAGGGGAGTTTGGTTTAATGGATTGTCTGGGAGCAATATCTGGTTAACGATCAAACTCCGGCTTTAAGGATGGCAGCGAGTGAGTGTGGGGCCCCATCTATCCATCCCATTGAAGCCTGCAGAGTTGGAGGGTAATCACGCAATTGCACACAGCTCAAAAGTCTGGCTCCTTGTATTGCTGAGGTTCATACCTAGACTTAATACTTACCTGTGAGTGGGAGGTGGGATTAGTTTACACAAGCTCTCCTTGTCCGATAGCATTTTATTACCGACCCGAGTCAAACCAGGTGCGGGCGTTTGGTTTGGTTTGGTTTGGTTTTTTAAACTGTTCTTCCTCCCACCCCCCTCACCTCCCACCTTGGGGTTTTCCTTTTAAAACTTGCTCAATTAATTTAAGGAGAAAAAAGCCTATGGAGTTTATGTTATTTTAAAAAGGTTTAATTTAATTATATTCTGTTGTACAGTAGAAAGAGTCCTGGCTTTTGGAGTAAGGGCACCTGAGTTTGAATCCTGGTCCTTCCACTTACTACCTGTGTGACTTTGGATAAGTCCCTTCCTCTCAATGGGTCTTAGTTTTCTTCCCTGTAAAATGAAGGGGTTGGACTAGAGGGTCGCTTAGCTGCCTTTTTTCTTCTTCTGGGCACCCTACTGTGCGGAGTGGATACCAGCTCACGTGATCCTGTAACCATCTTTCTTTTCTATTCTTTTCCAGATTGGGCATTGCCCCTTCTCAGGGCAAACTGGTTTGTATCTATTGCTCCAAAGAAAAGATAAGATTTTTTTTATCCCTGATGTAACCCTAATACCTTCCCCATTCTTTCTAGTTTCTCCAAGCTGGACCAATCAGTGTCTTTCTACAGGCTGTCCCCATGCCTGGAAGGCCCTCCCTTCCCTCCCCTATCTCCGAGGATCTCCAGCTCCCTTCTAGTCCTGGCTCACAAACTGCCTCCCTTCAGAGAGCATCTTTCTGTGGCCATTCAGACATCTTAAACTCACTATGTCTAAAACCAGACTCATTCTCTTTCCCCCTAAACCATGCTTCCTCTGATCTTTCTGCTACTGTAGAAGACAGCACCATCTGACCCCTGGGGCTCTTCCTGGATTCCTCAATGTCTCTCTCCCCCGTGTCCAATATGGCAACAACGCCTGCCATTTTCACCATCTCTTCTTTGACGCTTCCCCCCACTTTGATGCAGCCTTTACCATCTCATGCCTCGACTAGTGCAATAGCTGCTGGGGTATCTGCCTACCCCCAGTCTCTCCCCTTTCCAGTCCATTATTTATTCAATGACCAAAGTCATTTTCCTAAAGTTCAGGTGCAACTATGTCACTACCTTACTCATTAAACTAACTAGCTCCCTATTGCCTCCAGGAGCAAACACAAAATGCTCTGTTTGACATTCAAAGCTCTTCACAACCTAGCCCCCTCCTACCTTTCCAGGCTTCTTACACCTTACTTTCTAACATGTACTCTTCAATCCAGTGACACTGACCTCCTGGCTGTCCCACAAACAAGGCCCTCCATCTCTTGGCTCTGGGCATTTCTCCCATCTGTCCCCCATGGCTGGAATGTTCTCCCCTCTCTGCTCCAACTCCTGACCTCCTCGGCTTCCTTTAAGTCCCAGCTAAAATCCCACCTTCTACGGAAAGCCTTCCCCAACCCCTCTTAATTTTAGCGCTTTCCCTCTATCCATCATTTACTATTTATTCTGTATTTAGCTTGCTTTGTATACCTTTGTTTGTTGTCTCCTCCACTAGATTGTAAGCTTGCTGAGAGCAGGGATTGGGTTTGTTTTTTTTTCCCCTTTCTTGTATCCTTAGCACTTAGCACAATACCTGGAACACAGCAATCACTTGATAAATGTTTATTGACCAATCTGACTGACATATCCAATCAAATGCCAAATCCTGCTGTTTCTCCCTTCAAAACATCTCTCCCATCTAACATATTCTCTCTGTGCACACAGCCCCTTCCTTACACCTCCCACTTAGGTCATTGCAATGGCTTCTAAATGGAGTCTCTGCCAAAAGTTTCTTCCCATTCTGGTCCATCCTCCACTTAGTTTCCAAAGAAATTTTCTCTTGCTACACTTCAACACAAGTCTGACCGCTGAGTCACTCCCCTACTCAATAAACTTCTTTGGCTCCCTAGTGCCGTTAAACAAAATACTAAATACTAAAATACTAAAACAAAATACTAACACCTCCGTTTAACTTAAAAAATCCTTTACCACTTAACTTTGTGGCCTCATTGAACATTACTCTGTTATCCAAACAAACTGACTTTCTCTCTGTCAGTTCCATCTTCTCTCTACAGGCCTGGCACGGACCACCCCACGTGGCTGGAATACACTCCCTCCTCACTTTGGCTTCCTTAGTATCCTTCTCTTCCTTCAAGAGCCAGACCAAACACTACCTTTTCCCTGAAGGCTATTGGATCTTCTCAGCCACTTCCCTCTTCTCTTTTCACTTCCACCCTACTCCACCCTCACCTCCCTTTCTTGAACTACCTTCTCCTGGAGATGGCTAGGTGGTACAATGGTTAGAACCCTGAGTCTGGAGTCAGGAAGACCTGACTTTGGATCTGGCCTCTCAGATTGTCATGGGGTTCAAATGAGAGAATTTTTGCAGACCTTTAAACGCTGCATAAATGCTAGCTATTATTCTAAATACTAGTGAGTATTGTAGCAGTATCCGTTAGCTACTTTGCGTTTATTCCCCTTATACTCACTCTGTATGTGTTGTCCTTTGTCGTCTCTCCTTGGATCATAGGCTGCTTGTGAGGAGGGATTGTCTCATCCATTGTACTGGCATCTGGAATTGTGTTGGGCACATTCTGTTGTTCAGGTGTTTCAGTCATGTCTGACTCTTTGTGACCCCATTTGGGGTTTTCTTGGTAGAGATACTAGAGTGGTTTGTCGTTTCCTTCTCCAGCTCATTTTACAGATGAGGAAACTGAGGCCATCAGGGTGAAGTGACCTCTCCAGGGTCACACAGCTAGGAAGTGTCTGAGCTCAGGAAGAGGAGGCATCTTCCTGACTCCAGGCTGAGCACTCTATCCACTAAAGCACCACCTAGTTGGTACTTAAGAAATTTCTGCAGATTGATTAATATAAATTGGCATCTGAAATAAACATGGAAAGAAGTTGAGGATTTAAAAACAGGTTACAGGAAGGGAATGAATTATAAGCACACAGGATAATCTATGCAAATGCCTGGAGGGAGGAGATGGAATTCTGAGTTTGGGAAACAGCAAAGAGGACAATTGGGCTGGGATGCTGAGCATGGAAGGGGAGGGCAAGCTTGAGTCAAACCATGAAGACCGTCATAAAATGGCAAATCCAGGAAATAGGGAGCCATTGAAGGTTTTTGAGAAGGAGGGTGACATGTTCAGACCTCTGCCTTTGAGAGATTTGGGAAGCAGGGTGGAGGATGAGGAGAGGAGAGGCTGAGACTGAGACTGACTAAGAGGCCATAGCAATAACCTGGGTGGAAGATGACGAGAGCTTGAAGTAGAGAAGGGGCCTTGTGAGTGCAGAAAGGGGGGTAGTTTCTAGAGATGGCATCATGGTGGAACTAGGAATACCAACAGAGATAGTGAAGAGTGCTCGATGCTATGGACATCCCTACCAGCTCTGGATCGAGGAGTCTGTAGCTGGAAATGGTATCCCTCCAGTATCTCTGGCAAGAGAACCCTAAATGGGGTCACAAAGAGTTGGATGTGGCTGAAACAAATAAATGGCATCTCACCCACCCTCGTCACCCCAACCTCACCATTTGACAAGTAAGGGAAGCTAAAGTCCAGAGGACTCCAAGATAAGAAATTGCCCTAAGAATCACACAGACCCCAAGGGAGGATTTGAATCCAGAGTCTCTCACTCTGTTTCCACCTCCCTGTCAATGGTTTGGCAGCCCAAGCAAACTGGGGAGAAACAACTGTTGGGGAAGCAAGACTAGTATCCTGACTCTGCCCAATCCCACTGCACAACTGAGGCTTTATTGGTTGGTACCCTGAGGCCAAGATTAAAATAACCAAGGAGTAGAGGGAAACCACAAAAGGACCAGAGAAACTTCAAAAACATATTTTAGACACAGACAGAGAACCGACTCTTCCCCCAGCACATCCTGTCTGGCTCCAATCAGATCCAAATCCCCAGATGATTGTTTCTCAATGACATGTTATTGATGAGTAAAACAATCATCTGTAGCTATTTTTAGAGGCTCCAGTCTCCCACCCTTAGGGATTGTAGAGGGTAGAAAGGGATGGGAATAGGCAGTGAGGTGTCAGGGTTAGAGAGGAGGTCCTGGCACCTGGAACACCTGAGTTCAAGACCCTCTCCTGAGATATAGTGACTCTGATCTTGGCTGTGAGTTCAACCCTCAGTGTGCCAGGCAGCTTTTTCAACTACAGAAAAGGTACTGCATATTAACATGGTCCCCACATTAGTAGAGGGAGCTCCTCACCCAAAATTCCCTGGACCAATGAAATCATGAATCCGGACAAAAAAAAGGAGCAGAAGGACCTAAATGTGTGGAACTGGAGTCAATCAGGGTTCACCTGCTAATCATGAGAAGACATAGACTTACACCAAAAAATAAAATAAGACCCATGATTTCATCATCAGTGTAATGAGCTCCAAGTAAGAAAAATTTCTCTACTAATAAGATCACAGGGTTCTAGCTCTAGAACACAAGTGGACCTCAGAGGCCCACTTTATAAATAAGGAAACTGAGGCCCAGACAGAATAAGACATTCACCTAAGGTCACTGGCACTGCTTGTTGATGGATTGATTCATTGATTAGGCTAATTAATATATGTTCAAGTGACATTTTACTATTTTAAAAAATACAGTTATGGCTTATGTGGTATGATGGAAAAGCCATTTGAGTTGGAGTCTGGGGGCCATAGGGAGCTGCAAAAGACCTCTCAAAGGCCATTGACTCGGACCCCCTCACTTTAGAGATTAGGTAACTGAGGCCCAGAGAGGTTTGATTGCCCAAAGTCAGATGGTCACTAAGTGACATGACCCTCTATTGGAGCCTGGTTGAATCACCTGACTTTCTAGACTGCAGTCTCTCCACCTGTAAAATGGCCTTGGTGGCTTCTGAAGACCCTTTAGGTTCCCAGTTGGGTCACCTCTCTTAGCTCCCTCATCTCTAAAATGAGGGGGTTGGAAAGGACCATGTTTGAGAGGCCTTTCCATTATAGCTTTATGGTCCTGTGTCCTTTGACAGTAGAGATGCTGAGAGGAGAAGCTCAGTCCTTGCCCCCAGAATCAGTTTTGAATTTCGGAGTTTCTGATGTAAATAATTTACAGTGATCAAAATGAGACAGCAGCAGGTCTGTGCCAGGCAGGCAGAAATGAAGTCTAAAATGAGGAATGGGCTTCATAATGAGCGACTGCTGAGTGGGAGAGAAGCCTAAAATGGAGATGAGCAGTTTTTTCCCGTCGTTATTAATCAGGTTGGATAGGATTTTAATAATTAAGTGGTGTTTCTGCCACACAAGTGATATTTCATTAAGCTTAAATGAAATGTACAGTCGGAAACCTAATATGAAACAAGGCCTGCTTTCCGTGTTTAGAAGGTTCGGCTGCCTCCCTCGGCTTTGGCCTTTGCCGCCGCCTTTATTTATAGGAATTCTGGTCCTTATGTTTCTCAGGAAATGGATGGGAAAACTCCCAGCCAGAAACTGCAGCTGGCGTCAACGAGTTGGGGACTAATAGCTAATGAAATATCTATAATAGATGAAGAAGAAAGCAGAAATTGCAATGAAATGTAATTTCATTTTTGCAAATGTTTGTCTGACAGCTTTGGAGATTTTCTTTGTCATCTCAGAAATCAATATATAATATAGCCAAAACACCAGACTTAGCTCCTCTGCCTTAGACAAAATAACAGAGAGTGCGAGTTCTGAATCACCAGCTGTCGATTACCGAAGATCAGATTGCTTTAATGTAATAATTTGTCCGTTCCCTGTCCCGCCCCACCCCCAAGGACATTACTCACTCTGAACAGTCTTGTCATTTGGTTGCCAGATGCAAACGGTACAACTATGTCTCTGCAAGGCAGAGCGAAAGGAGGACAGCTGGCCTTTATCTGGCTTATTTGATCAAAGTAGACAGCTAAGCCCCACCATGAAAGCCCCAACTACATTGTTTTGGGGGGCTAAATCATTCATTTTGTCTATTTTTACTGCCCCTGATAATTTAGATCATTACTAACTTTGCTCCTGCTTTAGTCAATTAGTCAATCAATCAACACACATTTCTTAAATGCCTACTGTATGCCAAGGAATGGCATCAACAGGTCCCTGGGGTCTCTGCCAGCTTTAGGTCTTGTGATTGTCTCTTCAGCTCCCTTAGTTTCCTCCTCTGTAGAAGTAGGGGATTGAACTATATGGCCTAACCAGCCTGGTCCAGGATGGATTAACTGGTCCTGTCGATACAAAGCCCAAAGGGAGACTGTGCCTGCCCTCGTGGGGCTTGTAGTCCTTGGGAGGAGATGGCATGCTAGTTCCCTACAACTGTGCTGGCATGATATCAGTCCTTACTGGACTGTAAACTCCTCGAGGGCACTTAGTCTTTAAATCCTAGTCTGGAGCAGAGTAGGTCCTTCATAAATGCTTGTTGACTCTATACAATCCAGGCAAAATGGCCTTATCACCCCCCACACAAAGCTCCATCTCCTATCTCCACGCCCTTGTGCACTGACCATGAACCATGTCCGGAAGGCCCTTCCTTAGGACCCCAAGGCTCAACTCAGGGCTGCCTTCCGAAGGAGGCCTTTTCTGATCTCCCCCACTGGCAATGCCTCTGATTATCTTGTATTTTGTGTGTTTGTAGATTGTTGTTGTTGTCGAGTTGTTTCAACCACGTCCAAATCTCTGTGACCCCATTTGGGGTTTTCTTGGCAAAGATACTAGAGTGTTTGCCATTGCCTTCTGCTCATTTTACAGATAAGGAAACTGAGACAAACAGGGTTAAATGACTTGCCCAGGGTCACACAGCTAGGCAATGTCTGAGGGTGGATTTGAAGTCAGGAAGATGAGTCTTCCTGATTCCAGGTCCAGGACTCTCACCAATGTACCACCCACCTGCCTCAACCCTTCTACTTGTGCCCTTGTCTATAGATACAAATATGTATGTATTTACATGTACATAGTCACAATGGACTTGCATGCATATACGTACATATATACCCATGCATATGTACATATACACACATTCATGTATACATATGTCTTCTCTTTGGACAGAAGGTAAGGTCCCTGAGGGCAGAGACTTTCCTTTCTGCCTCCATGTCATGAGCACCTGGTACCATACATGGCAGACCTTAGGTGCTCAATAGATGTTTCTGGATTACTCATTTGCTTGAATTGTGATTCCGAGGTCTCTAGTGAAAAATCAGCTCTGTAGGGGATAGTGTTAGAGTTAGCATTAGCAAGACCTGGGTTCAGATCCTGGCTCTGATACTCCATAGCTACATGACCAAGTCATGGAACATCCCCAAGCCTTTGTTATTAACCTTATAAAAACATAAGTGACTCGGTCCAAAAATATTTGTTAAGCAACTACTGTCACTGTGCTAAGCATCAGTTATCACCAGACTGGAAATACTTCAAGTAGGGGAGCAGTGACTATGGGTACGTCTGTCATCCCAAGGTAGGGGCCAGTTTCTGCAGGCAGAATACCAGAGAGCTGGCCTCTAGGTAATTATGTGCATGTGTCTCTGTGTATATGTCTGTATGTGTATATACATACGTGTATGTACATGCATGCACACATACACACACACAGCCAGGATGGACCAGGCATGGGCCTTGAATCCAGGTCTCCAGTCTTCCCAACGTGGAGGCTGGATCTCCAGTTTCTCAGCTTGATGAAATGACATATTCTCAAACCACCAAAGTGATAGCATATGTACTTTGGGTTTTTAATGTCATGTACATGTGAATAGAATTTGGGGGCTAGAATTGATTCATTGGCATCATTTTTAAGCTGGGAGGAGACTTAGAAACTCTCTAATCCAATTCCATTATTTTTAAGCAGAAAAAGAAAAATCCCAGGGTCATACAGCTAATTATCAGGGAAAATCCAGAAAATGGATCAAAATCGGGCATCTTTTTCTGGTTAATACAATCGTCATTCAGTTGTACATCAGATCTCATTCTCATCGCAGTATTTCTGACTGGGCTGAAGCATTTGTCCATCAAAGGTCGAATCCACGGATATCTCCTCAGGCAGATAAGGCGAGAATCAATTTCTCTGATGTTATCAAAGGCTGGAAAAGTTTCATACCTTTTTTTAGTGCAGTGTGGCTGCAGGTAAAGAATCTCTCATTCTTGTACAAGTGTTAATCAGAGGTTAATAATAGCTCAGATGACCCATGGGGCACCAGAAAACCTTGTAGGAATCTGTTCTTTAGAGTGAGTCAAGATATTATTTCTGTATATGTGTCCAGATTGGCCAGGATAGTTTTCCAGTCCAGGGAGGTGGGTCACAGGAGCTAGAAATGCCTCTTTCTCCTTTTCCTCTTCAGCATCTTATTATGGCTTTGCCTCTTTAGGGAGGGAAGAAAAAAAAAACTCTTCTATGATTCAAAATAATATGAGCTTATGCTTCTGTAGGACTATCTGATTTACAAGCTCATGACCCCTCCCCCCCTGGAGGTGGACAGACCAAATATAATTACAACCATTTTACAGATGAGGAAACTGAGACTTAAGGGATGTCACCAAGAGATTTCCCAAATTCTTTTTTTTGTTTGTTTTTTTTTTGTTTTTTTTTTTAGGGCAATTGGGGTTAAGTAACTTGCCCAAGGTCACACAGCTAGGTTTTTGTGTGTGCATTAAGTGTCTGAGGCCAGATCCGAACTCAGGTCCTTCTGACTCCAGGGCCGACGCTCTACTCACTGCGCCACCTAGCCGCCCCGAGATTTCCCAAATTCTTATAGGCACAGCTCTGCAGAAAAAGTAGCGAGTGATGAGTGATCAAAGGAGACGTGCAAACAGAATTGTCACACTACTGATAATCATATGGGGGGAAATGTTCTGAAACAAATCCTGAGGATACAAATTAAAACAACCTTGAAGTTTCACCTCACACCCATCAGGTTCAAAGATGAGAAAAGATAGGAATAGTCCATGCCAGAAAGGCTGTGGAAAGACAAAGCCTGGAAATATACTGTAGGTGGAACTGGAAACTGGCCCAACCATTCTGGAAACTAATGCATGAAAAGTCCCTACATTGTGAATACCCTTTAACTGCTGGTTCCAGTCTTGGGCATATACCCCCAAGAAAGTACAAAACAGAAAGAAAATCCTAAAAATAATAACAACACTTTTTTGTGGCGGCCAAAAAACGTGGAAACAAGGTAGATGCCCCTAAGTTGGAGAATGGATATACTAATCATAGCATATGGATATTTTGGAACATTTTGCACATCAATATATTTACTATAACGCCATTTGTTTTTTATGTGGCACAGAAAGACAGTCACAGGCAATTGTGGACTTGTGATAGTGAAGAAATTGAGGAATTCAGAGAAGCCAAAGAAGACTTGTATTAACTGATAAAAGACCAAACAAGCAGAACCAAGAGAGAACATAGCAATAGCATCAAAAATGTCAGGAAGAAGCAAGACCGTGAGAAAATGCGTGTGATGACCAGTCTTGGTGCCAGAAAATATATGTTAAAATTAGCTTCTTTTCTTTTGGCAGAAAAAAGGAGATATTATTACAGGTGTGCTCCATCACACACACTGTCAAATCCTGTCTCTGTGTCAGCTGGTTTTGCCTAACTATTTTTCTTTGTTACAAGGCTGGCATACTTGGAAACAGCTGTGATGTTAATAAAAAAAAAATAAAGGCATCAATAAAAAGCACATTTTTTAAAAGAAGAAAGCATCACAAGTGTGGATTATTCCCAGCTTATATGGTAACTAGGGTTGAGGAGGAAGAAGCAGAGATGACTCAGAAATACCTCTGCACAGCCTAGCTCCCAAATTACATTCTTCAGGTTAATCCTAGAAGAAGGTCCTGTCCTATGGGAGTTGGTGTCAGAGTCCTGGAATCCTACTCTGCTACTTTGCTGGGTTACCTTGCCCAGGTCATTTCTCTGAGCCTCATTTCCCTTCTCTGTAAAATGAAGAGGTTTGATATCTAAGACCCCTTCCAGTTCTAACAGTCTATATGGCTCCATCACATTTGACTACAGGGAAGAGACCCCCACCCCCGAACCAATTTAGAAAGACAACCCACATTCCCTCTGTCTTTGGATTTCACTGTCTTCCTTCAGCATCGGCATTTGTGCAGTTTTGTCAAGGAGTAAACTACAAACTGGCTTTCTCTACAACAGCTGGGCTGCCACAACAGCTGACGTTCTGGGATCTTTGGAGCTGGTGTGAAACTCAGTCATTATTAAATATGAGTCCAGTTCTGCTATTAAGAAAGACAGTAAGATATAGTGGAATGCATGCCGAATTCCAGCTGTCCCAATAGAATTTTGGACAAGGCACTTAGCCACTCTGGCTCTCATTTCCTCCATCTATAAAATAAGAAGGCTGGAATAGATAATCTCTCTGGTCCCTTCTATTTCTAAATTTGTGACTTAGCTCAGTGGATGCCTTGATCTTGGAGTACTTAGTGTCTTCATTTCTAAGAGCCTTATTTGTCTACTTATAAAATGGGGATAGCAGTGTTTACCAACATCTATTTTATTCTTGGAGACAAAATTTGGATGATTGAAATAACATTAATTCATAACAGTTTGCCAGTCACTTTTATAAGCACCTAGAACCTCTGTGAAGGGAACCATGGGAAGTCTCCAGCCAATATTAAGCCATCAATGGCTTCTGAGACTGATAAAATCATGGCAGTCCTAGGAGCCAAGCTTGAGTGGGGTGTGATATCATCAGATGCCTGAGATACTTGAATAAACTTGTTCGCAGCTTTAGCGGGTCATGTTTTCCATAATTCATGATTCACACGAGATTTTTAACAACAAAAACATTTAGATTAAATTTTTATATGAGATGTTTTTCACTCCTTATACAAACATTATCAAGCATTTTGATCACCAGAAGGGGAAAAAAAACCCTTCTGCCTGCCTCTATAATTACTTATGATTTTTTTCCTGCTTGTTTTTTTCTTCTTAATTTAATCTGGAGATAAGAATGCCAAATATTGGGAGGAGGCATGGATGGGTGGCACCACCAGGGCTATGGCCAGTTCAAGGCTGGGATTTTCTTTGGTTTATCTGGGGACCAGAAGATCGTGGGCTTTTAGAACAGCTGTTTTTCAACTTCCCTGAAATCCAAATTTTCCCTCTTTTCCATTGAAACAAGAGTCCAAAGATCCCCAAACCCTCTAGTTCCCATCTAATGTCTCAGGCTAAAGTGTAACGTGTGTAACAGACAGACAACATATGACTTTGCTGCTAAGAATTCCATCGCTTCAAATAAAGGATGACCTCACTCCACATAAGTGACAGCACAGCTCACCATCTTTGCTGCGATGACCATATTTGAATTAGTTATCGATCTTTATTTCACCACCCTCAGAGCGGCTGCTGCTGTTGCTGCTGGGGTAACAAGATGGTGCAGTCATCTATGGAGAGCTGAGCTTTTCAATTGGAAAGACCTGTGGTTGCATCAACCCTAACTCAGACATTTACTAGCTGTGTGAGCTTTATGAGCCTCAGTTTCCTCATTTGTAAAATGAGGGTAACTTCTAGGCTTCCTTCTAGCTCTAAACATATGCCCCTAGCAACTTTATAGAAAGATGGCATGAAATCAAGCTGAAAATCCATGATTTTATGGAGCTATCGTGGCATAATGCAATGGACAATGGATTTGGAGTAGGAGAAATGGGTCTGCTACTTATCACATGTGTGACATCTCTGGGCCTCAGTTTCCCCATCTATAAAACAAGGAGGATAGACTAGAAGATCTCTGAGACCCCTTCCAGTACTGGATGGAAGTCCAGAGGCCTTCTCGATCTGTGAGGTCTCTGACACTGCCATCCAGTGTGACCCTAGGCAAGCCGGACAGGTCCAAGCAGCAGCAGCAGGGAACAACATTCTGGAAAAGAACAATATCCTGAAGGAAGGTCAAGAGCTGTAGCAAGGTCAAAGAGGACAAGGATTCAGGAAAGACGGTTGGATGGGAGGGATTGAAAGGCCATTGGAGACCTTGGAGAGCAAGGTTTCCGTATAGTGGAGGAGACAGGGCTTCAGGATCCAGTTTGTGGAGGGGATGTGAGCCTGGAACTAGATTTCTAAAGTTTAGCCATAGAAGGAGATGGGGGATGAGATCTAGGGTGATGCCTAGAGGGGATGGTGGGGGTTAGGAGAAAGAGGTGGTAGGATTGATTTATCCTTCAAGAAAGGGGTAGACTAGATGATCTCTGAAGTCATTTCCAACCCATAGAGTCTAGGATTCTAGATTCCAAGTCACTGAGAGGTCATTGAATCTAATTTCTCTATTTTCCAGACAAGGAGACTGAGTCCCCCAAAAAAGCTAACTGACTTGTCCAAGGTCACACAGTGAATTAGTGGCAAAATTTATAATCCTGGTTTGTTGAGTCTTGGCTCAGTATTTTTCCAGGTGAAAGTGGGAGATAATTCAAGTCATGGGACCAATACCATTAATGTCATATATCTATAAGACACATACACATGTGTGGGGAGTCGATGTGGTACAACGGAATGACTGTTGGATTTCAGATGAGAAGACCTGGGTTTGAATTCTGTTTCTGCTGTTTACTTGTGTGACCTTGTATGTCACCTAATTTTCCAAGTCTCAGTTTCCTCATCTGTAAAATGAGGGGCTTGGACCCAGTGTTCCAGCTCCAAATCTAACATCCTCTCATCAATTCTACAGAGCTAGGTGAGAAAATATTTCTATTTTGGTTGTTTCAGATCCCATGTGCTGGTATCATCTCTAACTTTGGATGTATAGGAGAAAGGAGACAGGCTCTGCTGCTGTAGAGTCTGGGTTCAGATCTGCCTCTGACACTTATGATCTGTGTGAGTTTGGGGAAGTCACAGTTACTTGGACTCCCTGAACCTCAGTTTCCTTATCTGTAAAATGAGGTGCTGCCTTTGATGGCTTCTAAATTCCTCCTTCCAGCCTCAGATCCATCATCTTGTGTTCTGTCTCTCGCATGGGATACTAGGACCAAGTCACCCCAAAAGGAGCCCTTTTCCCAGAACTAACTGGAAAGAAAATGATGCTGGACAGAATTCAAATGCTCTGAAGTAATCAGGGAATGTTGGAAATAAAGTCAGTGAGGGGTAGAAGAGCATTTGGAACTCAAAATTGTAAAAAACAAAGGTTAGAAATTGTTTTTACATGCAATTAAGAAAAAATGAAGTGCTAAAGATAAAAAAATAAAAGGTTCTGAGGTCTAGAGTTGGAAGAGACTTCAGAGATTTTCTTGTCCAACCTCCTCATTTTATAGAAAAGGAAACTGAGGCTCGGGGAAGGGATGTGATTTGTCCAGGGTCCCGAAGGCACCAAGTGTCAGAGGATTTGAACCTGGGATTTGACTCTGGGGTCAGCACTTTCTATCATACCATAAAGAGATGAGAGAATAGACAAGGATACCAAAAGACAAGGGACACTGAATTTCTTCCAGAGTTTTGAGGACAAGATTTTTGACTGAGTCCCTTCCCCATGACCACACAGCCCTTTGCCTTCCTGCCTTTGTGCTTTGTCTTTCAAAATCCCCCCTGCACAGAGTTTTGTCGTTGTCCTTTCCTTACCTTTTCTCTAAATTGAATCCCTGTTCATCCTTCAAGGCCTGGTTCTTGTCTCACCTCCTCCACGAAGCTCTCCTGGACCAGCCTAGCCTCCTCTGATCTCCTGGGCACAGACCATATGCAGCACTCGGGTGACCTTATTGTCCCAAATGCAGTGATTTGATGATTTTAAAGACTTATTTACCTTCCCAACAAGACTGTCTGGTCTCAGGGGCAGGGATCACCCTTCACTCTGGTCCCCTTAGCTTGGGATCCACATTCAGTAAGTAGGGTCATGGCTTCATTGACTCAAAGCTGGAATGGATCTTAGAACTCACCCTGCTCTCCTTTTTATGAACGAGGAAACTGCAGCCCAGAGAGCTGGAGGGATTTGCCTCAGGTCCCATAAGTAGCAAGTGGCAGAATCGGGATCTGAGCCCAGGCCCTCTCACTCCAAATGCAGCACCTTCCTGTGGCACCACTGACTTGCTGCTTGACTGATGGTGGTAGATGGTTTCCATGCAGCTCTGCCTATTGCCAGGAGGACGGACAGAAAGCTCAAAACCCCTTCCAGCTCTTGGATCCAGTCATAGAAGTCTGGGCTGTCCTTAGGAGAGGTGGCAAGGGCTGGCTTGGTAGGCTGTCACTGCAGGAAGATTTGGATTCAAATTCTGGCTTGGACATTTACTTGGCAATCTGACTTGGAGCAAGTCATGATCCCTGAGAGCCTCAATTCCTCCAGATGGATGAGAATACTCTGCTTCCCTGCTGTAGGTTTGAGGGCTTCCTCTGCTTTAAGGGCTGATGCCTGGAAGCCTGGGATGAGAATCTGCATCTCTTTACTATATAAACTGTGACCATTGCTACTTTGCAGGTATTCCAAGGAAGAGTCATGCTTTTGGCATTTTCAGTCAGGATTATAGATTTAGAGAACATTGTGATGGGTAGGATGTCAGCTCCTCTTTACCAAGACTGCCACATGGGCCCTATGAAGACAGTCCTTGGTTCTTTTTCTAACTCAGTGTTTGAGGGAACAGTGTGCCCCTATATGATCTTAGCATAGCTGCCTTGAGGATCAAGGAGTGACCTTCGTAAGTGACTTTGTGGAGTGACTCAGCTCAAGGTAGATGAGACAAAGATTCACCCAGCTGTCACATCTAGATATGAATTTGGTGGGATGGGTGTTGAGGTCTGTGTTAAGAATAAGCCAATCCATCCCAGAGACTGAGATAGGGATGAGTGTGTCCCCAAGGTATCAGGGGAAGAGGAATGTTTATACCTTTGCTCTTGCAAAGGTCTTTGAAGTAAGCATCCCTTTTAAAAAACTAATTGATGTTAAGTGGTAAAAAAGGGAACAAGGGCACTAGTGGAGAGAACAAAGCAGGTGGGGGCTCAGAGCCAACAGCAGTAAGGTCCAGTGGAGCAACCCTAGCTCTAGGAGAATGAATGAGAACATACTCATTACACTCTCCATCGCCTTTTCCACTTTCAGTATGCGTATCAAAGTTCTTGATCTTCAGCAGTGGAAACCTCCTGAACATTCTGAAGACTTAGCTGGCATCTGCATTAGTTATGAATGTATATACCCTTAGGGAGAGAGGGTTCTTGGGGAAATAGAGCCACTACCTATGGAATAGCCTTTAAAAATTTATTTTTGTTTTATATTATTTTTTACCCCAACCCAGATGGTTGTGGTTGGGATAGACATGGCCTCAGTTCTCCAAGCTGACATTTTGCTTAATGCAGAGGAAATTCATAAACATACTTGGCCTTTTCATGTAAGAGCTTCTGGGTGCTTTTTACATAAACACCTAATTATGGGGCATAATACTTTATGAAATGGGGAAGTCATCTTGTGCCAATTTTACAGACCAGTAAAAAGAAACACAGGGAGGTGAAAGGCCTTGTCTGAGATAATTTGGGGCTCGAGTCAGAGCCCTGACTCCCAGAACCTTGCTCCAAGCAGCCTAGATCAGTCATTATTCAAACAGAATAAGGGAGTCACAGGTTCACTGGCCTGACTCTCAAATTAAGCAGTTATACAGGAACACGGAAGGAGTTTAGCTCAACTCCGAGATGGAAATAGGGCCGGGCAGGGGAATATACCACCTCTCCACGCTAAGGGATGCAACCCATTTTCGTCGCTGAAATTTACATGGCTCTTTATTCATGAAATTATGAGCAGCTGCTATGTTGCTGTATTCCTGAGCTGGGTAGAAAAGGCAATGTGGGAAATGAGCAGACACATTAGGCAAGCTCCATCTGCCCCTCGCGTCTATCACTTTCCTCCCCTCCAGAGAAGATACAGTGGGGTTACCAGATGTCAGGGCTTGCTTGGGGCCATCCCAGAATTTAAGACATTGCAAACCAGGACAAGAGAGAGGGGGCCAACCCCCCCACCCCAAATAAGGCCACGCCTCTTCACTGTCTAAAGTGGCCCAAAGTTTGTGGGGAGGGACCAGAGTGCTGTGGAAAGTAGCTGGATTTGGAGACAGGTCCCAGATGTGTCAATTACTAGCTGGGGAACTTTGGCTAAGTCACTCAGCTTACAGGACTTGGTTCTCTCATCTGTGAAATGAGATGGTTAGATTGGGTGGTCTCTGGCTCTGTTAATGATCCTATGATTTTAAATCCTCTTGTGGCCTTAATTTCCTCATCAATCAATCACCCCATAAGCATTTATTAAATACCTACCCTGTGCTGGGCCATGTGACAATTCTACTCAATAATCTCCACTGACTCCTTATTAACTTCAGATCAGCTGTAAACTCCCCTGTTTGGGGTGAGTCTTTCTGATGCCAAGCCCACTGTTCTATTCACTGCACCCCTTGTATGATCATACAACCTCTCAAAGACTCAGTTTTCTCATCCATCTATCCATCAATCAATTAACAAGTATTTATTAATTGTCTGCCAGATGTAAAGAGTTTTAAATGCCAAACAAGGGAATCAGGCATGAATCAAATCAAAACAAACCAAAATAAAACAAAATTGAACCACAGCTTTATGATTCTCAGTCCAATATGGTCTTTCCATACTATACTTTTCTCTTGCTTCCCTGCCCCTCAAAAATCCAGCCAGTAGACTGTATGCATTTTGAGGGTAGGAACTGTTTAATTTTTGTCTTTGTACCCCAGCACTTAGGACAATGCCTGGTATATATTAGGAACTTAACAAATGCTTTCGGATTGATCTGTCTTATATGCCTATGGGTTGGTATACCCAATAGAATGTAAGCTCCATGAAGGCAGGGACTGTTTCCTTTTTGTGATGTGAAAGTGATCTACAATGTATGAAAAATAGTGCTGCAATTGATAAAAATAGACACAAGGTAAAAAATAGTGACCCATACGTTAGGAAATGTCTGGACAAACCAGAACACATCCAAGTGATAGAATAATAGTGTGCATTGTGACATGCTAGAAAGAGAGTCTGCTTTGGGGTCAAGAAGTTCTGGGTTCAAGTCCCGCCCCCTCTGACACACACCAGTTCTGTGACCCTGTAAGTCACTTTCCTTTCAATGACCAACAATACTGGTTGATTCCATTAAACTGATTGATTACAGAGAAAATGCAGCTCTGTCTCCAGTGAAGGGAATTTCCTCACCAGAATTTCTCTATAGAGATGAGATCATAAATCTAATTTTTGAAAACCAATGTTCTGTTAAGAAATGACAAATGTGAGTCATTCAGAAAAACATGGGAAAACTTGTAGGAAGTGATTCAGAGTGAAGAAAGCAGAACCAAAAGAACATTATGGGCAATGACTCCAGCCATGTACCCAATAGCAGCATGGAAAATAGGCGAATTGATGGGTTGTGATGAACTGATCATATACTCCTGGAGAAGTGAGGGAAACACACCTCATGCTCTCACCGGAGAGGTGAGGACTGTGAATGTGGGGTCCAGTCTACACTGCTTGTCCCACATGGTGGCTCTGTCCTTAGACTGTGCTGGGCCCATTTTCCTTCAGTATTACTGGTGAAGGGAAGTGTGTGCAAAAAAGGGAAATGTGGAAATGACTTTTGTGCAAACTAAAGACAACAACAAAGCTTTTTTTTTTTTTTAAGGCTGAGCTCATATTTCAGTTGGGATTATAGAGTTGAGTATTTGATCAGCTGGATGGTCCAATCTTCAAACCTTGGTGTTTCCTTTGTCCGTGAATTAGTACAAGTGTGCCTTGTGCTTCTCCAAGAAGGGAACTAATTCGAAGTTTTCCTGAGAAAAAAGAGTCTCCTCTCCTTCCTGCCCATGCTTTGGGCTCCCCACCCCCCAATCCTGCTCCATCCTGTGTCAGAGCTCCTGACACAAATGGAATGGATGGACAGCCTGGGCTGCATTCCAGAGTCCTAGGAGGGATGGGATGGGAAGTTTTCTCATCTAGCACAAGAGAGGATCTAGCTGACAGGGATTGCCCTGAGTCCAGAGCAGCATTTTCCTCCCTGGACAATCATTTAAAATCATAATATGTGTCTTTCTTTTCTGCTGGCTTGAGGGTGAGGTCATGCAGTACCTGGACACTTCCCATCCCCAGATGAAAGAAGAAAAGAGCATCCCAGGGAAAAGGGATTTCTGAACAAAATCAAAGATTGCTACACCAAGCTGCGGGGTATTTAGAAGGGAGAGTTGGGAATACTGACAGCCAAAGGCTCTTGGGTCCAGAACTGGGAGGAGTCCCAGGGGCCATGGAGTCCAGGCCCTACCTCTATAGATCAATTAATTCATCAATCAATAAACATTTATTGAGCAACTACTGTGTACCAAATATGGTGCTGGTAAGCATTGGGATTGAGTTAGAGCGCCACTAGTTGGATATTAGAAAAATCTGAGACTTAGTTTTGTTGATTTTTTTCTCTTCTTCCTCTTTTTAAGAATATTCTTTGTGATATAGACTAGCTCTCTGTGAGTGCGGAGATGGGCACTAGGAGAAATGTAGGTGGTAGGAAAAGAAAATATATCAACACAAATTTACAAGTAAAAATCTGATATTGGGGGGTCAGTATATTTAGAATTCTAGATAAACAATGTGGTTAGAAAATTAGATTTTATATTAGGAAATGGCTAAAGGTTAGCAATACATACCAAAAGGGGCAACTACAGGCCTTGTCCTTAAGGAGCTTACATTCTAACAGAAAAGGACAATGTGTCCATAGATAGATGCAAGATCATCTTAGCGGGGCCTCCTCCTCCACCTCTTCTTCCTCTTCCTCTTCCTCCTCCTCCTCCTCCTCTTCCTCCTCCTCCTCTTCCTCCTCCTCCTCCACCTCTTCCTCCTCCTCTTCCTCCTCCTCTTCTTCCCCCTCTTCCTCCTCCTCCTCTTCCTCCCCCCCTTCATCATCATTGTCATCATCCATTGTCATCCTGGGAGCAGCTGGAAGGAGTTGGAAAAGGCCTTATGCAGAAGATGGCACTTAAAAAAAGTCAGGATTCCAAGATGCCGAGGTGATGAGGGAGAGAATTCCAGGCATAAGGGACAGCCTGGGCAAAGGTCAGGAGATAAGAAATGGAGTGTCATGTGTGAGGGACAGCAAATAGACAAGCATGCCTGGATTGAAGAGTACATGGAGAGGAACAGTATGTGAGAAGATTAGAAAGAAGGGAAGGGACCGTGTTATTTTTAAATGCCAAAGGGAGTATTTTGTATTTGATCCTGGAGGCAATAGGGAGCTGAGCATGTTTATGGAGGACAAGAAGGACATGGCCAGATTTACACTTCAGGAAGGTCCCATTGCCAGAAGTGTAAAGGATGGGTGCGGGTGGGGATAGACCCGAAGCAGGGAGACCAAAGAGGAGGCTGTTGTAACTGGGCCTGGATAATGAGAGGCTGCTGGACTGTGAACTTGAGTGACTACAAGGGAAATGCAGAGGAGGGGATGGTTTGGGGAGAAAAGCAGCTGAATTCTGTTGTTTGAAAGGCCACAAGTCATGGAGTTCAAATGACCTCTGGGCTACTGTTGGTGTAGGACTGAGTTCAAGGAGAGAGCCAAGGAAGGAATAGGTGGACGTGGGCGTCTCCTGTGCAGCTGGGCTAAGTGAGCCCTGGGGGAGCTGATGAGATTCCCAAAGGTATAGAGAAAGTACAGAGAAAGAAGAGAAAGGCACCCAGGACAGAGCCTGAGAGACACCCATGGCTATTGGATCCATATCCTGGATAAAAATGAAGCAAAGGTGACGGCTGAGAAGGCACGAGTGGGCATGTTAAGAGAGACCAATGGCACCAGAACCCAGAGAGGAGAGAAGGAGACCAGCAGTGTCCAGTGATGGAGGGAGGTCGAGAAGGTTGGGGAAACTGAGGCCAGGAGAGACAGGGTGACTTGCCAAAACTGCATCAGACATGGGCTTTGAACCCAAGTCCTCTGACCTTTAATCCAGGCCTTTTTTTTCCTTCTTCTCCTCTTGATTTCAGTAGAGAGCCCAGTGCTTCCCGGAAGCTGGAGGCTGAAATGGAGTCAAGGAGGGGCACACTTTGTTGGATGGTGTAACTAGATCAATTACCCAGATTTCTTTGCCAATCTGGGAATTCAGCTGCAACCTCTGAAAGTCAGAAATAGATTTTGAATGACAGGATGGTATCTTCTTATCTCCTTGCAACTTGTTTTTACTCCTTTCTCCAGAGTAACAAGGGAAGAGGAGAAAAATCCCAAGTGCATGTGCCAGGAAGCAATCCCTGGTTTCTTTACCCAAGGACCCCCTTGTGGGACTCCCTTAGGTCTCTCCACCTTTATCCAGCTCTCCATCTGCAAACTCAGAGATTTCTCTTGGGGCTTTTGGTTCTATCTTTAAAGGCTTTGATTTTAATCACAGTGAGGAAAGTTAGTTATTATTTCATCCTGATGTCGGGTTATGACGGTCATATGTGCTCATGATAAGAAGAAGCTGGCTGTGGCATAGAGTACAAGAAGAAAGACTCCCCGGCCTGGGACTAGGACCAAGCTCTGCCATAAGACTAGCTGTGTGACTGTGGGCAACGGGTCTGATCTCTTGGTTTCCTAGCTAGGAAGCTGAGGGTGCAAGGTGGTGCAGTGGATAGAACTCTGGACCTGGAGGCAGGAAACTGTTGTTCAGCCACTTTTCAGTTCTGTCTGACTCTGTGACCCCATTTGGGGTTTTCTTGGTAGAGACACTGGCATGGTTGGCCATTTCCTTCTCCAGCTCATTTGACAAATGAGGAAACTGGAGCAAATGGGGTTTAATGACTTGACCAGGATCACACAGTTAGTAAATGCCTGAGACTGGATTTGAATTTAAGAAGATGAGGCCAGTGATCTATATAATATGGCGCCACCTAGATACCCTAGTGAGGGCAAATTGGTGATGTTATTGGTCCTCTTCAAGTTCAAAGGATGAACAACATAAGTACAAGGTAACTTTTGGTGGGGTGGGAGGCACTAGAAGCTGGGGGAGTGAGGAGAATCCAGAAAGGAGATGAGAAGAAGGAGAATTGGGCAAGAAGCCAGGAAGGGGGAGGGAAAAGAGAAGGAGAGAAGAGAGGAAAATACAGAGAGAAGGAAGGAAGAGAAGGAAACCACAGAGAATCTCTGGTCCAAGTCTATTATTTTACACATTAGACACATAGATAGATAGATAGATAGATAGATAGTAGATGGATATATAATATATACTATATATTAATATATAATATATAAAATTATATATAATGTATATATGTATATATATACATATATATATATACATATATATGTATATATATACATGGAGAGAGAAAGAGAGAGATGGAGGGAGGAATAGGGTGTCTCAAAAGTCTTAGCCAAGTCTTAAGCTTTTACAAAAGTTTAATATCTATTAAAATTTAAACCTGCATTGAGACTTTTGGGACATCCTGTATAAAACCTCTGTTGAGGACTTAGTAAATGCTGAGCACTGTGCTAAACTCTGGAGATACAAACATGAGTGAGCAAGCCAGTCCCTGTCTTTCAGAAATTTACATTCTTTTTTGTTTTTTTTAATTAATTTTTTCAACGAATAAAAATCCATTTTCTCTCCCTCTGACCCAACCTCCTCACTGCTGGGGGAAAAGAAAAGAAAAACATAACCCTTGTAACAAGGATGCATAGTCAAGACAGACACACTTAAAAATTTTCCCACTGGCTAAGTCCAAAAAATAGATGTCTCTTTGTGAACTTGAGCAGGCATTTATGTTCTAATGGGGGAAGACCACACATTAAAGGCATCTGGTGAGGAGTGAAGGGGAAAGAGGCAGCATTGTGTGGAAATGGAAGCTAGAAAGTGATGTCTTTGAGTTGGTTCAGAGCCCAGGGTCCCAGGGGCACAGTCCAAGGTTCTGGTGTTAGGGTCAGGGGAAGAGATGGGGACAATGGCCAGAGGGCAGCCAGAATGTTCTCGAGGTGGTGACTGGGAACATGAGAAAATGAGGGCAGAATGGATGGGGAGGGAAATAAGAACCCTTAAAAGGAGAAGCAAAGAGGAAGGAGGCTTCTGGGAGATGTGTTAGGATGTGATGAAAGGGACCATAAAAGTTGTAGGCACACTTAAGCATTGTCTTCTTCCCACACACCCCTATGCCTCCCACCTTGGCACTGCCTCTAGCTCACTTAGAGACTCAGAGACAGGGCTGGGGCTACTGGAGTTTTGACTCAGGCACTGATATCCCCAGGGGCAGCACAGCCTGGGGATGAGTGATGGGAAGAGCTGCCAGCTCTCAGTCTACCTTCCACCTGCAGAGAAGGGACCCTTCAGGGGCTTCAGGGAAGGGGGGCTGTATTTCTCTAGACCTTTTTTCTACCCCAATGGAGGGGCATTTGAAGATCCTCAGCCTCCTGGGAACAGGACCCAATCTGCTTCTCTGCACCACATTCAGTCCATAGGGGAAGGCAATACAGCTCCCTATCATCTTGGGAAGACCAATGGTCCTAGCAATTGTACCTCATTAGACCATTTGTAGTATGCTCCTCCCTGCCCCCCATGAGTTTGCCCTGGGTGTCAGAATCCCTAGTGCAGAGACTCATTCATCTCACGTGTGTCCAGCTGGCTCTCCATTGCAGAACAATCTCTTTTATCTCTTCTCGGCTGTCCTCATGGATTTCGGACATAACCCCCTGTGGGGGAAGGGAATGCCCCATCCCAGCCTTGAAAGTTATCTTTTTTTTTTCCTAGTTTGGCTTATTGTTGTAGCTTCAATCCCAGTGATTTCAGCACAGATGCCTCCCTCGTCAGCCCAATGCTAAAAAGATACAGTAAGTGAAAATTTTGCCATATGTCAGTACACATGTTTGAGTTTCCATAAATGCTCAATGTGGCTTTTATGGTAATGGAAACAGCAACGTTGGTACCATTTCAAGCAGCTTTGAATCTGAATGTGCAAATGGCTTTCTACAAGATGTGATTAAAGGACAGTCCAGTGTTTGGGGAGAGGGGTCACCCACCATCCAGATAGAGACAGACATTGGCAGCTTGAGGTTTCAAGCTCATCTTTTTGGACAAAGTATGGATGTGATGGAGTCAATTTCCTCTACCTTCCTGCCTAGTCGTGATGATAGTGGTGATAATGTTTATTGAAAGCCTATTATTTATTAGGAAAATATTTATTAAGCACATGCAATAGACAAGGTATGAATCAGCACAGCGTACTGGTTAGGCAGCTAGTCTTGGAGTCAGGAAGATGGGAGTTGGAATCTTGTATGCTGAGTCTTAACTTCTTCACCTAAAAAACTCAGGTAATAATATTATTGACTATCTGAGAGGTGGTGTGGTGTGGTGGAGAGGAAGCCAACTTCAGAGCCAGGGAGACCTGGGTTTAAGTGTCATCTCTGATAGATCCTGGCTGTGTGACCCTGAGCCAGTCTGGGCTCTAGACATTCAGAAAGGTATGTATGTATAGGAGGCTTCTTCATGTGACTGACATAGTCTATACATTGCTGAATAGATACCCATCTGCTTCAGTCAAAGGAGTTTCCTCACTGGGAGTCCCCTATGTCAGTGAAATCACAGGTCCCAGCCCAAGTCTGGGAGATGGAATGCCAGGGGTGAGGACCGGCATGGCAGCCATTGCCTTGGACTGAGGAGTCAGGAAATAAGTCTGGATGGCTAGGCAGGGCCAGATTGTGAAGGGCTCTGAATGCCCAGCACTGGAGTTTATATCTGGTCCTAGGGGCACAGTGCAAGGTAGTATATACATGCCAAATGAGCAGCACGTATTCTGAGCCAGCTGTGAAGTCTATATGGATCAGCACAGAGAGAGAGAGAACTTCAAAGAGTAGGTGAGACAAGTTGAACCTGAAAGTATGACTGAGATTTGCAGAGGACAGCAAAGTGGCAGAGGCAGTGGTGGTGGAGGTGGTGGAAATGGGGGGAAAGGAACGAGGGCACTCCAGGGTTCTGGGTGCCTTGAGTCATGATAAACAAGGCACGTTCACAGGACAGTAAAGGTCCGCTTTAGCTGGAACTGAGGATTTAAACAGGAGCTCAGGGAAAGGTGAGGATTTGTAAGGACAGTGAAGGATCTGGTCTATATGATGCTAGCAGTGAACCTAGGAGAAAAAGCTATAGCCAACGCCTTCCTTTCTCCCATGCTCACCTCTCCTTTTCCTCACTCCTGGTGCATAGCACTTTCGAGGGGACTGATGTGATTCAGCAAGGGTGTGACAGATACTGTGGCATCCACCAAAGTGCCAAGCAGGAAGGAGGATGGTTTATTATGTGCTGTAAATGGTTTAAAGCTCATACTTGGCAAGAGTCTGTGACCATTTTCTTGGGTAGGTTCAATGCATTGGCTCTCAATGTCACTTGTACTCTGTTCTCACAAGGATCCAGCAAGGCTTCACCTGATATGATCTTGGCAGAGGATCAGGCACCCTCCTTGATCTTCTGATAGCAAAGCCTTATGGGATCAACTCTGAAGCCATTCCCAGCCTCCCAGTAAAATATGTCAATATTTTGAGAACCTATTAAGAGAATATAGCTCCATTGATTGGGAAATGACTAAACAAACTGGGATAGATGACTATAACAAGATATTACTGCCCTGTCAGGAATGATGAATAAATATGAAGGGTTCAGAGAGGCACGAGAAGATTAGCATGAAGACATATGATGGGAAGGGAGCAGAAATGGGAAAAAACACACAATGACTACAGCAATGCAAATGGAGAGAATGCAAACTAGAAAAAAAATTAAAATCGAACACTGAAATTTTAATGACCAAGTTGGACTCCAAAAAAGGCATGGGAATGCATCTCCTTTCCTTATTTGCAAAGGACAATGGGTATGGAGTCCTTCATCCTATACTGGTTCTGTTTTCTTAACTGGATTTTCCCTTTCTTTTTTATTCTTTGATATAAGGGATGGCTCTTCTGGAAAGAGGAGGTCTGAATAATACATTGAAATATAGTTGAAATAAAAACAAAAGATATGAATAAAATAAAAAGAAAATGATTCTGTTTTTAATGACTCTGGGGCCTCTGAGTCAAAGGCCCATCTTTTTAAACATAATATTCTTCTGGTGACTTTGTGTGACTGTTAGTTATGGAATCCAACTTGAGGATGGTATGAGGAATTACAGTGTGTTGCAAGTGAGGAATTGCCCAGAAAAAAAGACCTGAAGAAGGTCACCAGAGATGTGGGTGACTAGAAAAAAAATGAGGGATGGTTCTAGAGAGGGAGGGAGAGCTGACAGAGGGCTGTGTGCTCTGCTGGTACCCACACACAGTCACAGCATATAGAAGCACACATCCTATACACCCCCATGGCAGACTTATGGGAGGACACGGACCAGAGTCACCCCAGATGGACAGATAAGAGTGGGCCAGACTGCGTGGAAAGAGGGAATATCCACAATGTGTAGTTTACAGATCCGGCGAAGTATCAGTGTGTTTCAGTTTCCTCCTCCGTGGCCTTTGAGGTTCCTGCCAGCCCTGGACCTATGATAGTTTCATGAGGGTGAGTAATCTTGCTCCTCTGACATGGCCTGCTGGCTCTCTAGGACTTTGGAAATAATCTTCTAGAATTCCTATGGCTGGAAAATTCATCCCTCTGTGGTCAGATTGGGCTCAGACCTCCTCCGGTTTGTCCAGGCTGATCCTTGGGTGAGAGGTATCCGATCTGTCCCTGAGTCTGCACTCAGAGCAGTTCAGACTTCACAGTGAGAGCTATCAGAACTTGGACTCCTCTGGTGTAGCCTTCAGAAAGCCAGGGTCACCTCTGGAGGACAATGAGGCAACTGAGGAAGCATGTTTATGCAAAAATGCTGGGACAAGTCTTGGGGAATAAGACTGAGGGGAGGCCATGAGGCTTGTCTGGTTATAGGCTTATAAATCTAGAGCTCCAAGTGACATAGAAATCACTAAATTCAACCCCTTTATTTTTATAGATGAGGAAACTGGAGGCAGAGAAGTGAAGGAAGTATCAAGGCAGAATTTAAACCCTGGTTTTTACTTTATCCTCTATCCCATGTTGCATATGCCTGGGGCTTGGGTTCTTGAAGGGTTGGGATTCACAGTTTCTTCCTTTGGGTGTCTAAAGAGGACACTGGGTTGGATGAGAGAGATGCCTGGCTCTCCTGGCTCTTGCTTTAGCCATGTTGGGAAAGTCTGGGTATTTTCACTCCTTCCTTCCTTGTCTCTTTCTGTCTACACCTCCCCTCCTGCCTCTGTGGCACCAGCAGTTTTCCTAGATTGAGAAACCTAATTTTTTTTCACTCCCCCCTTTTCAGGTTTGCACACGCATGTCCAGATTTGTTCACGTCAAAGTTGGAGGCTTTAGACTTTACAAGGAAAGGAGATGAGATGTTGGGGAGGTGGTGGTGGGGGGCGGGATAGGGAGGTATGCATATGTGCTGAGATGGGAGGGATGCCTTTGTTGTTTTAACCTAATGTCTATGATATTTGGAAATATATAACCTCTCCCCTCACAGTGGGCATTTTCCCTAGGGACTGAGGGGCATGGACATGTAATCTTGGGGGCCTGATCTCCTCCAGGGGGATTAATATATATGTTGCCTGTAATTATAGGTTGATAATTATATAATTTATAGTATGTATATCATAATTTGTGAGTGACTGGACAAGCTGGCAGGATAGATGGGTGGAACCATGTCATAAGCTCGTAAAAAAGGTAATTATATTTCTTTCTGATCTAACTTTTGCCTACCCAGTCAGATTGGAGAATTGTGAAATAAGTGTTGATAGGCGAACTCCGGAATTATCAGAGGTTCAATAAACACTAAGGGTGTTAGCTTTCATATCTGAAGCTTGGCTGATTTTTTTTCCTTGTTGTTGTACTTTGGAAACAGGGTCTGACTTGTACTCATAGGAAGGAACTCAACCTGAAATCTAACCAAAGGGGCCTGACTTAACACAAAAGGGGGCCCCAGAGACAGAGCCTGCCAAAGCAAGAACCCTGACTAGAGAACCCCAACTTTACGGATGAATGAATGAAAAAACATTTCTTAACTAGTTAACAGGAATGAAATGCCTACTATGTGTCAGGCGCTATACCGAGCCCTTATATAAAGAGTGGCCGAAAACCCCAAACTCAACAAAAACAAAAAAACAACAAAAACCATGGATCCTGACCTCAGGAGCTCACATTGTATTGGGAGAGACAATATGTAAATATCTATGTACGTACATTCTATCTGGAGTGTAAATGGGTGGACATCTCAGAGGGATTACTATGAGCACCCCACTTTTCTGGGTGCTGGGGATAGAAACAGAAATGCAAGCTGGTCCCCTCTCTCCAGAAACTCACATTCCAATGTGGGGGCTGCATGTATGGGAGATTTCAGCTCCAGTCAGATGGAGAGGTTCCCGGGTCCTGAAGGTGCATCAGGAAAGCGGATGCTTGAGCATCTTCTCCTGTGTCCTTTCCAGTGATTAGACCATAACCATGGTGGACATTGAATGGTTTGTAATGGGTGTCAATAACGTTCCTTTCTCGGTCTTCCTGAGTTGCTGAGGAGGTCCGGGTTACCAAGTCACATGCCCACAAGAGGAGCTCCCTTGGATGGTGGCTTCAGAGGGTGGGCTGGAAGTCCCTCAAGTGGCTGAGGGAGGAAGGGGGCTCTGGCATTCATTTCCAGGGCTCCTTGGCTCTCTCCACCAAGGTCTGAGAGGATGAGGACCAGACAGGGTGGGTAAGAGACTGGCCTACTACTCTTTCCAGAACTACCCCTGATTTCCAGAATACTCAGTTTCAGTGGTCACAGGAAAAGACAATCTTTCCCATTGTCTTTCTGCCCTTGGGGGAAATCTGGGGTTGAAGAGGCTTGTCTGTTGGTCTCCCAAGCCCGATTGCATCTTCCAAAGTTTAGATTTGGTTGGAGTTGGGCTGAAGCTTTGAGTGACGGTTGATGGTGATGTTTCCTTTATCTTACCCCCCATCGCCCACTCCCAGTAATAAGGAGAGCTGCAGAAAGCACTTGGCCCAAGATATAATAATGTAATGTAATTATAATAATGATACTTTGTGCTTCTATAGTGCCTTTCATCTGTGGATCTCCAAGTCCTTTATAAACATTAATTAATTCTCATAACTCGACTATGAGGTAGGGAAGTATCATCATTCCCATTTTACAGATGAGAAAGCTGAGACACAGGGAGGTTAAGTAATTTGCTCAAGGTCATCAGGAGAGCCCAGGGGCAAAACAGGAATGTGAAGGTAGAACCCATTCTCAAGAACCATGGCCTGGGTTGTGAGCTCTTTGGGGAGAGAGGAGATCCTGATGATCTTGAATAGAATTTCTTTAACATTTCTACAAACAGTTCACTTTCACAACTTCCAGGACCAACTGCGACCTTCATGATTTCCCGAAACAGTTGGATATGAAGACAGGAGACCTGGGTTCAAATTTTGACCATCTATAGGACCATGGGCCTTCTGGACCTCAGTGTTCTCATCTGCAAAATGGGGCTTATTAGTAACCTCTTCACACCTCACAGGGTTCTTATAAAGAGAGCACATTTCAGGTCTTATAGCATGCTAATAATGGGGGCTATTATTCCTCTTGTTATTATTATGGCTATTAACCACTCAGGCACACTACTAGTGACTCAAGCCAGATCACCGCCTCTGTACTTGTTACTTGACAGACTGGGGACAGCCTGGTGTTGAAAGAGCAAGCCCGGGTCTGCAACTTTATGTGCCTATGTGACCTCAGGCAATAATTCTCTTAACGGCTTAGGCCGAGACTCAGTTTCCGAGAATGTAAAATGACTTGGAGGCCTCGAAGGTTCCTCTGGGTCTAGATGGATGGTCTGAGGAGCCAAGTCCCAGTTCTGTTAATGTTTTGCAAGTCATGTTGAGCCTCAGTTTCTCTATCCACAAAATGGGATGAATAACATTTGTACTGATGATTTCACGGAGTTATTTGGGAAGCATTTCACGAGCTTTAAAGTGCTATGTAAACATCTGCGCTGGTTAAATGCTGTTATTACTCTCCAGCCTGGCAAGGGCTGAATGTAGCCTGGCTTCTAAAACCAACTGGAGAGACACTGATTTTGGAGGCTTCCTTCCTGAAGGCAGGCACAGACGAAAAAGGGAACTGGTGTCTATACCAATGCCCAGGTGCAGTCATTCTAGCTGATGGGCCCATGGGCCCAGGTTTCTAAGACCTCAGGCTCTTTTTCCTTCCCTTAGGCCCTGAAACCCATCACTGAATTCTCTCCCTTCTTCATGTGGGATGGAGGAGTCTCAGGTTGGGACCTCAACTTCTGACCCATACAGGCCATGTGAATTTGGGTAAGTCACTGAGAGGGAGCCTCAGCATTCTTATCTGTAAAATGGGGAGAAAGATTGTTTCACCTACCTCCAGGAAAGTGTATTGGAATGCCCACTGAATGTAAGCTGCTTCAGGCCAGGGTTTCTTTCACTGATGTATTTAGAATCCCAGCCCAGCCCTGTGCCTGGTGCATAGTAGGTGACCAATAAATGCTTTTCGGTTGCTTATGTAGTTTGCAAAGTTCTTTATATGTCATGTTTAATATTCCCAATCAACAAAGATTTGAGCGCCCATCCTGTCAGCTTACTTCAAATATCAGCTGTTATTATTGAAAGTTTTGTTATTATGTCATGTCATTGTTATTCATTATTACACATTATTATGTCACGTTATTATTTTTCATTATTACACATTATTATGTTATGCCATTGTTATTTTTGCTATCATTCCTAAATAAGATTTTTCTTTTCTTGGTTGATCCTGTGATTTCTTTAGTATAGGAAACAGTCTATCAAGGCAGATCAGCCCACACCTGCAGCTTCCATTCCTTTAGAATTGCCCAGGGGACTCAGAGCTCAAGTGACTTGTCCAGGGTCCTCCCCCATCCTGTAGGTCTGGGGTTGTCAGAGTCAGTGTCAGCAGCTGGACTTGTACCCAAGACTCAGAAGACAGTTTTCCATCTACTTGCCTTCTCACTACAGCTACTTTTATCCTCATTTTAAAGATGAGGCGACTGAGGCATAGAGATGGAATGTTGCTTGAGGTTACACAGGAGGTAAATATAAGAAGCCGGATTTGAACCCAGGACCATGTGACTTGTAAGGGTCCGTTTGATTGGAGATCTTCTCACCTTCACATCTGGTTCTCATTGTACCCCAAACCTGGAGGGAATTATGATTGTATCTGGTCCCTCTCCTCTGCCCCACCACTCCATAGAACCTCAAAAGTCAAAGCTAACCCCACCTTTTTTTTTTTTTTTTTTTTTTTGCTTTTTGGAAGGAGGGCAGGGCAATTAGGGGTTAAGTGACTTGCCCAAGGTCACACGGTTAGTTTTTGTGTTGTCTAAGGCCGAATTTGAACTCAGGTCCTCCTGACTCCAGGGCCAGTGCTCTATTCACTGCGCCACCTAGCCACCCCAAAACCCCTCCTTTTACAGAGCAGGAAACTGAGGCCCAGAGAAATTCCAAGGTAAGGTCCCTGTCTTAGCCTCCTATGGCAGACAGAGCCCAAGGAGGATTTGAACACAAGACTTTGGGTTCTAGACTCAATACTTGCTTCACAGCTACACTAATCTGGGACTTGGGCCTTGCTTGTTGAAAGCTCTCTTCCGCTGGAGCTTACCCAGAAGGCCCCTTTTTAACTCTCTTGCCCCTGTCAGAGAAACCTAGGCTGAAGAGGGAATCAGGAAATGGGGGGGGGGCTTAAGAGCTTATGCTCAGGAAGCCTTCCTTCCTGCTCAGCCTCAGAGGTGCACCTGGGAACCAATGGGCAGGACCCAGTCTGCCTGTGCCTTCTAGGATTGTCTAATAAGACTAAAGCTCTGGAGCTGGAAAGGATCTCAGAGGCCAACTAACCCAACCTCCTTACTTTGCAGATGGGGAAACTGAGGCACAGGGAGGTGTAGGGACTTCAGGATCACTGACCATAGTGACTTGCTTGGGGTTTCACAGGTAGTGAGGGAGTATCCCAGGTGGGGTTTGAACTCTGGTCCGTGGATTTCAGGGAGCCAGGGTCCTTTCCACTGAACCACTCTCCCTCCGCATGAGACAAGGATGATCAGACCTCCTTCCTATTCTCTCCCCACCACCCTGGGGTGTGGTAAAGAATAAGCAGACACCTGCCTTGGGAGGCAGAGGCATGTGGTCATCATGGGACAGACAGATTCCCATCAGGAGCCTTCATGGAGCGGTGCCGGCTGGAAAGGGAGTGGAGGGTTGGTGGGGGGACCATCCCTGCTGCTCCAAGGTGTCTCCCTCCCTGGTCTGTGAGACAGACACGCAGCTGGCCAGCAGCAGTTGGGCCCCTTTGTGCTGGTGGCTACCACAAAGAGATGTGGTGAATCCCAGGACGATAACTGCGCTGGCGAGGACATGGAATTCCTTGGGAGACGCTCATTGATGATTACAAGGTTTGTGGCTGGAGAGGATAATTGGTATGCTGCAGCCATTGATTCTGATTTCTCTGCTGTCCATCTGCAGGTTCCCCGGTTCCAGAATTGTACTGGATCTTGGAGACATCAGATCCTAGTTCACCAAGACTGGACCTTAGAGGTGAGAGGGTCTCACAGGTCCCACTTTCCCTCCCTCTCTTGGAGTCATGTATTTCTTTCAAAGCTCCAGCCAGGTAACACACGAAGCCTTTTAGGACACTGCATCCCTCCCCCCCCTGCCTTCCCCATTACCTCACATCTATTTTGTGTATTTTCCCCTCAGGAGAATGGAAGATCCTTGAGGGAAGGGCCTGTTTCCATTTCTCCTTTGTGGGCTGGCACCTCCAGTGCCTGGGGCAGAGCACTGGTCAGGAACATCTGAGTTCAAATCTGGCCTCAGACATTTACTAGTTGTATGACCCTGGGCAAGTCACTTAGCCCCTATTTGCCTCAGTTCCTTAACTGTAAAATGGGAAAGGAAATGACAAATCACTTCAGTATCTTTGCCAAGAAAACTCCATGACTTTGGGGTCATGTAGAGTTGGACACACAACAGCTCCTGGTATACAGTGGGTTCTCAATAAATCTTTCTTTCAAGTTTAAAGTCTTTGAATGTTGACATCTTTAATCAGCACTTCAACCTTCCCGCTGCCTACGGCTCCTTCAAGGGCTTCGCAGGTCGGGGTCATCACTGGCATGCCCCTTGTCCTACTCCTAAAAGATGAGACTTCAGATTAAGAGGCATGCTAAGGGGTTCACAGGCCTCTCAGTGGGGAAGCACAGAGCTTTCTCATAGCCAGTATTCAGCACCTCTCAAACTCTCAGGTATGAGCTGGGGGGCAGAAGTTTTCCTCCTGGGGTTTCAGTGTAAACATCCTGGATTACTAAAACAAGGAGGCTCTGGTATCTGCCTAGGGTCCACACTCAGATGTGAAATCTTGGGGACCTAAGCGAGTGTCTCTGATGCTATTAAGCAGGCCAGGCCAGAAGCTAGAAGCAGGGTCCACAGGACCTCCATGGGTTGTAATATATTGATTCCAGCAGAGAATTATGAAGGAGAAACAATTTGTCTTTACCCTTTCCCTCCAGCCTCTTTGCCCCCTACTTTCCCCCACCCCCATTCTCTTAGACACTATCATAGCTTAAAATTCCTTCTCTTCCCCCTTCAAGATTTTGACTGATAAAAAAGGTCTAGGGCAGTCGTCAGCATTTCAACTTTCCAGCCACCTACAGCAACTTCAAGGAACTTTGGGGGCAGCGTTGACACTGGCAGTCCCCTGCTCCTACTTCTGTTTCTAAAATCGTTCATGAAATTTCTGGGTAAGGATGGGACCTTTTGAGATGAGGCCATAGGAACCAGCTCTGGATGCCCAGGATGAACGCTTGCTTATTAAGCTATCCAGGAGTACCTGGGTAGTAAAGGCCCAGCTATAGTTTCTTGCTCCCCATCCTGGAAGATGTGTCACCCTGGCCTCAGGCTCCCCTGTTTTTTTTCTGTCTTATGATGAAACAGACCTCAAATGGGCTGGGATCTTAGGGGATCATAGATTGTCTCCCCTCCTTTTAAAAAATTTTAAATTAAAATTTTTTTTTATATCACCTTCATTTCTAAAACAAAACAATTCTCCTTTCTACTCGCCCACCCAAAAGAAGGAAATAAAACAGGACTAACCAGTTCATTCTGACCCTCTATGAAATATTCTACACCCAAAGCCCCTCACATTTGCAAGGAAGACAGGATAAAGCATTTCCCCAATGCTTTCCTCAGAACCAAGTTTGGTCATTATAATTATAAAACACCAAGTTTGTTTTATAGTGTTGTTCTTTTCATTTACACTTTTTCATAAAAATAAAATTTCTACTGATATGTTTTTGTTTCTGTTTCACCTATATTTCTCAATGGATTACTTCCTTTTCCCTTCCCCACCGCCCCTCCAAAAAAGATCTCTCTTAAAATGAGAACAGAAAAGAAGGGGAAAAGTTAGTTGAAACCAACCAACATATCCATGACCAGGTGACTTTCTAGGATTGTAAACTGCACAGAGATGTACTGGGAGAGGCCAGTGCTCCTATGGAATCAGAGACCTGGTAAAAACCTCAACCAACAAAGAGGGAAGGGAGCTCCTTGATCATGGCTTTCAGGTAGTCCAATAATTTTTAAATTATCTCTCCTGGATCTATTTTCCAGGTCAGTGGTTTTCTCCATGAGATATTTCACATTGCCTTCTAATCTTTCATTTGTTTGGATCTGCTTAACAGCATCTTGATTTCTCATAAAGTCATTAGCTTCCATCTGCTCCAGTCTAACTCTGAAGGAATGAATCTCGTCAGTGAACTTTGGAGATTCTTTTTCCATCTGGCACATTAGACTTTTTCTGGTTTCCCTTTCTTGGGGTCAGGCTTGCACGTTCTAATTTGAGAGGATTGTTTCAATGTGCTGCTGCTGCTTTGTGAATATCATTTTCCTGGTTCTCTTACTTCCCTCTGCATCTGTTCAGAATCTTCCCATACTTCTCTGCATTCTTCAGTCATTCTTCCTTATGATGAAGTGACATCCAGCTATGTTCATATGCTACATTGCCATGACCCAACTGATACTCTCCCCTGTTTGTCGAGGGCATGGGAAGGGGGTCATAGGACCTGGGTTAGGACCAGAGAGCATGGGAAAAGTTATAACAGAGTGTCTAAAGAGCTGGGTTTGAATGCTGGCCCTGCCTGCTGCTCTGTGGTCTTGGGCAAATGGTTTCAACTTTTGAGGCCTCAGTTTCTCCCTCTGTAAAATGAAGGGGTTCATTCAGCTGGGCTCCAAAGTCCCTTTGGGTTCTGGACCTATGGTCTCTTACAAGGGCTGCCCTTGGACCCAGGGAGAGCCTGGCTTTCAGAGGGAGCTCCAAGTTTCGGGGGCTGGCTTGGAGGGCCTCCTGGGAGCAGCATGTCCTATCATGCCTTAACGCCTCACTGCTTCTGCTCGCTGCTGGGGCCCGGCTTCCAGGAATCCCCAGGCTGCTTGCTCCTTTTAACACCCACTCTGCCTAACAAGGCATTACTGCTATCAGACCCAATCTGTGCTAACCGCATTGATTGCTATGTCAATAGGCAGGAGATGGAGGGGAGCCTGGGAGATCGTTATCTCTGCCACAGAGGCACTCTCTCTTTCTTTTAGGAGAGCCTGTAATTTAAACCTGGGAGGGAGGGGCTGCCATCAGGGCTCTGTCTCCTCCGAGCATTAGGGCTCTCTGGGCACCTGGAGGGATTAGTATTGCTTCTGAGTAGTTAGATTTCCAGCCTCACTTTCATATCCACACCCACTCATCCCCACCCTCCCCTCCTTCCACAGCCTTCTGTTTTCCACTTTCTCCCTTTGTCTGATTTTTGATCTCTACTTTGGACTAGCTCTCCTATTTTTCTCCATCCCCCTCAAAACTCCCCACTTAGGATTTCTCCCTGGGAGTAATTTTGGAATTTTTCTTTAGTGAATAGAGGGCTGGAATTTAGAGCTGGGAAGACCTGAGTTCTAATGTTGACTTAGATCTGTAACCCTGGGCAAGGTACTTAACCTAAGCCACAGTTTCCTCATCTGTAAAATTCAGATGTAATGGCAAGTGCTAAGGATCCAAGGAAAGGCTAAAACAGTCTCGGTCCCGAGGAGCTCCTGTTCTAATGGGGGAAACTACATGCAAATCATTGTGTACATAAACAGTATAACCAGGGAAAATTGATTAGGAAGGGCCTTTAGTCAGAACTTGAAGGAAGGCAGGAGGCAAGATGAAGGACGGCATTGCAGGCATGGGGGACAGCCAGGGGAAGCGTATGGAGGTGGGAGATGGAGTGTTGTGTGTGAGAAAAGGCAAGGAGGGATCTCAGAAGTGGAGGAGAGTTCGGTATTGAGAAGACCGACAAGGAAAGGAGAAGTCGGGTGATCAAGGCTTTAAAAGCCAAACGTGGGATTTTATTCATAAAGGGCTGTGCAAATCTGCGTGAGCTAGACAAATGTCATTATCGCCCACACCGTCCTCAGCCCCACTGTTAGTGTGACTTGGGTTCTTCCTGCAGGACTGGCGCTCCTCCCCAGCCCTGGACTCTCCCAGGCTCTCCAGAAGAGAAGGCCCCGAGCTGTCCAGGGAGCCCACCAGGCTGTTTCCAATTTGAACATCATGCATCTTGCTCTTTCAGATATCAGATCATTTCTTTGATGGAATGAATGATGATCTAGGGCCGGGGTGGCCCAGGACCTCCCGAAACTGAGATAAATCCTGCTCCTGTGTAAAACACTCAGGTCTGCAGGGGCCCCCACCAGGCCTCTGATCAGGAGACAAGGGCAGTTCAAGCAGGACAGGGAGGGGACTGCTCAGAGGTGCCCCCCCTCCCCCTCCCCACCTCAGGATTCCACTTTGTTAGAACGAGAAAGAAAAGGAGAATTTCTTTGGGTTCTGCACAAGTCTCCTGCTACAGCCAGGGAATGAGGATTCCAGGGAGATGGGGGACTCGGTGTGGCTTTCCCTTTGCCCTTCCTCATCGTGGGATAATAGATTTAGAGCTCGAAGGTTCAAGGAGTCCAACCTCCTCATTTTACAAATGAGGGAAACTGAGACCCTGACACGTGACATGACTTGCTTAGAGTCACACAGCTAGTGTCAGAGGTAGGATCTGAACCCAGATCTTCACATGCAAGGTAACATACTAACTCTCCAATCCTCTTCCAGCTTTAGTTGCAGAGATAGAATGCAGATTAGAAAGGTTTTTTTTTTTCCTTCTCCCCAGGAGAGATTTGGGAATTTATATCTGGTGAAAGGGCAATTCCAATCCTTTGGCCCAGATCATTCTTCCTCCTCCCCATCTCTCCACCCCCACCCTCCAAAAAAACCTTCCAGCCCACAGCCACGTCCCCCTCCCTCAAAGATGAGCAGCAATTACTCCCACCTGCCATTCAGCATTGTTGGCCTGGTACTGTTCTTTATCCTTTCTTGTGCATTTTCTGCCTTTCCAGCTAGTTTGGAAGAAGCTTCCCAGGGCATGAATCACGAGTATGAAGATACATTCTCCCTCCCCCAACTCTGAACACAATAAGTGCTGATTGATTGATTTAGAAGAGGATTGAGTGGGTTTTTTCCCCCCTTTGGGGGGTGAAAGTGAAGCTTCTAAAAATGTCAGTGATTTCTGTAATATTATCAATGAATATCAATCAGTCAATAAACATGAATGAAGTACCTGCTATATGCCAGCCTCTGGGTGGCCAAAGGGAGATCTGGTAGCTGGACACTCTCTCTTCTCTACACCATCCCGGCAAAGGGACAAACTCTTTATTCTAGGGGCTAGAAATAGCACAACTTCCCTAGTTTCCCTTGGTAAAAATTATACCTGTTTTTTGGAGCTGGTAATCTCTAATTGTTTTGATTTCTGACCTCCTCCCCTTCCCCTAACACCTCCCTTTCCCACCCCATAGTTCTGTATTTTTTTTTTTTTTACAATCTTTGAATCTTGGAGTTGGAAGGAGCCTTAGAGACCATCATCTGATAGATCTCAGATTCTGAGCTGGAAGGACCCTTTAGAGGCTCTGGAGAACAACCTCATCATTGTATAAGGGAGGGAAATGAAAGCCCAGACTGGGGAAAGAGACTTGGCCAGTCACAAAACGAGTTAATGGCAGTCAGGACCTCTGTTTTCCAGTTCGGTGCTTTCCTTACATTATCTCTTAGGTATATTTTTATTCCATAAGAGCATAGAACTGAAAGGGCCCTTCTACACTGTCCAGGCAACTCTTATTTAACAGATAAGAAAACAGAGTCCCAGCATGGTCAAGTGATTTGCCCAGGGTTCCACTGGGCACAGTCAAGTGGTCTTTGCAAGCCAAGGCTAGGGGATCCTTGTCCTGGGGAACAGTCTGAGACCCCAAATGTTTTTATACAGTTTGTAGCTTTCTCACGTTCGTGGACCAAAGCATTTGCTAAGTGGTCATTTGGGAAAGGCCCTCCCTGAGCTCTGTTTTCCTTTTTTACATCATCCTTATTTTTCGTATAATCACTGTTCTCTGCTGTTCATTCCTTAGCAGCAAAGAACAAAAGAGAAGGGAAAAAATAGTTCAGCAAAACGAACCAACCAATCAACTGAGCGGACAATATATGTAATATTCCATACCCATGGCCCTCCACTTCTATGAAAAAATGCACATGTGTTTGGGCCTGAAGAATTCAGCTTTCCAGGGCTCTTAATTCTTAATTTTGCAACAAGTCGCACGTGCTCTCTAGAAGGCTCAAAGCCTCCAGTGGACAGTCCCACAAACGGGGCTCAGATTTCAAACCTTGCTGAGGGGCCCACAAATGCTTTATCTTTCCCCCACCCCAGCTGCACTGACCCCAGGCTCCGAGTTGTCTAGGCTTTCCCAGCTTGAGCCTGGGGGTGGGGGTGGGGCACCATTCCTTCTCAGGATGCCAGGGCTTTGGGGCTCTTAAGAAAACTTCTGAGACTCATTTACTCTAAGGTGTAAGTGATAGATAACAGGTGAAAGTGACCTCTTCCATTTTCCTTCCCCTTAGACCTGGGGTTCTTAACTTTTTTTTTCTCAAACCTCTTTGTCTGATGAAGCCTATAGACCCCCTTTCCCCTCTAATGTTATTGCTAGCACTCATAATTGAAGGAAATGCTCATTTTAGTTAGTGATTAGCGAAAATAAAATGCATTTTTTTACCTTCCGCACAGATCCCCTGAAATTTAGCCAATGACCCACTTAGGCGGTGGTCTGTGGAGGCTAGGTTCAGAACTCCTGACCTGGATGGCTTTGCCGGATCGCTACAGTGATCAAAGCCTCTGGTCAGAGTAATACAATTCCTTTGGGTGGATAAGACTCTTCTGAGGACCCAGGGCGGGGGAGGGGCTTGGGGGGGCCTGCTTGCTGGTAGCCTAGTCATCACCCCCCCCCCCCAAGTATGGACAAGGTCACCTGCTGCCTAGACAGTATTCAAGGAAGAAATGGGGTTTATGTCTTTTCTTCACTTTTATTCCTCACCCACCCATTGGCAACACCCCTAGAAGAGGGGGATTCGGCTAGAGCCCCCTGAGGACCCAGAACTCTTTGAAAGTTGGGTGGGGGGGCAGGGGGGAACCAGAATCCTGAACTGCGGGCAAGAGGACTCTGTCTTGATGGGATTTTTTGTGTCTCCTAGATGGTCCTTACTGGGCCTAGTTCTGAGCTGTTCACCTGGAGTCAAAGGCATCTGCAACTCATTAGCCATCACCTGAAACTCACAGTCTTCTGAGATAAACAATTTATTGGGAAAGGTTAAAAAAAAATCATTATCAAATAACCACAGCTGGAAAAAGTTGTCGGTAGGGCAGGGAGGAAAACCCGGACTGGATCAGCGTGGGAAGGGCCCTGGCTCTGGAGCAGCAGTAGCCAGAAACGGAAAGGGAAACATCTGTAATGCATTTATTTGATATTCACCTTTGAGACCAACTCAGCTGGATGGAGACGGTGAGCTCAGGCCAAAGGCAAAACTCCTTAAGAGGGATTTTCTCTGGGGAAGCTAATTGCCTGAGATGAAGCAGGTGGGGGGCAGGGAGAAGGGGGCGGGGAGAGGGCATATTCAGAGACTGGGATGGGCATCAGAGCATCCCCGGAAGGATGGAGGTCTGGGTAATTAGCTGTCCCAGGCTGGCCAGAAAGGGACGGGGCTTGGGCAGGATGGGAAGCTAGATGAGGCCACCAGGTGGGTGTCTGAAATAAAGACTTGCCAGAAAGAATTCATTTTTTCATTCTCTCCCATCTCCTTTTCCCTTCTTCTTGAAAAATAAAAAACAGCTGTCCCAGAGCCCTTCACTGCCCTGGGGTTCCTATCCTTACCCTGTGTTCAGGGAGCAGGACAGTGGGGAGGTGAGAGGCCCTGACAATTAATAGACTTTGTCCTCCACTCTCTGGTTCCCTCTCTTTAACCCCCGAGCCTCACAAGATCAGTCAACAGACATTTATTAGGCATTTACTACATGTCATGAACTTTGCTAAGGGCTGGGGATACAAAGAGACAGAAACCAGATCACTGTGCCCTTAAAGACGTCCTATTCTGTGGGGGAGACAATGTGCAAACAGCTATATACATACAAGATATATATATATATATATATATGGTATAGATATATATGCATACAATATATGTATATGTGCACATATGTATGTATGTGTATTATATATGTGTGCATACATGTACAGGAGGGCACTCCCATTTGGAAGGCACTAGAAACTGGGGCTTCTAGAAGATACCTCCAGTAAAAGATAAGATTTGAAATAAGACTTGAAGGCAGGGAGACTAAAATGTGAAGGTGAGGAGGGAGAACATTCCAGGCTCGGGGGCAGGGTGAGAGAGAGGAAGCAGGCTCTGCAAAGTCAGGGAAATGGGAAATGGCAAGTTTGGGGTGAAGAGCAGAAGGAAGACCAGTATCACTGCATTGTAGGGAGGGGAGTTAAGCATATGACTGGAAAGGTAGGTAGAGAGCCAGCAAAGGATTTTAAAAGCCAGAGGATTTTAGATTTCATCCTAGAATGGAGAGCCAGTGGGAGGTTATTGGGTAGTGGGAGGCTGAGGGCAGGGAGTGGCTGACACAGTCAGCTTTACTTTAGGAAGGTCACTTTGGCAGCTGAGAGGAGGACAGGCTGGAGAGGGGGAAATTTGAGGCAGGGAGAACCACCAGAAGGCGATTGTAATAGTTTAGGCTGTTCCCTACTTTCAGTACGTGCCTTCCATTCAAACAGTACTGGGTGCCCACTGGGTTCTAGGATGCAAAGGAAAGGAAGGAAGAAAGGGAGGAAGGAAGGAAGGGAGAGAGAAAAAAAAAACAGTACCCCAATAATTTTATATTCTATTAGTTGTGTGCACATGTGCACATGTGTGCCACATGTACAGATTAGAAAACACACCCAAAGTCACTTTTTGAGAGGGAAGTGAGAATCCTAACCATGGAGGGACAAAGAAATAAATGCCTTGGCTATTTCTCTTAGCTGATTCTGATCTTAGCCCCCTTTCAAGGTCCTTCCCCACATCCTTCCCTTTCCCCACATCCTTCCCTTTTCTTTGCTCACAGAGCTCCTTACCCCTGGAATGGATGATTCTCTTGTTTCTGCTTACTGAAGTGTACAGTTATTGCCCAGGACCCACATCAGATGCTCCTTTCCATGAAGCCTTCCCTGATCCCCTGACTGAAGAGGGCCCTCTGTTTCCTCTGAACACAGAAACAGTGTGGTAGAGAGGAAGGGGCAGACTAGCTTTGGGGTTAGAGGACGTGAGTTCAGATGCTGTCTCTGATGCTCACTATTAGGATGACCTTGGGAGGCTCCCCGAGTCCCAGTTTTCTCATCTATAGAATAACGGGGTTGGATTAGATGGTTTCTGGGGTCCTTCCTATGATCCTAAGTCCTTCTCCTTCCCCCTCCCTGGGCCTCAGTTTTCTCATCTATAAAATGACAGGATTGGGTTAGAGGTACTGTATGTCCACCCAGCTCCAGATAGAGGCTCCTATAAAACTTTGTGTGTCTTGCCTCCTCTCCCTTCTCTGCTGTCCCCTGGATTGCAAGCTTTTTGAGGAGGGGCCCAGCTAGTATTTATTGTTGTTCAGTCATGTCAGTCATGTCGGACTCTTTGTGACCCCACTTGGGGTTTTCTTGGCAAAGATAGTGGAGCGGTTTGCCATTTCCTTCTCCAGCTAATTTGACAGATGAGGAAACTGAGGCAAACAGGGTGAAGTGACTTGTCCAGGGTCACTCAGCTGGGAAGTGTCTGAGGCTGGGTTTGGACTCAGGAAGAGGAGTCTCCTAGGCCCAGGGCTCTATCTGCTTCACCACCTAGCTGCCCAGATATTATTTCTCTGCTTTTTCCTCAGCAAACATTTCTTGGTTGAGTTGAAATCCCACCTTATTGCTGGTGCCTTTCCTGATAGCTCTGTATCACAAAAATCTCTGAATGCCTGGATTCTCCTTTCAGGTGTTGATTGGGGAATAATGTTGTTATTGAATGTGTGCAAACTTTTCCCCTTAAAGGGAGTTAGCCTCTGAAGGGCAGATTAATTCCTTTTTAATCCTCTTTGGTGAGTGACCAAGATACTGCTGGGGATAGTGGGAGTAATAGTGGCACAGGAGCCCCAGGCACTGAGTTCAAATCCCATCCCTGTTTCTTCGTGCCAGGATGACTTTGGGAAGCTCTTTATTCTCTGGGCCTCAATTTCCTTATTGCTGAAATGAGTGCAGGGCTTGGACTGGCTGTGGGCCCTTCCAGCTCTATGTGTGTGATTCTATGTGTGTGATGTCCTCTCTGGGCCCCAGTCTCTTCATCTGTAACATGTGAGGCATCCATCTCTAGAGCTGTGATCTTACGAGTTCATAATTATAATAGTAACTTACATTTATTTTATGCCTTAAGGTTTATGAAGGGGTTTACTCACAAGAAATCAGTAAGGAGGACGGGGGGATGCTAGGCACCTAGCCTGAGAGCTGATAGTGACTTCAGAGGCCATGGAGTCCAGATCTCTTGTTTTCACAGATGAGGAAACTGAGACCCAGAGAGCTGAATCTACTTACTCAAGGTCTCATGGGTAGTAAATAGAAGAGCAGTATTAGAACCCAGGTCCGCTGATGCCCAAACCAATGATCTTTTCAAACACTTGCTTCTAGATCAAGGATTATGATCTCCATTTTCCAGATGGGGAAATTGAGGGTCTGGTAGAAAGAAAACTTGCCCCGAGTCACTGAATAGTTGGTGGATGAATGAATGAGGCCCTGCCCCATGATGCTTTGAGACAGTGCTTCCCGACTTTTCCATCCGCAGAAGCACGCTTGTAAATGTCGAAGTTTTCCATGGCTCACCTTTGGGGGGCGGAGGTGGGGGTGGGTTCTTCCCGCCCACTGATGAAAAGGTCCCAGGTGCAATTTGGGAAGGGCTGTGCCTTTCTGGAGAAGGTGCAGGGGCCAGGCTTTGGAAAAATACTAGCTTGACTATGGAAATGAGAAGAGAGAGAGAACTGTAAGAAAATTGCCTAGCAACACTTGGGGCTGTGATAAGTGCCGAGACTGGGAGACAAGACCACAAGGGGTGCCCGTGAACCCAGAGCTGGTTTCCTTTACAAGGGGGTGGGGGTAGACAAGACAAGGCCTGTCCTTTTTATTCTCACATCTTCCCCTTTCCTCCAATACCGCCCCCACCCTGGTATAGACCCTCCTCACCTCACACCTGGATTATTGTAATAGCCTGATGGGAGTTGGGTGGGTGAGGGTGTCTGCCTGCCTCAAGGCTCTCCCTGCTCCACTCCATCTACCATTCAGTCACCAAAGTGATTTTCCTAAAGCTCCAGTCTGACCAGGTCACTCCCTCATTCAATAAACTTCCTGTGATTCCCTCCTGCTTCCAGTATCAAATATAAAATCCTGTGTTTGGCTTTTAAAGCTCTTGATAACTTGGCCCCCTTCTATCTTTTGAATATGCTAATATCTTACACCTTCATAGTAATCCAATGACCGATGGCCTCCTGGCTGTTTTTAGCGAGTGATTCCATTTTCTGACACTGGGCATTTTCTCTCTGTCCCCCTTGCCTGGGACACTCTCCCTCCTCATCACATCCCAGGTAAAATCCCACCATCTATGGCAAACCTTTCCAGTCCCCCCCAATCCCTCCTGCCCCCCTTGAAAGTGCCTCTGAAGTTATCTCCAATTTACTCTTATGTATAGTGCCCATTCACACTGGTCTGTGGGGTTTCCCCCAGTAAATGAGAGGGCAGAGTTCATGTTTCTGCCTCTCCTTGTGTCTCTAGCACTTCTGCCCAGCCCCTGGCACCTAGTAGGCCATTCATTTAATGCTTGTTAACGTGACTCTTACTGTGTGTGTGTGTGTGTGTGTGTGTGTGTGTGTGTGTGTGTGTGTGAGCTGTTGCTAATTATAACAGCAACAGCTAATATTCCTGGGCCACTTTACAGTTTCATAGAATAACAAATCCAGAGCTAGAAGGAGCTTCTGAAGCCACTTAGACCAAACCTCTTATTTACAGATGAGGACACTGAGACCCTGGAAGATGATGTGATTTAGAATGGCAGATCTTGAGCTGGACAGGGCCTTCAGAGGCCATCTGGTCCAGTCCTTTCCTTTTAGGAAGACACTGAGGCCCTGGAGGATTGAGTCCCAAGGTCACACAGTACTTTCCCCCTCCTCAATTCTCTAACACAAATCTTATTCTCCTAATTTTTTTAACAGATGGAGAAACTGAGTCTTAGATGACTAGAAGGTTGTTGGAGCTGGGACCCAAACCCAGATTTAATTTGACTCTACTGAACTCATTAAAGACTGGTGGTTTGGAATGGCTTTGTTCCTGAGGAACTGGAGAGAATCTTGAAATTCAGAGCCAGAAGGAATCCCAGAAACCATGTAATTTAACTCTCTCATTTTACAGGTGAGGACAGTGAGGCTGGAGAGCTTAATGGGCTTGCCTAATAAGTGACTGAGCTGGGATTTGAGCCCCAGTCCTCAGAATCTACATTTTTCTACTGTACTATGAGCCTAAGTACCTGTGAGACAATTTGAGTTTAGAGAAAGGGTGGCTTGATTGTTCATGACCCACTGGGGAATTCTCTTGGTGGGGTTTATTAAGTAATTATTATATCTTAGGCCCTAGGTCTACCAAGACTTAAAACATTGCCTGCCTTCAAGGAGCTTAAAGTCTACTAAGGAATATAACATGCTCACAGATAAGTAGTCAATCAATTAGCTTTTGTTAAACACTTACCACGTGCCCAGTACTGGGCTATGCATTGGGACTTCAGAAGAGAAATGAATTAGCTCCTGCCCTCAAGGAGCTTGCAATCTTCTAGTAATGCATGATGAAAAAAATAAGTAATGAGTCAAGGGAGGTATTTGAGGGGATCTGAATAAATGAATGAGTGTTTCATAAGGACCTAACGTGCGCCAGTATGGTTCGAAGCTCTGGGGTTATAAAGACAAAGTGACTTTGTGTAGAATTCGACCCATTATCTTCCTTGCCATCTTCACCCTTCCCCCCACCCCCCACCAGGAGGTGTTGAATAATAATAATAATAATTCTATGATAATACTTAAGTTTGCCAAGTGATAAAGACAGCTACTATTTCCATGCTGCTTTAAGGTTTGTAATAACATTATTCTAGTGGGTCCTCACAACCACCCAGTGAATAGAGGCTACTATGATGTGCATTTTACAGATGGGGAAACTGAGACCAGAGACTTTAGGTGGCATGGATAGGGTCACAGAGATGATAAGCTTCTGAGCAAGGAGTTAAAGTTGAGACGTCCTGACACCACTGTATCCACTAGACCACACAACCATTCTTAAGTAATTCCACAGTCTGGAATCCCATTAGGCAAGGTAAGGTTTATAAAGCAGAATCTCAGCAATCTTCCAGTCCAATGACAGGTTGGGTGACTGCCTCTGACCCTGCGTCAGGAGTGATCCCTCTTCGCTTGGACCTCTAAGGGTACCTTTGCTTTTTTTCCCCCTCACGTACTTATCCTGTCCAATTTTGCATGTAATACCCGTCCTCCTCTCCTCCTCCCATGTTATACTTTCACTTGCAGGTTGGGTCTCTCGGAGGTATTTGAAGGAATCTGCATAATCTGAGCAAACACCCCAGAGACATGTTTGGTCCCCCCTCCTACTCTTACTTTAGTCCTATTGGTTTGAGGGGGTACTCCTAAGGGACTGCACTTCTAATGTGGTGGTCTCAGAGCCCCCACTGGCATGCTCCTCATCAAGAATCAGATAATTCTCTTCTAGCAAAGGCATTTGCTAAGTTGATACAATTAAAAGCCGTCTGTACAAAATATTCCTCCTCAAATCTGGGGTGTACTGCTCCACAAATACACATAAGACCCATAGGTCCATTAGGAGAGAGGCTTACACTCAAACTACAATGGTAGTAAAGCATGTGTGTAGACAACATATGTGTGGCAAAGGGTTACATACCCCCTTGTAAAAGTTGATTCTCCCTTTATGCAGTCCTTACTAATTTCCTTTGTGTATAGCTCTCTGCTGGGCACTGAATGTTTTTGTTTTTCCATTGGTCATGCGTCTTTCTACCTTTAAGGTGAGAGGGGAAGGAAATAAACATTTATTAAGCTCCTACTATATACCAGGCATACTGTGAGTCATTTTGCAAAATTTTTTTCATTTGATCCTCACATCAGCCCTGTGAAGTAAGTGCTATCATAATCCCCATTTTATAGTTGAGGAAACCTAGGCTGACTCCATGAGGGGTCAGATTGGTTGAAGCCATCTGTCCTTACTATGTATTTCCATTCCTGAGGTGGCCACTTCCTCTGTCATTGGTCATGACCACTCTGGTGGACATTGCCACAGGCCTCGCAGCTGTTATTTCAAACCTCACAAAGTCACCACCTAGATAATCACGTCTCTCTTTGCTCTTTTGTCTTAAATCAGGAAAGAAAAGATGCAGAGAATCAGAGGTGGCCACTTGTTCCCACCCAGAAAGGGCAGCTGCCTTTTCCCCACCCAGCTCACAAGAGACAACTCAGACAGTCAGTCTCCTTTGAGGAAAGCCATGGGGAGTTGGGTCACCCTTTGGTATATCCACCACGTTCCATTTCAGCAGAACTCTGAGTCAGTGGTCCTTCCCACTCAGCAGAGGAGGACTTTTCATCACGAAGTAAAACCCCCTCTCTTCCTCCAGTCATGAAGGGCTGCGAGTAGATCCCAGAATTCTACCTGGTGGATTGGAACCTACCAGGAGGGATGCACCTTGATTGCTTTCTTTCCTGTCCAGTTCTGAGTGAGGCAGCCACCATGGTGGCTAGGAGCACATGGCTCCCTCTATCTCTGCGTTAATCTTTTCTTCATCTTATCAGGGATTGCCTAGATGGCGGTCTGGTGAGGCAGAGAGCTCTTTATTAGAGTGTGAGCCCTTGAGGACAGGGCTTGTGCCTTCTTTGTAGTTCCCCTGGCTCCTGCAACCAGTGATCTCAACACAGGAGACGATCAAGGAATGTTTGTGCAACTGTTGTTGATATTTGACTTCATGACACGGGACCTTGTTGGTATTTTTTCCCAACAAGAATTTCTTAGATTTTACCACACTCAGGTGAATTTCACAATAGTGGAAAAAAACTGACTGCAAATTGGACTAGGATCATCAAAGGGGGGAGGGGGAATCGCTTTGCATAGAGTGAGGGATTAGGTGCCTTTGTGTTAGAAAATTTCTTAAAGAAAAACTGAACTCCAGTCTCGATATTATTACTGTATGATTGTGAAATGAGAAACTCCAAGGCAACACTGTGTGTGTGTGTGTGTGTGTGTGTGTGTGTGTGTGTGTGTCTGTGTGGAGATAGAGTCTGAGGGCAAAGAGATAACAAAAAGGCCTAATTCCCAGGGCCCCCTTCATTCATGTTGGCTCCCTGCTTGCCTAGCTGAGCCCTAGCACTAGCCCCCATGTGGCCCAAGGCTACCATGCTGCTGGGATGGGAACTCTATTGAAGGAGGGAAGATGAAGAAGCTGTCTCTCCTTTTTTGCCACTGCCATGGGATGTCCCCAAGGGTCCACCAGGGGTTTTGCCTCATACCAAAGCACCAAGTCCTTCAGTGATGAGCCATACATGCCCCAGAAGCTTCCTGGGGATCTCAGACCCTCACATGCTTCATGGAGTTCAGCCTCCATCACATGCCAATAAAAGAGTGTTTGAAATTAAATAACAAAGGTAGGTATGGGTAACCTTCAGGAAAAAAGGCACAACTAACATGGGGCCATTAGGACTTTGTCCAAGAGTGCTAACATCCTGGGCAGGGGTGAGGCTGGCCCACTTCCTCCCCAAGGTGATCCATGGTTATGGAGACCTAGGGTTCTACCTCTTCCCATTGGGAGCTCATGGTACTCTGGGCCATGTAGCAGGGCCATGGGCTGTCCTTTGGGGTACATACTCCCTCCTCACTTGGCATGGTCTGCCCACAGCACTGTGTCTCCACCTGCTTGCAGCATATAGGAGCACAATAAGAGGCGGACGGATGAGAAAATGCAGGTGGTAAATTTGTTTCCTCCTTCTTTTATTTATTACACCCACTTCTTACCTTGCTTCTATTTCCTCTGCCAAGGAGAATGATCTTTGGACTGAGAAGGAAAGAACAAAAATGTTTAACAGGGTGTTTAAATCCCAAGTAAGTGAAGGCATGGTAAAACAGTGGTCAGATTCCTTCAGTGAATTAAAGATTCACCAGCATGGTGAACCAGCCTGGATTCATCAAGATAAAGGCTTGCCAGAGCCACCTCCCTTCTCAGTGTGCCCCCTGCCCCTTTGGACAAGGTTCCCAGTCTGGTAAACGAAGAGATGGCTAGAGATAGAAAACACCTGGATATTTTATTTTTATTTTTTTATTTTTATTTTTATTTATTTTTTTTTTTTAAAGCAATTGGGGTTAAGTAACTTGCTCAAGGTTACACGGCTAGTCATTATTTATGCGTGGGTGCTCATTTTCTGAGGCCGGATCTGATCTCGGGTCATCCAAACTCCAAGGCCGGCGCTCTTACTCACTGCTCCACCTAGTCGCCCCTTTAGGGCAATTGGGGTTAAGTAACTTGCCCAAGGTTACAAGGCTAGGTTTTTGTTTGTGCGGATTAAGTGTCGGAGGCCGGCTCCGAACTCAGGTCCTTCTGATTCCAGGGCCGGCGCTCTATTCACTGCGCCACCTAGCCGCCCCGAAAACACCTGGATTTTAATGAGGCATTTGACAAAGTGTCTTCTGCTAAACTTGTGGAAGAGATGAAAAGGTAGAAATGGCTTAGGCCAGGGCTGGGGAACCTGTGGCCTGAGGCCCTCTAGGTCCTCAAGTGTGGCCCTTTGACCAAATCCAAAGTCCACAGAACAAACTCCCTTCATAAAAGGATTTATGCTGTAAAACTTAGACTCGAGGCCGCACCCGAGTCCCTTAGAGGGTCACAAGTGACCTCGAGGCCACAGGTTCCCCACCCCTGTCCTAGGTAGATTCTAGGTCTTAGGACAGGGAGTGGTTTGTTTTATCTATGCATCTCTAAGTCATAGTATACACTAGGTGCTCATTATATGCTGTATTAGTGTGGTGGAGTTGGGTCTAGGCCTGTGATTTTATTTATGTAGAGACCTCTTAGTGAGAAAATCCTTTTGACAATGCATATTAGGACTTCCTCTGTATAATTTTGAGTGCTATCTGGGGCACTGAGGGAAGGGGAAGAGGAGCAAGCATTTATTAAGCACCTACTATGTGCCAGTCATTATATTAAGTTTTTTATAAATATTATGCCATTTGATCCTTACAATAACCCTGGGAGGTAAGTGCTATTTTTATCCTCATTTTACAAAGGAGGAAACTGAGGCAAACAGTGGTTAGATAACTTGCTCAAGGTCACACAGTTAGGAAGTATCTGAGGCTGGATTTGAATTCAGGACTAGTTTTTTTATCCACTGTGTTACCTAGCTGCCCCAAAGGCGTTTATTAATGTTATTCAGGATGTGTCTCTTGGCCATAGTCTGTCTAAAATTTTACCAGTGATTTGGATGAAGGGGTGGTTTGATTAAAAGAAAGGTATGGTTTATCAGGGTGCAAAGGAAGACACTTTGCAAAGCTTAAAAGTATTTTATAAATGTGAATGAACACCTTCATTATCAAACATACTCATGATATGAGGCTGGGAAGGCTAGCTAATGCAATGGATGGGAGACTCAGGTTCTAAAAAGAGATCAATAATCTGAAATGATGGGCTGAATCAGTGATAAGGAATGAACTTGTGTTTTTATCGATACAGGGAATTCCCCAGTGGTATAACTCATTCTTCCCATGCAGATGATCACTATTCAGGCAACTTAGAGTCTGAGAGTTTTGCCTAGCACACTCAGGGGTCAAGTGACTTGCCTAGGGTCACAAAGCATAGGTATCGTAGGAAGAACATGGACCCCAGTCTGCTTGGCTTCAAGGCCAGTTCTCTATGCACTATGCTTTTCTGCTGTCTTGGGTGGACTCCGCTAAAATGAAATTATTAGAGATAAATGTAAAGTCCCACACTTGAGCTCCAAAAAAAAAAAGTCCACTCTAAGTTCATGAGGAATAACCAATTGCATTTGATAGCTAAAGCACACAAATCTGGTCTTATCTCCACTCTGTCATCTGGAGAGATAGAAGACTGTTTCTAGCATCTAGAACAATTCTATGCTTTGTCCTGGTAAGAGCACTCCTGTGGTCTACATTCTAGGCATCACACTTTCAGAAAGGCAGGAGGAGGAGCAGCAGGAGGCCAGAGGAAAGTGACCAGAGTGTGTTGGGCCAGGAACTGAAGACATATGATGATCAGTTGAAAGAAATGAGGACGTTTAGCCTGGCCAAAAGGAGACTCAGGAGGAATATGAATGCTGTGCTTACATCATTGAAGGGCTGTCATGTTATGCTTGACCTGAGTAGGTGCAAAGATGCTATGAAGAAGCAAATTTTAACTTGATATAATTCAACAAACAATAGTAAATATTTACAATCTACTGGGCTAGGTGGTGAGGATAAAGGACGACAGCGTTCCTGACCTCCAAGTGCTTTCTAAGGGGGAGAGAAAACCTTGGCTGGGTGTAATGAGGCACAAGTCGATCCAGGCAAAGTGATACAGGAAAACACGAGCTGTGAGAGAACACTTTGCCTGGGGGCAGGGTGGCATGTTTGGTGGGCAGGGCTTTAGAGAAAGTGGAGATTCGTCATGTCTGACTCTTCATGACCCCATTTTGTATTTTCTTGGCAAAGATCCTGGAGTAGTTCAACATTTCCTTCTCCAGCTCATTTTACAGATGAGGAAACTGAGGCAAACAGTGTGAAGTGACGTGCCCAGGGTCACACAGCTACTAAGTGTCTGAGGCTGGATTTGAACTCAGGAAGATGAGTCTTCCAGACTCTATCCATTGCAGTGCCACCTAGCTACCCAGCTGGAGAGTGGTAAACCAGAACTATTGAGCCCATAGGACAGAGGCTGATAGACTGAACTCATCCTCTGGTGGGTTTGATTTTGATTCCTGCCAACATCTTAGAACATATTAAAGGGTTGGTTTGTGAACATTTAGAAAAGGAAATGGTGATCACTAAGCACCACTATGGGTTCACCAAGAATAGACCTGATCAGAACTGTTTGAGTTACTGGTGCTTAATGTCACCTCATGGACAGCTCTCTAGTAGAGAGTTCTGGGAATCTATTCTTGGCCCTATGTTTAATATTTTTTATCATTGCCTACTTGGAAGCATAGAAAACATATTCATCAAATGCATACATGACATGAATATAGTAGGGCTGTGTAACACCTTGGATGACAGCATCAGGAACACATTATGGTATAGAGGAAAGAGAACAAGGTTTTAAGGCAGTGTCTTAGACACTTCCTAGAGGTTCGACCCAGCTTCCTCTCCTATAAAATGAAAGATGGCTTCTGAGGTCCCTTGTAGTACTAAATCTCTGATCCTAAGAAATTCTGTGCTCCTACAGTTTTACCCTTAGCTCCTCCTGACCTGCATGTGTACCTCCCACATAGTAGGACTTTGTCATTCCCATTACTGAATAAGTGCAACATGTGGCCCAGTGATGGCTGGGCTATTTCATCCCATTTCTTTCCAGACACACTCTTTTGGGGGGGAGGTATGAGATCTCTCCTGGCTGGTCCCATAGAACTGATATTTCACTCTAAGTGCTGTTGTCTTGTCTTGTAATTATGATTTTTTCTTCCCTCTGCCCCCACAGAAAATTGTTTGCATTACAATCCTTCTCAAGATGGATTTGAGTTAGCTCTGCTCTTTATGAATAATGTAAATTGAAAGAATTAGCGGGCAATTTGAGCAATGGATGGCAGGATGAGACAAAGGAGCTGAGAGAAGCAAATACACTTGATTTGAATACAATAGGAAACTTTCTTCCTTGCCAAATGGGGGATTGAGATATTCGCTTGTCAGCTAGAGCCAGGGCCTCTGAAAAGCCTTCCTCGCCTCTGATTCTTCTTGGGTACGAGTTAAAAAGTGAAACATACCCACACAACACTGTGTACTTTCCTTCCTTCCATCTGTAAATGACAGGAAGCTGGTAGGGAGGGCTAATCCCCTGGATGACAGCATCAGGGAAAGATTGCCACCCCAGAAACACCTCCAAATATTAAACTGCAGGATTTGGGCCCAGAAGATACCTTAGAGATCTAATGTAAACCTCTCATTTTGCAGTTGAGGAAACTGAGGCAAAGCAAATTACTTGCCAAAAGCCCCACAGGTAAGGAGCAGAAATAAGATAAGAAACCATGTCCTGGCACATCCTGGCCGTGTGACCCTAGACAAGTCACTTATTCTAGGCAATTCTCTAAGATTGCAAGTTGCAGAAAAGGTGCCTGCCTTCATTGGTGCCTCAACCAAGAGTTCCCTATTCCAGTGAAATCATAGACTGTGTCCCTAGCCCTCTCCCTGGGATTCCAAATCAAGTGTTTGTCACTGTCTCATGTGCTTTGGCTCAGTGGAAAGAGCAATAGATTTTTAGTCAGGGGACCCGGATTCAAATCTCATTTCTACCATCTACTAGTGGGCCTTAGTTTACTCAGCTGTACAATATGGTTGATGTCCTTTCCTTATCTAGAATCCTATTAATAAGGCAAGAGACCCAGAGACCCAGAGAGATTGAGTGTGTCCAAGGTTACACGACTAATTCGAAGTAGAACTGGGCCCAGAACCCAAGTCTCCCTGGCCACTATCCATCCCTCTTTCTAATATGCTGGGTTGTACAATGCAGCTCCCATCTCTATTCATGGCTAAGAGCCTGGGAGGGCTGTTACTGGTCATGTTAACATGGAAAAAGCAGGAATTTTGAGCATTGGTATAGTGTGATAGTTTTCAGAGGGTTCATCTAGCTTTTTGGTTTTTGTCTTTCTCTATCCATTCATTTGCATAGCAGACCCAAAGGATCCTAGGGCTCTGAATAAAGATGAGGAGTTTAGAATTCACATAATCTTTGTGGGGATTTTTATAATGTAAGCCCAGGCCTCAAGTGGTCTGAGAGGAAATCCAGATTGACAGTCAGGAACTGACTGGCCTTGAAAGGGACTTTCTAACCCTAAATCAGGTACGGGTTTGGATCAGGGTTATGTATCCTATTTGCTGGAAAATGTGAGTTCAAAAAAAGGACTTTCTAACCCTAAGTCAGATACAGGTTAGGGTCAGGGATGTGTATCTTGTTTGCTGAAGGAAGTAAGTTCAAAGGCAGACTAAACACTTGTAGGATCTAATTAGCCTACTGTCTTCACTGTTCCAAAAAAAGTTTAGCTCCTGACACTAAGACTCTGGGAGCTGATAGCCTTGTCCCCAAGACTATAACTTATGCCCAGATGGTGACAATATCCTAAGGGAAAGAGAGGCCAGCAGGAGCAGCTATGCCATGTATACCCAGAAGGGAGTATCAGAATTGTGACTCCTGGTCTGGAGCAGAACCATTGAGAGAACTGAGCCCAATCACAGTTGGACAGCACAGCCCAGCAGAAGTAGAGGTATGAATAAACAGAACTCACTTTATTTAGATTTTACATTTACTTCCATATGACCATGTTACTTCTCCATAGAATGTAAGCCCTTCAAGGGCAGGGATTGCTTTTGCTTATGCATTCCTAGTGCCCTGCACAGTGCCTGGAATACAATAGGCATTTAATAAATGCCCATTAACTGACTGATTGATTCCTCTTTGGGTAGGGATTGGACCAACTGGACACTTAAATTCTGTGCTTCTGTGAATTCTGGCTGCCTGCCGACAGTACCTACCACAGGCTGTATTTTTAGCCATTTCTGCTTCCACTGGGTTCTCAGCCCTTTCTGGGACACTCCTTTGGGGAGCACTGCCTTGCTCACCCAGAAATCTCCCAGCTGCCTCTCTCTCACCAGCCTCTTTTCCTTATGTCCACATTTCCACGTTTACTTTATCTTCTCACCCTGTTCTTTGTGACTGAGGCTCCTTCTCTGACTTGTATAGTGTGTGCAGATTTGCACAGGTGACTGCTTTCACACCTTAGTGTGGTACAGAGGAAAGAGCCCTGGCTCAGTATTGAGAGGATCTGGGTGCAAATCTTGCCTCGGATGTTTGCTCCTTGTGCAACCTTGGACAAATGACTTCACTGCTCTGACTCTCAGTTGCTCCATCTATAAAATAAGGGAGTTGGACTAGATGGTGTCTAATGTCTCTTCCTTGGGCAAGTTAGAGTGTTGGGCCTACAGTCAGGAAGACCTGACTGTAGTCAAATCTACACTTACTAAACTGTGTGACCTTGGGCAAGTCACTTAACCCTGTTTATCTCAGTTTCTTCATCTATTTGTCCTATGAGCTAGAGAAGGAAATAGAAAATCACTCCAGTATCGCCACCAAGAAAACTCCCAATGGGGTCACAAAGAGTTGGGTATGAATGAAAAGTGCCTAACCCCCCCAATAAATGTCCCTTTCAGCTCCAATCCTGTGGCCTCTGGGCCAGAAGGACCTCTAGACTCTAGACTAGCCTAGAATAGACCTTGGGCCTATTCTGGTCCTTTAGGATTAGTTTCATAGGATTCTGAGCTACAATTAATTAATTAATTAATCCTCAAGGATCATTTAACTCAAACTATTTATTTATTTATTTATTATTTTTTTTTTTTTTTAAAGCAATTGGGGTTAAGTAACTTGCTCAAGGTTACACGGCTAGTCATTATTTATTCGTGGGTGCTCATTTTCTGAGGCCGGATCTGATCTCGGGTCATCCAAACTCCGAGGCCGACGCTCTTACTCACTGCACCACCTAGCCGCCCCTTTAGGGCAATTGGGGTTAAGTAACTTGCCCAAGGTTACACGGCTAGGTTTTTTGTTTATATGGATTAAGTGTCGGAGGCCGGCTCCGAACTCAGGTCCTTCTGATTCCAGGGCCGGCGCTCTATTCACTGCGCCACCTAGCCGCCCCAAATTCAAACTATTTATAAAGGAGGAAACTGAGGCCCAGAGAAGTCAGGCAAGTGGCCCAACATCATTCTTCTAGCACCCTAAGGATTTATGGTGTTGTCCATGCTGTAAGCAATGTAACCTTCTGCAGCCCCCCTAGTCTTGAACCTTTCTGAACTGAGGCACTGTGGTACGGTGGATGTACTTCAGGTCAGGATGATCTGGGTTCGGATCTCATCGCAGACATTTACTAGTTACATTCTCCTTGACAAGTCAAATAACCTGCATCTGCCTCTGTTTTCTCAGCAGTAAAAGAGAGGTACTGAACTTGACCTTCAAGGCCCCGTCTAGCTTTAAACCCTGTGATCCAATGAGTTCAAAACCTGACTCTGCCACTTGCTACCTGTGTGGTCACAACCAATTTTGACCTTAGTTTTTTTTTTTAATCTGTAAAATGGGTCAGTTGGATTAGTTGGCCACTAAAGTCCCTTCCAGCTATATGTGTGTTTGTGTGTATGCGTGTATGTGTATATGTATGTGAATGTATATGTATATGTGTTTACGGTATGTATATAAAAGTCTCCAAAAAGTTAAAAATTAATAGGTCAGTACAGGATGTCTGGGAACAGGTTATGAGGGCCTTTGGTAAAGAAGAGTCAAGGATGGTACCAGGGAGACAGGCTGGTCCCATGGTGAGGGATGACCAGGCCCCGTTCTCTTAGTTTGGGTAGCAGAAGGTTGACTAATTTTCTGTGTCCCTTGGTCTTCGAGAGGGGAGCTTTCTTCATCATAACTGCCGCAGAATGGTAAACAACCCAATGCATAACCTCCCTATGAACCTGAAGATAAGATGCCCCTAGAAAAAAGAAAAAGGAAGAAAAAGCCGAACAGGAAGCCAAGTGGCTAAACCGTTATCTGTACTTATAGGAGGGTTGAATATGGGTGTCGTTTTTTTAAGGCAGGAAAATATACTTTTATTTAGAAGGGACAACACCTCCAGAAAGATGTTGAGTGGGAGAGCCTTAGGTAAAGGACATGGCCTCTAGCAAACCAGGGACCTTGAGAAGTCGGGGTGGCTGAGTGAGTTAGCTGATCCTGGTGCTGCCCAGGGGCTGCTGGGAGGGCTTCCCTCCATCTCCCCTTCTGTGGGTCTGTCTTCTTGTGTCACTTTTGGAATTTTGCAATTGTAGGGGTTGTAGAGATAGGTCTGAAAGCATGATTGTTGTGCTGAGAGGATGGGGAAGGTTGCAGGGGCCACGGGGCAGCTGGGCCTGAGTGTCCAACCTGAGAATCCAGCCAGACCAGCTCAGGGATCTTCCAACTGAGAAAAAGGATTCCTGCCAGCATCCAGGACTCAGTGTCCCCAGGAAGGATATTTTCAAAGGGCATAAGGTTTGCCAATCAATCAATCAACATTTGTTAAGCCCCTTCTCAGAGCCAGACACTGTGCTAAATGCTGGGGATACCGAAAGAGACAAGAGACCTGCCCTCCAGAAGCTTACAATCTAACAGGGAGACAATATGTAATGATACACACAAATACACACACACACATATGCGCATGTACATACACACATATACATATACACAATACACATGCGTACACACATACACATACATACATACAGATATACATACATGTATATATATACATGTACATATAAACTGCACACACACAAAGCAATTTAAATGCAGGAAAACTAGGAAGAAATGAACAGATGGAAGGTATTGGCCTTAAGAGGGGTGGGGAAGGCTTCTGGTACGAGGTGGGATTTTAGTTGGGACTTAAAGGAAGCAGGAAGGTCAGTGGTGGGAGCAGAGGAGGGAAAGCCTTCCGAGCCCCAGACGACTGGAGAGAATGTCCAGAGCCAAGAGATGGAGGCCCTTGCTCGTGGAGCAGCCGGAGGTCGGCGTCACTAGCCTGAAGAGTACATTTTGGGGAGTAGGGTGTAAGAGGACTGGGAAGGCAGGTGGGTGCTCCATGCTGGGGGGCTTTGAAGGCCAACCTGAAGAGTTTGTATTTGATGCCAGAGGCAGTAGGGATCCACTGCTGTTCACTGAGGAGCAGAGTGACACAAGCAGATCTAGGCTTTAGGAAAATCACTTTGGAGGCTTGATGGAGGGTGGATCAAGCAATAATCATTTATTAAGCACCTACTGTGTGCCAGGCACTGCCAATGCTAAGGGATGGTGATAAAAGGCAACAAAAAAAGAGGCAGAACAATTCTTGCCCCTGTCCCCCCCCCCCACCTTTTTTTTTTAGATTGAGTTTCTCTGCCATGGTTGGAAGCTCTAGGGCCATTCATGGCTGGCCCAGATCCCAGCGCTGATTTCTGAAGCTTTGACCTGCTCCGTTTTTCTGGAGCAGGCAGGCTTGCTCCTCCTTAGGTGGCCCTCTGCTCTGGACAGCTGACCCTATTAGCAATGCCTGATATAGTGGGATTTAGCCCAACTGTAACTCAGAACTCCCAAGCTCAAGTGATCCACCAGCCTCAGCCTCCTGCAGTATCACAAGGAGACAGCCTAGACATATAAATACATCAATTCATGATGATTTTTGGATGAAGGCCCTGGAAGCTGGGCTGGTCAGGAAAGCCCTCGTGGAGAAGATGGCATTTAGGCTAAATGTTGAACGTAGGGGGGAGGAGAAAGTGCATTCCAGGCATGGCAAATAGGCATGGAGACAGAAAGGGACATATGTTGTGTGAAGGGCAGCAAGATCATTTTTTCCTGAATTTTAGAATGCTTGAAAGCAAGCAGTCTGTACCATAAGGGTGCAAGGTGGGTTGGAATTAGGTTGTGAATGGTTTTAAAAGCCAAAGAAAATTTGTATAGGTGTCCTAAAAAGTCCTAAGGCTACAACTGCACTAAGACTTTTGGGATGGGCTGTATCAGACCCTGGATGTAATAAGTGAATGAAAAAGCATTTATGAGGTGCTCACTGGGGACCAAGCACCGAGTAATCCGGCCGTATCATTTTGTCACGCCTCCAAAGGCTCCAGAAGCATTAGTTAGGCCCTTCTGAAGTAAGTCCTTCTGTCTGAATCTCAGTTTACTCATCTGTGAAGTTAGGTTAACGATGGCATCTATCTCAAAGGGTGTTTGTGAGGGTCAGATGAGAGAACGTGTGTAAAGGCACTCTACAAAGGCCGAGAATTATCATTTCATACATCCTCACTAATAATGTCAATTTCAGAAACGTTAATTAAGCACCCACTGTATAGAAAAGCCCTGTGCTAGGGACTGGAGAGAGGAAGGGGGCACAAAACAAACAAATAAAAATATAATAAGTAGAACAGAAGGAAGAGTATTGGTTCTGGAGTTAGAGGATCTGGGTTGGAAAGCCAACATGACACCTCTTGCTTGGGCGGCTTCATCTTCTGTAACATGAATGGGTTGAGCTTGGAGCAGATGGCTTCCAAGGCCTTTTTATTCTCTTGGTTGAGGCAGATTGAGACATGCAGGGGATATAGATGGCATCCCCAGGGCAAAGAGTTTGATAAATAAAGACCTAAGGACTTCTTCTGGTCCCAGATGTGGCTCCAGAGAGCCTATGGCCTCTCACCTACTCCCCTGCTCCATCCACCTTTGATCTCTCTGTCTTGGGCTCCAGGAAATGGCAGTTGTAGAGACAGAGCACAGATCCCCCTCCAGTGGGGCATTCCATCATTCCTCCTTTATCACTAGGAGACAGAGGCTCCTTCCTCCCTCCCATCCCCCTCATCCCTCTCCCAAAACCTTTTGAATAAACATGGTTACATTTAGAAAGGTCCTTCTGGAGGCAGGGAGAGAGCTGGTGATTCTCCTTGGCTGAGATTTTTAGAGATCTTAATCTCCTTTCTGAGACATTTATTCTAAACCTTCCTCACTTACTTCAAGTTCATTCATTTCCAAGTTATTTCAGGTCTTCCTCAGTCTCCTACAAGCACCTATCAACTCTACTTGGACCCAGGGTCTGAGTTATAGAACTCTGTAAAACATGGCTCCCCTGCTTGCCCCCAGAATAATGGACACCCCTGTCTGGGAACCGGGTAGCTCCTAATTTTGGGGCACCTCCATCCTGAAGAGGTTCTCCCGAGCATTCTGTTCTCTGGGAAGGTAAAGGGGCTGTTGCTTGGAGTTCAGAGAATTCTTTTTTTTTTTTTTAAAGTAAATTGTATTTTTTTCATGAACAAAAATGGATTTTTTTTCTTTTTCCCTCCATCCTCTCCCTTGGATAAAAGAAAAGAAAAAACAAAATCTTATAAGAAATATGCAAAGTTAAGCAAACCAAACTTCCACATTGGCCATGCTCCAAAAATATATGTGCCACGAGCCTATCAATTCTGGGACAGGAGATGTGGAAAATCTGCTTCTCTGGGATCATGGTCAGTCATGGTCACAGTCCCTAAGCCTTTCTATGTTGCTTTACCTCTCTTTTCCCTTCCTTCCTTTCTTCCCTCCTCCTCCTCTTCCTTCTCCTCCTCTTCCTTCTCCTCCTCCTCCTCCTCCTCTTCTTCTTCTTCTTCTTCTTCTTCTTCTTCTTCTTCTTCTTCTTCTTCTTCTTCTTCTTCTTCTTCTTCTTCTTCTTCTTCTTCTTCTTTCTCTCTCTCCCCTCCTCTCCCCCTCCCTCTCTCTCTCTCTCTCTCTCTCTCTCTCTCTCTCTCTCTCTCTCTCTCTCTCTCTCTCTCTCTCTCTCTCTCTCTTGCTTTTCCTAAACATAGGTGGGTAAATAGCAATACCAAGATGGACTTTACCCTCCTGGTCTCTGGTCTCTCCTTGGGGGCTATGCTTGGCTGCTTGCAGGCAGACAGGGACAGCACTCTGAGCAACAGTAACTTTGGATCCCCACTGGCCATTTAACATATTTCCATTTTTGCTATTAATAATAGTGCTGCTACAGCTAACTTTGAACAGATAATGCTTTTATTCTTTTTGATAATTCTTTAGTGTGCATTTCCAAGAATGAAATTGGTTTAAAAAGGATGATTTTTAAAATAACTTTGACAGCAGACTGCCAGATGGCTCTTTGAAAAGATTCTGCCAATTTGCAATTCTATTAGCAATGTATGAGTATACCTGTCTCTCTGCAACCCCCCCCCCCCAACATTCTATTCCATAAGGGCTGGACAAAGCTGCATAATTTTCAGCTTTTAAGAGAACTCTTATGGGCGTGGAGTAAGAAGATGTATAGGGTCATAGAGTTAAGAGGGCCCTTAGACAGAGACTATCTCTGTTATATATGAAGAAACTGATTCTGGAGAAGTTGTGTCTTGCCTAAAGTCACACAGATAGTTAAGTAGCAGAGACAGTTCAAATCTAGGTTTTTTGCTTCCAAATTCTAATAACTAAAGCCACACACACACACACACACACACACACACACACACAAACACACACACACAATCTACATAGCATAAATGTATAGTTATAAAATACCTTAACTAAGACTGTACATAAGGGTCACAGGAATATCCATGCAAATTCAGACAAAGAAGAGATTCCTTCTAGTTTGGGGTTCAGAGGAAGCTTTATTGAAGAGGTGGCATTTAAGCTGTACCCTGAAGGCTAGGTAAGATTTTGACAAGAGGACTCCAAAAGGCAAAGGGAAGAGCAAAGGTATGGAAGGATTCCTGTGTATCCAGGATAATGTGAAAGAGAGAAAATACTGGCTCTGGAGTCAGAGAATGAGGATTCAACTCCTACCTTTGTAACACTTACTAGCTGTATGACCTTGGACAAGTCACTTAACCCCAGTTGCCCTGCCTTCCCCCCTCCAAAAAAAAAGCAAAAAAAAAAAAATCCTACCTTTGATGATTACTGCCTGTGTGACCTTGAGCAAGATACTTCACACACTAGAACTCAATTTTCTCATCTGTAAAATAGAGATGGTGAGCCAGAGGAATTATGGAGGGGGGAAGGGATGAAGCATGACTCCTCTGTATTTGTGTTCTTTCACCACCCTGTTTACAGCTCTGACTTACAGGGAATGTGGGGATCATGCAAGGTCAGCTAGCAGACTGGCCACGGATGACCCGGCATTAGTGAAGCCAGCTCCTATGCTTTCCACCCTCAGGTAGTAGCTCATGTGAAAGAAGAGGCATCTTTGATCTCAACTGAGAATGGAGATGCCTTCATATCTAACTTGGTAGTCAGGTCAGCATCCCATTTAGTCCCACAGCATTCTGTTGGTGATAAAAAAAAACAATTGATGGTGGAGCCTTCAATCTGGAGCCAATCACACCCAAATCTGTCACCTGCCGGGCTGCATCAGGAACTATAAAGAAACCCACAGGAGCATGTAGCTGTCCATACCCAACCCTCTCGATTTCAAATGAGAAAATACCTGTAAAGTGCTTAGCATGGTGCCTGGTACATCACAGACACTTAATAAAGGCTTAATCTCTGCCTCTTTCCTAATCCTAACTGTAGTGGTAATCATTTACTCTTACCCCTAACTAGGTCAGATAACCACTCTTAAAATTAGTCAGTGAGTGCCTATTTATTCCAGTCTAGATGTGCGTCTGAGGACCTGGTTCACTGACTGTGTGACCCTAGGCAAGTCACTGAATTTCTCTGAGCCTGATTCCTTATTTGTCAAACAGGGACATTAAGGGACAGCTCCCTCCAATGGTTGTGAGAATTAAATGAGATCATATTTGTAATGGCCTTTGCAAACCTTCGAGTGCTATAGAGAGGCAACGTTTCCCAAAATTCTTAATACAGTTTTAAAGTTTTAAATGACTGTGTAAGCAAGTATCCTCTATATTGAGCCCTTTATGATTCCCCCAGTTATTGGTGGTCTTTCTGTCCTCACATAATCATGTATGAATATATGCACATATAAGACATGTATATATGTAAAAAGATATAAGTATATAATAATACATTTTCATCTATATGTGTATGCACACACGTGTATGTATACACACATATATACATATGTACTGATATATACACATACATGCATATAAGCACACTCATATATGCATAGACCTACACACATACATACACACATATATTTTCTGTTTAGGCTTGTAGGTCTGTATTATTAACCTGTAGGTAAGTGGGAATTGGCTGTAAGCATTTTCACATGTATTATTGCCCTAGAGAAATAACATGGCTTAACCTTCCCAAGATGGGCTAGCTAGCCTATCTGTATCTTCCTCACTCTTAACAGATGAGAAATGATTTAAAACATCAAACAAACGGAGGAGAAGTTATTGGCGACACGGGAAGATCCATAAGATTCCCTACTCAAGGTAATTCCTTCCTGGCGTTCTCTTCATGTTTTTTTTTTTCCTATCTCCTAGGACTGTCTTAGCTTCACCTTTTAAATGAGTGATTGAATTAGTGTGTGTGTGTGACCGCGATAGCCAGCATATGGTAGATTTGTAATTCTTGTCCTCAAATGCTCACAAAGCTTGAAGCTCTAAGAGGGTGAGTGTGATGTTCCCCCAGTACTGTGGAAAGCCAAAGGGGGGGGGCACACAGGAAAGAAATTTTTCTGTGAGTTGAGCCAAAAGTTTGAGACTAATCCTTAAGACGAGCTCTATCTAGTCTCTTGAGCTGAGCAAGGTTCTTCTGGACTGTAGCGTAAGAAGCCGCACTGGTGTGCATCCCCAATGGATGTTGAGGCAGAGTTCCCTTTGGAAAGTGCAGCATTGCATCATACTTAGACAGTAGATGGTATGTCTCAGGGAGAAAGAAAGGAAAGACACAATAAAAAGAAAGGAAGAAAGATAAGAAAAGAGAAAGGAAAGAAGAGAGAGAACAGGAGAAAAGGGAAGGAAGGAAAAGAGAAATTGCGAGAAAGGAAGAAGAGGAGGGAGGAAGAAAGCAAGCCCAGTCTTTGGCACTTAAGTGGGTGCTTGATAAATTCTTTTTTTTTTTTTGGAGGGCAATTGGGGTTAAGTAACTTGCCCAAGGTCACACGGCTAGGTTTTTGTTTGTGTGTGCATTAAGTGTCTGAGGCCGGAACCGAACTCAGGTCCTTCTGACTCCAGGGCCGACGCTCTACTCACTGCGCCACCTAGCCGCCCCTGATAAATTCTTAATGATCAATTGAGACATATAGTGGAAAGGGTACTCTCCTCAGGAGTCAAAGGTTCAAATTCTGCCTCTGATGCTTCTGTGGCCTTGGGCAAGTCATTTAATATCCTAAAACATCAATTTCCTCTTCCATCAAATGAGAGAATTTGGGTAGGGTGACCTTTGAGGTCCCTGTTAATTGGAGATTTATGATCCCCATTTAATTATTTTTTTAAATAAACGTTCCTTCCTATAGACATTTGGTTTTGTAGACTATGAAGAATAATTGCTCACATTTAAATAATACAGTTACAACAACAATAATATCCTTACAATGATATGAAAGACTGAGTTGGCCTCGGGACCAGCAAGACATTGGTTCATGTCCAGCCTCCTTTCTCTCTCTCTCTCTCTCTCTCTCTCTCTCTCTCTCTCTCTCTCTCTCTCTCCCTCTCCCTCTCCCTCTCCCTCCCTCCTCTTTCTCTCCCTCCCTCCTCTCTCTCTCTCTCTCTCTCTCTCTCTCTCTCTCTCTCTCTCTCTCTCTCTCTCTCTCTCTCCCCCCCTTCTCTCTCCCTCCCTCCTCTCTCTTCCTCCTCTCTCTTCTCTCCCTCTCTCTCTCTCTCTCTCCCTCCCTCTTTCTCTTCCCCCTTTCTCCTCTTCTCCCTCTATCTCCTTTCTCTTCTCTCTGTCTCTCTGTCACACACACACACACACACACACACACACACACACACACACACACACACACTGTCTGGTGACCCTACACTTAGTGCCCTACAGGCTGTGGAGGACTTACTGACTTGCTTTGGTAGTGGGTGTTTTCTTTGTTCCAGACTTTGCAAATCACTGACACAACAGGTCCAATCCCTACTTTCACTGAGGTTTAAAAAATGCCTTCCTCACAACCTTGTGAATTGTAGAGTAGCTATTGTTATACCCATTTTATTGGTGGGGAAATGATTTTCCCTGGTGGTTCCTCATTATTCCTAGCCATTCCCTTTCTGATCCTCCCACGCTGGCCTACTTCGTTTCCCTGGATATTTCTTTCATTCTCCACGTCATTGCTCTTGCTGGTCCCTCCCACCTGGAATACTCTCCCTCCTCACGAAACTCCAGGCTTCCTTCAAGGCTCTGCTTAGGCTACCTCCTTCAGGCAGCCTTTCTTCATTCTCTGCTTGTCGGTCCTCCCCAGACCCTTTCACAGTGTATTTATTTTGTTTATAGCTTGTATTCATTCTCTCTGCACACGTTGTATTATCCGGCAAAGTGGAAGCCGCTGGAGGGCAGGAACTGTCTCATTTCTCCATTTTAGCTTTGTATGCTTAGCCTCTAGCACAATGCTAGGCACCCAGGACTCTCTGGTTTAACTGACTGGAATTGAATGGAGTCATCTGGCCTTGCAGGGTATCCTTTACTCCTCTTCACATACAGACCCACAGGTCTGATGATAGGATATGGCTGCTAAGACTTGAATTGTTTACACAAGTGTCTTTGTGCAGAAGTCCCTGGATCCCAGACTTTGTGGACCCCCTGCACCTCTTTGTAACCCCACGCTTGGCATGGTGACCAGAACACAGTAGGTTTTAAATAAATGCTTCATGATTGATTGAGTTTTGGAAGTCCTAGTCCCTCCAATACCAGCCCAGGATGAGCTTCAGAGGAAAGGAATGTGTCTCCCTCCCTGAAACTTTGGGCGATGCCCCTGCAGAGTCAGGTCATTGGCAAGGCCTCCTTCACAGAAGCCTCAAAGACTCCTCATAGATCCAGGGCTCCCTTGACTTGGGTAATTTTCACCCACCCTCTGATTTATTAACTGTGGAGCTGTCACAATGAAACCAAGGGTTAGGAAGACCCAGGAGGGGGCTGAGGATCCCATTCCACACCTGAGGGTTTTCTTCTAACACCTACTAATGTCCTTCTTTTCAGGGGTCCTCCCCAATTCTTCCCTTGCTATTTGTGGAGGGGACTGGGGTTAGGGTATAAAAAGATGGATGATGAAATATATTAAATAGCCTGCGTTAGTCACGTCCCCTCTGAGTGGGCATGAGTTTAAGAGATATTTGTCTATACTTTTTATTTACGGGTTTTCCTTTCTTCCCCTTCCCTCACCAGTAGAATATCAACTCCTTGAGGGAATTAATCAATCAACAAACATTTGTTAAGAACCTACTATGTACCGGGCACTGTGCTAGCCTCTGGGGAAACCAAATAAAATAATCCCCACTCAGGGGAAATTTACATTCTAACAGAAGGGACACTTTCCTTTTTGTCTTTGCATGCTCAGCACTTTCACAGGATAGGTGTTTCATTAAATTTGTTGAATTGGATTAAATCTTTATACCTGGAAGGGGTCTCAAACACCATCACTTTGCAGATAAGGAAACTCCAAACCAAGGAGACAAATAGATTCATCTAAGGTCACACAGGTGATGCATGTAAGAGGCTGAATTTGAACCCTAGTTCTTGGACTTCAGTCAGTATCCATCTGCTGTACTGCCTTGCCTCCAGAACAGAACAAAATAGAATGAAATTGGAACAGAACTGAACAAAACTGAACTGAACCTAACAGAACAGAATAGGATGGCAAGAGATGGGATGGGATGGAACCATATGGGATAGTTTAGAAGACCAAGCAAAGGAAGAGAGGAGAGTGTGTGTTTAGGTGATCAGTCTTCACCACTGGCTTAAATGCATCATCTTCCTCTTTCCTCATCTGTTCTTTTGAAATTGGGCCAACCTTTCTCTGTCTACTTGGCTGACACGATCCTTTCTCTTGTGTTTCTACTAAAATGATTATTTCCAAAGGATTTTCACTTCCTTCCCCTTCTATTCAAGTCAATAAGCATGATCTGTGCAGGGAAGTGAGGGGGAAGAAACCCAGCAAAGAAGACAAATGAGGCAGGTCCCTGCCCTCCAGGAGCTAATAATCCAATAGGAGTTTGTTGATTTGGAAACCTAGAGCTTGCTTGCATTCCTTTGGGCATGAGGGTGATATATATATATTTTTTTAAATAAATCTCCATGATTATATTCTTTGGCTTTTTTTTTCATAAAGATACAAGGCTAGAAGTCTTTAAAAATTATATTAATTTCGACTTGTATTTATAAAGCCTCCTAAATAGCCATGGTGAAATGAAGGAAAAGCAAATTCAGTTGAGAAAGGTGGATGGATATTAGAATGTTGTATTATATTTCATTATTTTAGGGCAGCTAGGTGGTGTCCAGTAGACAGAGCATTGGACGAAGGCTTGGGGAGACCTCAGTTCACATCCTTCCTGGAAGGCACTTAACAAATATGTTATTAATCCATTCAGGGAGACACAACATAGACTGTATATAAATAGAAAGTATCTACCAAATATCTTTTATGCATACCTACCTAGTAGAAAGGCAACTAGGTGGCTCAGTGAAATCTTCAGGCCTGGAATCAGGAAGACCCGAGTTCAAATCCAGCCTCAGACACTTACTAGCTATGTGACCCTGGGCAAGTCACTTAATTGCTACAGACCATCAAGAATAGATTAAATTCCCATCTAGTGTTTAGTTTGCCTTTAGAACACCAGTGTCTGGTCTACAGCAGGTTCTTAACAGATGCTTATTGAATTCTAATAGATCTTGGGAGCAAGAGTCCACAAACCATGGCCAACCCTGCATCAGCAGTGATTGCTGAATTCTGTTCTAATAACTAGACTTTGTTGATGTGAAAGGCTAGAGCTAAAATAAGGAAACCACCTAATGTCAGAGCTTCCATGGGACAACTGACCACATGCCCCAACAGTCGGCCACAAGCCCCTGGAAACCAAGTGGGCAGATCCAAAAGCCTTGGGTGCCTTGGTGTGGTTCAGTGGCATGCCTGGTAACTACAACAACTTGGTCTGTTAGAGAAATGGAGGTTTTTAGATTTTTAAAAATGGGGAACAAACTGCAAGGTTTTGTTCTTAGTCATCTGCAGCTAAAAAAAGATCTGACCCATGAAGACTAAAAGAAGAGATTCTTGGAAGCACCTGCCCCTCCGTTTCAGTCTTTGAACAGGTATCTATGAAACCCCACTACTTGCAATGCCCTGTGCTCGATGATGGGGGATGAATAAGAGTCAGTCCCTTTCTCTTTACAATCTAGTAGGAGGGGATAAGACACCTACAATATCTGTTAGAATATTATAAGGGCAGCTAGGTGGCACAATGGATAGAATGCCAGGCTTGGAGTCCGGAAGACTCATCTTCCTGAGCTCAAATACGGCCTCAGACACTTACTAGCTGTGTAGCCCTGGGCAAGTCACTTACCCCTATTTGCCTCAATTTCCTCATCTGTAAAATGAGTTGGAGAAGGAAATGACAAACCACTTAAGTATCTTTGCCAAGAAAACTCCAGATGGGGTCATGAAGAGTACAGCTACAAAACAACTAAACAACAACAATATTATAAAAGGATAGAGTAAGAAGAATCCCTTCTGATGTAGGGTTGGTTATAGTTTGTAGAGTCCTGCTCCCGAGACCCAACACAATTCAACAAATATCTATTGAATACGAGCTGCATGCTAGGCTCTAGAGATTGAAAGGTAAGCCGAACCCTACATAGGAACCAAGCCTATTTCAGGAGAGCACTTGCAATATAATAAGAGTAAGAAGAGGTGACAGATCGGGTTGTACACAGTGTAATGGTTTGGTTGGATTGTATGTTGTACTAATGGATGACAAAGATAAAGCAGATCTCCTCTAGTCTCATTTTGTTCTATTTTTTCCTATGCCAAAAGGTGTAATTTTGTGTCAAAAAGGATGAAACAAAAATGGCTAATAGATGGTTGAAACCCAAGATAAGTCAGGATATAGGAAAGTCATACCCAGCTTCTCTTGATGACTGAAAGTCACTAGGCCCAGATTCCTCCAAGCCAGGCTACAGAAAAATTTTGAACTCAATTGTTGGGCTACTCCCAATGATCTTTGAAAGATCATGGAAAATGGCACAGGTGCTAGAGATCTAAGAAAGAGTGAAGGTAACAATTTTCAAAAAAAAGGAAAGACAATTAGAAATGGATAGGTCAATGAGTTTGACTTTGACGTTTGGTGAAATTCTAGAAGATATCATCTTGTCATAAGGATGGCCAGTGAACAACTTGAAAAAGGAAGTGGTGATCCCCAAAGCCAGCAGGACCTCATCAAGAGCAAGCTATACCAGATGAATCCAATTTCCTGTTTTGACAGGATTAGTAGACTCAAAGCAATGCAATAGATAGAGTTTACTTAGATTTTGAGCAACGTTTTGCAAAGTGTTTCATGCTATATTTAGAACGAATATGGAGAGCTGTTGGCCAGATGGTTAGGTGGCTGTGCTTAGGTTGATTGGCTGGACTCAAAGAGGAATCATCAATGATTCAATGTCAACTTTGAGCATTGTCTCCACTGAAAGGCACTCCTGGATTTGCCCTTGACTATGCTGTTTAATATTTTCATTACTGACTTTGATGGAGGGATAAATGGCATACTTATGAACATTGCTGATAGCAAACATATTGGAGCACAGAACCACAGAACCAGGAGGTCCCAAAAGTCTGACTGGCTAGAATGTTGGAACATAATAGGATAGCAATTTTATGGGGATAAATATAAAGTCTAACCAGAATGAGACATACACTTTTGGGTATGGAAAATGTGTGTATTTGTTTTGCATGACTGATTTTTATCTTGGGAGAGGAAGGGATAGCAATAGTATTGTCAAGAAAAGAAAAGAAATGAGATGAAAAGTGAGTTATTGAAACAGTTTAAAAATGGACAGAAAGGAACAGCAGACATTTCATAGGTAAATAGACAGGCAGGACAGCTTTGGAAGCAAAGTGTTGAAAGATTTATATACTTCAGACTATGAGCTCTTTGAGAACGGGGGCAAAGCATGGCTTTTGCATATATTTTTTACTGTTCTAATTTGTATATGCAAATTCTTTCTCTCTCTTGATCCCTCTCTCCTTCCCTCCTCTTCCTCTATAGCTTTCTTCTCCTTTCCCTCTCTCTTTCTCTCCTCTCTTTTGCTCTCTCTCTTTCTTCCTCCTCTTTCTTTCTTCCCCCCTCCATCCTCCTCTCTTGCATATTCCCCCTTTATCTTTTTCCCTCTCTTCCTTCCTCCCTCCCTCTGGTTAATTTTTTTCCTTTCTTCCTTCTCCCTCCTCTTTTCCTTTCTGGTGTTCCTTAAGTTAAATAAAAGGAAGAAGGAAAGAGAAAAAAGAGAGGAAAGAAAAAAGAAACAGAAATCTTAAAAGGAAGGAAATTAAAGATAAAAATTAAATAAGGAGGGCAAAAGTAGAGAAAGAATTTAAGAAAATTTCATTATCCCCAGGACATGTGTATATATATTTAAAAAATGTAAAGCCTAACACTTAGGATCAGAAAACCATTTTTGCAGATACAGGATGAGATATAGGGCTAAATAGAAGGTTTTCTGAAAACTCTCTGGAAAACTAAAATCTTGGATTTTTAGGAGCCTGAAAACAGCTTTATGCAGCAACCATGAAAGGTAGTTTAATCTCTGGTGTTCAGAAAGACACCAAGTCCCAGGACTAGGGCAGTGATGGAGTTCTTGTAACTTTCTGACCTGGTGGGAACACATCTGGAGTATTGTCCTTGATTCCAGGTGTCACCTTTTTTTTTTTTTTTTTTGGGAAGAAGATGATTAAGCTGTAGTTCAACCAGAGAAGGATGAACAGGATGAGCTACAGTGGAGAGGGTGAACAAGGATTCCAAGGTCATACCCTCATGTACCTACCTGAGTATATAGCTTTATAATGTATTTCTACTTAGGAGCACATACTGCCTCAGGAGTCCTGTAAGGACAGCATTAAAGCTATTGTGATCACTCCCAACCAAGCTCTGTTCCTCTCCACCCCATGCCCAGTTTTCATTGTTCATTTACAGTTAACAAAAGAGATCAGGATCTTTCAGATGTTTTGGTGGGATGAGCAAGAATTCCGACTCAAGGTGCACTTGGTCTTTGCAGGTAGAGATAATGTTAGTCCTGAATTGACAACCAACCTGTCAAAGGTCTCTCTCTACTCAGAAACATTGCCCCTTCCATAAAATTTGTGCTTAGCTTAGTTTAGGTCCTCCCTTGGAGAGCTTGGTTGCATCAAGTCCACCAAGAAGAAAAGAGTTACTATTAAATTGAGTTAAGAATCCTTGAATTCCAACAGTTCCTCGGATACTTAAATACTGTTGGACCAAGGGCAAGTCACTTAGATTCAAGCATCTGTTAAATGGGGATGGTACTATTTGTGAATTGTGTACAATAATAGATTTGTGTTATCTCCCTTGTGGGGTTGTGAGACTCAACTGAGAGAGTATTATACCCAAGTGGGCTCATAGAGTCAGATGCTCAATGACAACTCCATCCTGGGCACTGTGCTAAACACCAGGGATAGAAAAAAGGCAAAGGACAGTCCCTGCCCTCAAAGAGCTCACAATCTAATGGGATAAGTGAGTCACAGGTGGGACTTTATTTATCTGTATTTGGATGGACCCAGGTCATCACTGCTCCTTCCCCTTCATCCACCACCCATCCCAACACACCAACACAGACCCCAGGAGCCTCCCAGAGATGATGCTGCAAAGGCTAGATCCTTTTCTTGCACACCAAACCTGTGTAATCCCAACCTGGCTTCTGGATTGACCCTGTCGTGGGCAGCTCACTGGGACCTGGGGATGCTTGGTTTGGGAACTGGAGGGTCGGGCTTCCTGGCAGGCAGCTCCCTGTGTAATTGTCCAATTCCAGAGGCAGAGGAGGGCCCACAGACTCTGTTTCTCATTAAAAATGAAAGGGGGGAAAAAGCCCGTGAGCAACCATGCCCTTGTAAACAAGCTCCCGGGTTCTTGGACTAGCATCAGATGCATTGCTTGGTCTGTTGCGGTGGGCTTGGGGAAACCACAGCTCCGAGCTGTCCCTAATGTGGAAGGAGGACCAATGCATTTGCTGCCCTTCTGGGCTGTTACAAGGGGCCTCTGGGAAGCAATTGTTCGAGGGAGTTAGTATTCTAGTCTCTTACCTACAAATAATCAAGCCTTCTTAATTTTGACTCCACGGACTTAAAGTTTGTGATCTTACCATCTTCCAACTCTCTTTGAAGAAAGGGCTTGTTGAGTGGGGTGATGGCTCCAACAAGATTGTAGGGGTTGTATTTAGCCTACACAACAGAACATTTCTTTTAAAGAACCTCTGTCAACTTTGGGGCACATATGGATGCGCTGATTATTTCTGAATTCTGTTGATTTATTTCAGTTTTCTTGTCATGACCTTTTACATTTATTTCAAGATAATTGACGTCCTTTGTAATCCGATGTACTTTTACTTTATGTATCCTGAGAAGGGGCCCGTGAGTTAACCAATCCGCTCAAGGGGCCCAGGACACAAAAGGATTTATCTAAAGTATTTCCAACCAATCGTCTGAGGCAGTGTGGTGTGATGGGTAGAAAGCTGACCATAGAGGCGTAAGAGCTTGGACTCAAGTCCCACCTGTGCCTCATGTTTTCTGTGTGACCCCGGGCAGGTCACTTACCCCATTAGATTGTAAACTCCTTGAGGGCAGGGACTACCTTTGGCCTCTTTTTGTATCCCCATATTTAGTACAGTGCCTGGCATGGAGCTGTTGTTGAATTGTTTCATTCGTGGCCTACTCTCTGTGACCCCATCTGGGGTTTTCTTGGCAAAGATACTAGAGGGGTTTGCCATCACCTTCTCTGGCTCAATTTACAGATAAGGAAACTGAGGCAAACAGGATGAAGTGATTTACCCAGGGTCACACAGCTAGTAAGTGTCTGAGGCCAGATTCGAACTCAAGAAGATGAGTTTTCCTGACTCCAGGCCTGACGATCATTGTGTAGCCTAGCTGCCCACCTGGGATATATCAGGAGTTTATTAAATGTTTATTGAGTGATTGATTATTATCTTCTCAGTGCCCCCAAATAATTCCAAGACTACAAAATCCTTGTAATCAATATACATAGTCAAGCAAAACAAGTTCTCTCATTGGCTGTGTTTTAACATATGTATCGTTCAGTACCTTGAGTGAACTGCCTCTCTTTGAAGAGGTAGGTAGTATGCTTCAACTTCAGCTAGGTGGTTCTGTGTTTAGATCGCTGGATCTGGAGTCAGGAAGATCTGAATTCAAATCCTGTCTCAGATATTTACTAGGCTGTGTGACCCTGGATAAATCATTTTATTTTTGTTAGCCTCCGTTTCCTAAATTATAAAATGAAGATAATAATAGCATCTACCTCTCAGTGAGGATCACATGAGGTAATATTTTTTTTTTAAAGCAATTGGGGTTAAGTAACTTGCTCAAGGTTACATGGATAGTTATTTATGTGTGGGTGCTAAGTATGAGGCCTGAATCGATCCGGAGTCATCCCAACTCCAGGCCGCCGCTCTTACTCACTGCGCCACCTAGCCTCCCCAGTGATATAATATTTTTAAAATGCTTAACAATGCGTAGAACATAGTGAGCATTTAATAAATCCATTCCATTCCATTCCTTCCTTCCTTCCTTCCTTCCTTCCTTCCTTCCTTCCTTCCTTCCTTCCTTCCTTCCTTCATTCCTTCTGGTGAGATAATATTTGTAAAGCATTTAGCACAGTGCCTGGCACATAGTAGGTACTTAATAAATCTTTCCTTTCTTTCCCCCTCCCTCCCTCCTTCCCTTCCTTCCTTCCTCCAAAATCATGTTTGGTGGTCCCTGAAATGATCAGAGTTCTTTCAAAGTTGTTTTTTCTGTAAAATGTTATTGTATAAATTGTTTTCCTGGTTCTACTTACTTCACTCTGCATCAGTTCATAGAACTCTTCTGTGATTTCTCCAAAACCATTCTTTTCATCCTTTCTTATATAGTAAAAGTTTGATTGGGAAAGGGAGGAAAAAGTAAGGGAGGATAGCTTGAGGGGATGGTGTGATCAAATGAAAGTTTTTTTAAAGATGGAAAAACTCTGGGAACATTAGTAGGTAACAGGAAAAGGGTTAGTGAATAAGAAGAGGTTGAAAATTAAGGAGAGAGAGGGGATGTTTAAAGGGGTAATCTCTTGGAGATGGGAAGAGGTGGGATCAAGGGCATAAGTAGAGGGTTTGACATCGGCAAGGAGAAGGACCTTCTCATTCTCTGAGACTGGAGCAAAAGAGATGGACGATAATGGTGATCTGAAGTATGGAACTGGGAAGGAGGGGGAGCTCATGTCCCGTGGTTTTAATGTTCTCCATTATTAAAATAGGTCTGATGGGAGACACTTATTAGTGCTTATCTGAATTTCTGTATATATTTGAAGATAATATAGAGAATGACATTTCCATCATAATAGCTCACATCTATCTAATGCTTTAAGGTTTACAAACACTTTTTACCCCCCAAAATCCTTTCAGGTAGGTCATGCAAGTGCTATTATCCCTATTTTATGGGCTGGGCTCAGAAAGGTTAAATAGATTTCCCAGGGTCACACAAGTAAATATCAGTCAGGTTTCCCAGTCCTGTGCTTTACTAAACCAAGCTCTGACTTGCTAGGTCTTTTCCTCAATTAGTTTGAATAAAGGAGGAGTTAGTTAATAGGAAAAAATACCAGAGAAGCTGGAGACCAAAGGAGCTGAGGTTCAAAATTCTCAAAATATAATAGGTGAGTCTCAATTACCATATAAAGCAGTCTGATTATATACCTGGCTGGTGTCTGATCACAGAAGCCTAGGGCTCAGTCACTAGACTCCTGAATTCAACGTGGGTGGCACAGATCTTCCTTGGGCTAGGGTTTGACCAAAGCCAGGGGGTTAATGTCCCTGTGGAGATTTTCATGACCAATTCCATTCTGAGGGTCCAACTCTCACTGTATGGAAGAAGAAGCTGTGTTTCTAGGACAAGTATGGCTGAATCAGGAGGTCTACTGTGGGAAAACAGAAGGGGAAGGGGAAGGAACTCATTTCTCATTTCTGTCTCTTTGTACTTACTGGCTATGTCTTAGAATCAGGCAGTCAGTCAATAAGTGTTTATTAAATACTTGCTGTGTTCCAATCGTTGTGGGAGGTGTTAAGAATGGAGCAATCAGGTGGCTTATTGGAGCAATAAACCGGACAGGACAGGAAGACCTTTACTCTCATCTGGAAGATCTTTGAACACTGGCCAACCTTCCCCAACCTGTGCTTCTCTGATAAGGAAAGTCAAGAAAGGATATGGATCAACGCCCCTGTTTTATAGATGGTGAAGTGGAACGAGGCACATTATGGTCCTTTGCAAAGCCTGTGGTTGCTAAGATATGTGGGACGAAGCAGAAGGTGTGCCTAGTTTGGAATGAGAGAATCCCAGCTTTCCCATGTGCTACCTGTGTGATCTTGGTTTTCGCCGGTCTTGACATCACTGCTCTGGGACTCGGTTTCCTCATCTGTAAAATGAGCAGGTTGGAACAATTTCCTTCCATCTCTAACGATCCATTGATCTGTGAATGAAATTCTGTCAAAGGATTACCAGTTTGGAGCTGGAAAAGATCTCTGTGGTCTAGCTGTCTCACTTTGCAGGTTAGAAAGCTGGCCCTCGCCAGAGAGGGGAAAGTGACCACACAGGTAATAAGTATCAGAACCTAAATCCTTTAACTCCAGATACAAGTGATCTTCGCACTACCTCCCAATTCCTGCTTGGTTTTAGCCTTCTAGTGACCCACAGCTGTTGATGATGATGATGATGATGATCAGTGTTTTTATAATACTGCAGGGTTTACAAAGTGCTTCCTTCCCCATCTCTCAGAGTGGATACTAGAGCAACTAACCAAGAAACTCAGATTTGTGCTCCTTCCATGAGGAGGGCTGTTAGGCCCTGATTGGTTGTTATCTTTGTCACTCAAAGAAGACCAAAATGACATCACTACTGGGTCAAAGTACAATGTGTCTGACTGTGGCTGATCAGACCAAAAACCCTGTATGTATAAAAGGACCTTAAGAAGTTGCTCTCTCAAAGTTTTCTGGGGAGACAGGAACCACTCTATGTGACATGAGAAAACAAAAAATAACAACATGGAACCGTGTCTCCTGGGGCAGGTTATAAGAGTTCCATGAAGGGGCCTTCATGTAGCCAGTCCCCCACACCTGGAATATGGCCTCTTTTCACCTTCCCCTCTTTAGAATTCCTCTCTAGACTCAGCTCAGGCATACCACCTTCTACAGTAGGCCTTTGCTGATAACTCAGTTTTACTTTATCTATTTTGCATATGGTGAAGCAGCTAGATTGTTGAATGGGTAGAGTATAACTAGAAATACTGAATTCAAATCCTGCCCCTATGTTTACTAGCTGTGACCCTAAGCAAGTCACTTAACCCTTTTTGCCTTAGTTTCCTCATCTGTAAAATGAGCTGGAGAAGGAAATGGCCAAACCTCTCCAGTATCTTTGCCAAGAAAACCCCAGATGGGGTCGCAAAGAGTCAGATACCACTGAAAAAAACAATTGAAGAACAACAAAGGCACCTTGTATTCCTTTGCCTGGTGGTGCCTCGTGTATAGTGGATGGACCCTATGATCATGCACGTCTATACTTCAGTGAGAATCTTCTTAACTTTCTCATGAAGGAGTCTATGCTTGTTCGATATATGTTCCATGTGACTAGGCATGTTTCTATGCCGGTCTACAATGTTGATGTCTCTCAAGATAATGGCTTATGCTTTTTGAGTGTCTGCCACCCCCCCAATGACCCCCCCAGCTGGATACCGAGCTCCTTATTTTTCAAAACTTGGGTCTTTCCCTTTTTTCTTTCCTATCTCATGGCACAGGCCACTTGGCATAGTGTTCTACCTGCACCTGCCTAGGGGTTGCTTAACCAATTCTTACTGATTGATTGAGTCAGACCCTGAAGGAATGATCCAATTTGAAAAGGGAGAGCAGGTGTGGGGAGGGCAGCCCAGATAGGGGGACTAGCATGACCAAAGTTACAGAGGTGAGTGAAGGACAGTGAGGCCAGGCTTGTAGAGCAATGGGTTTAGGTAAAGAAATATAGTTGGGTGGGTAGGTCGGGGTAAGGAGTACTTGAAAGGTGTGTCAAAAATAGTGGCCTTGGCAAAATCAGCCTAACTTAGTGGAGAAAGCACAGGTTTGATCACTCCAACTCCTCCTCCATTAGCTCTAGAATCAACGACAAGTGCTTTCTTTGGCATTTAAAACCCTTTACAGCTTGGCCCGTTTTTACACTTTCTGTCTTCCTGTACTTCAGTCTACATACTCTATGGTCTAGTTACATAAGTCTGTACCAGATACTCCACCTTCATTCTCTCTTCCTTTGAACTGGCTATACCCCATGCCTAGAATGCTTTCCCTCCTCACCTCTATTTCCTGGCTTCCCTGGCCTCTTTCAAGATTTGAGCTCAATGAACTTTCTTAGTCCTCATCCTGCCAGCCCCCTCATTTCCCATGCTAGTGCCTTCCCCATCTTCCATTAACACTGAATATATCTTGTATGTAAGTAGGTATTTGCATGTGGTTTCTTCCCATTAGAATGTGAGCTCTTAGGGTGGCTAGGTGGCTCAGTGAATAGAGCACTGTTCCTGGAGTCAGGAGGACCCGAGTTCAAAAACAGCCTCAGACACTCAACACAAAAACTAGCCATGTGGCCTTGGTCAAGTCACTTAACCCCAATTACCCTCCAAAAAAAATTTATAAAAAAATAGAATGTGAGCTCTTGGAGGACAGTGTCCTTGGATTTTTCCGTTCTTTGTAACCCCAGGCTCAGCATATAGTAAGCAATTAATATACATGTTTATTCACTGACTGACTTACTGGGTAGAGGGTTAGTTTTGAATTCAGGAAGAGCTGAGTTCGAAGCCCACCTCAGACACACCCTGCCCCAGTCACTTTCCCTTTGTGAGCCTCACTTCCCTCATCTATAAAATGTGGATAATAATGTCTGGTGTACGAAATGGAATGGACATTGATAAACTGGAGAGAAGGACAGTAAGGAGCCTCAAGTCAAGGCGATGGGAAGATACATCGAAAGAACTGGGAGCATTTAGGCTGGAGAAGCGAAGACTTGGGGGACAAAAGACAGCCTTCCTTAAACATCTGGACTGTCAAAGGGAAGAAGTTAGACGCGTTCTGGATAGATTCAGAGGGAAGACCTAGGAGCAAAAGGCAGGAATCGTAAAGGGGCAAGTTTGAGCTCCGTTTTGGGAAAGGCTTCCTTAGGACTGTCCAGAAATGGCATGGGCTGCCTTGGCTAGATCTGGGTGGGGAAGCTGCAGCCTCAAGGCCATATGTGGCCCTCTAGGTCCTCAAGTGGGGCCCAAGGCTAGACACCCAGAAGGCCACATGTGGCCTCGAGTCCATAGGTTCCCCACCTCTGGGCTAGATCATCACTTATAGGGCATATTGGATTGATGATTTGGGGGGATGGTGGCATGAATTAGAACTCAGTAGCTGCCAAGGTCCCTGCCAACTCTGAGGTTCTGTACTTATGTTCTTCTATAGATAAAATGCTTTGCCAACTTTAAAATGTAACATAAATGCCATTATTTTTATTATTGTTATTAGATCACAGATAAATTTTTATCTGGTTGCTAAGGAATATAATGCTGCTTCATGATCTGCTGTGAATGCCATGTTTTAAGAAGGACATTGACAAGGTGGAGAGCGTCTAGAGAAGGATACCCCGGATGGCGACGAGTATATGCCAAATGAGGATCTAAGTTGCAGAAGATGGTTAGCCTAGAGGGGAGAAGACTTAGGGGAGACATGATCATTGTCTCCAAGTATTTGAAGGGCTGTCCTATGGAAGAGGGCGTCAATTCATCCTGCTTGGCCTCACGGGACAGAGCCAGGAGCGACAGGATGAGGTTGTCAAAAGGTACATTGAAGCTTGGTGTTAAGGAAAAGAAAAAACTTCCTAAGAAGTGAATCTGTCCAAGAGTGGAATGGGTTCACCTGGAGGTGGTTGAGGTCATCAAGGAAATGATGGATGGTGACCCTTCGTCTTCGGTGTGGTAAGGGGGAGTCTCCCTCAGGTGCAAATTGGGTCAGATGGCTTCTGGGGTCATCTGAAAATTATTCCCCGGAAGAGAAGATGGAAATATGATTCCTGACTCTGACATTAACTAGCTGTGTGACTTTAGGCAACTCGCTCCTACCCTCAGTTCCCTTATCTATAACGAGAGGGTTGGATTCCATCAACCTTGAAGATGTCTAGGCTCCTCTAGCCCTGATATTCAATTATTTCATTCATTCTTCCCTTTAGTTCTGAAGTGCATTGATAACTGAGAGAGAGACATCACGATTTATATTTCTGACTTGCTTATGCTTAGGTCAGCCAGTTGTGTTTTATAAGATACTTTGACTATGCCTTTTCTAATTTATTCCTGATATTTCCAAATCCCTGTGAGCTTCATACTCCCCAAAGCTTGTGCTGATTTGGAATTTCAAAAGAAAGGAAGTTAAAAGAGGTCAAAAGCAGGTGATGTGCTTTGTGCCCTTGCCTCCTGAATCACCAAATCCAAGTGAAATATTTAGGCAGTAAAATAACACGGCCTGTGCCCGCAGATGATGAGGCAGGAGGGTAATAGTTTATACCTAGCTTCATTACTCACGGATGCTGTTGCTTTCAAGGTGAAAGGGAATTAGTTATGCCGCTGTATCTGTCGGGCACTCACTTTCCTCTGTGGCCTTTGATGTTTTCCTTTTGTGACTTCAATATACCGATATTTGTACACAAAAATATCTGATAGGACAGCTGGTGAACAGAGAAATTCAGGAATCCAGGGGAAAAGATGCTGGGATTCGGTCCTCTGCTTTTGTGATTGACTCATTAGATAGTGTCACGTAAGTCCCCGGTTTTGTGCCTTGATTGCTCTCTGTGCATGATGGGGGTAATTCAAAGTGTTTCGTATTTGCATCTTACAGAAGTTATGAGGATAACTGGGACATTGCTTGTCAGAGGTCTCCGGTCACATGTACAGGCATACCCCATTTTACTACTCTTTGCTCCCCACATCCTGCATTTTTTACAAATTGGAGGTTTGTGGCATCCCTGCATCAAGCGAGTCTATCAGGGCTGTTTTTCCAACAGCATGGGCTTGCATCGTGTCTCTGTGTCACATTTTGGTAATTCTTGAAATATTTTGAACTTTCCCATGCTATTATGTCTGTTATAGTGATTTGTGATCAGTGATCTTTGATGTTACTATTGTAATTGTTTTGGGATGTCATGTACTGTGCCCACAGAAAATGGCAAACTTAATTGCTAAATGTTGAATGTTGTGTGTGTTCTGACTGCTCCACTGACCTGCCCCATCTCTCTCTCTCTCTCTCTCTCTCTCTCTCTCTCTCTCTCTCTCTCTCTCTCTGGTCCTTCCTACTCCCACAGACACAACAATATTGCAATTACGCTAATTAATAGCCCTACAATGACCTCTAAGTGTTCAAGTGAAAGGAAGAGTCAATCAGCATGGCAAAATTCATTGTTGTCTTATATTAATAAATTGTCATGGCCTCAGCCTTCAGTAACCACCACCCTGATATGTCAGTAGCCATCAACACTGAGGTAAGACCCTCCATCAGCAAAAAGATTATGACTCGCTGAGGGCTCAGATGACAGTTAGTATGTTTTTTAGCAATAAAGTATTTTTAATTAAGGTATGTACATTGCATTTTAGGCATAAAATTGCACACTTAATAGACTACAGTATAATGTAAACATAACTTTTATATGCAGTAAGAAACAAAAAAATTCACGTGACTCCCTTTATTGCCATATTTGCTTTATTGTGGTGATCTGGAACCAAAGCCACACTATCTCCAAGGTATGCCTGTACTGTAAATTCCATGCTTTGTGCTTTTATTTGTATTTTCAAATATCTGTTGTCATTCTGGTCCATGGCCACTGCTTGTGTCCCAGATCCAGACAGTCATCTTGAAGTGTGTGCAAGGAGAACCAGGTGAGAGAGTGCATTTAAGTCCTGGTTCTATCACATATTGACTGGGTAATGTTAGATCAGTCACTTTATCTCTCTAACCTGTGCTTTTCTCACCTATAACATGAGAGTAATAATATTTATGCTACTTACCTTACAGTGTTGTGAGGACCACATGAAACAAAATGGGTAGCATCTTGGGAACCCCTCACATGTGAGCTTTCTGGAAAACCTACGTCACATTCAAAGCACTCTGTGGGCCAATACCTACTCAAAATGATGTGTTTACTTTTATCATCTTGCCAGAGGACACATCAGTTCAAAACAAACTACATTTAATTTAATAGCATAACAAAGATCCCCAATGAGGGACCTATTCCCACACGTAACCATATCAATAGATGTAAGATATACTGAAAGAAAAGTATGTAATTGGGGAAAACACATAGAAGGCACATACATAGGTAACATATGTAAACAGGGAACATGTTTTAAGGGTTGAAGAACAGGAATATATGTGGCTATGTTGTTATCTTGGTTGTGGCAAATCATACTTCTGACACTGCAGAGCTAATGTCCTCTGGTGATATTACAATTCTATTCTCTGCTGTTCCTTCCTGGCATTTGATCTTTACTTTCTAATGGATGCATTGTCTCTCCTAGGTACACTGTTTGGCAGGTATTCAATCTCTGTGATGGGTATAATGTTGTCTTGGCTAGGAATTTCCACTGGTTTTTACTGTTGCTATGCCCTGCTATTATCTTTTGGGTTTCAGCTCCCATTTACTAGAGTGCAATGACTAGAAAGCCTCTCTTTGACAAGGGCAGGCTGCAACTCCTTTATTCCATTGCTGAAGCTATGAGCCACCAGGCTTGGCCAAGCAAAGCCAAGGAAATCCAGAAAGAGTGATCCCAGGTGAAATTTGCCTTTTCTTTACACTGCCTCTATCTGGTGTTAATCCAAAGTCTTTAGTCCCAGATGATTAAGATTAGAAAATTCTTTATAACTCCTTCTTAACCTTTGATTGGCATCCTATGACCCCTGAAACACACTTCAGAGACACTGCTAGAGAATGAATCAATGAACCAACAGGAGAGGCTGTGAAACCCACCTTACTCCCAAGATTAACATGCAAAAAAGTTGTGGAACAGCAATGTAATTGAGCTAGAAGGTAGGAAGGCATTAACTGGAGGCTGCAGCTCTGAGAAGTGTGCTATCCTCTCTTCCATGATAGGGCTACCTGTAACTAGCCCATAAAAGTTGGGGGAAAAGTGGCAGTGGCCACAGCTGGCCACTTCACAGTATCATTTATGCAGTCATATTGTATTGAAGGGGAGGTCAAGGACATGTGGGCAGAACAGTGCAACTCTAGAATTCACATGTACCTGGGCATCTTTTCTTTTCTTTTTGTGAATATTGCTCCTGTGCTGTGGGTGTTTCCTAGGGACTTGGGAGACAGCCATTTGTATTAGACTATTGGGTTCCCAAAGGTCATAGGCACATAATAGCTGGGATAGACTTGAGTCACAAAATCTGTACCCTTGATAACAGCCCCTGAGCCCTTCCCTTATTTTTCTCTAGAGTATTTCAGTAGTAAAGACTGAAGAGACCCTCAAATGCCAAAATCTGGACTTGATCTGATAGGCAACGAAGAAGAGAAAACATGTATACATATATACATACATACATTATATATAGGCTTTTTTATTCCTGACCTGTGATTTCATTGTGGTAAGAAAGTCCCTATGGGAAAATTCCCTCTATCAATGTAGATCAGTATCCACTTTACAACTTCTAGTCTTAGAGAACTTCCTGGGGGCACAGGAAAGTTAAGTGATTTACCCAGGGTCACACCATCAGTAGGTGTCAGAGGTAGAATGTGTACCCAATTCTTTTTAACTCCAAGGCTGGTTCTCTATCCACTGCCTCATGCTGGCCTGGCCTCCTAAGACAACAAGGATTTGCATTTTCTTCTGTAGGCGATGGACAGTAGAAAACCCATAATGCATCAGAATATTTGTTGTTTCCTATTGGAGGCTTTTTATTGCTAAAGTACTGAGAATTTTATGGTAGAACAAATTAGTAACAGTCAAGTCTTTGGTGAGACAAATACACCCAATTAGAGTATGGAGAGAGAGACAGAGACAGAGAGAGACCCACACACAGACAGAGACAGAGACACAGAAAGACAGAGACAGAGAAAGAGAATAGAGGAAGGGAGGGGGAAGAGAGGGGAGAGAGAGAGAGAGAGAGAGAGAGAGAGAGAGAGAGAGAGAGAGAGAGAGAGAGAGAGAGAGAGAGAATTAGGAAGTGCCACAAAAAAAATGTTGCCAAGTTAAACAAACCCCTGGGGAAAATCACAGAAATAATATTTCAGTACCTAAAGGACTTGTGATTTCATTGATGTGGGTACTCTTCCCTCATAATCTTCTACCATCTCTTAGTGAACTTTCTTCATTAATTGTTGTGGCCCAAACCATCCATTTCCTGATGTCCACACTTGGGGTGATAAGATTCTCTGCCCTTAGCTGCAATTGCAGATGTGCAATTTGTTTCTGAGGAAGGACTCAAAGAATTTCCAGCTTGGCTTTCTTGGTGTCCTTCATATGTATTCCATTTCCCATCTCCAGGTCTTTGTGCAGGCTACTCTTCATGCCTAAAATGCATTCTCTCCTTTCCTCTGCCTTTTAGAAACCCAAGTTTCCTTCAAAACTTAGCTCAAATGTGACCTACTACGTGAAGTTTTTTATGATCTCCCCAACTTCTAGTCTTCCCGATGACTGTGTACATATTTTGGGATGTGTGTGTGTGTATATACACACATATGGATATACATGTATAAAATGTATAATTGTATACACAAATGGTTGTGTGTATGTGTGACCTCTGATTGAATGTAAGCTTCTTGAGGGCAGAAACTGTCTTTTTCTCTTTGTATGACCAGCACCTAGAACAACTCCTGTACACATCATGGCCCCTTGATAAATCCTTGATCACTGACTGATTGTTTGGGAGGATCTGCTAGAGCTTGGTTGGCTTCTGCTGGCATAGCCTTGGGACGTCTCTGCACCAGGATGAGGTGTTGAAGGAAAGTTGAAGGAAGATGAATGCAGCAAACAGAATAAAGCTATGAAGTGGTTTCTATCTAGGCTCTAAATCACCCAATATCATAAAAGGAGGGATTTTGTGAAGAGAAAGATCAACAGCATAAAAACCCTTTAAACACTATCTATCCTTGTCTAAGAAGCAAAACTAAAACAAAACCTCAGGTGATTTCTAATAGTCACTCTGGCACCTGGCCAGCTTAGGAGTTGGGGATTTTCAAAGGGCTTGATGAATTGGAACACAGAGAAAGCCTTTTTAAAAAAAAAATACCAAATGGGGAGAATAGTAGAGTCTCTGTCATTATGGGCTTTATTTATTCATTATTTTGTGGCTTATTTGGAGTAGGAAAACAAACATTTTCATCAGAATATGGTCATTCTTTCTTAATATGTGTGGCTTTAAAAGGTTTTATGTGTTCTCTTAAAAATGTCATTGATATCTTCTGTTTTTGGATCACCTTCATTTTTGACTATATCGCTTTCCCTTTTACTTCCCAACAAACTATTCCTGCAGCAAATAAAGGAGAGAAAACCCAAAGCACTTACCCAGAACTGATGGCTTCCACATTCTTGAGTGTATTTTTAAAAGTATCACTCTTGGATCTCTGCTCTCTGACATTAACATTAACATCTGTCAATTAAAAAATGATATTCAATCAACAATTTGACCATTCTGTGAAGTATGTGTAGGAGCTATGGGAGGAAAACCAGAAAGCATATCAGAGTAATATTATGGCTAATTCTGAGTGCCAGGAAAATGAGTTATGAGAAATTCTCTTTTAAAAACTTTGCCTAATAAAGGACCTCAAATTAACTTCTTAGCATCATTTCTTATGCTGCTGCTGCTGCTGTTGACACTTGTAAACAGATGATTATTCCTCTTGCTGCGAGACCATCCGCTGTGAGACATGGTCTCCAGGAATGCAGTGCATCTAAGGGCAGAGCCTACCTGGACCAATTTTCATTTCACAGGAATGCATTTATTCCATAGAGTGAGGTACATCTATGTCAGAAACGGGAATGCCTTGGGGGAAAAGGGGTTGGAGGAGAGGAAAAAACCTTGGTATAAAGTTTTAGGAATATAGATTGGAGCTGAGTTGGAAGGCATCTGTATTTGTCAACAGACAATTCCCCTGGAGGTCTTCCAACCTCAATCTTTGTGCTCTTTACTTCTGTGGTCCCAGATCGACAAATGAATGGCATAGTCTATGGCTGCTCCTCTAGGAGCAGCAGAAAAAACATATAGAATGAAAAAGGGAAGCCAATCATGACATTGACTCACCTGGTCAGAAAGCCCTCTGCTCTCTCACACTGTACAGACTTTGGTCTATTGCTGTCAGATGACACTGGTCACTCTATAATAATATGAAAGCTGAGATATCAATGGCACCTACCATTGAAGAAACATGCACAAAACCCATGTAACAAATATACATTTCTGAGCAAAACAAATTCCCACATTGGCTAGATCTAAAAATAGCATGTTTCACTCTGTACTCTGCATCTATCCCCCCTCTGTCAGGAGATGGGTAGCCGACTTCATCATTGGTCTTCTAAAATTGTGGTGGTCCTTGTGTTATCCAGAATTCTCAAATGTTTCTAAATTGTTTTTTTTTTCTTTTTGCTCTTTGAAGGGGAGAAGGCAGGGCAACTGGGGTTAAGTAACTTGCCCCAGGTCACATGGCTAGTAAATGTGTCAAGTGTCTGAGGCTGGATTTGAACTCAGATCCTCCTGACTCCAGGGCTGGTGCTCTATTCACTGCATCACATAGCCGCCCTCAAATTGTTTTTCTTTATACTGTTGTTGTTGTTGTATAAATTATTCTCTTGGTTCTGTTCACTTTACTCACTTTAGTTCATATAAGTTTTCCAATATTTCTTCAAAACTATCCCCTTCATGATCCCTCATAGCACAGAAGTATTCCTTCACATTCATATGGTGTAATTTCTTCAGCCATTCCCTAATTGATGGGCACTCCCTTTCTTTCCAGTTCTTTACTACTACAAAAAAGCTGCTAAAAGTATTTTTTTACATATGTGTCCTTTTCCTTTTGATTTCAAAACACTATCAACCTAGTAGTGATATCACTTGGTTCACACATTTTAGTGACTTTTGGGGCATAGTTCCAAATTGCTTTCCAGAAAGGCTGGGCGAAATCACAGCTCCACCCATAGTGCATTAGTGTGTAGTGTGCCTTTTTTCCCACAGCCCCTCCAGCATTTGTCTTTTTTTTTGGTCCAATTTTGTCAATTTGTAGGTATGAGGTAGAGCCCCAGAGTTGCTTTAATTTTCATTTCCTTAATTATTAGTGATTTAGAGCACATTAAAGTTCATGCTTTGTACCAGGTACTAGGGATACTCAAATAGATTTATGACCTTATTGATTTGGAAATCTCATACAGTGATATGAATTTCATCTTGTCCTTTCTGCCCATCCTGTGGGACTCATGTCCATGTCATCTCATAGATGCACCACTGAATTTAATATTCTGGAGGTAGAAGGGCACCTGCCTTGATGTCTCTTGACATCACAGACATAATGGGGGACACTTTAGCCACTATCAGTTTCCTTTTTCCAATGCCAAATCACCAGCCCACCTTCTCTACCTATTATCCAATTCCTTAAGATATATGCTAGATGTCTCCTTTTATCAATTAATCAATCAAATCTATTGACATGCACTTATTAAGCACTTACTACATACCAGACACTGTACTAAGTGCTGTGGATACAAAGAAATAGCAGTCCCTACCCTCAAGGAGCTTACATTCTGATGGGGAAGACAAAATGTAAATAATTAATTCGCTACAAGATCCATATAGAAAAGATAAAGAGAGACCTTCTAGGGGAAGGCTCTAGCAAATCATTGGAAATTAATTCTTTAAGGGCTGGGGATACCATGGAGAAAATAAAAGAGAACAAAGAGAAAACGCCTGCCTTCAAGGAGTTTACATTCTAATAGGGAAAGAAAATGTACAAAGGGGAGCAGTAACCAGGGAGGAGAGTTTTGGTTTAGGGTGTCACGGGATAAGTAAAATCATAGGGCAGTAAATAACAAGTCCTTAATGGCAAAACGACCTTAATGGAAACACTGGATGGGATGTGTAGCATGGTCTGGAGCCCGCGGTGGCTATATATGGTGGGTTAAATAGATAGACACTCATTCAATCACCAAACAAGATGTCTCAGTTTTCGCGGAAAATGGGAGATGGAGGTATCAGAAGATAGAAAATGTCCATGGTTTTTTTAAGTTGATGGATAAATAAAAGCGACTTTTGTTTTTTCTATTAGGAGTCCCGTATGGTGCCTTGATGTGAAAGTGACTTGTAGATAAGGAAAAGCAGTCCAAAGAGGCCCTTATTTGCCTGGGGCAGAGAGATCCTATACATTTGTTTTGCTCCTTGCTTGCAGACAGACTTTGGCAGCACTGGCAGCAGCTGGACTGGACCTCCTTTGTCAAAAAGCCTTCTACCCCAGCTGTGGGAAATACAATTCCCTGTGTGTCATATGAGGAAGACTGATTTCAAAGAAATGCTCTTTCCTTCTGCTTAAGACTGCTACGGAAAATATCTATCGCTGTCTTTTTTCTTGTCATTCAGTTCGACAAGTATCTCATGAAACAAATTGAGAGGTTTAAATCTCTGAGACAAAAATCAATACCTGGGATAAGTAAAGAATTGGAGGGAGTTGGCAGGTTCAGATTTATTCCCCTGGAAATGTTTTTTCAATGGCTTTGCTAATAAATCTGAAGTGGCTGGTGCAGCAGGCTTTGATATGCAATATCTCCTCTGGTAGATGAAAGTCACTAGTGCAAAGAAACCCAGGACTTCAAATTGGGGACATGTGCATGGAGGACTTACTCTCAGTCTGGGCAGTCAGGTCTTCCCCTTTCCCTTCCAACCCAATTTCATCAAGCCCAGAGAGCCTCTGAACATCCCCCCAAACCTGGGAGAGATGGAGGCAAACTTAATGACTGTTGTTGCCTGGATGTCCAAAAGGAGAAGAAATCATGAAGGTCTTTGGGGCAGAATCTGGAGGAAGAGTCCAGGAGAAAGAAAGAGAAGGAATGGGCTTTTCTTAGGGGTGCTCCTCCCTAGCTCAGTTGAGGACGCATGAATTCAGGGCAATGTGTGGGGAAATTCGACATGATATGCCTCTATATGACCCAGTTCAATGATAATATGATATGATTCATTGCAATACAATACAGCACAACATGAAACAATGTAACATGATACAATGCAGTATAATACACTCCTACACAGGACATCACACACTAGATAATGTTATACTCTATGTTGTGATGACATCATACATCTATCACAAGGCATCATGATAGAATTCAATAAAATAAACCAGTATAACCACAGAACAGGCTGCAACACAGCACAACAGCACAATACAATGTAGTACAACACAGCAGAACACAAAGTATCGCAACACAATAGAACACAACACCACAAATACTAGATGGTACAACACAGCACATCTCAAAACAAAATCATGCACTACAACACACTACAGCATAGGACAATACAATACAAGGTGATACAACCCAGCACAAGATAATGCAATGTAAGCCAGTACAAAATGATAAACCACAATACAATATCAACACAATACAGCCCAACCCAGCAGAACACAACTGGCCAACTGCTTGTTGATCCATTTGGTCAGGGAAATGGAGTGACTTGCTGAGAGTTACACTGATGATAGGCAAAGGAGATGGTCCTCCAATTCCCAATCCATCACTTTCCACCGCCATACTGCCTCTTGATGAGCAGGAGAAATTGGAAGGGGGAGAGGAGAGAAACCTAAGAGAAGGAAAACAGATGGTAGAGAAGAACCAAGATGGATCAGGGATGTCTTTGCCCCAACACCCACTTGGGTTCTCTGATGTTCCCAAATGGCCTTTGCCTCTAGTTACTTGGTTAACTTAATTCAATGTTTGTTGAATGTTCATCATGTATTATTAGGGGTTCCATGTTTGCCACCCTTGGCCCCTCTAATGGGTCCATGGTTATAGTGGGTTCTGTACAATAGAAGTCTTTCTGATCTGGCTTTCAGATGGTCAGTGGTGGCCTCCTGAATATCTAAAGTGGGGACTAGGCCTATCAGACCCTACAGTCTCTAGGCAGTCCTGGCTCCTGGCAGACTATATTGATTCTGACACTTCCCAGGTCTTGACTGGATCCTCGGTGGCAAATGGGAAGCCAGCCATTTGCTACTTAATTTGCCATTTGTGACTCTTCAGTTGATGCTGGAGATGGCTGGAGAAGGTGTTCTGTGTCAGCTATGAGAAACCTGGTGAGATTCAGTGGCTTTTAGGTTATTGGGATAAAGATAGGGCCTGGGCCTGGGATGCCATTGGGACAACCTAGCGATGCAGGTTGGCGTCTTCTCTGCAGCTTATGATCTGGGAGGAGGGGAGCAGTGGCACTGAGGAGTTAAGTCACATGCCCAGTTTCCCACAGTCAGTATATGGCAGGAGCTGGGTATGAGCCAGGGTCTTCCTGGCTTTGAGGACAGTTTAATCCATTCTGTCTGTTTAAGGCTCCAACTCATAAATCAGAGGAAAAGCTAACAGAAATAGTACTCTAATGGTCCCATGCTTCTTGTGGGTCTGGTTTTATAGGAGACAAGCCATTGTTGTTTGGCTGTGTCTGATGCTCTGGGGTTTTCTTGGCAGAGATACTGGAGTGGTTTGTCGTTTTCTTCTCTAGCTCATTTGAAAGATGAGGAAACTGAGGCAAACAGGGTTAAGTGACTTGCCCAGATCAGACCTGAACTCAGATCTTCCTGACTCCAGGCCCAGCACTCTATGCACAGTACTACCCAGCTACCCTTGAGCCACTAGCAGCTCTGAATGTTCCATTTATAATTAATCAGTGCCATAGCTTTTCCTGGGGACTTGGGGTGTCCTGTAGTCTGACTGGAGCAGCTTGGGCCTCTATGGGCCTTTGCCTGTATGAAAGAAAGAAAGAACTCAGTTCCCTTTTTATCTCTTGATGGTCACATAGTGACTGTGCCTTTAGGCATAATCATCGAATAAAAGTTCTAGAAATGGAAGGGACCTCAGAGGCCATCTAGGCTAATGGCCTCACTTTACAGAAAAGGAAACTGAGCCACAGGGAGGGGAAGTGACATACTCTGGGTCTCCGTGGTAGTGAATGGCAGAGCCAGTCCCATGATTCCAAGTCCATTTTTTAAATTGTCCTTAACACCTCCTTTATTTCCTTCTCCTCCCCCTCCCACCCCAATTTAAACAAGGCAGTCCCAGACATGGGAACAGCTGGGGGCCACTAGGACCATGTCTTCCTTTTCATTTGATATGACTCAAAATTTCCTTCTCCCCCTTCTTCCCCTTCTAACTCACTGCTGCTAGGGATCCCCACAACTTCCCTTGATCCAGACCCCCACTGGGTATCTCATGTCATTTCCATGTGCCTGGGATGTGCAGGGATCTGTCGCGGAGAAGAGAACTGTAATACCTGAAGCTGCTGCTTTATCCTCTTTCTCCACATTAGGTGCTCTCCTTGTACACCACTTGTTCATGGTCAACACCCCCAGTCTCCATTCTGTCTCTTCTCCCAACCATCCCCTCCTCTTGTTCCTCTGAAGGGAGGTTCTTAAACTGGGATCCATGGATAGATTTCAGGGGTCTGTGAACTTGGATGGAAGAAAAATGACATCTTTATTTTATCTTTCCTCTAATGGAAATTGAGCATGTCCCCTAATTATGAATATAGACAACAATCAGTATTCTGAGAAGGGGGCCCATGGCAAAAAATGTCAAGAGCCCTCGTTCTATGGACTGGCAGAGTCATCTGGCTTCCATCCTCTGTAACTCAGAATCCTGCCATTTCACCTTTGTCTGGGAACAAGAAGGTCCTTTCTATATCCTGCCTGGTGCCATTTCTGTTACCTACCATGGAATCATTTAGAAAATTCCCAAAGGGATGTATACTTGGAATCACAGGTTCAGAGCCAGAAAGAACCTCTGACTTTCTTGACCCAAACATTCTCTTTCCTGGCCACCACTGCTACCCTAAATGTATTATCTTCCCCTATTAGAATGGAAGCTTTTTGAGAGCGAGGACCATTTTGTTTATTTGTATTTGTAGCTCCTTAGGCACTTACTAGCTGTGGGACCCTGAACATGTCACTTAACCCTGTTTGCCTCAGTTTCCCCATCTATAAAATGAGCTGGAGAAGGAAATGACAGACCACTCTAGGATCTGTCAAGAAAACCTCTAAGGGGGGCAGCTAGGTTGGTGCAGGGAATAGAGCAATGGCTTTGGAGTCAGGAGGAGGACCTGAATTCAAATCCAGCCTCAGACACTTACATGGGTGTGACCTTGGGCAAGTCACTTGACTCGAATTGCCTCCAAAAATCCCCCCCAAATCAAGGGGGATCATGAAGAGTCAGATATGACTGAAAATAACTGAACAACAACAGCAACAACAGTTTGTGTGTCCAGTGTTTAACAAAATGCCCAGTACTATATGAAGTCCCTAATAAACATTTTCCCATTCATTCAAGTATTCACCCTAGCTGAATCATAAGACCCAGATTTAAAGCTGGAAGGGAAATTAATCTAATTCTCATTTTACATATGGAAGGCACTGAGGTCCACTGAGTTGAAATGACCCGTCTACAGTCATTTAGGCAGTATGAGGACTGAGACTTGAAACTGAGCCTCCCTAATTTCAAGGCAAGCTCGACAGCCAACACTTGGGCTGCCTTTCCCAGGGGGCTGCTTCTTCCTGCCCATGCATCCTCTTATTGGAGAAGGGAATGGAGTGTCACAGATTTACAGACTATCCCAGTTCAGAAGGAACTTAGAGATCATAAGGACTGTAACTAGGGTGGTGCAGCTGGAGCTTTGCTCTGGGTACCAACATGTTGGGGGGTGTGCTTCCTTTCTGCTATGCCCCTTAAATTGGCAGAGAAGGTCCTCAAAGATCACTTAGCTCATTCCCCTATAAGCTTATCTGGGCACCTCACTCTTTGGCCCCGACTTGTGAGGCAAAGCACAGTGAGCTGGGAAGCTCCCATTTGTAGGGTGTGTTGTTGGCCAGAGCCCCATGCTGCCCCTCTGGAAGGTGCCCACTTCCCTCTTAAAGCAAAGGTGGCTATGGAGGAAGGACCAGGAGCTGTGGGGCTCTGCTGCTTCTTCCTGAAAGTGAGCAACTATCCTGGATTAAAGTCTGCTGAGCAGAGAGAGAAAATGTGGAACCGAAATAGGTCTTTTCCATAAACAAAGCTGCTTTGCATTTGGGTAATGTAAACAGGCAGATGCATTAAGAGATCATGCCATCCGGAGCTCGGGAAACAGGCGACAGGGCCCATTTCTGCTGTGAGGAGGAGGAGGAGAAGATGCCAGCGAGCTGGGGCATAGAACAGGGACAGAACTTTCTGGGCCCAGCTCTTGCTGGGTTGGTGGGGACTGGGAGACAGATCACTGGGGCCAAGGAAGGGAAGCAGGGAGCCTGGTGCTACTCGGGGCTGACTTAAATGTCCCAAGGCAGGGCATTGGGTATGAGGGGAGGATGGCTCTATCACTGGCCTCTTTCACTGGAGCTGTGGTCACAGCATCCCATAGCTCTGGGGTAGGTGGGCAAGAATGCCTATGAAAGCAGCCCACATGGAACGAGGCAGCCTCTGCCAACTTCCCCCAGGAGCTCACGTCACCAGTCATCTCAGCACCAGTCGTTGTGGTTCCTGCCAGTAGTCCTCACACGCCATGATCTTAGGGTGGGACACACCACCCCAAGACCTCGTGGTTTCTGCTCTGGAGGACTGCTTCTCCTCTGAGCTGCCTTCCACACAAGAGGCTTGCCAGGGATATATATATATATATATATATATATATATATATATATATATATATATATATATATATGCAGCTCTAACTTCTGCAAAGCTTGGGTGGGAACCATGCCTGCCTTCCAGGACACCTTGGTAAAATGGGATGGTAGGCAGAGTGTGTCTCTAGGGCCTCCTTCTCCAGTGCCCACTGTCTGGAACCAATTCTCCCAAGCTGCTGGGTCCTCCTCCTCCTCCCTGGTATCTGCTTTGCATAAACCCATTTATATGCATGTTACTTTCCCATAGAATGTAAGTTCCTTGAGGCCAGGGACCTGTTTGCTGCATGCCTGGTCCATAGTAGGTGCTTAATAAATGCTCATTAGTTGGTGACTTCCCACCCTTTGGAAAGGTTCTGCTGGACTCATTCCACGTCAGAGAAGCAGCTCCATAGGTCGGGTCTCAGGCCTTGGGAATTTTAACAAGGAATAATATAAGGGAAGGAATGGATTTTTGATAGAAGAGCCCCAACCACCAGGGACAGGCCAGGGGGGATCTTTTTGGATGCAGGGATCTCTGCCTCCAACCTCTTGGAAAGCTTTCCTTGCTGGTTTCTTTTGTCAGGTTAGACTAGCCTGCTTTGTAAGGGCAAAGGAGGACTGCTCTGCCCCTGGGAATCTTAGGAGCCCAGGGTTTTTGTAGTTATGTCACTACTGTCTACCTTAGGCCAGATGTTCCCTGAGCTTTCCTTTGAAGCAATATATCCTGGTGTCATTAATCAGTCAATAAGCAAGCATTTATTAGGTGCCACTGGTCAGGCATGGTACTAGGCGCTGTAGGAACAGAGACAAAATAATTCAATAGGACTCCTTCTTTGCCAATTTTCCCCAAAATCTATGTAGTATTAGAATTAATTGTTCTTTAAATGTCTGGTAAAATTTGCTTGTAAATCCACCTGGTCTGTTCCTTTGATTGGATAGACGGTTGGTAGGGGGTAGTGGGAAGCCTCTTTTTCTGAATTCAAGGAATTGCACCTATTTGCTCTCTCCCTCCCAAATTGGAAAGTCCTTAATCTTTCATCCAATAAGAAATCAGATCACCTAATCTTACATCCTGGCTAATTGTTGTTATTTTTAAAAAATCGATTGGATTTATTTGATTGTTTTTAATTTATAAAAATCTGTTTCCCCCTGTATTTGGGGTCCAGCCCTAAGCTGAGGAAAGTGCCTAGTTCCTATTTGTCAGGCAACTGGCATGCATTGCTTAATAAATCGATATGTTGGGGGGCGGCTAGGCGGCACAGTGAGTAAGAGCGCCGGCCTTGGAGTTGGGATGACCCGAGATCGAATCCAGCCTCAGAAAATGAGCACCCACACACAAATAATGACTAGCCGTGGAACCTTGAGCAAGTTACTTAACCCCAATTGCTTTAAAAAAAATCGATATGTTGGGAAGATAGAATCTCTGCTTCCTCAGTCATTTCACCTGCCACACTATGTGCCAGGTACTACGAGTGAATGAATGAGTCAAAATGCATTTATTAAGTGTTTGTAATGTTAGGCACTAGATAAAAGGTAAAGGTAAAGATAAAAGTGGAACAATCCTAGTTCCCAAGGAGTTCATATACTATTAGGAGAAATGGTGTCTACGTGTAGCTATACATGGGTGATATGTATATGCATATACACATATATGCACATACATACATACCGTGTATGTGTGTATCATGTATGCACAAAACACACACACACATGTACACAATGTGATATAGATCATGTGTATAGATGTATTGTGCCTGACTCTTCATGATCCTATGAACCGTACCGTCCATGGGGTTTCCTTGGCAAAGATACTGGGTTGGTTTGCCATTTCGTTCTTTAGTAATGAAGACAAATGAGGTTAAGTGACTTGCCCAGGATCCTATAGTTATGCTTTGTTGTTAGAGTCAGGAAGTCCTGAGTTCAAATCCCCCTTCAGATGCTTACTAGTTGTATGTCCTTGACCATGTTGTTTAACCTTAATTAGCTTAGGAGGGAGCTAGGCGGTACAGTGGACAGAGCGCTGGGCCTGGAGTCAGAGAGACCTGAGTTCTAATCTGGCCTCAGACAGTTACTAGCCGTGTGACCCTGGGCAAGTCACTTCACCCTACTTGCCTCAGTTTCCTCCACTGTAAAATGAGCTGGAGAAGGAAATGGCAAACCCCTCCAGTATCGCTGCCAAGAAAACCCCAAGTGGGGTCACAGAGAGTCAGACACGTCTGAACAACACGCATACACGTGCACAATGCTACACATGTCTATCTGTATATACACGTGATCTATAGCATGTGCATGTATATAATGTAGCCGTGTATACAACATGCTAAGCATACCCATGTGAGATGTGTGTATACAATTGCACATGTATATGTATTTATGTAGATTTATGTACACACGTATACATACATGCCATATATGATCAGTTTCTTTCTGTGTGAAATGAGGTTGGACCAAATGGACCCTAAGAATTTAGGGCTGGAGGGGACTGTGGGGGCTGTCCAATCTCCTCCTTTCATGCAGGTGGTTGAGGGACTTTCCCAAGGTCATACAAGCAGTAACACAAATTCTTTTCTTTTCTCTTTCTTTTTCTTTCTTTCTCTCTCTTTTCTTCCCTCCTTCCTTCCTTCCCTCCTTCCTTCCTTCCTTTCTTTCTTTCTTTCTTTCTTTCTTTCTTTCTTTCTTTCTTCCCCCCTTCCTTCTTTCCTTCCTTCTTTCCTTCCTTCCTTCCTTCCTTCCTTCCTTCCTTCCTTCCTTCCTTCCTCCCTCCCTTCCTTCCTTCCTTCCCTCCTTCCTTCTTTTCTTTCTCTTTCTTTCTTTCTTTCTTTCTTTCTTTCTTTCTTTCTTTCTTTCTTTCTTTCTTTCTTTCTTTCTTTCTTTCTTTTCTTCCTTCTGTCTATGCTTGATAGGAGTGAGAGTCAGCAGGTCTCTCAGAAATCTAAGATGATTTCTCTGGAAGGCAGGGCAATGTGTGACCTGGCATCTTTCTAAGCTTCCAAGTGGTGGGTGGGCAGTCACCTCTGAACCTGGGCCTGCTCCAGATGCACCAGAACTGTTCTAACCCATTCCTAAATTTTCCCTAACTTGGTTTTCTGGAGCTGTTCACCAACCCTAGAGTGTTGCTGGTGATAAAAGATTAGAGATTCTCATTCCTGTAATTTTCTATCTGCTCAGGTATTTCCAAAGCCTATCAGCTTTTCCCATCTTGGGTGGATGAGTTACCATGTAAGACCTGGTGGCAGGGATTCTATTATCTCTGGGAGCCTGGGGGGGCACCTCCCTCCCCCCAACTCCAAACATTCAAGATTTCCCAGTGGGATTGATGAGATCATGGGTCTGAGCCATTCTCCCTTTCCCTCTCCTTTTTCTCTGTATCTCCAACCCCAAGTTTTAATTGGGATTACCTTATATCCCCAATCAGCCCAATCTTGTTGTTCCTCATGAGATCAACCCCTTGGGTCTGTGGCTGGGGTTGGAACTATCTCATGCAAATGAAGGTTTCAGGTGAAACCCAAACTCTAGAGAAAGGGGGATGAGGTTGGGTTTCCCAACCACCAACCCATTGGCCAGAAGTGAATGAGAACTTCAACATACATGGCAGAAAGCTCCCTGTCCTCTTTCATGACCAAGTGTTCCTTTCCAAAGGCCCCTGGGCTTTGGGACCCAAGGTCCTGTTGCTTCCCTGTTGGGCCATTTTAAGCAATTTCTATGACATAGGCTTTATTGGATGCAAATGGTGACATGCTCTCCACAGGGACTTCTATGATTAAAATCTGTTGCCTCCATGAGGTCATAAGCTATCTCCACTGCCAACTGAGCAAATGGGCCAATGGAATGGAGAAACATTAGCTTCTATCAAGCATGTTCCCTTCCTGCAATCTCTGTCCACCATCTAATTATGTTGGGAGTTAATTCCTCTGGCATTTTCTCTGACACATTGAGATTTTTCTCCCGAGTCTTCCCCTCCAGAGCCAAAACAACCTGAAGGAAACTCCAGCCCTGAAGACAACAAGTAATATTGCCAAACATGCACCCCTCCCTATCAGCACAGAGCACATGCATGTAAATATATTTGGACAAGAGAAGTTTATGACAGATCCCATTATTTCTATTGCACAAGGGTAAAGTGTTGAAATAACCAACTGATGATGACAGTGTTGAAATAACCTGTCGTTTCAGCATTTTCACCATCATTAGCCAGATGTTTCAGCCTCCAGAAGCGATCACATTCACTGGCAGGGGTGGAGGTGGGGGATGGGATGACATGGGGGGAGCATGGGAGGCAGAAGTGGAAAGGGACAATGGTATCATCAGAGAGCTGAGAATGGTCAAGGTCAAGGCTGATAATGGAAAACTAGCAGGGAGAGGGCATAAAGATTAGAGTTCTCAGTTGTTAAGGAAATAACCCCAGGAAGAAGAATATATGAGGCCAGTCAAAAGGCTTATTACAAAGGCTGAAAGGACCCAGGTAAAAGACCCAGGTAAAGAAGGTGATTTTAACACCTGGATACTGGAGCTGTATCTTCTTTTTTCATGGTGGCAGGTTGACTATTTTATTTTCTTCTTTACAGGACTGAACATGAGGTACTTAGATCAGGGGAATATTATAGTATAGTTTTCTAAGCAAATTTGACCTCAGGGTGGTTTGGGACTTGAAACACATTGGTGTAATCCATAAAGGCTAGCCATTTGTAGAATGGAAGACAACAGAGTGGATATTGAGTGAAGAAGGGATCATGGGCATTATTAAAATGTACAGAAAGGGTGCAGTTAACCATGGAGGAAGAGAATCCTAGATTAAGAAATGGAAGGGACCCCAGGAGCTATCTGGTCCCAACACCTCACTTTATAAATGGGGAAACTGAGGCCAAGAGAAGTAATATACCTTGTGCAGGGTCATACATAGGATTATAGGGACTTCAGAAGATAGCTTGTCTAATCCCTCCATTTATAGAGGAGGAAACCGAAGCAAACAGAGGCTAAGTGACTTGCCCAGGGTCTATCAATAGTATTTTATCATTTGCAAAGCACTTTACACATATTGTCTCATTGACGCCCCCCCCCCATAATTGACACCCACCCTGGGAAGGGGGTGCTATTATTATCCACATTTACAGGTGAGGAAACTGAGTGTGAGAGAGGTTAAAGTGATTTGTCCAGAATCACACAATTAGTAAGTGTCTCAGGTAGGATTTGAACTCATGTCTTCCTGACTCTTGGTCTAGTGCTCTGGCCACCAATCCAGCAAGCTGCCTGTTATAGCCTGATAAGCATTTATTTAGAGGTTGTGGCTCTATGCTAAGTGCTGGAAATACAACTACAAGCAAATAATACAGGACCTTTCATTAGGAGCTTGTATTATGTTCCAGTGAGGAAAGATAGCACATAAAGGAGAAAGGGAGGGTAGGGGCAGAGTCCCCATCAAGAGAAGGTGATTGGCAGGAAGAAGATGTCCAGAGACAGATCTGAGGCATGAAAGAGAAAAAGCTTGATCAGGCCTGCAATGATGGCCCTAGTGAGAGAGGCATCAGTCAGGAGAAGAAGACCTCAGGGCAGGGATTTCTCTAGGATGTGAAGCGGCTGGTAAAGAGAAGGCCCGAGACAGAGTAGAGGAGCAAGTGCAAAAGTCACAGGAGGAATTCGAACTCAGCTCCATGAATACTAGAGTTAGTGCTCATCCTGCTGCTGGAGGGAATCGAAGCTAGGGTGTCATCTAAGGGAGGAGGCTTGGGGGCCTTGTCTCTGGGGATATAATAGGTAACAACATGAGTGAAGGGAAATGGTGGATCTTGTTTTCTGTCTGGGGTGTAGGTGGGGGAGGTTGCTGCTCTAAGGCCCAGGGTATTAGGGTGGGTCTAGATGCTTGGGTTCTCTGACTCACCGCCTCCTGGCAGCAGATGTGCCTGCTCTACCCACCTCCTCCTCTTCCTCCCTAGTTCCCCATCACCTGAGCATCCCTCTTTGTCTGGCTCTCCTCATCTTGACTCTTTTCAGGGATTGGGCTGTTTATGAATTGTCTGTGAGAATTATCACCAATCCACCAGAGGTAGCTTTGAAATACTCTTGTGAAAATCCTATGCTTGTAGGGCACCCCCATCACTCAGGGGTTAGAATTCAGCTAAGATGAATGCTATTCATGTGTCTCAGTTTAAGGAAACATTTTAGTGGGCACGTTGAACCTCACCTCAAGAAGGAACTTGTCCATGTTGTATTCAAGATAGAGGATTGTGGCTGGGGGTGTGTGTGCAGATTTGAACCATTAGAATAAGTGGAACCAAAGATTGATAGACTAAAGTCACTCCAGAGGGCGATCCCTGGGGGAGTGGCACAGGGTTCTGACCAGGGCCCTCTTCTGTTCAACATTTCTTATCAATCATTTGGATGCAGGATCAGAGAAGATGCCACCCTTTATCAAATTTGCAGATGACTGAAATCTGGGAGCAATATGGGTGCATGGACATGGGATGAAAGCATTTGGATTCAAAAAGATCTAGATGGGCAGAATCTAAGAAGAAATGGAATAGGGATAAGTTTAAATTTAGGTCCTGAATTTGAATGAACAAAATTAGCATCATGAATAGGGGGTAGGGAAGACCTGTGCACATGGTACCATATCTGAGAAAGACCTGGGGTTTTCCTGGATTCCACAGGAGTCACCATGGAGATGTGCTGATAAATAATGAAGGAGGAGAGGAAGGAAAGAAGGAAGGAAGGAAAGAGGAAAGGAGGGAAGGAAACAAGCATTTATTCAGCACTATGTGCCAGGCACTGTGCTAAAGGCTTTACAGTTAAGATTTCATTTGAGACCCGTAGCCCTGGGAGGTAGGTGCTATTGCTATTCCCATTTCACAGTTGATTAAACTGGGTCAGACAGAAGTTAAATGACTTGCCCAGAGTCACACAGCTAGCAAGTGTTTGAGGCCAGGTTTGAACTCAGGGCTTCCTGACTCCAGGCCCATGACACCTAGATGCCTCAGAGACCTAGGGAGCTGGCCTTAATGACTGGAACATCTGGGTTTAAGCTCCACTGACCCTGGGCAAGTCACTTCCTTTCTTGCCCCAGGCAGCTCTCTAAGCACACAAGTGGCAGAGCAGGCAACCACTTGCATTGTTAAGAGAGGATTTCTTGGTAGGTTGTCCTTACATCAGGAAAAGCATAGGTGGTTGTGGTTGTTGTTCTGTTGGTCAGTCATGACCCCATGGATTTGTCCATGGGATTTTCCTGGCAAAGATACTGGAGTGGCTTGCCATTTCCTTCTCCAGTGTGTCCCCACTTTACAGATGAGGAACTGAGTCAGAGGGGGTTAAGCGACTTGCCTAGGGTAACATAGCTAGTTAGTGTCTGAGGCTGGATTTGAATTCAGATCTCCCAACTCCAGGCCACTGCTCTATCCACTGTACCACACAGATGCAGGAAAGCTCAGGCATAATGCCATCCCCTTCCTCCCCACCCCCACCAAGTGAAAGATGTCTGTGAGTCTAGAACAAAGATTTGAACCTTTTTTTGTTTGGCAGTCTGGATGGTGAATCCCATAAACCCTTTCTCACAAGCATGCTTTCCAATGCACAAAATAAAACAAACAGGATTATTTACAACCGATTATATTAAAATAAAGATGCAATTGTTTCCACATCCAAGTTCTTGGTCTCCCTACAATCTAGGAGGTCTGTGGAGCCCAGGTGAAGAACATCTGGTCTAGACTCTGGAAGGTGTTCATTCCTCCATACTCTTGTCTTTTCTTTCAGGCTACATTTGGAATATTGTGCTGAGTCTTGGGCATCATCTTTTAAGAGAAACTTTATCAAAATGGAAAACATTGTGAGAGGGGTGAGCAGATGGTGAAAGGTCTGGGAAACTATGCCATATATGGACAGTTCAGGCAACTGGGAAAATTTAACTTGGAGAAGAGAAAATTTAGAGGCTCTGTGGTGGCTGTTTAGAGTGTCTGAAGGGTCGCCATATGTGAAAGAGGCTTCCTTCAAGATTTAGCTCAGATCCCGCCTTCTGAAAAAAGCCTCCCCATATCTGCCAGTGCTGTGCCTCCCAGATGACCCCCCCTCCTCATTTACACCATCCAGATTCATACATAGGCAGATGCTTGCTTGTCCTCTTCTCCATTTGAATGGGAGCTCCCTGGGATCAGGGACTTGTTTTTTTTGCCTTTCTTTGTATTCTTAAGGCTTAGCACGGTGCCTGGCATGTAATAAGTGCTTAATAAATCCTTGTTGACTTGATTTATTGCATGTGACTCCAGAAGGCAAGAGTAGAACCATTAAGGAATTTTAGCTCAATATAAAAGAAAATTTCTCCCCCAATTAAATCTTCACCGAGTTCTTCTGTGTGGCCTCATTCTGGCATGGAAGTAATTCTGGGGTTCACAAATTGCCCAGTGGAGAGCAAGTTCTGACTGGTTCCCCAATCCTGGAGAGGCTTCAGGTCTGGCCCTGGCACCAGAGTGAGTATGTTTTCCAAAGACCAGACTACATATGTATGAAAAGCCATGTCGCCATCAGACTGGACACTTGAGGGTTAATTCTTCAGGCACACTATCCCAGGATACAAGGAAAAAGACAAAATGGTTCTTGGTTCAATACACCTGTGGTTAAAGTGAGGTCAGCAAGGTGATGGAGGAGGGAGATACTAAGAATTGGAGAATTTCAGAATTGTCTATAACCATTTACAGCTTTTGGTATTCTAATTATGAGAGTTTTGTTCAAGGAACAGTGGGGAGACATAGCATTGGGGAAATGAATCATACCAATATTTATATTTCACTTATAAATGAAGACAAAAAGGCATCTAGGTAGTACAGTAGGGACAGAGCTTTGGGTTCAAAGTTAGGAAAACCTGAGTACGAATCCTGCTTAAGGCAACAATAGTGTCGGTAATGGGGATAACAGCTATAATACTTGAATTTGTATGGCACTTGGAGCTCAACAGAGCACTTTGCACATATCATCTTGCTTGGCCTTAGACAAATCACTTAATCTCAAGCAGCTTCAGTTTTCTCACATGTAAAAAAATGGGGATAATGATAGCTCTCACCTCACAGAGCTCCTGTGAGGATCCAATGAGCTTTGTAAAGCACTTTACAAACCTTAAAGCACTATATATGTTAGTAGTTACTAAGGGTGGGGCAGCTAGATAACTCAGTGGATGGAATGCTGGGCCTGGAGTCAGGAAGAGCTGAGTTCAAAACCAGCCTCAGACACTTACTAGCTGTGTGACCCCAGGCAAGTCACTTAACTCTGTTTGCCTCAGTTTCCTCATCTGTCAAATGAGCTGGAGAAGGAAATGGTAAACCACTCTGGTGTATTTGCCAAAAAACCCCCAACAAAACCCAGATGGGGTTAAGGAGAGTGGAACACTACTGAAAAACAACAAAATTATTAAGGACAAAAGGAAATTAGAGCCCAGTGGAGGGATAATTTACAGTTTCTCCTTGGAGGAATGAATAAGGGAGAAAATGGAATTCCTCTTTATTCTGTATCCAAAGCCAAGGAAATATATCATTTTATGGGATATTTGGCCACTTTCTCTTGCAGCAATCATGATGAGTATTCAAAAAAATCAAAACAAAAAACCACCATGAAGATAATTGGAATTTATATGCCAACATCTCTTGCAGAAGGTGAGATTGAGAAATTCCCTGAAAAACTTGATAAGACCCTCTAAATTAAATCAACATATGCTTTATGACTTCAGTGCAAAGGTCAGCATAGGGAAAAATGGTAAAAAAATGTGTTGGAAAACATTTTAAAGAATAAAAGAAGAAAGACTATAGACTATAGAATATGCAGAAATCTCATGTCTATATGCCATGAATAATTTCTTTGAGAAGGGAGTTGGGAGGTGCTGGGTGCCACAAAAATGAAAATGATTATATTATAACAACTGGTTACTGATGTGAGAATTATTACCACATTAGTTTCCTGTGTATAGTCAAGCTACTGATTTGTTAGAAAAAAGATTAAAATTAATACCAGGGGGCGGCTAGGTGGCGCAGTGAGTAAAAGCGCCGGCCTCGGAGTTGGGATGACCCGAGATCAAATCCGGCCTCAGAAAATGAGCACCCACACACAAATAATGACTAGCCGTGTAACCTTGAGCAAGTTACTTAACCCCAATTGCTTAAAAAAAAATTAATACCAAATTAAAAATTAAGAATGAGACATGATATTCAATTGAGACAACTCTAACCTGGTCTATTGATGCTGAAAAATAGGAAAGGAATCAAGTAACAGACATTGACACAAAGTATCACCAGTTTCTAAGGACATTTAACTGGTTATTAACTCAATTGAATGTTAAAGTCAATTATTACTTGGAAGAGAACAAGAGTCTAGAAACTGACTTAGCCAGCAAATTCTTGATCTTGTTAAGTCGAGATATTGGACAGCCAAGGGCAACACCAGGTTAGAATACAAACTACTTTGCAAAATTTTATGGAGGATGGTGGAAGATTTTGAACACTGTCACCTCATAAAACATTGAGAAGCAATGGAGGAAAAACAAATTTAAAGAAGCTTGGCAAGAGAACTAGCTAAGTCAAATTATCCCAAGGGCATTTAAGGATGAAACTGGAAGGACAATGAAGAGACATATAATGAGAAATCTCTGTCAAATTTCTATAGGCTCATAGATTGAAAACTGGATGGGAACTTGGAGGCCATCCAGTCCAACTCCCTCATTATATAGATGAGGAAACTGTGAACAAGTCTTTGTTTCAATCAATGACAGTGAAGCCACTGCATTTGGACTCTAGCTTAAGTCTCCAAATGTGCCACGTGAAGATACAGAAATGATACAAAAGAAAACAAAGACAGAAAAAACTGCAGCAGCTGGGCCATGTGCAGAAGAGGTCTGTGTTTAATTTTGAGAGGATGGTGGAGTTAATTCTCTGAATTTAGCCAATGCTTGGAAAAAGTTTTGTATTTTCCCCAAATATCCATAAAGGTCTTGTCAAAAGTCTTGTATTTTTTTCTTGCTACTCACAAAGACTACCGAAGAGAACAGTATGTTTTCTCACTCTCTACAACTATTTTTACATCTTTACAAAATTATGAGAATAATAATGGAGGGTATTATTGGTGAAAGTTTTGGAAAGTGGCAGGAAAGTTTTCCCAAATAATGTTGTACAGTGTAGATCTCCTTTCATAGGATCAGCACTGAGAGCTGGTTAAGTCACTTAGTTGACATCTATCAATGGAGGAAAAAGAAACTCAGAGACTTAAATTAACTTGCCCCAAGTTGTACAAGTCGGAATTTGAACCCAGAATACCTTGATTTCAGGTCTAGTCAAATGATCATTGATCAAACAACAAATATTTGTTAAATGCCTACTATGAGGCAGGTACAGTGTTAAGTGCTGTGATTTTAAAGACAAAAACTGTAACCCTCCTCATGGGACTTACATTCTAATGGAGAAGACAACATACCTATATATAAATATATCCAGAGCATATAGAAAATGAATGAATTGATCATTCAATAAGCATTTATTAATTTATTAGTATTATTTATTAATTCTGCCATATTCCAGGAACTGTAGGCCTGTGGATACAAAGATAAAAGTGAAACAATTCCTGTCCTCAAGGAGCTTGCTTTCTAACAGCCAGGATGACATTTACAAGTAGAGCCATTTTTCTTTAAATGCCTTAGTCAATTAATTTAGGCAGTCAGTCATCTGGCTCAAGTGCTACCCCCTCTATAAAGCTTTCCCTGCTTCTTTTTTTTTAATTTAATTTTTTGTTGTTGTTGTTGCAAGGGGGAAGGTAGGGCAATTGGGGTTAAGTGACTTGCCCAAGGTCACATGACTAGTTTTGTGTTAAGAGGCCAGATTTGAACTCAGGTCCTCCTGACTCCAGGGCGGTGCTCTATTTACTGCACCACCTAGCTGCCCCACCTTCCCTGATTCCATCTCCTGGTGCCCTCATCCCTTTTTTAATTTCCATTCTAATTATTTCTGTTGTTCTTTCAACACAAATGGACAGGTAGGTGGCACAGTGTACAGGGCACTGGTCTGGCGTCAGGAAGATCTGAGTTCAAATCTCACCTTAGACAACTGGGCAAGTCACTTAAGCTATGTCTGCCTTAGTTTCACTGTTAAATGGAAATCATAGCAGCACCTCCCTCCCAGGGTTGTTGTGAGGATCCAATGAGACGTATGTAAAGTACATACAGTACCTGGAACATGGTAGACTATAAATCTAAATGCTTGTTCCCTTGCCTTTCATCTTCCTGGCCAGATTCTAAGACCTGGACAGCAAAGCTCTTTGCCCACCTGCCTGATCCTGTTATTCTGCAGCTGGCCCTTTTTATATGTTCAAGTCTCCCCTTTCCAATCAGGTTGCACGTGTGTCTTGGGGGCATGGACCATGTCTCATGAGTCTCATCTCTCTCATAGTTCTTCACACAGACCTAGAGACACAACGATTCCTTCTTTCAATCACTTAAGCATCATTCAGTACTACCTAGGTGCCAGGCACCAGGGATTTAGAGATGAGAATGAAAGAACCCTACCCTCAAGGAACTTCTGTTCCGAGGGATGGGGAGAGGAGGACATAGCCTGTGTGCCTACACCGACGTGTGGGGCATATATAAAGTGAGATGGTATTTATTGTTGTTCTTCAGTCATTTCAGTTATGTCAGACACTTTGTGACCCACTTTGGGGTTCTCTTGGCAAGGACACTGGAGTGGCTTATGCCATTTCCTTCTCCATTTCATTTTACATATGAGGAAACTGAGGCAAACAGTATTAAATGACCTGCCCAGGGTCACACAGCTAGTAAGTATCCAGGCTGGATTTGAACTCAGGTCTTCCTGACTCTAGAGGCCTGGTGCTCTGTGCACTGCACCACCTGGCTGCCCCATAATGTTTTATTGCTCCTTGCATTTAGTTGGCACTGAGTGAATATCTCTTTATTGGATGAATGAATAAAGAAATGAATGGCCAGTCCCAAGGTAGCCAGTATGGGAAACAGAAAAATCATGACACATAGCTGATCCTCTCAAGATGCATAAGCCATCTAGTTAAAGAGACAAAACATGCAGGTGTAAAAAAGTTAATAATATGAAGCAGAAGATACAATGTGTCAGGGAGCAGTAGTGGGGTGATAGCAGGTGTGGCTCAAAGGACCTGAGTTCAAATCCCCACCACAGCCTTGGTCAAATCACTTAACTCTTTTTTGAGGGGAGTGCGTAGCTTCTTCCTCTTTCAAACTAGGGGATTGGAGTAGATGAACCCGAGGTCTCTTCCGATCAGACCTCCAAATGTAACATCTCATCAGATCTTTTTATATTCTGGCTTCTTTCCAAACATTTAATTAACCATCTCCCAAACTCCTACCCTACTTCTCTTTGTGTCTTTTGGATATAGTTTAAAAAGCAATAAAAGAGAAACTTATTTGGAAGACAAAGGCGACGGGCTGGAGGATCGGCCTGCTTCCAGTGCTGGTAACTTGGGTGTGATCCTACATCTGATTCAGGCAGGAGAATTAAGACCTGTACAAGCGCCTACAAGCCCAGGCTGGGTGGGGCTTGAGCAAACAGGGCATCGAATGCAGCCACTCAAAATCAGACTTGTAGTAGAGAAAATTGTGGCCAGATAGCATCCTCCTCCTCCCTTCCCCAGGAAATCATTTGATAAGTGGAGATAGGGGAGAGTGGGAGGCAGATCCTTCTCTTCTTCCTCCCTCTCTTTTCCCCCTTCATATTCAGTAAAAAAGCATTTTCTAAAGTCCTGCCTACGCATTTTATAGTACTAGGTATATTCTATCCATTGTCTCTGCTTTTTGAAGGGACGAGCTCCTTAGATCAAGATGCTGGGAGTCAATCCTCATGAAATGGAATTTGGGTTTACAGTCATCTGGATTCAAGCCTTGGAGATGTTGCTTGTCTGCCATGTGATTTTAGGCAAGCCCCTGGGTCTTAGTTTCCTTATCAGTGGAGTTAATTATATTTTCACTACCAACTCATAGGATCATATAGCTAGAGCTGGAAAAGGCCTTGGAGGCCAGCTAGTCCAATCTCCTCCTTTTATAGAAGAGGGACCTGAGAGGCAGGGAGGTGAAGTCCCAAGGTCACATGGGTAGCAAGAGTCGAAGCTGGTATTTGAACTCAGATCATCCAACTGCAGAACCAGTCTTTCTTCATAGGTTTGTTGGCATGGCCACAACAGGCTTTATTTGGGAGATCAGGTGCAATAATGCATGTGAGAGTGATTTCTGAGCATATAGCAGTCTATGAATAATGAGTGGTTATTGTTATTGTGAGCACAGATAGAGCTGAGGATATACAGGTAGGGCTGTAAAGATAATGAACAAGTGTGTTAATAGATGAGATTGGGAGTGTTGACATTGCTATGTTTCAGGATAAGTGAAGCCTTTCTTGTTTGGAGGTGTGAACAAGGCGGGTTGCATCTAGTAGACTGGATGGAGCCAAGAAGAGCTTTTCCTCCTTCATGATCAGATCTGGAAGGTTTCATGAAGGACAGAGGATTTCAGGAGCTACCTATGTGACTGAGGCCAATTCATGGGCTGGCAGTTTCCCCTTCATTCATTCTCCATGACGGGATCGAATGACCAGCAAGTCAAGTACTGTAAGCACTGATTCCACTCAATCCAGGAAACATTCATTAAGGTCTTCTTGTACTCAAGGTAGAGGAGGTACAAAAATGAAACAGGGTGGTAGACTAGGTTCCAGACTGGATTCAGATGCCACTTCAGGCACTTATAGCTGGGAGACTCTGGATAAGTCACTTCATCTTTTATAGCCTTAGCTTTAAGCCAGTATGGTACCTTTTCTCTCTGCATCTATGATGCAAAATCCCATGATCCTGACTTTAAGAGGCGTAGAAAATGACAGGTAGGGAAGCTCAAAGGGAGGATCCTGAGAGATTTAGGAATGGAAGAATCATTTGTGAAGACCAGAAGTCCAAGATGGAGTCAACTCCTTATAATCTCCCTTGCAACATGACCTTCATGTTGTTGAATAAATGAACATATCAGCCAATCAACAAGTGCCAATGCCTACTCTCTGTCAGGCACTGGGCTAGGTACTGGGGGTAACAAATGCCAAAGATGAAATAGTCACTATTTGCAAAGAGCTTCCGTTCTAAAGAGGAAGCTGGCAACCCTGGTCCCTTGACACTGAATGGCATGTGCTTTTGAAGAGGAATTTAGAAAGTACTTTGAGCAATAGCATTTTCAGTGTAATAAGTGAACAACCCCTCAAGGTGACTACTTTGAAGACGGTAGCATTCCTACGGACACGTCAATTCTGTATGCTTATTTAAAAACCCAAGCTCATTGCTCTGTAGCAATGGTCCTCCAACTTTTTGGTCTTGGGACCTTTTTATGCTTTAAAAATGATTGAGGATCACAAAGATCTATTGTTTATGTGAATCACATATCTATCAATATTTACCATATCAGAAATGTTAAAATACTCGATTCATTTATTTGAAATAATAGTAATAATAATAATACCCATTGCATGGCTCACATAAATGACAGAGTTCATGGAAAGTAACTATTTTCCAAATTAAAAAAAAGAACCTTAGTGAGAAGAGTTGCACTGTTTTACATGTTTTTGCAAATCTCTTTAATGTCTGCCTTAATAGGAGACAGCTGGATTCTTCTATCTGCTTCTGCATTCAATCTGTTGCAATCTGTTGTTTTGGTTGGGGTATATGAGGCAAATCTGGCCCCACACAGATATGGACTTGGGAAAAGGAGGAGTATTTTAGTAGACCAATAATATTTTGGTATCATTATAAAAATAGTTTTGACCCAATAGACCCCCTGAAAGGCTTTTGCGGATCCATCCCCAGGGGTCCTCTAGCCATACTCTAAGAATCACGGCTCTATGCTAACACCTGGCACATAACGGTAATGCCTTTCATTTATATAAGCATCAGAGAATTTGGAGAATCCCAGATGTGGAGGGGGAAGGGATCTTTGGGGTCGTCAGGTTTAACTCTCACTTTACAGATGAAGAAACATAAGCCCAGATTGGTTAAGTAAATTGTCCTTGGTCTCAGAGGTAGTAAATGGTGGAGCTGGGATTGGAAACCAGATTTGCCCTGTTTCCAGGTCCAGCTCTCTCATGGATAAGCTTTGTAATAATGTTAGGAATTTGGCAGGGCTGATATTTTTCACCTTTCTCTGTAGCTGAGAAGACCGAGGTCTAAAGAGAGGGTTAGTGGCTTGCCTGAGGTCCCACCCAAGGGGGGGAGTTGGAGGCAGGGCTGGCATGGGTTAGGGTTAGGTCTTTTGACTCTTGGTTTATGGGTTTGCTATCGTACCAGAACACACACGCCATTCAAGAGGGAGATCATAAACTCTCTAGAGGAGTGGGGCTGGTGACATCTTTAGTGGTGACATTTGGGTGAAAAATTCATGATCATCAGTTACTGAGGGAAGAGAGGGGGAAAAATGAGCCATTTTTTCCAGCTAAGGAACACGACTTTCCCTTGGTGAGAGTCCACAAATCTATTTTATGTGACTAGATGTATAGCCTAATAGAGGAAGCTTATCATAGGCTTAAGAAAAAGTGTATAATAATGTACCTTTCTTCTCCTCCACCTTTCATCCTGAGCAAAGCACCCTTCTGTAAAATGAAGGTAATGGCACTTTTGACAGAGCCACCCAGAGTTCAAGGGACAACCTGGAGATAGGGAGCCAGGCTTGGGGGAGAACCACCTGCTTTTTTGTTTCAGCAACATCCAGAGGCCTTTTCTTTTTTCATCTGTCATCAAGCAGTGCTGGGTCCATTGCGAAACCTGTCAGGCCCATCAGGCATTAAATCTCTTTCAAAGGCATTGGAGCATGGTGGTGCCAAAGCAGGGACCGTCTGTCTGTCTGTCTGTCTACAGCAGGGTGAAAGCTAAAATTCCACTCTTCCCCTTGGGTCCCACCCCTCCTAAAAGAGGAAAGAGCTGGGCAGGCCCAGGTGGCTGAGAGCAGGGAGGAGACAGAGCAGGAATGTATCAGACATCTTAGGGACTTAAAGAATCTTGAGTTTGGGGGTGATTGAGCAGAGCTGGTTCCTGGAATGAGGCCAAAGTCCCCTCTTGCTGGGAAGAAAGGGATTAGAGTCTGCTGGGAAAAGCAGCAGGTTTTGAGCCTGCATTTACTAATTGGCAGACCCTGTTAAAAATTGACCTCATTGTATACTCATTCTGGTACAGAGAAGGGTCCTCAAGGGAAGACCTTTTCTTTTCTTTTATGCTTTTTTTTTTTTTTTTATTGAGGGGGAAGGGAGGGCAATTGGGGCCAAGTGACTTGCCCAAGGTCACATGGCTAGTAAGTGTTAAGTGTCTGAGGTCGGATTTGAACTCAGGTCCTCCTGACTCCAGGGCTGGTGCTCTATTCACTGTGCTACCTAGCCACACCTGGGGAGGACCTTTTCAGTGTGCTATAGTGGAAAGAGTGCTGGAGTTTGAACCAGGGAATCTGGCTTCAAATACTTAAGCTACTACTTGTTACCTGTGTAAGCCTCAGTTTCCTCATCTCTCCACTGAGAATATTGGACTAGAGCCCAAGTAATAGATCAGCTGTGATGTGATCCCAAGGGGCAAATGGCCAACCAAACAGAGAAGGAAATGAAATCCTATCCCACCCTCTCCTGATGGATGGTTGTGGGGCTTGTCTTGCACAACCAAACCTCTCCTCCCCCTCCAACTCTCCCCCAAGTCAAAACCTCCATCTTCTGGGCAGGTTCTTATCTCCCCCCTCTAATGCCAAGGAAGTTAGACCCATCCAGGTCCCTTCAGTAGCAGGTACTCAGGTGGTCCCTGAGGACCCGATCCCTCCATGGCTGTGGGGCTCTAGCTTGTCATCAATGGCCCGTGAGGAAGAGCCCTGCCTTCCCTCTTCCATTGGGGTGGGGCACAATGAGTTGTCCAGGATGAGCAGCCATGAATGGAATACATCTTGCGTCACAAAGCTCCTTACATTCTCTTCCCCCTGAACCCAGCCCTCATGAACTTCCCTGTTCCTATCAAGGGCGCCATCATCCTTCCAGGCATCCAGTCTCACAGTCTTGGCGTTATCCCGGGCCCCTCTCTCTCACTTCCCCCACATACCTGAGGAGTTGCCACATCTGGCTTCTCCCTCCACATTTCTCTTTCAATTCTGTTCCATTCTTGCTAGTTAGGGTCTTTCTCTTGGCTTGGGCTGCCATTGCCTGTCTGTGCACTTTTGCAATGTCCTTCTAATTATTGTCTCTGGTCTCTCCCCATTGCAATCTATCCTCTCTACAGCTGCTAAGGTAGTGAGGGGCTCTTTACCTTGGGTTCATACATTTCAGGAGTCTAAGGAAACAGATGGGGAAAATGAAATCTGGATTTCACTAGCCTCTCACTGAAATTGAACATTACCTTCTATTATTTAAAAATACTATTCTGAGCAGGTGTCCAAAGACTTCAAAAGATCGCCAAAGGGGGTCCAGGACACCAAAGGTTAAGAGCCCTAGAAAGTGACTGACCATGTCACCTCCCCCACCCCCTTGCTCAACAAATGCCATTGACTCCTAGGATCAAATGTTGCTTCATCTGGTTCTCATTTGTATGTTCTCATATGTATGTTCTCATTTGTATGTTCTCATATGTATGTTCTCATATAATGCATATATTGTAATTATTAGTCAAGTTGTCATTGTTCAGTCAATTTCAATCATGTCTGACTCTTTGTGACCCGGCGGGGGGGGGGGGGGGGGAAGTGATTGTCCCAAGGTCACACAGTCACTTAATGGCAAATCCAAGACCATAAGTCAGAGCTCCTCATCCTTGGCAAAGGTTCATTTTATCACAGTGTGCTACTGTCATTTGGTTGTGATCAGACCATCACAGTTCTCAAAGCCTTTATAGCCAGTGCCCTGTGGTGGAAAGAAAGGATAGAAGGGACCTTGGGGAGGTCCTTTACTTTGCAGACAAGGAAACTGAGGTTCTAGGTGAAATGATATGCCCAGAATCTCACAGCAAATGTCTGAAGCAAGATTTGATACCAGTTTTTCCTGGTCTCCAGTCCAGTGCCTGCTTCATTACACCACACAACAAAGAGACACAAACCAGGTGGAGAAATAGAGAAATAGAAGAAAAACTGGGAGGATGGTAGAAGGAGGGGATGGTCCAGAGTGTCATGTGGTACAGGGATGTCAGGGAGCATTAGAGCTGAGAAAAGGCCACTGAGTTTGATGAGAAGGAGGTCTTTGGTGACCTTTAAGAGAACAGATCTGGCTGACTGGTGGGGGTGGAGGGCAGCTAGCTAGCAGCTGAGGAATGAACAATGGGCAGAATTAAGCATTTATTAATTGCCTCCTATAATCATGATAATAGCTAATCCTTGTATAGCACTCTGATGTTTGCAAAGCATTTCACAGACTCTGTCTCATTGGATCATCCTCAGAACTGTGAAACATGTAGAATGACTACCTTAACTTTCTAGATGAGAAGGCTGAAGTTGAGGGTCACTGAGTGACTTGCCCAGAGTCACACTGCTAATAAGTTTTTGAGGTAGTATTTGAACTCAGCTCCAAGTCCAGTGCACTGTATGCCAGCTACCATTTAGGCACTGGAGATACCAAAAAAAATAAGATAGTCCCTAGTCTCAGAGAACTTATATTCTACTATGTAAGGCATGAGAAGTATTGAGGTTAAAGTGACTTTCTAGTAGCTTAGTCTCAAGAGGAAAAGAAAAAGGGGGTCATGGTATGCACGCACGTGCTTGTGCATGAGTGTGTGTGTGTGTGTGTGTGTGTGTGTGTGTGTGTGTTCAAGACAGGAGACGCTTTAACATGCTTATAGGCAGAGAAAAAGGAAGCATTGGGGAGATGGGATTTGGGATTAAGATAAATTGAGGGTTAGCTTTGGTAATGAGAAGGGTCACCTCATCCTTACAGCCAAGGAAGGGAGGAGTAGAGAAGACAGAGCAAGTTCTTCCAATGTGTAGGAGAGGAGATCATAGGAGCATTTAGATATATAGGCCATGGACTCTGATCTTCCCTCCTCCTCTAGCTCCATTTCCCCAATGAAGCATAGAGGTTAAGGAACTTGGTGAGAGTCCCAGGGTTAATATGTTTTTGAGGTAGGATTTAAACCTAGGTCCTCCTGAGGCCAAGCCCAGAGTCCTATCCACCATTGCCTCTCAAGGAAGATCGGAGGAACAGGAATTGACTTCAACCTTAATCTTCTCAATAGAGTAGGATGGAAAACAGCTACTGAGAACAGTGTTGGGGGTCAAGGACAGTTGCAGATAGTTAGACACCCCCAATAGGGATGTGACAAGGAACTGAGAAGAGATTCCCAAAAGAGGCTCCTTGAGCAGCAGGGATCCTCAGCTGGTGTCCTGCAGTGTAGATTTAAAGATGGAGGTGAAGTATGTCACTGGGAAGAGCACGGAATCTCTTCAGTGTTTCTGGGTCTCAACCCACAGTTTAAGAAGCACTGATGGGACCCAGGACCTATATGAACACAACTACAAAACACTTTTCACACAAATAAAGTCAGATCTAACTAACTGGAAAAACATCAATTGCTCGTGGCTGGGTTGAGCTAATATAATAAAAATGACAATTTTACCTAAATTAAATTACATATGTAGTGCCATACCAATCAATCTACCAAGAAATTACTTTATAGAGCTAGAAAAAATAGTAACAAAATTCATTTGGAAGAACAAAAGGACCAGAATATAAAGAGGAATTAATGAAAAGAAATGCTGGGGAAGGTGGCCTAGCTATATCAGATTTTAATCTGTATTATAAAGCAGCAGTCATCAAAACTTCTTGGTACTGGCTGAGGAAAACAGTAGTGGATCAGTGGAATAGATTGGGTACATGAGACTCAGCAGTCAATGACTATAGTAATTTACTGTTTGATAAACCCAAAGAACCCAGTTTTTGGGATAAGAACTCACTATTTGACAAAAACTGCTTGGAAAACTGGAACATAGTATGGCAGAAACTGGACATAGACCATTATCTAACACTGTATACCAAAATTAAGTCTAAATGGGTGCACAATCTAGGTATAAAGGCTGATACTGTAAACAATCTGGGAAAGCAAGGACCAGTTTACCTGTCAGATTTATGGAGAGGGGAAGACTTTATGACCAAATAAGAGTTAGAGAGCATTACAAAATGCAAAATGGATAATTTTGATTACATTAAATTGAAAAATTTCTATACAAACAAAGCCAATATAATCAAGATTAAGAGGGAAGTGGAAAATTGGGAAAGAATTTTTATTCCCAGTGTCTCTGATAAAGGCCTCATTTCTAAAATACAAAGAGAATTGAGTCAAATCTATAAGAATACGAGTCATTCCCCAATTGATAAGTGGTCAAAGGATATGACCAGACAGTTCTCAGAAGATAAAATTAAAGATATCTATAAGCATATGAAAACTGCTCTAAATAAATATTGGTTAGAGAAATGTAAATCAAAACAACCCTGAGGTACCACGTCTCACTGGTCATATTGGCTAAGATGACAAAACAGGAAGATGACAAATGCTGGAGAGAATGTGGAAACGTTGGAACACGAATGCATTGTTGGTGGAGTTGTGAACTGATTCAACCATTCTGGAGAGCAATCTGGAACTATGCCCAAAGGGCTATAAATAAGTGCATACCCTTTGACCCAGCAATACCACTTCTAGGGTTGTATCCCAAAGAGATCATAGAAGTGAGAAGTGGGAGGAAGACACATATGTACAAAAATATTTATAGCAGCTCTCTTTGTGGTGGCAAAGAATTGGAAATTAAGGGTATGCGCATCAATTGGGGAATAGCTAAACAAGTTGTAGTATATGAATGTAATGGAATACTATTGTGCTATAAGAAATGAGAAGCAGATGGACCTGCTGGAGATGGACCTGCCTGGAGAGACTTATACACACTGATGCTGAATGAGAAGAGCAGAACCAGGAGAAATCTGTACACAATTACAGATACAATGTATGTGTGATGACTAACTTTGCTAGACTGGACTCTTCTCAGCAATGCAAGGTTATAAGACAACTCCAAAAGACTCATGATGGAAGGAGATGTCTACATTCAGAGAAAGAACTAGAAAGAACAGAGTCTGAATGCAGATTGAAGCAAACTACCTGCTCTCTTTCTTTTTCTTGTTTGGTTTCTTTTCCTCTTTCCCATTGTTCATTCCATCCATCACAATCCTTCCTTATAACCTGACTAATGCCTAATGTGAAAGTACTTGCAGATCCTAGACTTGATTGCATGCTGCCACGGTGGGGGGTGGGGGAGGACAGGGAGGGGGAGAAAATTTGAAACTCAGGCGACTGTGGAACTGAATCTTGTAAACTAAAAGTAAACAAACAAATTAATAAAGACACACACACAAAGAAGTGCTGACTGGCTTGTGAGCAGAAAAGGTTTAAGAAGCCCTGTAAATAACAGACTTAGAACTAGAAAGGATATTATGTTAGGAAGACGCTTGTTTTATTACATAAACTAAAAAGAAAATAAATGAAAAAAATAAAAGGACAAATTGTGGGAAAAAAGAAAGAACCTTGGAGACCATTGAGTCCAACCCCTGAAAACCCAGTCTACTCACTCCTTGTGGGAATCTGGGCAAGTCACTAGACCTCCCTCAGTTTCCTCATTTGTAAAATGAGGGTCTGAAGCAGAGAGCCCTGGAGATCCTCTCTAGCGCTACCCCATGGATCCAGTTGGCGTGATTGGATGACTTTCTCATCAATGCTTGGACACCTAGAATGGGGAACAGAGAACAGGACTGATGGATGTCACCCTTGTCTGGGGGAAGCAACAGCGTCCAGGAATGTATAATGTGACTGTCCTCCTTTGCATCAAGGTAGACACAACCGATGCATGAAGCCAAATTCAAGGAGAAATATTTGCACTACTTCTGTCTAAAACACAGCACAGTCTAAATTAATGAGGAGTACAGATGTTGGATTAGTGATGTTAGAATGGGTCTCTCATCCCATCCTAAATCCCATTTGTTCAGTTTGTGATTGATCTCTCTGATCACTGCCTGTAGTCATTTCTAGATGGGATTTGGGGTTTGCTTTAGTATTTCCTGGGTCCTGAATCTCATCAATAATTTTCCCCCAACCTTGTCCCCAAAACCCTGGAGGTAACACAGAATCATCGGATGTTAGAGCTGGAAGGAGCCTTAGTAATTCTATGACAATACATGCCTCTTTGCTGGTATCCCTGGGATAGATGAGGAAGAGGGAAATCAATATATTTTTCCATGTCTACCATAAGGGAAAACACAGAATAAAAAAGGGGTAAAGCAGATGTTATAGGCTTGATCTATGACAGCTCAGTGGAAGGTGAAGAGAGCATGACATAGCTAACCTCCAAGAGAAAGCATGACTCTGGCTTCCTGGGATGGCCAAGTGGGCAGCCAAAGTCTGCTGCTGTCCTCCAGCTGCCACCTTCGGAGCTGACTTTGATCTGGGACTCTCCAGTTGGAAGGATCCTCTTCAAGGAACATGAGTCATGAATGAATGAATGAATGAATGAATGAATGAATGAATGAATGAATGAATGAATGAATGACCTGAGAGGCAGTGGAGCAGAGTGGACAGAGTGCTGGTTTTAGAATCAGTAAGACCTGCCCGGATTCAAATCCTGTCTCTGAAGCTTACTAGATGTGAAACCACAAACAAGTCCACTAATCTCTCAGAGTTTGTTTCCTCATTCTTAAAATAAGAGGGTTGAATTCAATGTTTATAATGTCCCTTTCAGTTTTAAACCTGCCATCCTATGAATCCATCAAACAACAAGCGTTTATCAAGCACCTACTCTGTGCTGGGCACTGTTCAAGGTGCTGAGGACACAGGGTCCAAGATATCAAACATCTCCAGATCTCAAGGAGCTTATGTTTTGTCTCATGAAACGTCATTGTGACTTTTCTTATTCACCAAGACTCCAAGGGTCTGTCCTGGGAGAATGGTGGAGGGGGGAGAATTCCCCAAGGTTCCTGAGGTTCCCCCCATGACCCTGCTATGACAGGTCCCAAGCTTTGCTCCAAGGTGCCCTTGGAGCCTCATTCAGGGTGCTGTCTCCCCTTGGTCATGATGGGTGCATTAGTCACTGGGCTGCCTCCTCAGAAAGTGGGAAACAGAATTGGAACAGTTACACAAGATAAGGTGATGAGAACATGGTGAAAGATGAGGGGGGAGTAGGCTGGGGAGAACCCATCCCTGGGGATGTGCCGGGAAGTTCTTGATGTCCTTCAAGGCTCATACAGGGGAAGACTTGCTCCTGAGCTTTTTGCAAATGCCTGGGTCTCAGAGCTGCATATCTCCAAAGATGAGTCACCCCCCTTCTCCAAACCACATACCACGGGCTTCACTGCACTGAGTTCCAAGCAATGGCCCCCCCCTTTAGACATAGGCGCCTTTCCTTTGAGTCATTCTCTTCTTTCCTGTCTGTCTGTCTGGGCCTTGCTTGGCCAGTCAGATTGCCTCATACATTCAAAGCTGACGGGGACCTCAGAGGCTGTCAAGTCCTCTGTATTTTACAGATGAGGAAAATAAGGCACATTTGCTTAAGGTCACATAGGTAGTAATTGTCAGAGGTAGATTTTGAACTTGGATCCTCCAACTCCAGACCAATACTCTTCTGCTATAACACATTGGTTGCCACTGTACCTTAAGACATTCTTTCATGGGAACAAATAACGGCAGATTGTACTTGGATTCAGAGTTTATCCAACTCACAAGGCTTACAATAGGAGGAGGTGGAGGTGCGATAATGTTGGGTCTTCATTCAAATGAGCAATTCAACACAACTCAACACCATTAATTGTTTTAGTGATCAACAACCTTCCATAGAATTAGTGGGGACTTGGGTAGCCCTCTAGTCCAATGTCCTACTCAATGACTCCTCCAAGAGAAGCCATCCACCTTCTGTTTGGATGTGTCTAGTGATGGGGAACCACCTTCCATTGTGGGACAGCCCTATTGTTTGGAAAGTTTGACTTCTAACCATGGGTCGACTCACTGATTTTTCTGTCTTGAGTCCCCTGACACTTGTGCTTTTTTGAGTCTTAAGGGGTATAGGGAGTAGAGCCTTGGGCAGCAGGACCACTCTCATCGTCATCCAGAAATCTCTAACATCAGAGAAGTGATGAGAGGTCTAGGCAGGGAACCCAAGGACTTTGGGGGCTCTTGTAGGAACCCCAAAGGATGCTTCATGCAGGAGTAGCCTGTCATCAGTCATTCATACATATAGGTCAAGGGTAGGGGAGAATGTTTCTGGCAAAAGGAACCATCCTCCTCCAACCCCAGTAGACCTGTTCCTATGTGTCAATAGTATGAAAAGGCAGGAACAGCAGTGGCAAGTGTCAGTCACATGAGCATAGATTAAGATCTGGAAGGGGCCTTAGAAGTCATTGAGTTCTCTCAGACAGCCATATGAAGCCAACAGCCCATGACCCCTTTACCTTCCTGGCCCCGGTCACAGGACAATAGACCCAGAAAGGTCATTTATGTATGTGGGTCATTAGTACTCAAAGAATCATTGATTTAGACCAAAAGGAGACTTCTGAGGCCATCTTGTGCAATACCCTCCTGGGGAAGCTGAGCCCCAAAGAAATTGAGTAAGTTTCCCAAGGTCATAAATGTAGAAAGTGGATAGCTGGGATTTGAATCCAAGTCTGCTGATGGCAAATCTTACATGTTTTCCAGGGCACTACACTGCCTTAGTCAAGAATTCATGGTTCAGGGCTGGTCTGTAGTGAGCCTAGCAAGGCTCTCTCTTTCTCTCTCTGTCTCTCTGTGTCTCTGTCTCTGTCTCTTTCCTTCTCTCTCCCCTCCCTCCCTCCCTCTCTCTCTCTCTCTCTCTCTCTCTCTCTCTCTCTCTCTCTCTCTCTCTCTCTGTCTCTCTCTCTCTGTCTCTGTCTCTGTCTGTCTGTCTCTGTCTCTCTCTCTATCCCTCCCTCCCTGTCTCTCTCCCCCTCCCTCCCTTCCTCCCTCCCTCTATCTCTCCTCCTCCCTCTCTCTTTCCTCTTTCTTCCCCCCCCCCCCATACACACACAGATATGGAACATCTAATTGGGGAGATGGGATGAGCACATAAAAAGAGAAATGATGAAAGGTACCATGTAAGCATTGAGTGGCATGAGCAGAGCAGGTGGTGTGATACAGGGCTGGTGATCAGTGGACAGCTTGTCTGACTATGCAGAGTGCTCCAGGCTGGGCCCCTGCTTGGCTTCCTCACTCACCAGGCATCATATTTTCGGGAGGATAGTGACAAGCCTGTAGCCAGATAGGCTCTGGACTCAGATGAACTGGGTTCAAAGTCAACTTAAGCTGCTTGCTATCTGTGTGACCTTGGGCAAGTCACTTCAACTCCCTGGGCCTCAGTTTTCTTATCTGTAAAATAAGACTGAGGGGCAGCTAGGTGGTGCAGTGAGTAAGAGCGCCGGCCTTGGAGCTGGGATGACCCAAGATCGAATCTGGCCTCAGAAAATGAGCACCCACACATAAATAATGACTAGCCGTGTAACCTTGAGCAAGTTACTTAACCCCAATTGCTTTAAAAAAAAAAAAAGACTGGGTCTTTCAATGAGATCAGGATAGTGAGGGGGTGAGGGGCTGCTGCTGTACCCAACTGACTGGGAGGTATATGGAATAGAAGATCCCCACTGTGTTTACTTTTTGATAATCACAAAAAATGTTTCATTCAGCAGGGAAAAGGCCCCTGAAGACTTCCTTCATCAAGGAGTGACCCACGCTCACTGAAGATCAGACAGGATTCCTTGATGGCCTAAGCCACACAGAAAACTTTGCTCAATAATCATTGATCCAATGAGGCCCAAAGGAGGAAGACCCATACCTGCCAAAGGTACACTTACAGGAAGTGTCTTATGCACAGACCCTATGGAAGAGGGATTCTCTAATGATGGCAGATATTCTTAATGGAGGATGACATGATGTTGGGGGCTGAATGCATCAAGACCTGGAATAAAACAGTTCCTTCTCAGTGAGATCCATGGCCATTATACCTGCATTTGGAGTCAAAGGACCTTTGCTCAAAAGTTGGCCTGGCTACTTACTCCCTCTGTGACCTGGGGAAAGTCTTCTCTCTGGGACTCAGTTTCCTCCGATGTGCTGGGAATGCAAAGAAATACATGACAAACCCTTGTCTCAATGAGTTTAAATCCAGCTGGAAGGATGACATGTACATATCTAAATATGTACAATGTAGATTGTCTAGAGGTATATATATTTGAAGGTAGGCAGTAGCTTTCATCCACTTTGTATGTACCTTGAATATAACAAGTTTTTGTTTTTCAAATTATCTCCCTTACAGAGGCAGGGACTATCCCCAGTGCTTATATAACTACTGGCCCATTGAATGTTTCTATGAGTGCAGGTGTGGTGCAGAAAGGCCTCCAGTAGACAGCCTCCTGCTTAGTGTTTGGAGATAATCCCTGTATTCAAGCTGTTTACATTCTAATGGGAATCAGGATGGGAGAAAAAAGGCCAACATTTACAGAGATAAATAGAACCCAAGTCCTGGAGCAGAGAGGTGCAAAGGACAGATCCAGAAAGCTTAAGGAGGGAGAGGACACTTTTAGCCTAGAGAACAATTTTTTTTTTTTTTTGGTCATTGGCCCCTTTGGTGGTCTGGTGAAGCCATCTCAGAATAATCTTTTCAAAAGCATAAAATAAACTAAATGGGATTATAAAGGAAAACACATTATGAAATAGTTATCAAAATACTTTTAATTTTAAAAATTTCTATACATTTTTTCAATTACATGTAAAAATAATTTTTAACATTCATTTTTTTTTAAGATTTTGAGTTCCATATTCTCTCCCTCCTTCCATCCTCTCTCCCTTCCTTGAGAGGCAAACTTGTTATGGATTGTACATGTGCAGTCATGCAAAACATATTAGCCATGTTACATAAGAAAACACAGACAAAAAAAAACCCTAGAAAAATAAAGAAACTTAAAAAAATATGCTTTGGTCCTCATTCAGACTCTATCAGTTCTTTCTCTGGCGGTGGAGAGCTTTTGTCATCAGGAGTCCTTTGAAATTGCCTTGAATCATTGCCTTCCACAGTTGATCACTGTTACAATGTTGCTGTTATTGTATACAATGTTGCTATTACTACTTACAAAGTTCTCCTGGCTCTGCTCACTTCACTTTGCATCAGTTCATGTGAGTCTTCCCAGGATCAAAGCATTTTTAAAAAACAAGTTCACAAACCCCAGGTTAAGACTCCCTGGACTAAGGGGTGGCTAGGTGGCTCAGTGAGTAAGAGTGCTGGCCCCGGACTCGGAAGGACCTGGGATCGGATCCGGCCTCAGAAAATGAGCACCCACACATAAATAATGACTGGCCGTGTAACCTTGAACAAGTTACTTAACCCCAATTGCTTTAAAAAAAAAAAAAGAATCCCTGAATTAGAGATTCTGGGGAAACTGGAGGAATTGTCACCAGAGCTAGGCCTTAAAGACAGGTAGAAATGTAGGCCTTAAAGACAGGTAGAAATGAGGGAGGACCACATCCCATGGGAGGTGGCCTGTGCAAATTCACTAAGACAAGACTCAGCATGTCAAATTCTGGGATGGAGCACATGATAGAGCACCCCCCAGAGATGAATGAAAGAACTGAGAGTCCAGCTGAGGATGGAGGACATGAATTTGCAGTGGGCCCAGACACCTCTATGAAAATTCAGTGGCTCAGGAGAAGGAGCAGAGAAGGCAGATTGTGGAGGTGACCCAGGGTTAAGGATTATCAGGGGCCAAATAGGTAGTTAGATGGATCAGTGGATAGAGTGCCAGGCCTGGGTTCCAATCTGACCTCAGACACTTACTAGGAGTGTGACCCTGGGCAAGTCAATTTAACTCTGTTTGCCTCAGTTTCCTCATCTATAAAATGAGCTGGAGAAGGCAAAGGCAAACTGCTCCTGTATCTTTGCCAAGAAAATCCCAGATGGGGTCAGGAAGAATCTGAAATGTCTGAACAGCAACAATAGGTCAAATAGTAGAACAAAGGTGCATGGGACCTGAGGGTAGAGAAATGTATCTTTTTGAACCAGTTAACTAGAGGGAGGAAAATGACGCCCAACAAGGAGTGATAGTCTAAGAGAAAAGGGGTTGGAGGTCATGGTAGATCCAAAGAGCAGGTTTAGGTAAAACCAGACAGTGTTAGAGGTGAAGTAAAGAAGGCTGTGATCTGAGAGAAGAATTATGGCTCTGTCAAAGGGTCATTAATATGAAGTGAACTGACCAAGGGACAGGGCAGGGGTTGGGGTAGAGAGGAGGACCATGAGTCAGATGAGGAAGGAAGGAGAGTGACCTGCCTGAGTGACCTTGGGCGAGTCATTGGACCTCTCTAAGTTCTTCCTCATCTATAAAATAACCAGATGGAACCTAAAGTCCCTTTCAATTCTAAATCCTATGAATTTATGACCTGGAGGCTGGCAGAAGAATGCCACAAGGGTCTGGACAGAGTGACATAAACAGATGGTGCTCACTTCAAAGGAGGAGAGGTTGATAAGTGATGGGAAGAGAGGGAGGGTCTTGTGAGTGGAAGTAGGAGGAAGAATTATGTCAGCTCTCCTCCTCCTGACCCAACAGGTCAGGAGCATGAGAGAAGGAGTGACCCCTCCTGGACAGAGTGGCAGGGGATGGAGTGTGGGGGCGGGGAGAAAGCCAGGCTCTGATGAGTGGTGAAAGATGAAGGGAGTGTGATTTAAAAGAGTTAGGAGGAAGGGGGTTGGTTCATAACATAGGGGTCCCCAAGGGCCAGTGGAAAGGGAGTGAAGAGGAGGAACAGGCTTGGCCTGGGCTAGGGCTGCTCTGGACAGAGATGAGAAAAGGCAGTGGGGGAGAGGAGGTTTTGCCTAGGTCAGTGGTGGTTCTGAATGACAAGGATCAGGAGGAAAGAATTTTCTAGCCACATGACTGAGGAAGGACCCAGAAGGCAGAGGATGAATTAGCTTGTTATTGCAAAGCCTAAGTCAATTGGGTCAAGGGTTGGGAAAGGCAATGAGCCCTGGGAACAGGATGAGAACCTGCTAGGAGCACCCCTTGTCTCCTCAGTTCCTCAACCTTTGGAATGGAGGTGTGGTGGCCGAAATATTAATGTTGTGGGCCTCTCTAAGAAGTAAAATTAGGGTCAGAATTCCACAGCACCTAGGCAGGTAGATGACATAGCATTTTAACAAAGAGATGGATTGTCAACCAAGAGGGTCTCAAAATGAAGGAGGAGGATTCCAGGGATTCTTAACCTGGGGTCTGGGAACTTCACCTCTCAAAAATGTAACTGAGTTAAAAAAGTCTTTTTTTGCTTTGTCAAGTAAGGCAATTAATGGTGATACTGACTGACCACATACAAGAATACTTTCACTAGGAATACAAAGAAGATTCCCTATTAACCTGGGGTGTGTGAACTTCTTTAAAAACATTATTTCAATATAATTTATTTCTTTTGTATTTTAAGACTTTAAAAATATGATTCTGAGCAGGGATCCATGGGCTTCGCCAGATTGCCAAACAGGGTAAGGGTTCATGGTATCCAGAAAGGTTTGGTTGTTGTTGTTTAGTCATGTTCAACTATTTGAAATTCAATTTGGGGTTTTCTTGGCAAATATCCTAGAGTGGTTTGCCATTTCCTTCTCTAGCTCATTTTATAGGTAAGAAAACTGAGGGAAACAGGGTGAAGTGACTTGCCTAGGGTCACAAAGCTAGTAAAGTGCCTGGGGTGGGATTCGAACTCAGAAACCAGAGTCTTCCTGCCTCCAGGCCTGGGGCTCAACTCTATCTACTGGGCCTCCTAATTCAGCAGTTTTTGTTTCTGTAAGAGAAAAAGGATGCTAGAATCCCTAAGTTCACAGGAAATCAGACCCTAGAAGTGGCTAGTGATTGTGAACTAGAACCAAAAATGTCTAGGTGTAAACCCCATCCCTGACCAACTATGTGGCTCTGGGCAGATGTAAAAGGACTGTGAATGTTGGTTGTTACTATTGATCAGAGCAGGGGCTTGGCCTGGCAGCCTGCTGAGCCAGTCCTTCTATCCAGATGAACTGCCTTCTCATAGGCTTAAAGTGAAGAAAGAACTTTGTGATTTAGAAGATGCCATAAAACTGTGTGTTCTTGAAGGACAGCATGGCAGAAGAGTTAGAGAGATGGCTTAGGGATGGGAAGATCTGGATTTGAGTCCTGCCTTTGACACATGGTTGTGGCTGTGTGACCCTGGACAAGTTACTAAATCTCTCAGGCCTCCATATGACTCTCCAAGACTGGAAGTCACATCACTAGCACTGATCTGTCTGACAGGGAAATCCCTCACCAAGAGGAAGGAAGGAAGGAAGGAAGGAAGGAAGGAAGGAAGGAAGGAAGGAAGGAAGGAAGGAAGGAAGGAAAAAGGAAGGAAGGAAGGAAAGACTTACTATATTCCAGGCACTGTGCTAAGTGCTCTACAAATATCACAACTGATCCTCACAACAACCATTATTTTCCCCATTTTACAGATGAGGAAACTGAGGTAGATGGCAATTAAAGCCACTGGCCCCAGAGTCACACAGTCTGAGGCTGTATTTGAAGTCAGTCAAGTCAGAGAAGGAAATGGCAAATTGCTCTAGTATTTTTGCTGGAAAACCCCAAATAGGGTCGTAAAGAGTCAGACACAACTGAATAGGACTCAACAACAACTTCCTGCCTTCAGGCGCAGGGCTCTGTATGCAGAAGCTCCCATGTCTCTGGGCAGATTAAAAGCTGTGCCCCCATGCACACTCACCTCTTGGACCTTTGCCTGGATCCCTATTTATTGTCTATAGAATATAGTCCAAACTTAGCCTGGCATTCAAGGCCCTCTGCCTTCTGTTCTCCTCTCCCCCCAACACTTTTCCAGCTTTGACTAACTTTCCCTGCACACTCTTCCTCTAAACTGCAGTCAGCTGGACTGCTCCCCATTCTTCCTCATACTTACCTGGCACTTTCCTCTCTCTGTGCCTTTCCTAAGTACTCTTCACACTCTGCCTGTTGAAATATTCAACCATTAAATACCACTTTCTCCATGAAATGACCCTTCTCTGGGGTCTCATCTGATTTTCTTGCTGTATACTTTCATGTTAGAGTTATTGGTTCATGCATGTTATCATGATACTAAACAGTCACCTCTATGAGGGCAGGGACTATGTCTTTAAAAAATGTTTTTTGTATTCTGAATTTAGTTAACATCAACCCTTGCCCCTCATCATATCTATATACAAAGAAGGACAGAAAAGAGGATTATGCATGAAATTTCAAATCTCTATTATGTTGAGTTTATATAAAATCAATAATAAATTCAATATGTTACTTTCAAAATTGCCCTGCTTGTTGGTATTTCCTTCTAAAATCCTGTTCCTTTTAAAATGCTACCATGACTCTTTTTCTTTTTTTTTTTTGAGACAGTTTCCCCTTGCCCCTAAATATACTTTCTCCTTCCCCAATGGAAAACCTCCCACACAATCCTTATTATAAGTAATCCCAGTTAGGCAAAATGAATTCATGCATTGACCACGTCCAAAAAGTACATTTCTCATCCTGCACCTTGAATCTAGACTGGCGGGAGGGGGGTAGCATGTGTCATTGGTCCTCTGGCATCCTGGTTGGTTGGTCAGTCCACTTACATTTATTGAGCCCCTACTCTGTGCCAAGTGCTGGGGGATACAAAGGCAAATGCTTTAAAGATTACAAAGTACTTTTCGTACTCATTTGTACTTTACTGACTCAGTGGGATCTTCTTTCAACAGAATTCTCATTTCTACCCAGGAGAATTCCTGCAATGTATTTCCTTGTTTTCCCCTGAGCCCAGAGACAAGCTGTGGATCAGTTTAGTCAGCAGAGATTTTGGTATATTAATGTGATCATAGCTCAGTCACTGGTACTTGTTGGGAAGCTATCTTGGATCCATTTTTTTCAGCTTTGTCAATGATTTAGACTAAGGCCTGCTTGACACTCTTGTCCAGTTTGCAGATAGCCCAAAGCACTGAGAGATGGCTTACACATTGAATGACAGAGATGATCTGAAAAGATCTTCATGGGATAGGATGAAGGGGAAAATGGAATAAAATATACTTCAGTAGAAAGTTGTACATGTTGGCTAAAAATAAACCAGCTTCACAAATTTAGAGTGGGAGAGATGTGGCTGAACAATGGTTCCTGTGAAGAACATTTGGATGGCAAACGTTTTGGATTCAGTAGAAGTCAGTGGTGGGAATGGCAACCAAAAGGTTGGTGTTATTCTAGGTTGCCTAGAGAGGCGCAGAGTCCCTAGTGAGAGAAACAATGCTTTCTCTGTGCTCCTCCTTGGTCAGACCACATCTAGTGTATTGGACTTTTGGTTTGGGGGGTACCACATTTTAGGAAAGAAATAGTCAAACTGGAGTGGATCCAGAAGAGGGTGACCAGTGTAATGGAGAGCTGGGCAGTGGGAGTAGCAGCCTTTGAGTGCACACAGTGTTTTTCTTGCTGCAATCCCCCCTGTGGATAGAAGCTGGGTCAGCCTAGCTTTGGGCACACATAATGAAGGGTCTGTTTCTCTGCTTCAGAACATGTGCAGGTATTCTATGGCTGTTTCCTATATGTTTTACTGACTAGTCAAAAACCCCCAACATTTTAATTGGCTGCTGAGCTGGAATTGAGTACATTCAAAAGACACTAACCAGCCAAATCAACCCCTCTCTCCCTGGCTACATTCGAATAGGGAGTACAGACTGGTGTGGACCTCCAGGTAGGGAGAGGCCTTCAGACCTTCAGTCTCTCCCTTACCTAGTCACCAGGAAGCTGTGAGCATGTGGTCTGATTGGATCTTCTTTCTCTATTTGTCTATTATTTGGGGAAGAAGTATTGAAAAGGCTGTGACTTTGTGACCTTCCAAAGGTTGGAAGAGTGAGCCCCCTGAGGTCCAGGCTCTGGAGACCATTCCAGAGCCCAATGAGGAGCACATATCTAATTGGTTCCCAAATCATCTGGGGGGGTTGGTCCCCAACATTTTTCTCACATCTGTTATCTTCTCTCCATTGAGGAATGCAACTTTAGGAGTGACCCATAGGACCCCAGCTTAGTAGTGGTCATTCCCCAAGTAAGAAAACAACTCAATCTGTTTGTAATGCTGTATTCTAAAGTGAACTCTAGTGAAGTTACTTGAAGTTCAAACCTTTTCTCCCCAGGGACCATTGTGGGAGAGGGAAGAGTATATCCTAGGTTTGGGGTGTATATGTGTATGTGTATGTGTATGTGTGTGTGTGTGTGTGTGTGTGTGTGTGTGTGTGTGTGTGTGTGTGTGTGTGTGTGTGTGGTTTTTGTACTTGGTTCTTGCTATATCTTTTCCCTTTGACCTTAATTGAGGCCAGTTGGTTAAATCACACCAGGTACCAATCACCTGATCAATCAATGACATTGAGATGCATTCACTGATGCTGGTAATTGATATTTGGAGAGAACACACTGGAATGGGCTCACACTGGTAGAGTTAGGAAGGCAGCCCTCAGCAATCAGGGACATCCCTAGAACCTCAGGGAAAGATGGAACCAGTTGTGCTTTGGGGACCTGACTTTGGTGGTGTCAATGTGAGTTGGGTTAAGATCCTCAGAGGCCTACATGGGCTACTGCATGGTTATGAGAGTACAGGAGAACATGCCATACGAGGATGGGTGGAAGGAACTGGGGATATTTAGTCTGGAGAAGAGAAGACTTGATGGGAGGGGGCATGTTACCTCTCTTCAAGCATTGAAAAGGCTCCTAAGATAGAAGAGGGTTGGATTTGGAACAAAGAGTTGGGAGCAATAGGTGGAAGCTACAGAAAGAAAGATTGGAGCTTGACAGAAGGAAAAGAATCACTCAAAGGTCAATGGCAGGCCTTAGCAAGTGGAAACACATTAGAAATCAACCAGCCAATCAATTAATAAGCATTTACTAAGTGCTTGCTGTAGACTAACACTGTGCTAATAATTGGGGATACAAATAAAAAAAACCCCAAAAAACCCCACTACATTTCCTGCCCTCAAGGAGGTTACATTCTAAACATACATGAATACGTATACAAGATACATATCTACTAGATAGAAAGTAGCCTTAGAGGGAGGCATTAGCAGCTAGGGTGGGGATGGGGTTACTGGGAAAGGCCCCTTGAAGAAACTGGCTCTTGAGTGGAGTTTTAAAGGAAAAAAGGGATTCTACGAGCTAGACCTGAGGAGGGAATGCATTCCAGGCATGGGGATGGCCAATAGGAAGGTTTGTCCTTCCTTCTTGAAGAGGACCATGACATAATTAGCTGATACCATGACATTCAAGTGACTTAGATTTAAGTGAGGCAGGGCTGTGCAAGGTCCCCAACCTCACTTTCTCCTCTTTAGCCATCTGGGTCCAAAGGCAAGATATAGATCAGAATGACTGGAGATGGCCCCAAATAAGAAGGTACAGAGACAAGAAATAGTTGGAGTATTAGGAACAGAAAGTAGTCCAGTTTATCTAGAGATAAATAATGTGTAAGAAGACTGAACTGAAGCCAGATAAGAAGAGCTTTAAATACTGATAGAGATTTTATATTTGATGGAGAGATAACAGGGAGCCATTGGCATTTGCTGAGTAGGGCTGTGACATGCTTTGGGAGAGGCAGCTGTGTGGATGGGGCTTAGGGTGGAGGGAGACCTGAGGCTGAACACCAATCAAAGGGTTTTGGGGCATAAAGAGGGTGGTGGCTGGGTCAATGGAGAGAAGGGAACAGATTTGAGAGAGATATGGAGGAGAAAGAAATAAGATCTGGCAATGAGCTGGATATATGGGAGCCATTAGTTAAGTAGGAAATACAATAGAAACAATAGAATCAGAAAAAATGTACAGAGAGAAAAATGAAATGGAATGAAACTGATGGCCATCCTGGCCTCTCCATTGGTATTCAAGTACTGTTGAGAGCCTGAAAGAAAGACCCATTGGGGAGAACCCCTGTGGCAGTCTATGGAAGGACATGGACCCATGAGATGGGCAGGCATGGATGGGTTGCTATTGGCATCATTAGAAGGAATGCCTACATCAGTGAGATCACAGATTCACTGGAGCATTGGCGAGTAAGGGCAACTTCCTGACTACTGAAACCAGCCAGAAGGGCAATGGGCTGCCTAGGCAGGTTAGCAAGCCGATCCTCACCCCAAACAAGCAAAGGCTAGACCAGTGACCTGTCCAGAATATTGTGTGTTCCCTTACATTTGCCAAGCCTGCATCTTGCATGTATAGAATTATTGGCATGTTGTCTCCCCCATTAGAATGTGAACTCCTTGACGACAGGCATTGTTTTTGCCTTTCTTGTATCCCTAGGGCTTAGCACAGTGCCTGGCATATCGTAGGCAAACAACACCTACCTGCTGATTGACTTTCTCACAAGTTTTCTATTGTTCCGAGTTAGTGAAATGGAAGTCCCTTTAGAACTGGGGCTATTTTGTTTGTCTTTGTCTTCCTAATACCTGGTACTATATGGGTAGCATTACCTAGCAGGGGCTTAATTAAGACTTGTTGAGTTCAATTGAATTGAATTCTCTGTTTCAAAGGCTGCATGGTGTGAGGAGCAGGAAGAGGACTTGTGTGGTTCCTACTTACATACCTTTTGTCTCCTCCATTGGACAGGGAGCTCATCCAGGGCAGGGATGGACTGTTTGTCCTTCTCTGTATCCCCAGCCTTCAGCACAGAGCCTGTCACATAGTAGGCTCTCAATAAACACTTATTGAATGACTGACTAGAGAGGACCACAGGATGGTAGAACTGGAAAAAAAACCCCAGGGACCAAAATTCTTATTGACTATCAAATCCTTTCATTTTATAGATGAGGATACTTGAGACCAAGGAGTGAGTTGCCCAAAGTGACAATTCTTACACAGTTAAGAGTCAAAAAGGAAGATTTAAACACATCCTCTAACCCCATTTTACAGACGATGAAATTGAGGCCAAGAGGAAGTGATATAAGGTCACATGACTCTCAGGAGTTAAGAAAGAATTGGACCCACCTGGACCAGCAGCCTTTAGGGATTATTCTCATTATTTATATCTGTATCCCCAGTGTCTAACATTGTCCTGGCACATAGTAGGTGCTTATTAAAGGCTTGTTGATTGGTTAATTACCATGTCTTGGGGATCTTTCTTCTCCGAGGATTATTCCCAGAGAGAAAATGAGAATCCAATTTGGTTTGAAATCATGGCATGAGAAGCCTGGCATTTTTTTTTGGAATCCCCACTGCAGGGGCTTTCCTGGAAGCAAAATACTTAATTAGTACTAAAACTCTAATTATAATGTATGAGTGCTGTGTGTGTGTGTGTGTGTGTGTGTGTGCACATGAACCCAGGTTGCTCATAGGATGAGATGCTGTTTGTCCCAGAAGAGCTGGATGTGGGTGAGGTGTGGGGCTGGGTAGTGGGAGGGCAGGGGAGGTGGCGATGCCACCTAGGCACACCCAGGGATGGGCAATTTTATTCTAATCCTTCTGATCAACTCAGCCTTCAATGCTTGGAGACTGCCAGGAGATGAAGATAAAACGTCTGAAAGTGTAACTGAATATTGAGGAAATATTAACTGAAAAAGAAAGCTTTGTGAAGCCACAGAGATAAGGGAGGTGGGAAGGTGGGGGAGGGCGCGCAGGGGGGAGAGACCCAGAACTAACAAGAGCCCAGGTCCCAGAGCATCCTCAGCCAGCCCGCATCCTCCGGGCTTTCTTTAACCAAAGTTCCAGGCTAGCTCGCTGAGGGCAACGTTCGTCTTCAACGGGAAACACTGCGTGTTTTAAATCAAGCACGTTTCTCTACAGGGTGCAGATGTCAGGTGATAGTTGAGGGACTTGGACGCCCCTCCTTCCTCCCCCCACTCTTCCCTCCATCGCTGTATCTGGTTCTTTGTTAGCACATCGCCACCTAGTGTTCTCAGAGGGAAGTGCCGGTCCCCTTTAGCACCTAGTTGTCCCCTGTTTTTGTTTTTGGGTTTTTTTTTGGTGGGGGGGGGGGGACCTGGAGCTGCCCCAGAAGTCCCTTTTGGGGGGGCTGAGAGGTGTGTCTTCAGGTGGGCACTGCTGAGCCCCAGGGAAAGCGGTTTTCCAAGGCATGAGGGAAGAGAGGTAGATCAAAGGAAGATACAGCCCTGAAGGCAGTCGCTAGGTCTTTAGTGGGAAAATGATGCTATCATTCTTCACCAAATCAAATCACTCGATCTTCATCGAGTCCTTTTTTGGAGGAAGTCAAGTGGTGGGGAAGGGGCCCTTGAGGATATGAAATGTTAGTGTCCCCCACAGGAGCGCTGCCCTGCCAATGCCCAGCTGGCTACTCCCTAGGCATTACGGTTCATCTCAGAGGATCACAGACGCAGGACTAAAGGACCCTGGAGACCATAGCATCCAACCCCTCCCCCATTTTACAGATGAGGAAACTCATCTGCAAATGACTGAACCTCAGAGAGGTCATATTTCTGGTAAATGTCTGAGGCTGGATTAGAACACAGCTCTCCCTGATTCCATGTCCAGCACTCCACCTTTGCACCATGCCTAGAATGTACTTTCATCTTTCTTCTTCTGAGCAGAGTCCCAGATTTCCTTTAAAACAGCTCATACACTGCCTACCACATGAGGGCTTTCCTAGCCCGCCCTTCTCCTCCACAGTAGACCCTTGACCCTCTTGAAATGACTGTAGTTGCTTATCTGTGTGTGTGCCCTAGCCCTCTGCAGTAGAATAAGCTCATTTTTGTCTTGGTGTCACCAATGCTAATACAATGATGGGCAATGCTCATTGATCTGAGCCTAGCTGATTTTGTGTCTTGATGGGACTCCTGCACCCAAGATGCTGCATTTTGGGCTAATTCCCACTCTGTGAATCTCTCTTCTCTGGACTTCTCCCCTATATTTCTAGCCAGTCTCCTGCCCATTGGTGCACTCAATTATTCACACCCTGCCCTGTTATGTTCTCTGATTATTTCCAAGGTCTGTGTTTTATCTCTCTAGAGAGGCTGCCATGTCTGGGGAGACAAAAACCTCTATCTTTCTTCCTCTTCCCCTATCGTGCCCAGGACAGGGCTGTGAATTAGTTGCTAAATTGAATCAAATATAAAAATCCCAATATTTTGGCTACTCATTTCCATAAACTAGGTGTTATTTAGTGGATGGGGCACTGGACTTGGAGTCAGTCAATTCAAATCCTGTCTTAGACACTTACCACCAATCTGTATGACCCTAGGCAAGTCACATCACTGCTTTTAGCCTCTGTTTGCTCATCTGTAAAATGGGGCTAACAATATAACCAGTCCTTGTGAGGGTACAATAATGAATATAAAAGACTTTGCATGCTTTAAGATGCTATAGAAATGTTGGCTGCTGTTATTATTAATCTGTGTCATTTTTCACTTGAGTCTAAGTGACATGAATATGCGAGGGTACTGGGAAGAAAAATAAATGGGCATCAAATGAAACAATTTCACAGAATTCTAGTGGGAAAGAACTAGAGCAGTCATTTAGCTCTACCATACCTGAGAACGAGATTCCTTCAACAATGTAACTAGTCTTGATTCTTCTTGGAAGCCCCCAGAGATTCCTGTGGGGCCACTCACAACACATGCATGGCTCTGTTTCTAAAGACACTCTTCATTACAGCAAAGCAAAATGTACCATGATGCAAGTTCAAGCCACCGTCACTGGTGAAAATGGTTTGGAAACTGCCCTCGGGGGCCAAGGGGTACAAGTCAAAACCCTGGTCAGAGTGTGTGAGAGTCTTTATGGGACGGTAGCTATCTTCCCTTCCTCCTCCTCAAGTCTTCTCTTCTCTAGGGCAAAGATGCCCAGTTTGTCCATCTGATACTTATATGGTCTGATCTCAAGGCCTTTCACAATCCTGATTGCCTACCTTCAGCTTAGGCAGAATATAGCAGGACTTGCTTGTTTATTCCTAGAAGCTATGAATTTGTTTTCTAGGTGATCATATCATCCTGGTGTTCTTTATTGGGATTATAATCTACAACCCTCCTCTCCCCTCCAAAAAAAAAAAAGCCCTTTCATGGATAGCTCTTGTTCAATACTTTCAGTCATGTCTAACTCTCATGACTCTATTGGGGTTTTCTTGGCAGAGACACTGGAATAGTTTTCCATTTCCTTCTCCAGGTCGTTTTACAGATAAGGAAACGGAGGCAAGCAGTATTAAGTGACTTGCTTGGGGTCACACAGTTAGCAAATGTCTGAGGCCAGATGTGAACCCAGGAAGATGATTCTTCCTGACTCCAGGCCTGGTGCTCTATGAATTATGATGCCACCTAGCTGCCCCAGCTAGGTGTCTCCATCCTCTACTTGTGAAATTGATTTTTTGAACCTATGTATATTTACATTTATCTCTATTAAATTTCAATGTATTTTCAAAAGAAGTCTATACATAATAATAATCAATATTTGTACAATGTTTTATAGTTTCCAAACCATTTTCACATACTTTCTGAAGTTTGACAAGAATGTTAACAGTCCATATTTATATAGTACTTTAGTTACAAAATGCCTGACATAATTGTTTTCATCCACTTACTACAATTCTATCCTCATTTTGCTGATAAAGAAATGAAACTCACACAAATAATTAGTGGCAGAACCAGGACTCAAATCACAGTAGATAGAGTGCTATCCCTGGAGTCAGGAGGAAGACCCAAGTTCAAATCCAGGCTCAGACACTTACTGGTCATTTAACCTCAGTCTACCCTAGTCTTCTGCTGTAAAATGGGGATCATAATAGTGCCTTTCTCCTGGGGTGGTTGTGAGGATCAAGTGAGAAAATAGTTGTAAAGCACTTAGCGTAGTGCCCGGCATAAGGCAGACAATAAATACTTGTTTCCTTTCTTCAATTTCTAGTCTTCTGCCTCAGTCTAGCACTCTCTCTAGGATACTGTATTGTCAAGATAACAGTTTTATGGTAAAAAAAAAATTAGGTGAGCCTCCTAGTATGTTCCTAGCTAAGAATCTTCAAAACCTATTCATATGCTGAAAAATCTGTCTCTCAGAAAATTCTGACTCTAACAGATGGTCAAATAACAAGTAAAAAAAATAGGTCTTGACCCCCAAGGAGCAATTTTGTCCCTATACCTCCCTCCATGATCAATATATGCAGGGTGTTAGACTCCTGTTGATGTCTTTGGTATTACATAGTATATTTCACAGAAGGAGTAGCTGAAGGAATTGGGTGTGGTTAGCTAGGAGAAGAGAAGGCTGGGAGGGTATATAGTATTAGAAGGACAGTTCCTTAAGTGAAGAATTAACTTGTTTGTTTAGTCCAAGAAGGCAGAGTTAGAAGTAATGCGAAGAAGCTGTAGAGATGCAAATTTAATTTTGACAGAGAGAAAATGCAGAGGTATAGAGAGAAATTCTCTTGATGCAGAGAAAAACCTTCCTAACAACAACAGCTACTCAAGAATGAAATGGGCTGCCTGGGCTTGCTCTCATTGCAGACGTCTTTGAAGAAAGTGGATGATCACTAATCAGGTATGTTATGAAGGGGACTCTGTTTTTCCAGTATATGTTGGACTAGCTGTCCACTGAGGTCCCTTCAAATGACATTCTATGACTATGAAGTCAAAAAGAGATCAGAAATCTATTTATAGATATCCATAAATAAAGTTAGTAATGAAGAAAGGAGTTTTCAAAGAAGAGAAACCACAATCATTTGCAAGTATGAGATTTGCACACAGCTCTGTCTTGGCTTTGGGTCAAATGGATGTTTTGTCTGGATTTCTCTGAATTGGCTCCCTGTAATGTCTATACCCACCATATGTAGCCATACAGCCTTTGATGGTAATAAGAAAGAGATAGGTCATTAAAAATTGTTTCTATTGCAGACAATAACCATCAACAAAAATAATCAAATTAACATGCCGAAGATGTGATAAAATCTTACCCCAAGCCCTTCAATTAAACATATACTTATTAAGAGTTTAATATATCCTTTCATAACTATGGATAGGAGAAGAGATCATGACCAGACAAGGGATGAAGAGAGATCATAAAATGTAAAGTGGACAGTTGTGATTACATAAAAGTGAAGATTTCTTTTATACACAAAAATCCAATGTTTTCAGAATGGGATTAGTTAACTGCGGAAAATCTTTGCAGTAAGTTTTTCAGATTAAAGTCTGATATTCAAGATATATAAAGAACTGATTTAAATGGGTGAGAATGATAGCCATTCTGTAATAGATAAAGATTCAAAGGCTATGAATAGGCAGTTCTCAAAAAAAAAAAAAAAGAAATCCAAGTTATCCATAGTCATATTTTTAAAAATGCTTCAAATCACCAACAACTAGAGAAATGCAAATTAAAATAACTGAGGTTTTACTTCACATCTATCAGATTGGCAAAGATGACAGAAAAGGAAAGTGACAATTATTGGAGAGGTTATGGGAAGATAGGCACACCTTGCATTGTTTGGTGGAACTTCGAACTGGTCCAGTCATTCTGGAAAACAATTTGGAACTAAGCCTAAAAAGTTACTAAACTGGGCACACTCTAAAATTTGACCCAGACACCCCCCCCCCATTATTGATCAAGGAAAATGGAAAAGGACTTATATGTACAAAAATATTTATAAATATTTTTAGCACTTTTTGTTATTGCAAAGAACTGGGAACAAAGGGAGGGCTGTTCATCAACTGGGGACAGTACCGAACAAGTGAATGGTCTATGAAGATAATAGAATACTATCATCCAATGAGAAATGACAGAAGAGACTATGTCGGGAAAACCTAGGAAGACTTATAGGAAGTGATGCAAAGTGGAATGATCAGAACCAGGAGAATAAGTTTTACTGTAACTATAACAATGTGAAGAAAAACAACTTTAGAAGACATGGCCATTCATGCATCCAGAGGACTAATGATGAAGCTTACCACCCACCTCTGTTCAGAGGGGGTGAACCAGAGGTATGGAATGAAGCACATGTTATCAGATGTGCCCAATGCGTGCATTTATTTTGCCTAAATCTGTTTCTTGGTTACAGGGTTGTACTTTTTTTTTTCCATAAGAGAGGAAATTTTGGAGAAAGAGAGAGAGAGAGAGAGAGAGAGAGAGAGAGAGAGAGAGAGAGAGAGAGAGAGATTTCCCAAAAAATTATCAAAAAAGAAGGAAAGCAAGAAACAAAGATCATTGACTAATTTTATAAACACAGAAGAGAATAAAGTTCAAATGGAAACACAGACAGGGACAACTTTGAAAATGACATGTTGCTATATACTTAAAAAAAAAACAGCAAACTGTATGTAATAGACATTTGTGATTTCTCACATCATCCTGCTTTTCTGTTCTCCTTTGTAATATGGAAATGTTCATTTTTTGGTGTTTGTGAAGTCCAGGATAAAAAAAAAAAACAAAGAAAACAAGAAAGTCTAATGTGTGCAAGACTCACATTAGTTGTGTTGAGGTGGAGAAAAAAATAAGAATATCTTCTTGCTTTCAAAGAGCTTACTTTCTCTCACGGGATAGAGTCAAGTAAACAGAAATTATGTACAAAATAATCTGTGGGAGACTTCTAAGGAAGTCAAAAGCAAACAAAAGAACAGATAACAAACAAGCAAGGAAGATCCTTTGTTTTTTGTTCTCTTCCAGGCCTGCCTGAAGGCAGGCTTAGTTCTTGAATAAATACAGTATTCACTGGTTGGTGACTCAAGTTTATGCTTTGCTTTATTCCGTATCTACCTGGTTTGTAGTTTAGGGGCTTAAGTAGGATTACAGGATCATAGATTTTGAGAAAGAAGGCATTTCAGAGGCATCAGATCTAACCCCCTAATTTTTATAGATTAGGAAACTGAGGCTAGAATTTCAATCACTCACTCAGGGAAGTAAGGAACAGGGAACTGCAAATTCTTGCCCTCTTTGATACCTTTGGTTTTCTACCCTAGTCTACACCATTTGTTACTCTGCCTACTGGCCAACCCTAATTAAGAATCTGGCTAGCACTGAGGCAGTTGGAGGCAGCTTGGTGGTATAGTGGGTGGACTGCTGGGTCTGGAGTCTGGAAGACTGGAAGTCAAATATAGCCTCCTACATTTACTAGTGAAAACTGTTCAAATACTTCCTGTGTGACCCAGGCTAGTCACTTAACCTCTGTTTACCTCAGTTTCCTCAGCATAGCACCTGGCACATAGTAGGTACTGTCAACCTGAAAGTTTGAAGGAGACAAACGAGCTCGGTGATGCACATCTACCATTCATTCCCTTAAAGCCAGAAGCTTTGCGCTGCATGGAGCCAGAACTAAGATCTGACCAGCTGATACAAGAATGATGGAGCTCTTTTATATGTTTTAGGACAATCCCAGGATGTCTTCGTCCCTCAGATTTATGGTCTCCATATGTTTACAAAACAACTGACAAAGCAGTGTCCACTGGATCCCGGGGCACCTGAGCTTCCCCCACGTGGAGGATGTTCCCAAGGTAAGAAAAAGCCCACTATTCTGACCTCAGGCATCCTGTCACAAAGGGGAGAATACCCAGTGCCTACCTCATCTGGTGTTTCAAGTTACAGACACAGGAAAGGGCATTTTTAAAGCAAAGCAAAAGCAGTCTGATTGATTAGTTCAGGCTTTGGCTCTTATTGAGGGCCAAAAAAATGATCTTTAATGATTATAAGTGCTTAATAAGATCGTGTTCGTTCCCTGCTCCCCTACTGTTTGTCACTAACTCAGAGTCTCCATTTATGTGGACTTTGTCTACTCAGGCCTCAATTATTTAGGTAATACCCTCCACTTTCCACTTTGCCCTGACTTTATAGATTCTAATTCAGAGGACACAAGATGACCCTTTGATTGTACATACACTATAACTAGTGAGCATCATCAGACCTTCCTTCCTTCTTCCCTCCCTCCCTCCCTTCCTTTTTTTCTTTCTCCCTTCCTCACTCCCTCTCTTCTTCCTTCCTTCTTCCCTCCCTCCCTTCCTTCCTTCCTCCCTCCCTTCCTTCCTTCCTTCCTTCCTTCCTCCCTCCCTTCCTTCCTTCCCTCCTTCCTTCCTTCCTTCCTTCCCTCCTTTCTTCCTCTCCCTCCCTCCTTCCTCCTCCCTCTTTCCCTCTCTTCCTCCCTCCCTCTTTCCCTTCCTTTCTTCCTCCCTTCTCTCCTTCCTCCCTTCCTTCCTTCCTCCCTCCCTTCCCTCCTTCCTTCCCTTCCTTCCTTCCTTCCTTCCTTCCTTCCTTCCTTCCTTCCTTCCTTCCTTCCTTCCTTCCCTCCCTTCTTTCTTTATCCAGCATGGACTTCCTCCTCTGGGCACACACAGCTGGGAATACCCAGAACCCCTGTCTCTGACCCCAGGTGGCAATGTTTTTACATGAGAACCAATCCTTGTGTCATCTTCCTTTCTTCTTCAAACATCAGCTTCTTCCTTCCTCGGGGGAATTTTCCAGACAAGATTCTCTGGATTGTTCCTGGGCGGGCCAAGCTCCCCCATCATCTCATTATTAGCAGCGCCTCTAGTTCCTGCAGATGATGTTTTGGGACAAACAATACAGCGGGATTTGGAAACACTACCCTTCCCCAGAGCCAGCTTTGGTCTCATTTATATGCAGCATCATAAACCTGCTTATCCTGGGAAAGGATGAATGCCTAGCTCAGACACAGGGCCAGCTCCTCCCCCCACCCCAGGCCTTCTTGCCTCCCCTCCTCCCCCCCAGGGGACAAATCCTCAGAGAGCAGCTCTGGGAGAATCTTCCGGGGGCAGCTCTCTTCCCCTCTCTTCACAGTGACTGGATTCATGCTTTTCACTGGGCAGATCGGGGTCACTGGAAGTCAGTCAAGTTAGTAGGTCCTGATTCAATGGGGTGTCATAGACAGAGTCATGGATTTGGAGGGTCAGAGGACCTGGGTTTGAATCTCAGCTCTTCCACCTACACCTAGGTGTGTGCCTTTGGACAAACCTTTGCTGTAAAATCTGTAAAACAAGGGGGGTCAGACTAGAGAACTCCTAAGGACTGACCCTTCCACTCTAAACCTATGATCCAATGACTAATTCAGCTCATTTCACTTACTCCTAAGCCCTTCTTCCCTGGGGTGCTCCTAGCATCCTCACCCTTCCTCCTGGCAAAGAAGTATTCTCTGCACACTTCCCATACGTTTTTCTTTCAACTATCAAGATCTTTCCAAGGTGGTGGTGAAAGGTGAAAGTTTTTACTTTTCTAGGGTTATTTACATTTTAATAGAAGACTTGAAGACTGCTGAGACCCAAAGGAGTAAATGTCTAATAGTAGAAATTGGGAAACCAGTTGTGAATGAAAGAAACATTGGCTGGTGAGGAGGTACAGGTTCTCACTTGGTCACCAGCCTGCTTTATGACCTGAACCAAATTCCAGAACCTCACTGGACCTTCATTCCTTTGTCTGGAAAAAGGGATGATTGGGTTGGATGATCTCAAGGGGCCTTTCCAGCTTGAACTTCAAGGAAATAATGAGATTTATTAAGCTGACCTTGCCTGAGGTCCTCTCCTGGGAACTTCAGCAGAGCCAGGACTGGCAGCAAGGATACTGATTCTAGAACTTTGGAGAAGGTTTGCTGTTCCCCAAAGAGAGAATCCAAGTGCTTTCTGCTCTTCAGCAGTCATTTGTCTCGGGAAGCATTTCTTTAGAACCCAGAGTTCTTTTGACAAGAGCAAGTAAATAAAAGAAAAAAGAAGCGAGTCATATTCATAGGCTGGCCCCAAAGCTGCCTTCTAGAATCACAAAATGGATTTCCCAGGTCTCAGCATTTTTCTTATCCCTGTGGCCTAGAATACAGGGGAATACAGGAGGACAGTGGGAAGAAAGCTAGATTTGAAATCCAGGGACAATCTAGGTGTTAGGACTTCTGACTTCTCTTTCAGTCTTGGATCACTGATTTAGCCTGTGAATTTTGGCTGCTGTGCATCATTTCTTGGCCTCAGTTTACACACTTGTAAAGTCAGTGCAAGAATAGTAATGTGTCATGAGATTCCCTTTAAGTTTGTAAGAAACAGTGGTTAAAATAACTACCTGGAGCTGATGTTAGAGTTTGTTACAGCTCTAGGCTCACTCCTGGTCATTTGTTCTGAGATTTCTTCATTTGCAATTTCTTGGATTAGAATTTCTTCCTTCCTTCCTTTCTTCCTTCCTTCCTTCTCCCTTTCTCCTTTTTTCCTTCTAGGTCCCCTGATTAAATTTGTAGTTCTTTTCTCCTGGGTTATACTGCTAGTGGTGTGACCTGGGTGCTGTCTGGGCCTCAGCTGCTTCTTCTGTGAATGAGAGGGTTGGACCAGGTAACCTTTAAGGACCTTTCAGCTCCAAATCCTGTGATGCTGGGAGATTTCTGAACTTCTCCTTTCAAACTCTTGGACCCATTTGATTCTTTTAAGCAGCAGGCCAGGTTCTCCTTAGACTCTGGGTGAAGGCTGTGGACTGCACAAGGATCAGGGGGAAAGGATCTTAGGAGACATTCTGATTTCTTTTTTAAATCCCAAACAAACACAGACAGCTCAAGAGGTGGCTCCTTGAAATAGCCTTCCAATTGACCTGTCAGAAAAGAATTTCCCTCTATCTGACCAAGCTCTATTTTCCCATCTACTTTCAGACTGCTGGCCCTTGCCTTGCCCGCCCTCTGCCTGTCCCACCCCCCTTGTCTCCCTTGAAGCTTTAAGTGATGGGAAAACAGGAATGAGTTAGTAATAAGTTACTTTAATTGGATTTTTGCACTATTGGTATGCAAAGGTTATCTCTGAATGATTTATTGATGTACTACAGCCAAGTGCCAGGCTTAACCCGTATGGCCGTCAGTGCCTGGGTGTGTGCATATGTGTTTATGTACGTATATGTCTCTGTGCATAAGTGTTCCTATATGTATGTGTCTGCATGCATACATGTTTATATGTGCATGTATGTATTGGTATATATGTGCATGTTTGTGTGTATCTGTGTGTCTATATCTATGTATGGGTATACCTATATATGCATGCATATGGTTGTATATGTGTATGTATACATGTATGTATGTTTCACCCCTAAAGAGAAGCACCAACAATCTCTATCCAGAGAGGGTTCTGGCCGGCTCTTTTGGCCCCCCTTCTGCTTTGATGAATGAAATGTAGAAGTGAAGCCAGAGTCATTTTGGGGCTGGAGAAGTGAGGAGGGGGAGGAAGAAAGCAAAGGGAGGCCCCCAGGCCGCCAAGTGTGGTGCTCCAAATGGCCCCGAGTGCCTCCCTGTGAGCAGTCATGTGTGTTGTGACTGGCAGCCTGGCATATGAGTCACTAACCAAATTAACTGAAGTTTCCTTTGGGGAAAAATGTAATCAGTTACTGCACTGGGTTCCACTGCAACAGATTAACTCTTACAGGTTTGCTGTTGTTGTTGTTGTGGTCCCTGGGGTGCAGGTGGGGGGTGCTAGAGAACGAGAAGTGGAGGGCAGTGAGAATCAGAGAACTGGGGACGCAGAGCTGGGGTCCAACCCTCTCTGCCCCCTTTCCCCATTTTACAGAGGAGGAAACTGAGGCCTAGTGTTGTGGTGACCTGCCCAAAGTCTCCCACTGAGTCAGCAGCAGAGCTGGGACTCTTAGCGGGTCAGCTCCAGGGTTCTTTCCTCCATATTGTGCTGACTCCAAGAGGAGCCATTGTATTCCCTCCAAACCAATTAAGCAGAAGGGAAATGGACTGGTAAATTGCTATGAGAATTCCTGGACATTTTGTCTGTGTATGAACAAGGGGGTGGAGGTTTGGTCAAGTTTTAATTGGTCCTCCTGCTTCCAGCTCATCTGATCTACCCTTCCAGAGGCTCCTCTGGGATCCTCCTGAGGCCCAGGCCTGACCAGACCGTGCTCAGTGAGACCCTGCTGCCTCCAGGATCAAATAGGGATGCCCCAGCCTGGCATCCCAGGGCCTCCTCAATCTGCCTCCAGCCCACCTTTCCAGGCTTATTTTAAAACTTTGTTCTTGCTATGGATGGGGACTGGACCTACCATTAAAAAAATAATAATAATATAGGGAAATTCTGAATGAGCAAACTCCCTCCACTGTCCCTGAAGTGACTTGCCCAGGGTCACAGCTAGTGTGAGACAAGCCTTGAAACAAAGACTTTCTGTCTCCAAAGATGATTTTTTCCCTTCCTTCCTTCCTTCCTTCCTTCCTTCCTTCCTTCCTTCCTTCCTTCTCTCTTTCTTCCTCTCTTTCCTCCTCTTTTTCTCTTTCTTTCTCTCTCTCTTTCTTTCCTTCCTTCCTTCTCTCTCTCCTTCATTACTTTAAAAATTATTTATTTATTTTTAACATTATTATTATTTACAGTTTGAGTTCCAAATTCTCTCCTTATAGTCTGTCCTCCCACTGAAAAGGCAAGCAATATATCAATTATACATGCAGAGTCATGCAAACTTATGTAGGTGCCTTTCTCTCCATCGAACTAAGTTCCTCTCATTATTCCAGGTAAACTGGGTGAATTACTCCCCAGAAGCTGACCTGTGGTTTCCTACATCTAGGTATCTGCAGGGTCTACCTTCTGGGTTTGTTTAAGGGAGACTGACTGGCACATACAAAGAGAGCATCAGTGTTTGACTGATGCAAATTGCCCCTCTAGGGAAGCCTGGGAAACCCGCTTCCATGGCGCTAAGGGAGCATGTGTGGACAAATGAAGCTGGTTCCAGTCAGGTGACCCCGTGGTTACCAGGGGCCCTTTACACTTGGCTGTGCCGATGGAATTAGAGGCATTTTCCAAAAGTCTTGAGTCATCCTGAGCCTATTATCTCGGCTGTTCTGCTCATGACTGATGAGAGACAGTGTTGTAAGGGAGATGTCCTGGGTCTTCTTTTCCTGGAGGTCGATCTGTGGCCATGGGAACAAGCCTTTTCTAAGCAGCCCAGCATACTGCTGCCTCAGGCCTGAGAGTGCCAGTCCCCCTACACCCAGAATGCATGCCTTCTCTATCTTTGGCTCTCACATTCCTTTGCTCCTCCCAAGAGGCGCAGACAACAGAGAGCTGGACCTGAATTTAGGATGATCTGGGTTCTGAGACATACTGGCTGTGTCTTCTCAGTCTCAGTTTCCTCATCTGTAAACTGGGGCTAATGAAGATAAAATTTGAGGTGATAGTAGCACTTACCTCCTAGCATTGTTATGAGGATCAAATCTAATGAGATAATGGATATGAAATGTTTTATAAACCTTAAAGTGTTATGTTAATATTAGCTATAATTATTAATAAAAATATTGTTTTTGTGCAGGCTCACCTCCCAACCCAGGGAAGTCTTCATTGACCTCCTCAACTCACAATGATTTTTCCATTCTCTGTGCTTGGCATATATTATCAGTGCCCCCTTTGGATGTGTGACCTTGGGCAAGTCACTTCACCTCTAGAACCTCAGCGTTCTGATCAGCAAAATGGGCAAAGTGACACCTTACCTCAGAGGACTGTTTTAATCACATTGTGCCCTTTCTTGGTAGCTCACTGTTTTCTATACCTTATTCTATTGTTAACTTGGTTGTAAGCCACAGGGCAGAATTAGAAGAAAAAGGGATCTTAGCTGTTCTCCCCCCAGTAGCTTGGATTTATTTTAGGACAATTTTCCTGTACAATCATCCAAAAGTCTCAGTACAGTTTTAAATCTTCAATAACTTAAAACCACACCAAGACTTTTGGGATGCTTTGGACGTTGTCTCTCCCAATAAAATGTTAATTCTTTGGGAACAGGGTCTGGTATGTAGTTGTGCTTAATAAATGTTAGTTGGTTGACTGATCGATGGATTCAGCTGTAAAGAACCTTAGAGACCAGTTAGTCCAACCCCTTTATTTTAGAAATGAGGAAACTTGGCCAATAGTCTCTCTTATTAGAAAGCTCCCTGAGGGCAGGAACTGTCTTGATTTTGCATTGTATCCCCAATATTTAATAACCTAGTGCTTGGTAAGTGACAAGTGGCAAGTGACAAATACCCAATAAACTCCTTCCTTCCTTCCCCTTCCTCCCTCCCTTCCTTCCTTCTTTCCTTCCTTCCTTTCTCCCTTCCCTCCTCCTGCCCCTCCCTCCCTCCTTCCTCCATCCATCCATCCTTCCTTCCCCACCTTCCCTCTCTCCTTCCTTCCCTCCCCATCTCCTCTCCCTTCCTTCCTTCCTTCCTTCCTTCCTTCCTTCCTTCCTTCCTTCCTTCCTTCCTTCCTTCCTTCCTTCCTTCCTTCCCTAAACGAGATAATCCAAATTTCCTCTTCATCCCTAAACACAATGAGGATCCCCCTAGGTAACTCTTCCTATTGGCTGATTGGCATGTTTCTTTCACACCCTTCTCCACATACAAAAATAATAATGATTACAGCACAAACGTCCATAGTGATTTCCGGTTCACAAAATGCTTTCCTCATACAGTCCTTTGAGGCAGAGAGTACTCTCCAAGTTTTACAGATAAAGTAATCAAGACTTGCTTGGAGTCACACCATGAATAAGGGTCGGAGCCCGGATTTAGCCCAGCCCCACACTCCTGAAGAGAGTGTCTGCCTCCTGTCCCAGGTGTTCAGTAAACCTTGGCTGAATGAAAGACAGATTCGCTGGGAAGATTTCTGCCTGTGTACCAGTGGATTGGCTGTTCTGCGTCTGGGATCCTGCTAAGGAAAGTGGGTCACTGTGAAAACTGTGGGCCGGCTCTCTCTCCCTCTCTGGCCTGTTATGAGAAAGAAGAAAACATAAATCCCAGCTCCCTTTGGGTGGAAAAGAGAGCAGATGAGGATGAGGCGGTGGGGAGCCGGATATGGTGTGTTCACTTTTGGCACGCTCTCAGCGGTGAGGTAGTCACATGTTTCTATATTTCCCTCCTCCCTCAGCGCTCAGAGACTTTAGAGACGATGAAGCAGTCAGGTCTGGGCCGATCTGTGAAGTCAGGAATCCCCCCACTGCCCCTCCACACCCTTTGCCAACCCCCTGCCTCCTCCCACAGGATGGGGCCACAGCTCCATACCCAGAGCTGTCTCTCAATGGGGTAACTCCATCCCTTGAGGGGGCAGAGGGATGTGATCACCCACACTGAAGAATTAGACTAGGTGTTCCCTCTCTGGGGAGGATTTGCGTTTTTAAAGAGGGGCTTGAAGAGGGCACTTGGAATTCAAAGGAATAAATCTCTAACAGTGGAATTTGGAGCTATCAGTGGGAAGGCAGCTTTTGGAGGGGACCTTCCTGTACCCCTTAAGTTCACACCATGAAAGTGATGGTCTACGTATCATGCTGGTCTTCCTTCCTCAGTATTCCTCTCCAGTCTCTGCCCCTTTGCACAGACTGTTCTCTCTGGCTATAATGCACTGTCTCCTTAGCTCCATCTTTTGGAATACCTGGTCTCATTCAAGCATCCTCATCTGCAGGAGACCTTTCAGCTCCCAGTGCCTCTTCCCACCTCCCTCCCCCACCTCTACTCACAGAATGTACATTCGTTTTTTATGCACCTTTCTCTAGGTATTGTGAAGATCAAATAAGGAAATGTTTGTTAAAAGGACTTTGCAAATCTTAGACTGGGTCATAAATGTGAATTCTTCTTCTTTACTGGGGTTACTCTTGAGTCTTGAGACTCCTGGTTAATGACCCATGGCACCCTAGGAGGGTAGAGCTGACCCAGGGTGAAATTATGAGGTCCGGGAAACTTGGTTTTGGCCAGCTTCCAGAGCCCTTTGGCCTCCTTCAAGGTACCACCCGAGGTGCAGGGGCCCCTCTCATTTCTCCTTCTGCCGCCATCAAACTCTGTTCTCTGGAAAAGCACTGAGATCATTTACACCTCAGTGTGAATGTAGAGCGCTGAGTGACCAGGGGAGTTTTCTCTTTAAGCCAGATTACCTCATGTAAATTGAAAGGCTTTGAGCCTTGTTACAGAGATTTCTGGCATTGGCTGAGCCAGGATTGTAGGGGGAATGAGTGAAGGAGGGATTTCCTTCCCATGCCCCCAGTAACTGAACAAATAGATGATTGACCACTCTGTCTGTGGCTAAGATGTCTTACCTCAGGTCCATCTGGCACTTTTATTCATAATCCCTGGTACTGGTCCTAAGGACTGACTATCTCCACCCCCCCCAGTCCCCCCCGCCTTCCTCAAGACATTTTGTGGATTGGAAAGAATCAGAAGATGAGAAATCAAATTCTGCCTCTGATACCACCTATGTGACCTTGGATAAGTAACTTGACCTTACTGGTCCTCAGTTTCCTCAATTATAAAACAAGTCACTCTCAGCCTCAGTTTTCTTCTCTGTAAATGGGGATAATTATAGTTCCTATGTCACAGTACAGTTGTAGGATCAAATGATAAAATATGTGTGAAGTGTCTTGTAAACCTTGAAAAGAGTTATAAATGTGAGTTTTTATTCTTCCTTAATGAAGTCCCTGGCCTCAATGGTCTCTGTAGACCTTAAGATCTTAGGATCCTGGCCACCCACTCCTCCCCACCCTCCAGCCTTGCTCTCTCCATCACTCCTTGGACCTCTCTCATCCAGACCAGATGGCCCCTCTTCTGTACTAACACCTTCATTTGTCACACAGACACGGGTGCTCAATTTAGCTGTTGCTGACTAGGAGAAATAGAAAAAAAAAAAACATCAGAGCAAATTGTCTAAAAATGAAATTCTGCCTGTCATGAGTTGATTCCCAAAGCCTTCCATTGGCTCAGCAGGCTCCAAGAAGGGGTGGATTGCATCTCTACCTGCTGGGAACTTGGGGTGCCCTGCATGCAGAGGGAGGAGTCTGGACTGGAAGCCCAGGCCTGGGTCCTGAGCCAGACACAGACCATGAGCTCTTTCCCAGCACAGAGATCAATTGGAGACAGAGAACTTACAAGATCCAGTCACATACTTAGTAACTCTCCCCACCCTTTTTTTTCCTTTTTCTCTTTTGCCAAGTGTCAATGTTGCCTTCTTAGGTCAGCACTGTCTCTAATGGTAACATTGGGGAAAGCCTGAACTTGATGCTATCCGTGCCCCCCCACCCCAGCAGATTATTTTATTTATTTTTAAATTAAAAAAAATAACGAGTATTTTCTTTTTCCCACTTCCTCCAACCTCAGGGAAAAAAAGAAACATAAACCCGATTCTATGCCAACAAAGGGTATATACAACAGAAAGGGAAAACAAGTCAAAATACATTTGTGATCATCAGTTCATAGATGCGACTTTAGGAGTTGTCAAGTTCAACTCCGTCATTTTATAGATGAGCACAGACAAGTTCAGTAATTGGCTCAGGGTCATGTAGTTATCAAGTGTTTGAGCAGGATTTGAACTCATGTCTCCCTGAATCTAACCCCTCCAGTTCTGTGTCTGCCATACCACACTCACATTTTCTGATGCCAAATAATGCCAGTCTGCAACTCACAGCTTCAAGGACTCTAGGATAAGATAAAGGCATTGGAAATTACAAAGATGCAAGCCACAGTCAACTGTGAGAACGAGCCCAATTGTATCTGGTCACATAAGAAATAATGTTACTGCCTCTAGTATAAGATATAAACTCCTCTTGGTTAACTTTGATCTCAAATTCTCTTTCAGTTTCTTTGGACCTTACTTCCTGTCTCTGAGATCCTGATGCTGTCATTCCCTGTGCCTGGAATGTGCTCCCTCTTACCTGTCAGACCCCCAGAGTCCTCCTCTTCCTTTAAGACACAGCTCAAGCACAAGCTTCTGCATGAAGACGTTCCTCACCTTCCCTCCCTCATGCCCTCTCTTCTAAACTACCTTGCATTTCTACTACTTTGCATATATTGGTATTTGTTATTCTTATATTTATGCTGAATTTTTAAAAAATGTATTTGTCCCCTCCATTAAATGCAAGAGTCTTCATAGTAGGGACTGTTGCATTCTTTGAATGTTGATTCCTAGTACTCAGCATAGGACCTGGATCATGGTTAAGTGCTTAATAAATACACATTAACTGATGGATATCTTCTTACATCTTATGGTGGCAACAACACCTAGGTAGGCTGTTAGCTTTGATCAAAGATTAATAGCATAAAGTTAGAGGACTAATTAATTCAGCATAACATTAAGGCCATCTGTAGTCATACTGATTTGTATCTTGCCACTGGACTCAGATAGATTGAGGAGAAAGTAAGGCTGGTGACTTTGCACAGCCCTCCCTCACTTAAACCCAATTCACTCGCAAGTCATGGTATCACCTTCTGGAGGTGGTGGTCCTCTTCTAGAAAGAAGGACAAACAACAACCTGTGAGTAGTTCGAGATGCCCCACTGGGGACCCAACTGGTCGATTACAGTTGGGCAATGTAGCTCTTTCCTTCGTTCCTTCATTCGTTCATTCATTCGTTCCTTCCTTCCTTCCTTCCTTCCTTCCTTCCTTCCTTCCTTCCTTCCTTTCTTCCTTCCATCCTTCCTTCCTTCCATCCTATTCTCCTTTCCTTAAATCCAATTTACTTGCAAGTCATGGCAGTATCACCTTCCTGATGTCATGGTTTTCTTTGAGAATGAATGACAAACAACAACAAGGCTTGACTTATATTTTCACTGACCTATACTTCATCGAGGTCTGCTATTCTCAACAAATCCTTGTGTAACAGTCTCCTTAGTATACTGTTTGACTACTTTTCTCTGGACATGTTCCAGTTAATCAATGTTCTTAACAAAATGTGGTTCTCAGAATTGAACACAATAACTAACATCTTCTGTTCTCTGACCAAGGAAGAGTATGCCCATTTCTCATCCTGACTTTGGCCTCTTCATATAGGAACTGTCCTAGGATTTTTTTCTTACCATGTACCCTAGTCTCTTTCCCATTAGGTCTCCATACCAGTCCAAATGATGCCACATATGGGGTGTGTGTGTGTGACTGGTTGGAGAACAATTTGTGTGGTAAATTCCCCAAACCATCTCCATTTTGTCTTCAGAGCAAAAGGAACATTTCTAGTTTTCAGACAAATTACTGTAATGGTTGGATGTAGATAGAATGACTATTCTTCCCCATGATAAACTGCCAGTTCTTTAGAAGATACCTTGGGGAATCTATTCACTAATCATGCCATCTTAATGATACAAATGCCTTCAGTGATGATCCCAGGAGTTTGAACCTTTCCTAAAAGGTTTTTGTACCACCCCTTGTGATGACAACTGAAAGCTTCTCCATGACATTATATATACATAACACAGCCTCCTGGCATGAAAACTGGGTGTTCATTGTAATCTTGGAGAATGAGTAATGATAAGAAAATAGAGCAGAAGGAAGGCTGGAAGGAATCACAGACAAAGAGGACAACTTTGAAAGTTACATGTTGAATTTATTTAATTTATTGAAAAGAAATCTCCATTCAGTGGAGATTTGAAGTTTTGTGTATAATCCTTTTTTGCTCTTCAACAAATATAGAAATTCTAGTTTTATCTGGCATTCTTTTTTTTTTTTTTGTATTTTGGAGGGCAATTGGGGTTAAGTAACTTGCCCAAGGTCACACGGCTAGGTTTTTGTCTGGGTGTGTGTTTAAGTGTCTGAGGCCGGATCCGAACTCAGGTCCTTCTGACTTCAAGGGCTGGCACTCTACTCACTGCGCCACTTAGCCACCCCCCAAAGGAAAGGAAGAAGGAGCTGTTTCCGCCCGGTTTCGAACCGGGGACCTTTCTATGGAAACGGCTGGCATTCTTAAAAATAAAAATAAAATGAAAAAAAAAAGAACCATGGCCCCAAACACTTTGCCAATAGTCCCTGTGAGAAAATATTGTTGAAGCTGGCCTTACTGATTATTTATAGCTTATAAGTGGGTGAATAAAATCAATGAAAAAACATTTACTAAGCACTTACTATGTATGAAGCACTGTGCTAAGTGCTAAAAATACAAATATATAAAGCTAGAGATGGTTCCCACCCTCAGGGACCTTACATTCTATTGGGGAAGACAACATACATAGGGCAGTGGTGCCTAGGGAAGGGCGCTTTGGTCAGGGAAGTCATAGGGATGGTAAATGGCATCATAAGACATTTCATTGACATGCCATTTCCAGGAATAGGGATATTGATTTAAATATTGTTTCCAGAGGAAGATGTAGGAAAGGATAGGGGGTGGGGGAATGGTATTCCCAAGGTGGCATGTCCAGAAGATGGCTGGAGTACAGTGTGGTGGGTTTGGCTCTGGCTACATATGGTGAATTTTCAGCAGTTCCAGCCCAGGTTAGAAACTAGAGGAATGGGCTAGAGGTGGGGAGGAGCGTTGAACAGCAGTATGATAAGACATTACTCATATACTCAAAATCACCTGGGATTAGCCTTGCAGATATCTCAGAATCCCGAGGTGTCTCACCGTCAATGTGCTGAAGACACTATGATCCCAAAGTTTTATTCTCCTGTGAATAATTAAGATCCCCTGGTGTCAAATGATGTGAATTACTATGACAGTTCCTAAGCTTCCTTCTGATGGATGAAAAGATGCCATCCTTGCTCACGGTGGCCCTTCCTTATAGAATCTGTACTCTACATGTCTGAATCTCTAAGTAGAGCATTGATGTGACTTGTCAAAGACCCAAAGAGGCATCTGTCTGTCTGAACTGATCTGTAAACCTTGTGGAGCAGGCAACTCCTGTGTTCTGATGACCCTGTAAACAGGAGCTCTGTGGCTCTATGCTATAGACAACATTCATCTTAGAAGATGCTCCTTTAATTTTTGTGACACATGGTAACCTAAGAGCTTCATCTTGGGACATCATAAATATTAGATTTTGTTTATTCCAGAGGCATTGATGGATCAGTGACTTCATCCTAACCTCTATGTGCATGTTGACCCTGTGACATGTCAAATACAAAATCCCTAAAATTGCAATGGTGAGACAGATGGCCCAACTCTGCAATGCAGGCAGCAGTGCCCTTGTCAGGCTTTCAGTTCTATCTGTGAAATTTGAATCTTTGAACAATGACTGTTACTTCTGCTGAGAAGCAGAGTGTCAGTAACCCCACAAATTCAATAGATTTAATATTCTTTGTTGAAGTCCAGATGGTAAGAAAGACCTACACATTTTGCCCCAGTAATTTTCAGGAGCAATGTATACTTTGGTTCAGGGCTCCATATTTTGACAAGATAGTATGGAAATATCTTTTCATATAAATCCCAGGAAGTAAAGTGACAATATTCCAGTATCTCAAAAGATTTGTGATCACCCTGATTGTGGGTATTCCATCAGTCAGTGCATTTTGTGACCCATCTGTCCTCTACAATTCTAAGTCTTCCATTGAAGAGCTACCCAACATGCTGAGGATTTCCCCTGGGTCTTTTAATATTCCATGAAATAGGGACAGCAATTTAAGCATATCTGCAGTAATGTAGAACAAAGGCTTCCAGCCCCAGCCTGTGTCCTTCAATTGTGCTACGTGAAGTTACAGAGTAATAATCTTTATAATTATATTACTAGCTGTCCCTGTTATGATGGCAGTTGAAAGGAATTTACTCACAGCAGCCAAAAAATTAGATGGGCCTTGGGTAAAAAACAAAGGGAATTAAAAAAAAAAGACATAATTAACCAGAAAGATTCATGCTGTGCTATGGATCTGACTCATAAAAGAGCTGCAATATCCCTGGTTATGTGCTCTCTCACAAAAGAGCTTTGCCCATTCTCTTATGAGAAAGAGGCCTACTAGTGACTGTTGTTGTTGTTCAGTTGTGTCCAGTTCTTTGTGGTCTCATTTGGAGTTTTTTGGCAAAGATCCTGGAGCGGTTTGTAGCAGCTGTAAGTTAGCAAAGAAGTAGTGGGTGACAGTAGGAGTTTAAGGATGGAACAGCAGATGGTAGTTTAGCAGAGAAAGAAGCCCAGGTGAAAACATCAGCAGCTTTAGGTGGACGTAGTGATTGATGTCTTTGGACCCAGAGGGGTTTGTCAGGTAGTACACAGCTTTAGGAGTAAGAATAGCCCAGGTCAGGGCACCTGTAGCAGAATTCTCCTATGTGCTTGGGTGATTATCCTTGTTGTTTACTTTGCTGTTCTTTGAAAACAGCTAGGTAGGTGGTACAGTAGATAAAACAGTGTACTTGGAATCAGGGAGACTCATCTTTATGAGTTTGAATCTAGACACTTCCTAGCTGTGTGACCCTAGGCAAGTCACTGAACTCTGCCCCAGTTCCTCATCTATAAAATGAGCTGGAGAAGGACATGACAAATCACTCCAGTATCTTTGCCAAGAAAATGCCCAATGGGATCACAAAAACTCAGAAATGATTGAAATGATTGAACAACAACAATTTTTAGAAAAAAATTGACTGTCTTTTGCTATGAATCAACGTATAACCTTTTTTGATCTGATAAAAGGGAAGTATTTGTGGGAACTTATGGACTACGGGTTTGAGTGAATGCCGCCCCAAAGAGAACTTTCAGGAGCCATGTTGAAGGAGACCCAGGTCAGAATGGGTGTCGGCACAGCACTCAGGTTGAATCTCTCTTCCTTTATGGTCATCCGGCCTTATTGCTATTTAATGAGAGATTTGATGCTCTTGCTTATATGGACATTCTTGCCGGCGACGCACTGCAGCCAACTGATGCCTTCATACATCGCTCCGTTGTCATTTTTTTTTTTTTTTTGCTTTTTGGAGGGCAATTGAGGTTAAGTAACTTGCCCAAGGTCACACGGCTAGGCTTTTGTTTGTGTGTGCATTAAATGTCTGAGGCCAGATCCAAACTCAGGTCCTTCTGACTCCAGGGCTGGCGCTCGACTCACTGCGCCACCTAGCTGCCCCTCTCCATGGTCTTTCAGTCAAATATAATTTTGATTTTTTGGATTGTGAGGTTTAGTGGAAGAGAGTTAGCTCTGGAGTGGGAGCCTCTAGGTTCAGATCCTACCTCTGACACCTATTATCTGTGTGACCTTGGACAAGTCACTTCTTTTCTGGGCCTCTGTTTCCCCATTTGTAAAATGAGGAGATTGGACTAGATGTCCTCCCTTTCTAACTATAGATCCATATTGTGGTGGTCCATGATTCAAAGCAACATAGCAGTATGAATTGTGTTGAGTTTCACCATTCCCCAAATGGGCAAAGGATGATCTAGCCTTCAAATTCTTTGTTATTGAAAAGCTACTCTGGGAAGATTCTAACTCCAAAATCACCTAAGCATGAGACTATATGAACTTAAAAGAAACAAAATAGTGACAGGAATTCAAGAGAAATGGAAACATTAACACTGTGCCATGGTTCTCTCTGTCTTGGACTATTTGTCTTCCAGTCAACAGGCTTCCTTTCTTCTTGATAAACTACCTTTCTAATTCGCCTACCCCAGAAATGGGGGGCATTGCATGCATCATCTGCACACATCAGGTGCTCTCAGGCTTAAATGAAGATTCATTCATTCATTTATCCAACAACATTTATTAAGCTCCTGTTACAGAGTAATTGGTAAACACTAGAGTAAATACAAAGACAATTTTAAAATGGCCCCTACTGTCTTACAGCTAATAAGATATGGAACTGGAAGGGTCCCTCAAGATCATTTAGTCCAACCCCTTCGTTTTATAGATGAAAAAAAAGAAGCCCAGAGAAATGCAATGCCTTTTCCTAGTGCACATAACTAGCAAGTAGCATAGGTAAGATTCAAACTAAGATCCACTTGGGTGATGGTAGAGGGAATGAATGAAAATCCAACAAGACAATGAAATATAGAGGAGGTTCATTGACAACAAGGCATTAGATCATCCTGTTGAGGTTGGATGCTAGGAATAGAAACACTAAATTGATCCCCCCCAAGTTTTAGACCCCTACCCTCAGTTTACATTGTGATGAGGACACCCCTACTCCACCTGCCATGGCTAGAGTATACCTCTTGCATCATAGAGGGAAATGAGCTGAGCCCCCCCTCAGTCACTTCCAGCAGCTCAGCCCTGAAGGATTAGTACTTTGCGATGACAAAGCAACCTTCTTATGGGTCCCTTGGTCCCTGGATACCTCCTCTCTGCCCCATGATGGGGCACTGTATCGAAGAGTATTGATTGACCACTGACACAGGATGTTACAAAGAAAGCCTCCTCTTGCTCCTGTGGAAAGTGTGGCTTGCAATCATCTCTCTGGGTATTCTTGAGAGAGGGACAGCAAAGGAGCTCCTTTCTCCCTGGCAGCTGGTGGCTGCTTACATGTGGTGATGCATGCTTGGGCTGGCATAGCTGAGCTTATGGCTGGCTTTCAAGGTGCTGGCTGTCTTTTCTGCTTTGTGTTTTTTTTGTCTAAGGATAGGTAACTAAACAGTGATTCTGAGATGGATGTTTCCAGCAGCTTTATGCTTTTGAGTGTGCAGGAATTCCTGGGTCCCCCAGTACTGCCTTACTACAGAGAGGACTCCCTGCAGTTGTTATAATATTTCTTGGAATAAGAGCAGAGGGGGCAGCTAGGTGTGCACAGAGTACCAGTTCTGGAGTCAAGAAGACCTGAGTTCAAATTTCACCTCAGGTACTTGCTCGCTGTGTGACTCTGGGCAAGTCACTTAACCCTAATTGCTTTGCAACAACAACAACAAAGAAAGAAAGAAAGAGAAAGAGAAAGAAATGAACTTAGGGAAATTCACCTAACCTCTCTCTTTAGAGGAATAGGGCCATGAGTGCAAGCCCAGAGCTGAGGTCCTTTAGAGGGAGCAAGTACCCCCAGATCACTGAGCCCACTGCTGGCCTGCTGCTTCATGTATATATTTTATATGTACTTATTTATATACATGCTGCTCTCCCTGCCCCCGCCCCCCACTTACAATGTAGGCTCCCTGGGGGCAGGGTAAGTTTAATTTGTTTTTCTTTGTAGTTCCAGCTAGCACATAGCAGACACTTCTAAATGTTTGTTGATCGATTCTTTCCATTGAGTATCCCAGAATCTTTAAACTTTTCACAGTGAATCCCATTCTTCTTAGGTAAACAGAGACTCAAAGAGACAAAGACACATGGAGACAGACATGGAACAAAGTCCTTAATTTCTGATCCCAATTTTTGGCTGTGAAATTCAAAAACAAAGAAAGCTCTGGTTTTTTAGGTTTTAAGTTCCTGGTAACTCTTTGAAAGCAATTATAAGTAGCATGGGCTATCAGAGGTCTTCTAGGTAGCTTGAGATCTGCTGCAGCTCCAAAATTTTCTCATGTTATAAAAGGACTGAGAGATCCCTTTCTAGGCCAGTTCAACTGTAGTCTTGCCTGGAGACATCGTAATGGACAAGATAACCCTCTGCAGCCCTGGCTAGCCCCTGGAGCCCATGGTTATGGGAATCTACAGTTAACTGTAATCATGATGATGATATTAATGGAATTTTTCCTTATTTTTGTTTTTTGGATCAATACTGTGAAATGGCAGATTTGGTGCTGCTTAAATGCTCTGTCCAGAGGAATTCTCTTCCCCCACCCTCCACCCCTCCTCTTGCTTTTCTTTTCAATGGTCTAGTGAGTCTGAGCGAGACTGTCTATTCTTTTGAGCACTACATTTCAACTCAAGTTATGGTTTTATAAATAATATATACAGCTAGTCAATGCTGGGGAAAGTACGCTCATTCCATTCTGAAATATTTATGGTGTGGAGTGTCTGCTTACTTTTCTTCCCAGTCATTTTTTTTAAAAGCACAGCACTGCAGTGGGAGACAGCATGGGGGTCTTTGTAGGAGGCATTAAGTCTTCCCTCCCCAGCCCCGCAACCTAGGTCACAGGACCAATCAATCCAGTGGTGACAACCAACAGAGGGGTGGGGAGGGAAAAGAGCAGCCCACGCCACCTCCTAAATTATCTCAAAAAGAATTTGGTGTTAATTCTGGGGGCCAGAGAAACCATCCCAGAAAGTGACTTCTGTTTCTCAGCTTGAGAGCTTGAGTCCCCTCTACTCTGGCAATTTGGGGTGGTCAGGCTGGTACAAGTCTTTTCATTCATCTCTGTTGATTCCCTAGCAGGCTCCCCATAGTGGCTATTACAGAGTTTCTCCTTCTTCCTAACTCTACCCATCCCCCTTCTCTCTCAGCAGACGGTCTTGTCTCCTACTTTATTGAAAAGATTGAAGCCATTCATCAGCAGCTCTGTAATCTCCCCTCCTCCACCATCCAAAGCCTTTCTGTGTTTTCTCTCTTCTTCCCGTTGGTCTCAGAAGAGGCGCCCTTCCTTCTCACCAATTCCTGTACTCACGCCCTTCATCCCATCTCCTCCCATGTCCTCTGGGATCTTGCTCCACCATCATTACTCTCCCACCCTACTTTTTATTCAGTTTCACTCTATTTTATTTCTTTCTACTTTCCCTGCAACTCTTTGTGGTTGTTGTTATTCAATCATTGTATTTGTGTTTGATTCTTCTTGACCCCATTTGGGGTTTTCTTGGCAGGGATGCTGGAGTGGTTGGCCGTTTCCTTCTCCAGCTCATTTTACAGATGAGAAAACTGAGGCAAATGGGGTGAAATGACTTGCCCAGGGTCACTCAGTTATTAAGTTTCTGAGACTGGATTTGAACTCTGGAAAATGATGAGTCTTCCTGCCTCCCGTCCTGCTGCTCTATGCATTATGGCACCACCTAACTGCCTGCAAACCTTCTTAGGGCCCCCCAGTATTTTTTAAAAGCAAGTAAACCAACTTACTCAACCCTGCTACCCACTCCCATTTTCCTCTTTTCACTGCAAAAATACTAACCTTTCTAGGAAAAGTGGGCTATGTTCACTGCTTCCACTTAGATCATAGTTCTAGGACTGGAAGGGGCCATGGAGGTCATTTAGTCCGGACCCCAGTCCCATTTTATAAATGAGGCAACAGTGGACTGCCAGGCAGGGGTCACAGGGATGCCCACATACACCATGGGGAGTTTAGGCAATGATGAATAGTCAGCTCTATGTGAAGTGTGGACTGCTTTTAGGGAAGTCATGGGAGAGAGGCTGGGAAAATAGAGTGGAGACAGATTGTGGGGGCCCTTAGATATCATGCTAAGGATCTGGAAATTTATCCTAGAGACCACAGTGATCCTCTGAAGACCTTTGAGGAGGGGAGGGATATAGTTAGACCTAGGCTTGAGGAAGGTTGTTTTGGCAGCTGTGGCTTAGAGAGGGGAGGGCTGGGGTCAGGATGAGCCAAATGTTTAGGAAAGTACAGGAAGTTTGAAAATTGGTGGCAAAGAGGTAGAAGGTGTATGGAGGTGGTGTGGTATAAGCATTGGCTCTGACTCCTGGGTGAAAATCCTACTTCTGGTGTTCACTACCTGTGTGACCCTGGGCAAACAAACCACTACACTTTTCTGATCCTCTGTCTCTTATTTTTTAAAAACTGAGAGGGATGCACTGGAGGACTCTGAAATCTCTTCTAGATGTACGGAGATCTGTGGTCCTATGAGATGACTCCTAAAGTTCCTTCCAGTTCTAAATTTTTGAGATGTTCCTAATTGGATTTTTGCATGTGAAGTGACTTCTGGGCACACTTGCATGAGGATAGAAACCTGCTAATGACTAATTAAAGTTAGTTAAGGAGACTGTTTCATTCATTCTGGAGACAGGTTGGGAAGCCCAAGCCTCACACAGTAATTCAGTCATTGGGCCCTTTGTGAACATAACAGTTGGGTGAAACAGACATTTGTCAGAGCATTTGTTTGCAGATAACTACACAAAAGAAGACAAAAGAGTGAAGGGGGTTGAACCAGGTGACCTCAGAGGTCCTGGCCAGCTGGAGATCCATGAACATCAATGGTTCTATAGACAAAATACAAGTCAGTTTAGGGGTGAGGGTGAAAGGGCCTAAAGGTGATGTTTCTACTTTGGAGATAATCAGGGAAAATAAGTTATTTCTTTAAAAAATGGTAAAAAAATATTTTTGAGGAAAGAAGGAAGAAAAAGTATATATGTACATGTATATATATGTATGTGTATATATATATATATATATACACACACACACACAGAGACAGACAGAGAGAGAGAGAGAGAGAGAGAGAGAGAGAGAGAGAGATTTTAACTTGTATCAGATAGTTGGAAGGGAGGAAAGGAAGAGGAAGGACTACTAAAAAAATTTGCAGCTTACCCTACCAGATCTCAAGCTAGATTAGAAAGCAGTAATCATTGAAATAATCTGGTACTGGCTAAGAAATAGAGTGGATCAGTGGAATAAATTATGTACACAAGACACAGTAATAAATGACCATACTAATCTAGTGTTTGACAAACCCAAAGACTCAAGCTTTTGGGACAAGAACTCGTCATTTGACAAAAAACTACTAGGAAAACAGGAAAACAGTTATAGCAGAAAATAAGTATAGACCAACATTTTACATTATATACCAAAATAAAGTCAAAATGGGTACATGACTTAGACATAAGGGTTGATACCATAAATAAATCAGGAGAGCAAGGAATAGTTTAAATGTCAAATCTATGGAGAAAGGAAGAATTTATGACCAAGCAAGAGATGGGAAGCATTATGGGATAGAAAATGAATAATTTTGATTATATTAAATTTTTAAAAATTGTGCACAAAACAAAACCAATGCAACCAAGATTAGAAGGAAAGTAGAAATCTGTTCTTTTTTTTTTTTTACAGCAAGTGTCTTTGAAAAAGGTCTCATTTTTCAAATATATTGAGAACTGAGTTAGATTTATAGGAATACAAGTCATTCTCCAATTGATAAATGGTCAAAGGATATGGGCAGGCAGTTTTCAGATGAAGAAATCAAAGCTATCTATCTATAGTCATATGAAAAATGTTCTAAGTCACCATTGGTTAGAGAAATGTAAATTAAAACAACTCTTAGTTACCACCTCACACCCATCAGATTGCCTAATATGACAAAAAAGGAAAATGATAAATTCTGGGGGGGACATGGAAAAATTGGGACACTAATGCATTGTTGTTGGAGTTGTGAACTGAGACAACAATTCTGGAGAGCAATTTGGAACTATGTCCAAAGGTAATAAAGCTGTGCATTCTTTTGATCCAGCAATGCCACTATTAGGTCTGTATCCCAAAGAAATTTTTTTTTAAAAGGAGAAAAGGACCTCTTTGTACAAAAATATTTAGAGCAACTCTTTTCACGGTGACAAAGAATTGGAAACTGAGGGTATGTCCATTAATTGGGAATGACTGAACAAGTTGTAGCAGGTGATTGTAGGGGAATACTATTGTGCCATAAGAAATGATGAGCAGGATGATTTCAGAAAAACCTGGGAAGACTTACATGAACTGATGCAAAGAGAAGTGAGAAGAACAAGGAGAACACTGTACACAGTAACAACAACACTGTATGATGATCAGCTATGAATGATTTAGCTATTTTTCAGCAATACAATGATCCCAGACGATTCCAAAGGACTTATGATGAAAAATACTATCTACCTCCAGAGAAAGAACTGATGGAGTCTGGATGCAAATTGAAGCATACTGTCTTTCACTTTCTTTAATTTTTCATACTTTTTGTTTTTTCTTTCAAAACATGACTAATATGGAAATATGTTTTGCATGATTGCACATGTATAACCTACATCAAATTGTTTACCATTTCAGGGAGGGGGAAGAAAGGGAGGAAGGGAAAGAATTTGGAACTCAAAATTAAAAAAAAAGAATGCTAAAAATTGTTTTTTACATGTAATCGTGAAAAAATAAAGTATTATTCAAAAAATAAAATAAAAAATATGCAGCTTAGGAATAGGTATGAAGTTCTCTTTGTATAGTATGCGGGGACCTGGACTCTTTGAGAAATAATAATGCTAATGATGATGACAATCATAATAAAAATATTAACAAACATTTATTTATATAGTGCTTTCAAGTTTGCAAAACACTTTACAATTAATTCTCATAACTCTTTGAAGTAGGTCCTACTGTTCTTCCCATTATACAGAAAATGAAACTGAAGCTAAGGGAGATTAAGTCACATGACCCTGGGCATTTTCTGCTTTGAATGCAAATTTTCCCAGGTTTGGCTAAAACCATCCTTTTCCTCATTTCAGTAGTATTCCATCACATTCATATGCCATGATTTTTTCAGCCATCCCCAACTGATGGCCATCCTCTCCATTTCCAGTTGTTTTTTGTTTTTACCGTGGTGAAAAAAGCTACTATAAAAGTCTTGTCAACTCTTTAAACCAACCCTGCCCTTCTTGGTGATTCATGGGGGAACAAATGGTAGAAAGAATTTATAAAGGTTCCTGACGGGATTATGAAGTTCTGGACAAAGAACTGAAGACCTCAGAGGGCCATAAATGGTGTTTCCTTAGCTATTGCGACTGAAGATTGGGGATTTAGCAAAGAAAGGCAAAGAAGCAGTGGGAAAGGGAAGCTTTAACACACTGGAGAAGGGTCAGGATCCAAAAAAGATCTCAAAAGCTTGCAACAGTAGCTCAAATGTAATAATAAAAATTAACAGTATTGATATTAGCAACAACAGTAACAGTAACAGCATTTATCCGACACTCTAAGGTTTGTAAACTGCTTTACAAATATTGCCCCCTTTACAAAAATTTTATCCCCCACTCAAAACTCTGCAAAGTAGATGCTATTATTATTGTCCTCATTTTGCAAATGTGGAAACTGAGGCAAATAGCGTTTTAAGTGATTTGCCCATGATATAGTAGTAGAGGGTAGGTTACAGATTTAGAATCAGCTAGGTGGCACCAGGTCTGGAATCTCCCTGAGTTCAAATCTGGCCTCAGACACTTAGTAGCTGTGGGACCTTGGGCAAGTCACTTCATCCTGTTTGCCTCAGTTTCCTCATTTGTAAAATGAGCTGGAGGAGGAAATGGTGAACCACTCCTGTATCTTTGCCAAGAAAACCCCAAATGTGGTCATGAAAAGCCGGACCCAACTCAAAAATGACTGAACAAGGTTACAGATATAAGAAGACAAGGATTCAAGTCCTGCCCTGATATGATATCATTTGTGTAGACTTGGGAAAGTTGCCATCTCAGGGCTCCAGGCAACTATTGCCAATCTCTGTCGGTGGAAGGGGTTTTGGGGAAGGGATTTGCATCGCTGGACCATGACTTAAAATAAAAATATAATAGGTTCTTGGTCATGGATGGAATCCACCCATTTCAGTGATCAAGATAGCTTTAAAGCAAAAAGGGAGGAGGAAAGAAGGAAACAGGTCACCTATAATTCCCAAGGGTTCTACCATAAAGAGGGGCAGAAGGATGGCTGAAATCCGGGTAGGGGCATGAACTGAAGAAAGATACAAATTGAACTCAGTCCTTGTAAACCCTATTTGGTGCTGGAGAAGTCATTTGACCTCAGTTTCCTTGGTTTTAAATGTAGGACTACACGATCTCTCTCCTACAATGATATGACATCCCCTGGTAGACACATAACAGGAGGATATAAAAACACTTGAGGAAAGCCTTCTAGAAACACTGCGCTCTCATAGCCCCAGTGCTCTACAAAGGAGGAAGCCAGCTCCTCAAACTTTCATTCTCCTTTCAAGACAAACAAGAGCCTCCTCTCCCTATTTTGTGGAGGCACTGTAAGAGACTGACTCTTGATTCCAAAGACTTGGGTTCGAATTCTGCCTCTGATGTTACCTGTGAGATCTTGGGCTTTGCCATGCTGGACCTGAGGGATCTGTGAATAAAGGGGTTGGTCACTCTAGACGGCTTCTGAAGTCCCTCCCAACTTTATGGGTCTGTGATCTCCTGCCTCTCCCTGCTGCTTCCTGCACCCACAGCTCGGCTGCCCTGGCTTCCTTACTGAGTTCAGTGTTTTGTTTAGGCAGTGTGGCCACAATTAAGTGACTGATGTTAACCCAGAAATGCCATCTCTTAGCCATATGCTCAAAGTGTGGTCTCTTTGTGAACTACAGTTGAGTAACCTAGCATTATGTTATGATTGGGAGGCTTCCCAGAATCCCTGATGGGACCCCCCCCACCCCCACCCCCGCCGCCCCGGCTTCTCAAAAGTTGGGTGTGGGGCCATGTGTCCACAGGGACAGACCAAGCCACCATGTTGGTTGGGCAGAGCATGCTTGTCTCCCAATCTTGAAGTGAGAAAGAAGCCTGACACTCCCTAGTGGCAGCCTGGGGGGAAGTACAGCCTTATTAGATGTAAAAGACCCAGACTAGAGAACAGAGGAACAAAGGAATAATAATATAAAGACAGCTCAGTGGCGAAGGTGTCCCAGGAAGAAGCATTGTACAGTGGAAAGAGAATTGTTTGTGGAGTCAGAATCTTGGTTCAGATCCTGCCTGGGTGACCTTAGGCCTCAGTTTCCTCATCTGTAAAATGAGGGAGCTGGCTTAGCTGAGGTCCCTTTTAGTTCTGTGAGATGCTCTGATCCTGATTCACTTGACCTCTCCTGGCTTCAGTTTCCTCAGCTAATTAATGAGGGTTGGGAGGGGGGTAGATAGTAGGGAAGGGAATAAACATGTATTAAGTGCCTACTATGTACCAGGCACTGTATTAAGTGTTTTGTTTTGATAAATATTATCTCGTATGATTCTCACAATAATCTTGTGAGGTGGGTGCTATTATAATCCCATTTTAGAGTTGAGAAAACAGGCAGATAGAGGCGGCATGCCTTGTCTAGGGTCACACAGCTAGTAAGAGCTGGAGACTGGATTTAAGCTTGGATTCTTTCTGAACCCATGACTCCTCCAACTTCCTCTAGTTGTTGGGCTACATGGTTTGTGATTCTATGACCAGAAAGTTTTCATGAAATGCAAATGATAAGTAAAATGTGGGGATTCTAAAGGCTTCAGATGAAACATCCATGTGCAGAAGTATGGGGGAGAAATTCTAATAAGGAAAGAGGGATGACTGAGCCTCAGTTGATTGCTTATGGGGGTGGGGAAGTCAAGGAAGGAGCTAGGGAAAGGGGTGGCATACAGTGTGGCACAGTTTCCAGGGAAACTGGGATGACCATGGAAGCTTCCACCCTGGTCCAACCACTTCCAGAGTTCTGGGTGGTGTCACCCACTCAGAGGGACATAGATAAGGTGAGGAGTCTCTAGAGAAGGCAACTGGGAAGGTAGAGATCCTGAGGATTGTTGGAGGGCATCAGGGATGGTTAGTCTTGAAGAAGTGAAGACTGGGGAAAGAAGGGCATAATTGTCATCTTCCTGTCCTTAAAGAGGGAATGGACTCTGTGGTTGGCCCCAGATGGTAGAATAGGGATGATGTGTGAAAGTTACAAAGAGGTAGACTGAGGCTTGTAGAGACTATTTCCTAATCATGAGCACTGTCCCAAAGTGTAGAGGGCTGCCCCAAGAGGCAGTGGATGGCCCTTCATTAGCAGGCTGCAGCCAGATCCTGGATGGGCACTGGAATATGTCATGCCCTTTGGCTCATGCACTGGCCAGCCTCTGACGATCTCAGCTGGGTGATCTTGGGCATTGGTGGAGAGAGTTTCCCCATCATGGAGTTCTTTCTATCAATGAGATCTCAGGGCCAGTGCCTGTCCTATCCTCTGCCTGGGTTAGAGCTCTCTCCTGCCTACCATGTTAATTCACATGGCTTGCTTTTTGATTCTCCCTGCAGAGAAGCCAAACCTGAGAAATGATTCTGTAGATTAGTTTCTAGTGACCCAGTCATTCAGGAATGCTCCGTGTGGAAATTCCTGAGGGCCCTGAGCTCAGACACAAGGAACATTCCTGTGAGGCTTCAGGGACACCTTTGGAAAATTATTTAAGAACTCTACCTAGGTCATGGCGTACCTGCTGACATTGGCAATCATCGGCTCTAGGAGATCATCACCCGATTTCCCACTTGCCCTTGGGCACAGGGGCAGGAATCAGAATCTTTGCCATAGGTGGGCATGTTGTTCACTTGGAAACTTTGCCTGATGCTTCTCCAGATAATAATCTCTCCCATCCACATTCCCACAGCTTCTGTGGGTGCCTGGGGGAAGGGAAGGCCCACACACGGAGCAAGAGACTGGCCAGGAAGAATTTCACAGGCTGCTTTTGGTGGACAGCAGCTACTTGGCTCCCACATCAGAGACATTACCACATCAGTGAACTCGCTGATAACTTTTTTTTTTTTTTGTGAGTCTCCCTCTCACCTCCAAATCAAACCATGATCTTAGGTGCTGGAGATTGCCTTCCAAGGCTTGATAGGTGGGAGTCAATTTATGTTCCTCATAAGATGTTAAACCAGAAGCCCTAGTTAGGGCAGAGACGCTCAGATCATAGGTAGGGCTTGAAGAGATTTCGAGGGCATCTAGGGATGGGATCATAGATTTAGATCTGAAAAGAACCTTGTAGGACACCTGGGCCAACCCTCTCATTTTACAGACAAGGAACATGGTCTGAATAGACAAAATTACTTACTTAGATTCACACAGCTAGTCAATGTCTGAGGCAGGATTTGAACCCAAATCTTCCTGACTCCAGGACCAGTACCTACAACACTGTCTACCAGTGCCACCACACTGTGTCATACAAACAACTTATTTTACAGAATTGGAAACTGAGCCTCTAAGAGGTTGGGTGGCTTGCCCATGATCACAGAGATAGTAAGTGTCAGAGGCAAAAGAGATCTGAGCCCTGTTACAAAATCAACCTTTTCTCTACTCTGCCATATTGCATCCCCTGGGGATCAGCTCAAGCTTTACTCCACCCTTTGATCTCTGAAGCCAACTATGGGATGTGGGGCATTTCACCCTGCAGGTGAAATCTGACTTTTGCTTCTAAGAAGAGAAGTTTCCTAAAATTTTAAATGAGGCTCATAAAGGTTTTGGGGGACAACAAATGGCTCTTATGAAATACACTGATGACTTCAACATAAATTATTCAGGAGATGGACTGATTTTTCCTTAAATACACAGAGTAGAGGTTTGGGGGAGATTAGAAGTTAAGGGGCAAATGTGCTTGGGGCCAATGCCATATTTGAAGAAGAATTAGGAAACCAAATGAACCAGTCACTCCCCATTTCTGGTTGATTTAGAAAGACTCCCTCCTGTCCTGAGGAAGGGGACCTGCAGTGTACTGCTAGTCTGGGGTTTGTTTGGGACAGTGAAGATGACTAAGGTGGGCTCCTCTGTTTTAGGGTCTTGACTATCTTGGCTGCTCTACAGCCTTGGTTTTGGATTTGGCCTTGGGGGATACTGAGTCATGTGATTACAACTCAAAGGGTTGGGAGAACAGTGAGGACTTTACCCTGAGAAGTAGAGTAGATAACCCTCAGTGTGATTTCAGGGATATTAGGAAGGTCACCTGGCACCCTTCCCCATCTCAGAATTCCACATGACAACTCTTCAAATATTTGTATAGAGGTATCATGGCCTCCCCTCCCCAGATATACTGCCAGGTGTTTTTTTAACTGATCCTCAGATGGCATGAACTCTAGGCTCTTCAGGCTGGCTAGGTAGCACCACAGTGGATAAGGCACTGGATCTGGAGTCAGGAGGACCTGAGTTCAAATGTAGCTTCAGACACTTTCAAGCTGTGTGACCCTGTGCAAGTCTTTTCACTGGCTATCCCTTATACTTCCTTACCTCGGCCTCAAGGTCCCCCTTCCTTCAAGATTCAGCTCATCTGCCGCTTTGTTATATATTTGTATTTTCTAACTTTATACTTATATTTATCTACTTTATATTTATATCTTATATTAGCTTTATCTTTATTTGTATTAACTTTATATTTATAGTTTTATATGTACTTGTTGTCTCTCCCATTAGAATGTAAGGTCCTTGTGACTGGGGATTTTTTGAGCCTTGGTACTTGTAGATGAGTACCCAGCACAGGGCCAGCCACCTAGGAAGTCACTGATGGGCACTGGTTGATTGACTCCTATTTGAAGTCACAGAAGCACAGATTCTTGGCACCTCAATGGTCATCTAGTCCAACTGATGCCTGAATAAGACCTCCCTCTACCATATCACTGACAGGCGGCCATCTAGTCTCATCTTGAAAGCCTGTGTGGGTGGAGGTACACCTATTACCACTTCAAACAGCCTATTCTCCTTAAGGATGCCTTAGAATCGTCCTTCTATCACAGCCTAAATTGCTTCTGCTGCTTTACTCCTCATTCTGTCCCCCTGGGGTCAAAGAGAATGAGTTTAATCCCTTTCCCACTAGACAACCCTTCAAATACTTGAAGACAGTCATCATGTCCCTCATAAGTCCTCTTTACTCAAGGCAAAGCATCCCCACTTCCTTCTGCCCTTTGTGGACAAGCAGAACACTCCTAATCCCTTTTACATATGACAGCCCTTGTCAATTCTACCAGGATTTCTATTTTCTTGGCTCCTTTATCCTTCGCAGCAGACTTTGGTGTAAGAGCCACACTATCTTCATGATGGTTCTGTTTCCTAGACTCATTATGGACACTGAAGGTCACCATGACAAGTATCCCACCTAACGCTTTCTATTGTTGCCCTTAGACCCCTGATGAAACAAACCCCACTGACTCCTTTGTGTATCTCTTGGAGGAGAGCCTGTAAAGGTCTCCTTCTGTATAGCTGCAAATCCTTTATGTCACATCTCAGAAACTTACTATAGGAATAGCTTTTACTTTAATCTCAGTTTCTGCATCTCTCAAAATCCATCTGTAAAAGTATTATTATCTCATTTGGTCCTCATGACAACAGGTAACTGGCCTCCCACAGTTGGGAGGACCAAATGAGATAATATATGTAATGTACTTTGCTATATAAAAATTAGCTAGGATGAGGAGGAGGAAGAGGAGGGTAGGGTTAAAATCATTACTCCCCTGACACATTCATCAGGTGAGAAAACCTGTTGATTATTCACAAGGTGTGAGCAAGTTCTGGATGACTCCCTAGGTGAAAGAGGAAGTCTGTCTGGATTGGTTGATAATGCCCTGTGATATCAGGCATTTATTGGAATAAAACATGTGACTAAGTGCTAAGCTGGGAGATAACCTCCCTGACCTTTGACCAGAGGAGGACCTTAGGAGCTTAGAAGGGTCCAGCAGGTTGGGACTTTTCCACTGATGTCTTTCCGATGTCTCTGGGACAGTAGTGACTCATGTAGTGCTTGCATTGAGAGCTGAAAAAAGCCTGGGTGGGTGAAGAAAAGCAGATTCAAGTATCTATAAAGAGCCCTGATGAAAAGCTTTACCCACATAATTTTTTTCCTTTACACCACACCTGAAGGTAACATCTCAGGGACTCCAACCAAAATCTGCCAAGGCCTGTTTGTTACTCTTTTGACGCATGAGTTCTAAGCTTGAACCTACTTCCTTTTGGACTGTATATTGATGAGAGAACATGTAATAGGCATTTTGGGGGGAATATTTTGCACTAACTTTTTGTGGCTGTTTTTTTCTAATATCACCTTAGTAAATACCCCTTTCCAAATGTTAATTCAGGATAGTTGGCTAATTGACATAGATTATCATTGAATAAAGTATACCAGTGAGACTTGAGTTATCACACTAAAAGAGCCTCCCTAATCTCTCAGGGCTACCCCCTACTCCCCGGGGGGCCGCATCCATCTGGCAATTTGTCTGCCACTCCCACTATTCCTCATCTATGCTGTTAGATCCCTTCCAAAGCATGACCTTGTGATTTATTCCTTTTGCCTCTTCTCTTCCCAATTTTCTTGCCTCCCGCCCTTCAGAAGAGTTATTAGGCATTTTACTAACTTACCTTTGCCTTTACCTTACCTTTACAAACTTCCTTTACCCAAAAGGGAGTATCAACTGTTAGATATTATTATTATCATTACAGATTATTACATATTAATATCATATATGATATATAACATCTACATGTATTATTATTGTTGTTATTACTAATGATAACTAGCATTTATATAGAACTTTAAATTTGCATTAATATTACTTAAAATGTTCTGGTATTTAATTATATGTTATTTTCAATGCAAGAAAAAACAATTCACTGAAGAATATATATTATCCAAATTGTGATAATCATTGAATTATCTATGCATATTTCTTAGACAATGACTATAGGAAAAAGTTGAGCTGGACGCCTTTAGGTTAATGAAGCAATACTTTTGATGAACCAAGACGCTGATCATCAGTATTCTTTCAGCAATGCTTTATGAGTATAGCTGTCTGAATACTCAAGCTCAAAATCATCAAAATTGCACGTAACTTAAAGAGCAATATATAGACAAATGGCAGGCATAAGTTGGCTTCAACTTGCTGGTATTGGTGACTTGTGAGCAAACACTGGCATCAAAGACATCATCAAGGAGTGCACAACTGGAAAAGGAGATGGGCTGATTATGTACTGAGAATAAGGGATAAGCAGATGGACTGCCTGAGGGAGGCTTTGCTAGCCATGAAATATTAAAAGACCCAGAGGAAGGCCTTTAGCACATTGGGTAGAACTTCTATGAAGGACTGAGGGGAAAACATGGATAGCAAATCACACAGGATGAGAAGATAAGCTTGGGTTGTCATTTACATTGGCAGCAGGAGAATCCACAAAGACAAGATACAAGATCCAGAGAAGTATTGACATTTACTGTTCAGAATTTTTTTCCTATGAATTTAAATTTAAATTAAAATCCATCTTCTTTGTTTCTAGAAATCTCTTCCATTTGAGAGAAGACCTTAACTGTCCTTCACATCTGTAATAACTATATTATTCCACTTTTTATTTTGACTTTTTAATTGTTTATTAATATTAATTTAGTTGGAGTTTATTATAGTAAATGCTATGAGGTCTGTACCCTTTCTCTCCCTCTCCCTCTCCCTCTCCTATATTCCATTCAGTTTTCTGAATGACATTTGTTGAACAAAGATTCCTTTCTTCACTGTTGAACATCCCTATGATTATTATTTATAGGATCATGGTTTTATAGCTGAAAGTGATATCTTTTTTTCCCCCCCCTCAGGTTTTTTTTTTTTTTTTTTGCTTTTTGGAGGGCAATTGGGGTTAAGTAACTTGCCCAAGGTCACACAGCTAGGTTTTTTTGTTTGTGTGTGTTAAGTGTCTGAGGCCGGATCTGAACTCAGGTCCTTCTGACTCCAGGGCCAGTGCTCTACTCACTGTGCCACCTAGCCGCCCCTGAAAGTGATATCTTAAAGGCCATTTAGTTTACCCCATCATTTTGGAGATGAAAAACTAAGAACAAGAGAAGGGAAGTGACTTAGCCAAGGTCAGTTTGGAATTGTTTTATTGTCCACTTATTTATTTTTCTGTTCTTCTATAGGATCAAATAGTTTTGATAATTACCATTGTATAACATGTTATAAAATTTGGCAAGGCTAAAGCACTGTCACCACATCTCTCTTTTCTCCCCTGAAAAGTAACTCTTGATGTTTTGGGGTGTTTATTTTGTTTAAATTTCAATATCGTTTTATTTAGTTCTATAAAATAACACACTGGTATTTTTGTTGATGGTTAAATTTGACATTTTATTGCATTCATGTATTCTTTTCAGATATACAGGGATAACGCATGTTTATTTCTTTTATTTCTATCATCATAGTCTTTTTTTTTTTTTCAAATGCTTTATTAACTTCTGGTTTACTTCATTCATTTCCACCAGATTTTGTGTTACAAATTTTCTTCCCATTTTCCCCCTACTCACCTCCCCAAAATAGTGGTCCCCTAGGATATCCCCTCCTCTTATTTCCCAATTACATGTAAAATGATATTAATAATAGTATGTATGTATTTAAACATTTGGTTTTAAAACTTTGAATTCCTTGAGGAGAAAACTTTGAATTCCAGATTCATTCCCTTCCTCCCTTGTCACCCACTCTTACTGGGAAGATAAGCAATTCAATATAGGTTGTACATGTGTAGCTAATGCAAAACATTACCATAATAGATACATTGTAGAAGACTGATTATATTTCCCTCCCTCCTATCCCACCTCCCACTTGTTCTATTCTCTACTTTGGTCCTGTCCCTTTTCAAAAGTGTGTGTTTCCAACTCCCCCCACCCCAGCCTGCCCTTCCTTTCATCATCCCCCCTCTCATCCCCTTCCCCCCTACTCTCCTGTAGGGTGAGATACCCTATTTAGTGTGTATGTCATTCCCTCTCTGAGCCAAATTTAATGAGTATAAGGTTGACGCATTCCCTTATGCCTTCCTGTTCTTCCCCTCCATTGTACCCATTTTCTCTTGCCTCTTCTGTATGAGATAGTTTGCCCCTTTCTGTCTCTCCCCATCTCCTCTCATTATATTCCTCTCTCACCTCTTAATTTTACCTTTTAGTATCATCCTTTCCTATTAAATTGGTCCTGTGCCCTCTATTTATGTATACCTGTAAACATATACATACACATTAACATATGTATTCATATGCCTATATACCCTCTGATAAAGACTATATATATATTTTTTTTTTCTATTCCCTTCAACTATTTTCATACTGAGAAAAGTTTAATCAGTTACAATGATCATTTTTCCATGTAGGAATGTAAACATCTCAATTTTGATAAGTTCCTTTTGATTTCTTTTCCCTGATTACCTTCTCATGCTTGTCTTACTTCTTATATCTGAATGTCAAATTTTCTTTTTTTTTTTTTTTTTTTTTTGGAGGGCAATTGGGGTTAAGTAACTTGCCCAAGGTCACACGGCTAGGTTTCTGTTTATGTGTGCGTTAAGTGTCTGAGGCCGGATCTGAACTCAGGTCTTTCTCACTCCAGGGCCAGTGCTCTACTCACTGCGCCACCTAGCCACCCAGAATGTCAAATTTTCTATTCAACTCTGGTTTTCTTCCAGAATACTTGAAAGGGCGGCTAGGTGGCGCAGTGAGTAGAGCGTTGGCCCTGGAGTCAGAAGGACCTGAGTTCGGATCCGGCCTCAGACACTTAATGCACACACAAATAAAAAAAAAAAAAACCTAGCTGTGTGACCTTGGGCAAGTTACTTAACCCCAATTGCCCTCCAAAAAAAAAAAATAAGAAAATAAAGAATACTTGAACGTCCTCTATTCCATTGAATCACCATATTTTCCCCTGAAACATGATACTCAGTTTTGCTGGGTATGTGATTCTTGGTTTTAATCCCAGCTCCTTTGACCTCCAGAATATCATATTCCAGGCCCTTCAATCCCTCAGTGTAGAAGCTGCCAGATCCTGTGTTATCCTGATTGTGTTTCCACAATACTCAAATTGTTTCTTCCTGGCTGCTTGTAATATTCTCTCCTTGATCTGGGAATTCTGGAACCTGGCTATAATATTCCTAGGAGTTTTCTTTTTGGTATCTTTTTCAGGAGGGGATTGGTGGATTCTTTCAACCTCTATTTTGCCTTCTGGTTCTAAAACATCAGGGAAGTTTTCCTTGAGAATTTCTTGGAGGATGATTTCTAGGTTCTTTCTTTGATCATGGCTTTCAGGTAGTCCAATAATTTTTAAATTACCTCTCCTGGATCTATTTTCCAGGTCAGTGGTTTTTCCCATGAGATATTTCACATTGCTTTCTATTCTTTCATTTGTTTGGATCTGTTTAACTGCATCTTGATTTCTCATGAAATCACTAGCTTCCCTTTGCTCCAATATAAATCTGAAGGAATGATTCTCCTCAGTGAGCTTTTGAGATTCTTTTTCCATCTGGCAAATTCAGCTTTTTAAGACATTCCTCTCCTCATTGCCTTTTTGAGCCTCTTTTGCCATTTGAATTAGTCTATTTTTTAGGGTGTTATTTTCCTCAGTCAGGCTATTGACTCTCATTTCATAATTTTCTTGCATCATTTTCATTTCTCTTCCCAATTTTTCCTCCACTTCTCTTATCTGCTTCTTAAGCTCCTCTATGGCCTATAACCAACTCATGTTTTTCCTGGAAGCTTTTGGTGCAGGAGTTCTGACTTCACTGTCTTCCTCCTGTTCCATGCTTTGATACTCTTTGTGCCCAAAATAGGAGTCTAATGTTGGATTCTTCTGTTTGTTTTGCTTCCTTTTCCTGGTCATGTAGCCACTCAATTACTTGACTTTTTGGCTTGTTGCCACAGTAGGACTCTGCCACCAGACAGGGGAGCTTCCATCCCAAACACTGGGGTTTTCTCAGCTGCCAGAGGTATTAGTTGGGTGCCCTCTCTGAAGCCTCCACACACTCTGGCAAGCTGGTCACATACTCCAAGATCTCCACCCTATACCACAATCTAGATCCAAGAAGGTTAAAGCAAGAGCGATTACCCCTCAGACTGGTCGCTTGGTCCCCCAGTCTGCAGGCCAGGAACTGAAGCTGCAATGTGGCACGTGCTGCTCTGAGGTGTCTCAGAGGCTTCTCACCCTGGGGGCAGAAGCTGATGTTCTCCCCACTACTGGTCCTCAAGTCCACAGGGCACTGACCTCTCACTTTGTCCTTGGCATCTATGTGTTGATAATTCTGGAAATGGCTGGTATTCTGGTGTTCTGGAATCTCTCTAGCTGGTGGCTGGTCAGGTCCACCCTGGGGCTAAAACCTCTGGCTCATGCAGGGCTGGGCTTGGCTCCCAGAGCACTGTGCTGGCTGCTCCCTGCTGGGCTGCCGGGCTGTCCTCAGCAGGGGGTCAGCTTCTCTGTGTCATTTTGTGGGTTCCGTAGCTCCAAAGTTTGTTGAGTCTCCTTTTACATGGATTGGTGAAGGTGGAAGCTGGAGCCATTTGGAAGTCCTGTTTCTACTCCTCCATCTTGACTCTGTCCTCCCCCTCCCCTCCATCATAGTCTTGTAATTATATCTACAAAGCACTAGGGCATGTCTTTGTAAAATATTTAAATATTTGATGCTGTGGTTGCTATTATAAATTATATCTTTTATTGAATATTCTTGATCTTTATTGGCAGATATCTGTGCTAAAATGAAGATGATTTTTGTGATTTTCCTTATATCCCATTTACTCAATGAATTTATTATTTAATTTTTTTGTTTGTTGTTTTGACCTCTACAATTTCTAGACATACTATCTTCTTTTTGCAATAAGAAGGCTTTTTGTCTCTTTTGAAAACCATTTTAATTTCTTTTTTTGGTCTTATTATAATTGCAAGCTTTTTAAAAACATTGTTAAATAGAATCAGTGAACATGTACACCCTTGATTTTCACCTCTTTTTAATAGGAAAATATTAGCTGTTTCTTCATTATAACTGTAGCATCTTCTCCACCACTAACTAACTCTCACACTTACAGATTGGAGTCTTCCACAAAGGTGGCTGCAACTTTGAGTTCTAAGAATAACTCTCGTGGGTAGCCACACTCCTAACATTTAGTTGAAACTGTTCTGTGGGAAGCATTTCTCTCTCTCCCGCTTTCCACTGTCAAAATGGCGGAGATGGGGGGGAACCAAAACAACAAACCAAAACCCTTATAACCGACACATAAACATCTCTCTGCCAGGAAGTAGTTAGCAATCTTCATCTCTGGTCCTCTGGAATTATGGTATATCATTAATTATATAATGTTCTTCAGTCAGTTGATTTTATTTATAATATGTTCTTACTACATACATTGTTCTCTTGGTTCTGCTTACTTCACTGTGTATCAGTGAATACAAGTCTTATCAGGTTTCTCTGAATTTCTCATTATTTCTTACAGTGCAATCAAAATATCAGATATTCAAACAATATCACACTGATGGCAGAAAGTGAAGAAGAATTAAGAAGCTGTTTGATGAGGGTGAAAGAAGAAAGTGTAAGAGCTGAATCGAAGCTTAACAACAAAAAAATAAGATCTTGGCAAATGATCCCCTCACTTCTTGGCAAATAAAGGGAAAAGAAATAAAGGCAATGTCAGATATTATGTTCTCAAAGATCACTGCAGATAGTGAATGCAGCCATGAAATTAAAAGATACTTGTTCCTTGGAAGGAAAGCTATGACAAATCTGGACAGTGTAGTAAAAATCAGAGACGTCATCTTTCCAACAAAGGTCTGTATAGTTAAAGCTATGGATTTTTCCAGTAGCAATGTATGACTGTGAGATTTGGATGATAAAGAAAGTTGACAGCCAGAATTATTAATGATTTTGAATTGTAGCTCTGGAGAAGACTTTTGAGAGTCCTTTGGACAGCAAGGAAATCAAATCAGTCAATACTTAAAGAAATTAATTCAGGCTATTTACTGGAAGGTCAAATACTGAAGCTGAAGCTTTAATACTTTGGCCACAAAATGAGAAGATGGGATTCATTGGGAAATGATGTTGGGAAAGATTAAAGACAAAAGGAGAAGGGGATGGCAGAGGATGAGATGGATAGAGGTGTCATGGAAACAACAAACATGAACTTGGACAGACTTGGGGAGATTTTGGAGGAGAGAAGGGTTCTGTTGTGCTGTGGTCCATGAGGTCATGAAGAGTCAGACATAACTGAATGACTAAAAAACAGCAACGGCAACAATGGTATTCTATTACATTCATTCTCCATGATTTCTTCAAACATTCCTCAACTGATGAAAACTCAGTTTCTAGTTCTTTGCTACTATAAATATTTTTGTACATAACAGTCCTTTCCCCCTTTCTTTGATCTCTTAGGAATATGGTTCTGGAAATGGAATTTCTGGATCAAAAGGCTGTATAATTGAATAATTTAGGGGGTACAATTCCAGTTTGCACTTGAGAATTAATGGATCAATTCACAGGTCCACCAAAAGTATATTAATGTGCCCATTTTCCTGTAGATTCTGTGACAATTGTCATTTTATCATCTTTGCCAATTTCATGGTTATAAGGTGGAACCTCAGAGTCTATTTAATTTCATTTCTCTAATGATTAGCAATTTGAATTTTTTAAACATGGCTGTTGGTAGCTTGGATTTCTTTCCTCAAGACTGTCTATATTTATCCTTTGACTACTTATCTAGAATAATGGGAAATATCTCTTCTTTTCTTCTATATTTGAATCAGTTTCTAATATATTTTGAATCTTTATAAGAGAAACTTTCAGCAAATAATTTTCCTCAGTTAACTTTCCCTTCTAATTTTAACTGAATTGGATCCACCCCCCCACCAAATCTTTTAAATTTTAGTCCTTTCTGGCCCTTCATATCCCTTATTTTTTTTATGAAGTCTTACCTTATCTTTAGTTACAAAAGGTATTTCCTTCCTTGTTTCTATAATTTGCTTTCAGATGTTTTTTTTTTAAATACCCAAATCATGTATCTATTTGAAGCTTGTCTTATAAGGTATTCGATGTGAGTGTATACCTAATTTCAGACTGCTTTCCAGTTTCCCCAGAAGTTTGTTTTGAATAATGAATACTTACCTACAGACCTTTAGTCTTTGAATTCATTAAACACTGTTCTACTGTGTTCATTTTCTTCAGTACGTTTTGTACCTAAAGTGTTCCACTGGCCAACTTCATTTTTTTTAACCAGTACTAAATCATTTTGATGATTATTGCTTTGTAGTATATTTTAAGATCTTGTACTGTTGGGCTCCCTTCTTCTCCAGCTTTTTAAAAAAATGTTTCCCTTGAGATTCTTGACCTTTTTTCTTTCATATTGATTTTTATTATTTTTCTACCTCTATAAACTAATCCTTGGTAGTTGGATTTCTATGTCACTGAAAAAGCACATTGACTTTGGAAGTATTATTTTATTATATTGGCATGACCTACCCATGGGCAGTTAATATTTCTTCAGTTATTTAGGTCTGTCTTTAATTTTTTAAAGTGTTTTGTAGTTGAATTCATATAGTTCCTGGGAATGTCTTGTTAGATAGATTCACAAATACTTGATACATTTTGTATCTATTTAAAATGGAATTTCTCTTTCTATCACTCTTTCCTTGTTATTGTTGGTAATATACAGAAATGCTGATGATTTATGTGGGTTTATTTTATATCCCACAAAGCTTTTGAGGTTATTGTTTCATTATTTAAGTTTGAACTGCATATTTCCATTGGGCTGGAACCAATTACCATATTTTACATAATTATAACATCAAATAGTATGGCTTTGAATATATGCAGTCACTTCAGAGCATTTGTTATTCTCACTAATCGGGACCTAGCTCTCTAGTGTTGTTACCTTTCAGACAAACTATAGACATCGTTTCTGCAGATAGTGAGGAACTGGTCCAGAATCATAAGCTTATAGATTTAGAACTGAAAAGGACTTTAGAAGCCTCATCACTTATCTTACTCATTTTGCAGATGGAGAAACTGAGATCCAGTGGGATTAAGTGATTTCTCAAAGTCATAGGAAATGTCAGAACCAAAATTTGAAGCCAGCTCTTAGTCTAAAGCCAGTGAGTTTTTCCCCCACACTATACCAATTCACTTCCAATTTATTCATTGTCTTATTAAGCATTTACTGTGTGTACTATACTGTGGTGGACCCTGGGGGATAGAGGTACAAAGATAAATGGAACACAATGTCTATCCTCATGAAACTTAGAATTTTGGTCTCTGAGGTCATTCCAACTTGAAGATTCTGTTATTCTATTATGTGATGGGCAGCTATGTGGTACAGTGAATAGAGTACTGGGCTTGGAAAAGCAGGAAAACTCATCTTCCTCAGTTCAAATCCAGCCTCAGACACTTGCTAGCTGTGTGACCCTGGGCAAGTCACTTTGCTCTGTGTGCTTCAGTTTCCTCATCTGTAAAATGAGCTGGAGAAGGACATGGTAAACCATTCTAGTATCTCTGACAAGAAAACTCCAAAATGGGGTCACAAAGAGTTGGACATGACTGAAACAGCTGAACAACAACATTATGTGTGATAAGCTACAGGCAAGTCTCCTTGTCTCCAAATATCTGTCCTATGCTCTGTCATAGGACCTGAACTTCCAACATTAGAATGTCATTCCTTTGGGTTCAATGTCCTTCCTTCAGTTTCCCTTCCCCTACCCAGGGGTACATATTCAATCCCTCATGCCTCAGGGTGAAGGGCATTACCAGATGTTTCTTTTTAATAGGATGGATGTAGGCTCAGCACGAGGGCCTTAGGCTCCAGGAAGAGCTGCTAGACGAGGGAGAGGGTGAGGCTAAAAGGAATTCGAAGGTAAGATGGGAGGTCCATAAAGTTAGCATAATTGACAGAAAAGGAAAGTTGCCTTCTGTTGGGGCTAAAATAAACTGACTTTCACTTTGCCTTGAAATCTTTCAGATTTATTTCTTTGGGCCCAGTAAAATGAAATTTCACAATAATAGATCGTTCCTTTGGGTTCAGTAAAATGCAAATAATCCTGAGGGGCCATGCTTTAAGCCTTTATGACTAATAATTTTGCTAGATATTCAATTTGTAGACTGCTGAGGGTATGGCCCTGTAGGAATGGGACACAATATAGTAACAAAGTGGGGCAGATTGAGTGATGTAGGGTTGGAGCCAGGGGGAGAGAAAAAAGTATGGAAAAAGCAGATAAAAGAATGCCAAAGATAAACTTTGCACACATTTGCTGAGGTCTAGCCCTGATGTCAGTTATCTAGGGCCCTGAGCCATGAATCATATCATGGGAAACAAGGAAAAGGAAAATAGATATTAAAGAAGAAATAATAGTACTCCTGGAGATCTCAGACTATTGTAAAGCAGTGATTGTAAAAAGTATCTGGTACTGGTCAAAATATAGAAAAGTAAATCTATGGAATGAACACCATGGGGAAGAATCAGAAAGAATGTAACTCAATAACCCAGTTTTGTTAAACCTCTAAACATAAATTATAGATGGGAAAGAACACCCCATTGACAGGGATTTCTTGGGAAAATTAGAAAGCTTTCTAGTCAAAATTAGGTTTAGACCATCCTCTTCTACCATATACCATAATAAACTCAAAATGGAATTCTTAGCCCAATGAGGGATAGAGATAATCTTCTGAAAAGGACGATTTTGATTACATGACATTGAAAAGCTGCTGCATGAACAAAATTAATGTAACTAGCATTAAGAAGGGAAGTGGTTGATTAGAGAAAAATGTGGAGTAAAATATCTCTGATAAGGGTCTGATATCCAAGAATCACAAGTAAATGATACATACATAAAACACATATATGTGTATATAGTTCTATATGCACATGTGTATGCATGTATGAAACCAAAAGCCATTCCTCAAAAGGTAAATCATCAGAAATATGAACAAAATGCTCAAAACCATTGTCTAACCATATAAAAAAATTACTGCAAATAATTAATAATTAGAAAAATATAAATCAAAGGACTTCAGAGGTTTCTCTTCACACCCAGTAACAAGGATAACAAAAAAGGGGAACAATCAATTTTGGAAGAGGGCTGGATAGATATACTAATGCATTGTTAGTGGAGCTGTGAAATGGTCTGATCATTCTGTAAAATTATTTGGAATAATAATAAAATGATAAAAACGTCCAAACCCTTTGACCTAGAGATACTGCTGCTAGACATATAGCCAAGAAATACAATGATAAAAAGAAAGGCACCATATACACCAAAATATTTATAACAGCAGTTTTTAAAGTATCAAAGAATAAGAAATAAATTTAGATGCTCATAGATTGGTGCTTGGCTAAACAAACTGTGGTACATGCATATAATGGAATAGTATTGATCTGTAAGAGAAGATGATTATGATGAATCAGATGGGAAGACATGAACCAAAGCAAAGCCAGCAGAACCTGAAAGACTAGACATATGAATATATATTCAGTATATCTATATGCAACAATGTGAATAAAAACAAGAACAACAAAGCAATAAAAACTTAATCTATTCAAATTATAATGACCTAAAAGAAGAAATATAAGAAAACACCTCCCTCCCTATCCCCCCACTTTGTTGTAGAGATGGAACACTGTTGGCAATGTGTTGGTTAGTTTGGCTGAATTCTTTTTGTTTTTTTTTTAAATCTCCTCTCTATATTTTGTTATAAGAGATAGCTCTCTGGGAGTGGCAGGAGAAAGGATATATTGGAAATATACATGATTTAAAGACAAAATACGTGAATAACATCCATTTTGAGAGAAAAGGCATGTATTTAGGACTTAAAATGTGTCAGATACTGTACGAAGTAATAGGGACACTAAGAGTCCTTGTTCTCAAAGAGTTTACATTTTCCTTGGAGGAGACAATGTCAAGTTGTCCAGCAGAGGGTTGGACTGGATGGCCCTATAGGTCCTTCCAGTTCTAGGGCTTATTTTCTCTAATACTTGGTGGAGTAGAAATGCTATAGTCTTAAGGAGAAAATCTAGTCTCTTTGTTCTTGAACCAGTAGCAACTTTTCACCCTACTTCATCACTACTTCCACATCCCTGGATTCTAAAACCCAGGATAAACCCCTGTGGGAGGGATGATCTAGCCTGCCACCTCCAGGTTAGCCCCCTGTGGGAGGGGTGGTCTAGCCTGCCATCCCCAGGTTAGCCCCCTGTGGGAGGGATGGTCTAGCCTGCCATCCCCAGGTTAGCCCCCTGTGGGAGGGATGGCTAGCCTGCCATCACATCTGCCTCCCAATCAGGGCCAAAAGTTTCTCACAGAGTTGTCTTAACAGTGACATTTGGCGGGTGGGATCTTAAAGCCCAGAGGCAATTTGTTGCTGACCATCACCACTTGCAGCAAGGTCACCCTCTCTTTCTTTGATCTGCATGTCACCTTTTGGACTGGCCAGACTTTGGCTTGGCTTCATCCCCACCCTAGGGTTCTGATGCTTGGATTCCATTGACCACTTCCCTGAAGAGACAGACATATCATCACCCTTTGCCTTTGGTACCCTCTGGCTTGTGTCTGCCTCTGATCAGACATCAAGTTCTGGACTCATGGTGCTGCAGCCCTTCAGGCAGGAGAGGTCATTATCTAGGACTTCTGGCCACCCAGCTCCTGGTCAGGGTCATGCTGAACAGGACAAGGATGAAGAGAAAAAAAGAGGGGAAAGGTGGAGGCTCCAATTTTCAGGAATTTCTGGAAAATAGTCATTAATGTCAGAGCCATCATCTCACATATTAGAATAAAGAAAAGATGGCATATGGAATCATGGAATCACTGGATCCTAAACCCACAGAACACAGAATAGGAAAGGTGGAAAGCACCTTAGTGGTTGGCACCTAGTAGGGAGTTAATAAACGCTTGTTGATTGATTTGTGAAATAAATGTGAACACTGAGGACTGGAAGGGGAAGTGCTGTGCTTAAGGTCACACAGTAAATTAATGGAGGATAATTATGAATTGCAGTCACTTTATGTGAACCACAATTTTGGTGACTCCATACTTGTGAAAAACAAAACCAAAAATAGACCCCCTCCAAAAAAAAAAAAGCCCAAACCACAGCCAAACAAACCCAAAACCCAAACTTGCCAATGTGTATGTCTCTCTCAGTGACTAATGACTCCGATTTCCTTGGGTGAATTTAGAAAATGAAACGATTGGGCTCCAGGGCTTGGTCTGCAGAGGCCCCAAATGTCAGGTACCAATTTCCTGGCCATTGACTCCATTCCCACACCCTGAGCAGGGAACACCCTTTTTACAAGCTGGAATCCATTCAGTCTAATTCTCTAATACTTTTGTATTAATCAGCTCCTTTCATCTGTGGATCTCAAAGTGCCCTACAAACACTAATTAATTTTCATAGCAACCCCCAGAGGCAGCCAAGTCTTTTTATCCCTCCTTTACAAAGAGGCGGGGCAAGGTTATGAGCTCTGCTAAAGGCCACACAGCAAGCCCAAAGGGCGGCAGAGCTCAGAGTCAGGAACTTCTCTGTCTGGGGACCTTCCCTTCTCATGCAAAGGGCCCCTGGGGGAGACCTGTCCGGGCTGAAGCTGGCTACTCTGCAATAACCCCATTTCAGGCAGTGGTTACTCTGAAGCTTCCCAGGTCCTAAAGCTACGAATGCCAATGCATCGATAAGCCCTTTTTTTTTATTTGCTGTTTTCAGACCTTACCCTTTCTAAAGTTTCTCTCTGTTGGGTAGGGGCTCATTCATGCTGTTTTATTTCTGAGGAGTTTTTGGATTCCTTAAAAGAATATTTGCTTTTATATCACTTTTGTTTCCAAATATATCCTTCCTCCTTCACTAACTTGAAGGCCATCCCTTGTAACAAAGAATAAAAAAGACAGAGAAAAAAATATTTCAGCATGACTAAGATTGGCTGAATCTGACAGAATATGCTGTTTCACAGCCACAGTCCTCTACTTTGGATGTTAAGGGAGTGGGGGGATGACTTGTCATTCATCCATAATATGCCATACAGGTGTGCCCCACTTTATGCAAACACACTCATCCCTGAGAAGTTGGTTGTAATCCAACATCGAAATCAAATACTATATTAAGTTCATCCTGATGAATCCTTTTGTAAAACAAATGATCCTTTTATAATGGAAATGGCATATGTAGGATCATAGCTCTTGAGCTGGGAGGCACCTGGGAGGCCATCTTGTTTAAGCCCCTCGTTATACAGATAAGGAAACTGACACCTGGTCATACAGAGGCCAGAGAGGGACCCATGTCCTCTAACTCTGGAGCTTTTTCCATGGTATCACAAGGGAGCAAAGAAGAGGTGGTATAGGAGTCAGGAAGGCCTAGGTTCAAGACCGACAACTAAAGTCTCAACCTTCCTGGGCTCTCTGAGACTGAGGACAGCCCTCCCTTGAGGTAGGAAGACCTGGGTTTGAATTCTGCTTCAGACACTTAAAGTTTGTGGTTGACCCACTGAAATTTCTCTGGTTCTCTAGGATCCTCATTTGTGGATGAATTCAGTCTGTGCCAGTGGAGGAGACTTTGTCACCCAGAATACCCTGCACTAATTAAATTACCAGTATGAACCAAAAAGAAACGGGGTGGGGAGATGCAGAGCTCATCGTGGTTCATGGGGGGAGGTAGAAAATTTAGATAAGGCACGGTCCTTGCTCCCCTAGAGATGGAGGCAGGGGAGGGAGACAGGACACTTAACCAGATAAATAATGTTATGCAATATCCTGTCATCAGAGAGGTGAAAAGCAAATATTATATGAGATCCACATAGGGCTTTGGTTAACAGCTGTGCATAGAGTGGGGAGAACAAGGGACCCTTTGGCCACAGCTGTGCATAGAGCCGGGAGCACAGGAGACCCTTTGGCCACAGCTGTGCATAGAGGCAGGAGAACAGGGGACCCTGTGGCCACAGCTGTGCATGTAGGGGACAGCATGAGGGTACTGAGGTAGGAAAGCCTGGGCACTACTGGGGAGGGGAGGAACCTGAAGACAAGCTTCATCCCAGGCTTCTGAATTTTGTCAGTCCTTCTCTGACCACAAGAGCCTGGGCTTCAGCTGTTGTAGTTTTCTGGGTGTGACCCTTACCCCCCCATCTCTCCAGTTGCCAGGCTCCCCTCCCCACAACCCCACCATGCTGGAGTTCATCTGAGGACTGAGATGCCTTTTAAGTCCCTAGACATTTAGATCTGCCTGGAGGTGTGTGGAAGCAGGGCTGGGGAGGAGGGGAGGAGAGGAAGGGGTTAGCAGCCTCTTGGCCTTCCACACTTTCTTCTCCCCCTCCCCCACCCCCTACCTCCCACAGTGGGGCTTCTAGGCAGTTATGGCTGGGAGGCCCTCTGGAGTTCATCTGGCTCACCTCTTTCATTTTACAGAGAAGGAGACTGAGGCCCACAGAGGTGCCGTGCTTTGCTTATGGTCCCACACCAAGCAGGGAAGGCAGCCAGTATCTTGGTCTTCTGTATTCCAGTCCAATGCTGGATCCCAGGGTCATAGATTTAGAGCTGAAAGGGCTATCATGTCCACAGCAGCCTGGTATAGAGGGGCGGCCTGGGAGCCTAGAGGAAGCCCTTCCTCTCCCTGAGCCTCAGTGTTCTTATCTGCAAAATGGACAATGGACTCTGAGGCCCTTTCCAGCTCGAAGGCCAAGTACCTGCATTTAGCGGCTGGATGCGAGGGAGATTCCCTCCTGATGTGGCCTTTCTTTGTCTCCTCAGCACTTAGCACAGGGTCTGGCACATAGGAATAATAAATACTATTAAAAGATAAATAAATAAATAAATAAATATTAAAAGATAAATAAAAGACTGACCGACCCACCCGATGGTCATACCAGCTCCTGTCCTCTTCTAAAATTTTGTGATTTTGTGAAGTGACTTGATGAGGGCCACTTAGTTGGCCACTATTTAATTGTTTTTATAAGTTTTATGTATTTAAATACATAATATATGTATCATAATTGTCAAAAAGTAGAAAGCAACCCTGAAAAGGGCTCGGCAGCCATCACACCAGAGGTACCAGCCCACCCTGAACACACCCTACACCCTAGAGGTAGTAGTAATGATAGTAGTAGCAGTAATGGTGGTATTGGTAGTCGTCGTAGCAGCAGTAGTAGTGTTAGCATTGGTAGTGATAGTAGTAGCAGTAGTATTTTGCTTTTTTTTTTTTTGGAGAGGGGAAGGTAGGGCAGTTGTGGTTAAATGACTTGCCCAAGGTCACACAACTAGTAAGCGTTAAGTGTCTGAGGCCAGATTGGAACTCAGGTCCTCCTGACTCCGGGGCTGGTGCTCTATTCACTGTGCCACCTAGACATCCCTAGCAGTAGTATTTTGAAAAGCACTCTACATAGGTTCTTTCATTGGTTCCCCACAACAACCCTGTAAGATTGGGTTTATTATTATCACTATTTAAAGATGGCTAAAACTGAGTCTGAAAGAGATCAAATTATTTGCCCAGGGCTACCCAGCTAGTGAGTGTTAGAGGCTAGATTTGAACTCAAATTTAAAGGCAGCTTTCCACCCAATGCACTTCCTACCTATCTTCTAGTGGTTAAGTGGCAGAGTTGAGATTTGAACACAAGCCTTGGAACTCTAAATCTTGCCTTCAGGCTGCTGCTGAGCTCCCATGAGGGTGGGGGCCACATGCATGTGGATCAGGCAGAATACTGAAAAAGGAGAGGGAGGAAAAAGACAAGAGGCGACATTTGCTATAAAACAACAGAGCAGACGTTTATGGAGTGCATATGACCCACCAGACACAGAGCTAACTGGGCTCTGGAGAAAGAGCAAGGAAGATTGTCACAGGACGGACAGCAGGGGCAAACTTCATTAAAAACCGGTTTTTCCCCCGTTGGCATCTGTCTGTTTCTCTTTCCCCACCCCCAGATTCCTCCTTTCTGTTCTTTCTTGTCTCTGAGCCTGTTTCTTGGGGGGGGGGCGCAGCATCACCTTGGACTGTCCTCCCTAGTGGGAGGTCTATGGGTCACCCTTGGGGAGAATAAAGCTTCTGTGCCTCCTCTGGCCCCGATACCTCTGGCAGTGAAAGCTGGCTTCCTGGTGGCATTGATGGAGGCTGCCCTGATCCCCAGCATGCCTCATTGTTAGGCTCTGCAGATCTGAAAAAGCAAGGCGTGAAGAAAAAAAAAAACCCGACACCCAGATCCCTGGCATTCTCAGAGGCCTCTGGAGCCAATCCTGTACATGCTAAAAACAGCAATTATGTGCAATATTATTAAAGACTGCAGGGTTTTAATTAACAATGGAATTACCTGGTGGTGGGAATTGGGGGGTGGGATGGAATCATAATGTATTGCTTGGGGGGAGTTAATGGGCTGGAACTCCATCTCAGCCCTGACCTGCATTAGGCCTGAAGCATCTCTCTCAGTGCCTGCAAAGCCTGGAGAAGCAATGGGGCTTACCTTCCAAATCTCTAATGAGTAGTCTTTATAGCTCTCTTGCCCTGAGGAGCTGGGTTGTGGGGATAAGGGGACAGAGCCGAGAAGGGGGAAGCAGCCCAGGTGTGTGCCTTAGGAGTCACTCTCCCCGAGATAGAGAAGAAGGCCTATGCACACTCCCACCAGTGTGTCTCTGGCAATTCAGCATCCATGGTCCTTGGAGTGAGTCATGCTAGGTATAGTAGGGAGAGAGTCCGACCTCAGAGAACTATGGGACACTAGGAGTGGACGGTCACCAGGTCTGGGAGTTATTAACTTCAGATTTGCCAAATGATTTCAAGGGGGCCATGAACTTGGCTAGAAAAAAATGACCTCTCTCTTTTCACTGACTTTATTTTCAGTTGGAAAACTGAAATATAGTATTTCCTCTAATTATTTAAAAACATGATTCTGATTGTTTTCACAACAGCATCACAGGGGCCCATGACACAAAAGAACTCTGATCTAGTCCAATGAGTCACTGAGGCCAAATTAGGAAGACACAGGTTTAATTCCTGCCTTAGGGATATTTACTAGCTGTGTGACATTGGGTACAGAGGGAGGAGGGGATTATAAAGCATTTATACAGCACCTACTACGTGCCAGAGGTAGGTAAGTGTGTAGAAATGTGTAGAAAAATTCTGCTAAATGTGTAGAAAAATTCTCTTATTTAACTCTCACAGCAACTTTACAAAAGAGTAATTTAGTCTCTATAGGCCTCAGTTTCCTCATTTGTAAAATGGGGAAATACAACTCTGTGTCCATTATGATCCATTCCAGTTCTCAGACTATGCTCCTATGACTGAGTTCAACACAATAGTTTAATGGAAGGAGGGCTGGATTTGAAGTTGGAAGACCTGGGTTCTAGCCTTGGTGCTGACATTTCCTCCCTGAATGACCTTGGATAATTCATTCGCCTCACTTGGCCTCACAAAATGGGAGGCTGGATTTGACCATCTCTAAGCTCCTTTCTAGCTCTCAGTCTATGGTCTCCCATTTTACAGAAAGTAAAACTGAGACCAGAAAGGAACAACTTGCCCAAGGTTACACAGGGAACTTGTGGCAGAGATAGTTCTTATATCCAGATTTAGAGTGGTGTTCCTGAGGCCACATAGGAGGTTTGCTCAGCAAAGAAAGATGATGTATGGTTGGTCAAGTCATTAGATTGGACTAAGGCAGGAAGGAGGATTTGAACATTTCAGAAAAATAGTCAGCAATAGGGGTAGGAAATAGTGGGCAGCTACTTCAGTTCCCTGAGACTCAGTTTCCCCATCTGTAATGGGGAAGATGCTTGAATAGAGTACATATCCATGGTTCTTTGTCTAAAAGGGACCTCAGAGGCCATCAAGTCATGGTCTGGTGATGAAGGACTGTCAGGGATCTCCTGGGCCATGTAGTCCTACTACCTTCCCCCACTGGTACAGATGTGCTGAGTGAAGCCTTAGCAAGTTAAGTGATTTGTTCAAGGTCATACAGGTAGTGAGCACCAGAGGCAGCATTTGAACCCAAGACCCGTGACTCCAGAGTCAGTGCTCTTTGACTTATCCCTTGCTGACCTCTGGAGGTCCTGGTCTGAGTCAATGATTCAGAAGGAAAGGCTTTTTAAAAAATTAACTCTAAGTTAGCCACCACAATTCAGTGTAGTCAGGAAGCTTTGCTCATTCCCAGGGCATCCTGCCCAAAGTGGAGATTACCCGTGTAGATAAATCCACCTGTCCTGCCCCCTGAGCTGGCAATCTGAGGAAGAAGACTCTTGGAAGGAAGATGTAATCAAAGTCATTTTTGGAAAATAATTTTGAATTGGGAGAACTTTTCTCTCTAGCAGTAAAGGTGAGTCCTCAGCTCAATCCATGGGATTTATCTTATGGAAATGGTGTCATTAAACATGCAGATCTGAACCCTGAGCAAACAGCTCCAAGTTCTAATAACTGAGATAGAGAATTAAAAGCATTTGTCTGAGCTCAGAGATTATTGCTGGTGATAGGGAAAGATTGTATTTCTCTGAAAATGTCAATCACATTTCATTTTATTTTAGAAAAATTGCGGATACAATACTTAAGGGAAGGAAACAAGCATTTATTAAGCACTTACTGTATGCCACATGCTGTGCTAGGCACTTTATTTGATCCTTGTGAAAAACCCTGGGAGGTAGGTGCTATTATTATCCCCATTGTACAGCTGAGGAAACTGAGCAAGACAGAGGTGAAGTGATTTGCCCAGGATCACATGGCTAGAAGCCAAATTTGAACTCAGGTCTTCCAGATTCCAGACTTGACCCTCTGTGTACTATGCCATCAGCTACCTCTTGACATTGGTAGAGTCAATAAATAGTAGTAAATGAAAGGTCTTATTGCTGAGATCATTCCTAGAGGGAATTTTTCTACCTGGTAGAATAATTGGACCTTTGGAAATAGACTACAAAATCCCAGAAGCTCAAAGATGGAAGGACCCTCAGGGGCCCTCTAGTCAAATACTCTGGAGAACAAAAATCACCTCTACTATGTGCTCTAAAGTGGCCATCCTGGTGTGATAGACTGCCTTTCTTTAAACAATTTGTTTTTCTTTAGTTAAATTTTATTTATTTTTGGCTACATTTGGAGAAATATTTATCGTCCATGGGTGGGCAGAGCCAACATAATCAAAATAACAATACACTATCTTTTGAGGCAGCACTTTCCACTTTTAAACAGCTCTAATTATGAATATGATAAGGATTTGTGATGTGAAAGGCATCCTCTCGTTCAGAGGACCAAGCCTTTTCTCTCAGTCCAGAGAGTGACTGGGGTTCACTTGAAAATGCATTTGATTTGGGCCCAGGAGGGACTGGAGGGACATACACAGTTTTCAAAAGACACCAGGACAAAGGGAGCAGGGACTGAAACAGCAGCAGCAGCAATGAGGAGAAAGGCATTTCTTAACCTGCCTGGGACTTAATGAGTTTACACAGAAAGAATCATTGACTCAGGGGCAACAGCTAACAGGAGGAAATAAAAAAAATGACAAACTGGAAGGAGAAAAGGAAAGAAAGGTTGACTTGTGGCAGAGAGGGGAAGGGCTGGGGAGGGTCATCAGGTCTTAAAAGTATCTTGGGACAGATGACTAGGACTAGAGTTATTGACTGTTCTCATCCCTTTGAGACTTGGAGAAGTCCTTCACCCCTCCTCAAATTTTACTCTTTACCCAACTTCCCCTGCCTATTGTTGTTGAGTCATTTCAGGGCTCAGTTGTGTTTGACTCTTCATGACTCCATCTTGGAAAAGATACTGGAGTGGTTCGCCCTGTCCTTCTCTAGATCATTTTATAGATAAGGAAACTGAGGCAAACAGGGTGAAGTGACTTGTCCATCTAGTAAGTATCTAAGTCACCAAGCCTTCTCTTGTCCTAAACATCATCATTGAGCAAGTCAATTAACATTTATCAGGTGCCTACTTTGTGCCAGGCTCTGGGGATTTGAACTCATGAAAATGAGTTTTCCTGACTCTAACCTGGCCCTCTGTGCCCTATGGTGCCCCCTGGCTGCTCCCCTCCACATGGCCTATCTAGAAAAGGCACTATAATGTCTCTGCTCACTTTTACTTCCCTTATAATAAGGGTTTAGTGAGTGCTTGTTGAAAAGAACCAGAACTTAAGAGGATGCCTTTGATCACCTCTTAGACAATTAGGAAATGGCTAGTAAAAATGATGAAATATTATTGCAGCATTAGAGTGACACAAAAGATGATTTTGGAGAATCTGGGGTAGAGTACAGTGAGCAAAGCCTGGTTTGGCCTAAATTATAAAGAGTTCGGGGTTTACCTTTAAATTAGGACAAGGAGCCAAACTTCTGTCTGAAGGTTAGGGCTTTCCTATCTGGGGGCTCTGAGCTATTGTGATTGTACTAGCAATGTTTCTTCTAACTTGATAGAATGGCAGAGAAAGAGGTCATATACACCTGAGGGCCATTATCTTGCACCTTGGATAAAAAAGAGCTAGCTGCTGTAACAAGGTGTGACTAATTAAGTCTACAAATTCTGATTGGAGGAAGAAGACAGATGAGGGTTAGAAAGGGGAGGCCCAGGTGAAATTCAGTTCTGTCCCTCCTAGGAGGGAACAGGGAGCAGAAAGTACTGAGCACCTTTGGCAATATCACCTACTAGTATTGCAGATTTCTTAATATCGAGCCCCAAACACTCCCCTACAATTTCTACTTTTTGCTCCTAATACTAGTACTTGCTTCTGGGGTCCAACAGGATAAATGTAATTTTTCTTGATAACCCTTTAGATATTTGAAGACTGGAGCTGTGTCCTTTTCACTGGGCCTTCTCTTGTCCTAAACATCATCATTCAGTAAGTCAATTAACATTCATCAGGTGGCAGGCTCTGGGGATATGAATAACATCAAAAGACAGTCCCTGCCCTTAAGGAGCTCACAGTCTAGAGGGAGAACACATTCTAGCAACTACATACAAACAAGCTATACACCAATAATTAGAGATAGGAGATAATTAACGGGGAAGGCACTGGAATTAAGGAGGATTGGGAAGGTTTCCTGTAGAAGGCAGGATTTTAGCTGATGCTTGAAGGAAGCCAGAGAATCTGGAGGGCAGAGAGGAGGAGCAGGAGAATTCCAGGTGTGGGGAGATAGTGAGTGAAAATGCCCACAGCTGGCAGAAGGAGTGCTCTGTGTAAGGAACAGCTTAAGGCCAGGGTCACTGGATCACAGAATATGGGTGTGGGGGAGGTGTAAGATGTAAGAAAACAGGAAATGTGGGAAGGCATTGGGTCATGAGGAGCTTGAAAGCAAAATGGAGGATTTTGTATTTGATCCTGGTGGTGATAGGGAGCCACCGGGGTTTATTGAACAGGGCAGAAGTGACATGGTCAGACCTGTGTTTTAGGAAGATCACTTTGGCAGTTGAATGGAGGATGGATTGGCCTCTCAAGACCCTTCAATATACTGATCTCCCTCCTCCAGACACTTCCCAGCTTATCAATGTCTTTCTTAGAAAATAGCAAAAAAGACTGAACTCAATGCTGTACATGCTGGTCCCTGTAGAGCTGCTGGTGCTATTTCCATTAAATGAGGCTGCCTCCTAGGAAGGAAGGGAGGGAGGGAGGGAGGGAAGAAGGCAGGGAAGGGAGGAAGGAGAGGTAAGAAGGAAGAGATGAAGGGGAAGAAGGGAGGAAGGGAGAAAGGAAAGAGAGGGAGAAAAGGAAGGAAGGGAGGAAGGCAGGAAGGGAAGGAAGGAAAAATATAAATAAAAGAATACAAATAAACATGTATGAAGGCTGAATGACCACCTGTTAGAGATGCTGAGAAAGGATTCTAGTTCAGTTATGCCTTGGACCAGATGGCCTTGAGGTCCCTTCTAAGCTCCCTTCTGAGAGGTGCTGAGATTCTCAGATTCTGGGAGGAGCAGCAAAGGCAATTTCATGGATGAACCAGAAGAGAGAGGATGTAGTTATAAGAACTGAAGGATCCCAAATCCCCTCAGCTGCTCCACTTCATTAAGGGAAGACCCCAGCAAGCTCAGGGGTCTTGTAAGTGACAGCTGCATCATTGTGCTGATACTGGAAGGTAAAAAATAGACAGTCAGCAAAAGAGCCCTGAAGAGGGAGAAGAAGAGTGGCAGCAGATTAACCACAGAAAAGTCCCTTTATTTGTGGAGAATATGCTTCAGAAAATGAGAGACAGAGATTATGCCCAGGCATTCTTCTTAAATGAATACCAGCTGGAAAAAAAATTCCAAATTCAACAGGATTGATTTTTTTTTCCATGTAATGAGCAAAGTCAATTTGTGTGCCCCATCCCTAGTTATCTGTTTAGAATAAAAGCGGCCTGGCTGGGGCCACGGAATCATGGAGCGGTACTGACTTTGAGGCATTTCTCACAGTCCAAGCCAACAGCCTGTCCCCACAGTCTTCCGCCCTTCCCTTCCTCCTCACCCTCCCATCTCGTGCCATCAGTGACCTTGATTTGTTTGGTCCATCTCTGTCTTGCTGTTCCCTTTCTTCCCTTCTCCTTCCACCTTCATCAGAGATAACTTTTAACTCTTAATTCTAGGGTTCCATGATTGTATCACTCTCTCTGATGCCAACTATTATTCATTCAGTAAATATTTATTGAGTGCCTTTGAGGCATGGTCTCTAGTCAGGGCTGTCTGAGGTGGGAGGGGAAAGAGCACAGGCATCCTCAGGAGACCTGGTATTTATCTGGAATAAATTGTATTGTTTAGCTCCCCACCTGGCCCCAGCTGGATCCCCCACATATTTCCAGGTGAAACCAGGCTAAGATGAACACTGAATGTTGAGCACTTCAAGGCTTAGTATAAAGTTTTGAATCCTTGGTTTCCTTCAGAAGTCAGATCTAGGACCAACTTCTACATAAAATTTTCATTGATCTCCCAGCTATTAAGGAATTACTCCCCCCCACCCCCCAATTAACTTGTATGTATTTTTCTCTCTCATTTGTATATCCCATTAGAATGGAAGCACCTTGAGGGCAGGGAGGTTTCACTTTGGTCTTTGTGTCCTCAGAGCTTCCCCCAGTGCTTAGAATATAGTAAACACTCCGTAAATGCTTATGGGTTGATCAGCTGCTAGTATACTACAAATTCAGTAGAAGACAGCAGTCCAAACATTTTGATTTAATCCTAGGTGTCATTGAGAGAAGTATAGCATCCAGGACCAGGGAGGTGAGAGGTCCACTCTACTCTGCACTGGTAAGGACACATTGGCAGTATCGTGTCCAGGTCTGGGCACTAGAATTTAAGGGTGGTGATAGACTGGCGAGCACTCAGAAGGAAGCCACCAGGATTGGGGAAGAATCGAATGATGACATGCCTAAGGGAGGGAAAGAAGGCTTGGTGGGGAGGGGGAGACAGTCTCTACCTCCACACACTTGGAGGCCCCGTGTGTCCAGTTACAATTGTTCTTTTAAAGTTGCCCTCACTTGGTTCAGCACTTTCTTTTGAATTACCCACCTCTTCTTGAGTCTGACTCTGGGACTGAAATGTGAGCACAGCCGTTCTCCGCCCTTAAATCAGCTTTGTTTCTTTTCTCATCCTCGGTTCTTCTATCTGGGTTGGGAGCCTTTAGTGATAGGACCTGGCTTAGCTATTCACCCTCATTGCACTTGTCTCTTCTGAGAAATAGCTTTGGATGCATTGTTTATGCATGTCAAAATGTTAGAGGAATAAGGGGGAATTAGTATTATTTTGCTTTTTGGAGGGAGGAAGGCAGGGCAGTTGGGGTTAAGTGACTTGCCCAAGGTCACATGGCAAGTTTTGTGTGTTAAGTATCTGAGGTCAGATTTGAACTCAGGTCCACCTGACTCCATTCACTGCACCACCTAGCCACCCCTAAGGGGAACTTGTTAACATAACCCCCAAGTTTCAGTCCTAGGAGGACAGTGGTACCATCAGCAACAATAGAGAGGACATGGGGGGTCAAGATAAATTTGCTTTGGACAAGTTAGGTTAGATTCAGATGGAGATGTCAACAATGAGATCCCTAAAGCAAGGCAAGTAGGAGTGGGGATGAGCAAAGTCTGGTGTTGTTCATCCTTCATTCTTAAAGAGGACCAATGACATTATGAGGGTGATGTCTTGACTTGTGTGGGAAATGGATTTAAGTGAAGCAGAGCCATACAAGTCACCAGCCGCACTCTGTCCTCCAGAAAGCATCAAAATCCAGTGGCAGGACAAAAGCCCAGATGACTGGTGATGGACTTGGGATGAAGCAGATGACCTTCCCAATTTAAGTTCTTTTTCAGGCCTCAGTTATCTTTCAATGACTACTTGGGGAGGGGTCCATGACGAAAGAAAGGTTAATCACTATAAACTCTTAGTTTATGATAATATGCTCAAGGAGCAAAATCATAAGAACTGAAAAATTAATTTAATTCTAAAAATATGGGATGAACACAGACTGATGTAGAATAAAATGATATTCTGTCTGCCCATCACTCTCGTCTTGTTCAGGAATTCTTTCTATAATATCATTGATGTATGGTCATCCATCTTCTCCATAAGTACTCCCCACGATGAGAAGCTTGCTCCCTCCAAATCACCAGGTCATTCCTAGTGTTTGACAGCTTGAGTTTTGTTTTCTCTCACTGCAACAGTTATTAAACCAAAATCTACCTCCCTGTACCTTCCACCCATTGACGGAGGCCCCTCCAGGACCAAGAAAATAAGTCATCTTTTTTCAACATGTAAAACGTCAAAAATGGGAAGAGAACCATAATCTTTTACCTTCAAATCTCTTCTCTATCTTTTCAAATGATCATTTCTTTTGTCTGATCCTTACCTGACTTAATTCCAATCCCTCTTCCCATTCACTTTCATAATAACAGCAGTAATGATAATAGCCAGTGTTTATACAACTCTTTAAGATTTGTAAAGTGTTTTATGAATATTATCTCATTTTATCCCCACAACTACCCTGGAAAGTAGGTGCTGTAATTACCCCCATTTTATAGATGAGGACACTGAGGCAGATGGAGGCTGAATGTCATAACTTGTCCTGTGTTACACAGATAGTAAATATCTGAGGCCAGATTAGAGCTCGGCTTTCAGACTCCAGATTCAGAGCTCTATCCAATGGCCCTTCCAGTTGCTGCTTCTATTCTTAAAACACATCCCATAGTTTGTGAGTGGGCCTCCTCCATACACCCACAGAAGGCAACACAGACCTCCAGATGGAGTCTGTCCAGGGCAGAGTTAGGTGACATTATTAAGCTTCTCTTAGTGAAACCTACAATTGGCTTAACTCTTTGACTAGGCTTGTCATCAGCTAAAACTCTCAGATCCCTTTTTGTCCTCACGTTAACTTCTATTAAATGTATAGTTATTTTTTTTTGAGGCTGTAAATTCAAAACTTTACATTGATCCCCATTAGATTTCATCTTGGGAGAGTTGGCAAACTGCTTCAACCTTCTGGGGTCCTGAGTCTATCTTTTAATTATTAGCTCTTCCTTCTAGATAGGTAAACATATATGTCAGACTATGCCAATTAAATAAAAGTGGTGGGAAGGAAGCACCCTGTAAATGCTGCAACCCTACTGTCTTTGGACCTGCTGCCTCCTGCCATTGTCCTCAACCTTTAGGCCCAACATGGATTAGCTGAGCCCAAACTTGCCCTTGTGGTTCAAGAACAGCCCCAATCCACCTTCAGTTTTGTGGGATTGGGCACTGTAAGCAAAGAAAACAGCCTTCTGGCAAGGCTGGTGGGGGTGAGAAATCACATTCCATTAAAAAGAAGGAGGGGTACTTCTACCCAACCATGAACTCCAGGGGCGCTTGATTACCTTTGGGATCAACTCTAAACTCCTCTGGCATTTCAAATCCTTCACAGACTCCTCTCACCTGACATTTCCAGGCTTCTTACACATTATTCCACTCCACAAACTCTAGGGTCCAGCCATATTGGCCTACCTGCAGTTCCCAATGCCTGGTGGACCATCTCCCCTCTCCATGCCTTTACATTAGTTGTTCTCCCTGCCTGAAATGCACTCCTTTCTTCTTCCTCTCAAAATCTCTGCTTCCCTTCACAACTCAGCTCAATTGCCACCTTTTATAGGAGCCCTTTCTCAGTTGCCCTAGCTGCTAGAGCCTGTCCCTCTAGGGTCACCTTCCATCTTCTCCGTATGTATCTGGTGTGAAGCTACCAGATTTAGCCTCAAAAGTTTGATCTTCTCATGGTATTGAAGCTGGCTGTAACACACTTCTTTGATCTATTCTCTTACTGCCCCTTTATATGAAGGTTTTATTCTAGGTTCCTGGTATCTTCAAATTAGGCACAGGTTTGACCATGTAACTCCACATTTCAGTGAATTCTGATGGATCCCCTCCCTTCCCTTCCCTCCCCCTTCCTTCCCCTCCCTTTCCCTTCCCTTCCCTTCCCTTCCCTTCCCTTCCCTTCCCTTCCCTTCCCTTCCCTTCCCTTCCCTTCCCTTCCCTTCCCTTCCCTTCCCTTCCCTTCCCTTCTCCTCTCTGCCACTTAGAGTCTTTGCTCCTTGCTAGGGTGCCCTGAGGGTTGGATGAATTGCCCAGGGTCCTATGGCTCTTTGGTTTTGTTTTGTTCATCTCTGATGTAATCCATATGGAGAATACCTGGAGAGAATCCTCTTCCTACCGAAGGAGATTGTGACACTTCTGCATTTTATAATCTTTGAGATTTGTAGGGGGTCTGAAAGGTTAAGTGACTTGTTCTTGGGTGGCCTGCTCATGAATCCGTTATGGGTCATGTTCTCCTTTAAATTCAAATCGTTCAGGGAGAAAGGATCATGTAGTCCCTCACACTGTGGTATGAGAGTTTATCAGATATTTCTCTTCCTGAACAGGAGGGGACCAAATACTGTCATGGAGTGCTGGGGCTGAGGAAGACAGCTGGGGGCACCTGTACCGGGGTGAGCCCTACAAGTGTCTGAGGACTAGAGAAAAGAATGGACCTAAGTGGGGGTAGTACTGGGAATAGCACTACTGTAATCTTTGGACTGGCCAACCTAAGACACCAGAGGTCATAAAAAGGTTCAGGAATAAGACCACCAGGGTCTATGGTTGCAGGGGCTTTCTATCTATATTATGTATATGCCTACCTGTTGGGTGGGGGTCAGAACCGTGTATGAACTGTGTTCCATGAGTGTTTCTGTGGGTCTGTGGTCAAGTCCCATCATTCCCTTTGCCTGTACTGCTGTATAAACATCATGTCCTAATGGATTACACCATGAACTCAAGGTCTGGTGATTTCCCAGAAATCAGATTCATCTTCTTATTTAACTTACCCCCTCATCCCTGGGGATGGGCTATCTGGCCAGTTGTCTCTCCACTATACCTCTGCTATTGTTGCTGCTTAGTCGATGAGTCGTGTCTGATTTGCCATGACCCCGTGGACCATAGCAGGCCAGAGCTTGGGCCCTGAGGGGCTCATCTTCCAATGTCATCTCTTTAATTCCATCCATGGGGTTTTCTTTGCAAAGATACTGCAGTGTTTTGCCATTTTCTTCTCCAGCAGACCACCTTTTGTCATAAATCCCTACTCTCATTTTGACCTGTCCATCTTGGGTAACCCCACAGGGTGGGACTCATCATTCCTTTGAGCTGCACAAGCCTCTTTGCCACAACGGGGCAGTGAGCCAGGAGGGGCCAGGTATAACCCTACTGCTTCAGTGAAAAACAAAATAATAATTTAAAAGGTTTTTTAAAAGAAATGGAAGGAGAGGTGGCCCAGAGGAGAAATCATTTTGATTTCATCATTTTGATTTCATCAGTTTCATCATTTTGCTGAGGGTCCCAGGAGGGAAGGGCACAGATATCTAAGACCATCTCTCTCCTGCTGGTCTGAGCATTCTGTGGATCAGAGTGGCCTCTCCCCCCTCCCTTCACACAAACTGAAACTGAGAAATTGGGCTCGGTATTTGCAGAGGGAGGGTGTTGGAGAAGATGAAACAGATACTGCCCATGTTTCATTCTCTTAATAGAATGGAAGCACTTGGAGGGCAGGGAGGGTTTCATTCTTGTCTTTGTAGTCACAATGCTCCCTCACAGTGCCTGCGACATAACAGGTGTTAATAAATGCTTGTAGAATGGCTGCATTTAACAGGGGGAGCTGGAGCTTGGAACTGTCCTGTTTTTGCTCCTCTTTCTAAGCAAAACAGCAAAGCCTAGACTTGGCCTGAAGTCTCTTTTAAAGGAAATAGATATTTTCCCATAGATTTTATTATCTAATTCTGTTTCCATTTGCATCTTTTATAGAAGCCTAAGGAATCATAAGCTCCAGGTTCAGGAATTTAGGGTCCCTGCAGAAAAGATACAAAGCCAGCATTCATTTTGAGACTCCAGGAAGCGGGGCTAAATCCTTGGCCCTCCAGCATCCTCTTTGGGTCCCAGAATCTGGGAAGATACCAGGGGCCAAAGACCCCAGGTGATTTCATCTGGGCTCTTTGGCTGGGGGTTGGTGCTGGTCAGAGCTACTTTGCCTTGGGGATTTTGTGAGATGTAGCCAGTGATGCCACAGTTGAAATAATTTTCCTCACCCTATTTGAGGCAGTGTGGCTTAGTAGATGAAAAGCTAGCTTCCAAACCAGGGACACCTGGGTTCAAGGTCTGCCTTCGAAACACACAAACTGGCTGTGTGACCCTGGTCAAATCATTTAATCCCCCAGTGTCCCAAACAACTCTTGAATACTACTAGTGTCAGAGAAGGTGCCATTGACCAGCATTGATAGAAGGAATTTCCTCACCTGAGAGGTCCCAATACCAATGAAATCACAGGTACAATCCCTACTCCTATCCATTAGCCCATTTCTGTTTATTTCATCCTACATGTGAGCAGTACTTAAGGCTTCTACTTCAGTGAAATCTAAGGCACAAGGTCTCTCCTATCACACAGGATGGCAGCTATTCTAAGGGAGAGGACACTAGCCTGGGAGTTAAGAAATCCCACTTCTATTCCCACCCTTGTCCTTCTCCTTTGACAAATCACCTTACTTTTCTGAGCCATGTGCCAAGGGACAGAACTGGGACCTTCCAGGTCCTTATTTAGCTCCCCAAATCTGTGCTTCTAAAGTTCAGAAGCAAACAAAGCAATTTTGTTACTACATTGTTCAGCTTAACATACATTTTAAAAATCAACAACATATGAGAAGAATTCACAGTTTCACAGACAATCCTTTTTTGTTCTTTGCATATTGAAATAGTTGTTTTTTGAAGTTTGTTAAATTCATAATAAAATACATTTTAAAAAGTCTATGAATCTAGTTCCATCAGGGAAACAACAAGAGTGACTTGTTTTGCTGACAGCTCCCTGATTTCATGTAAACTTCTGAGGGCAGGAACTTTGTTTTTGTTCCTTAAATCCCTAGCACTAAGGACAATTCCTGGCACATCTTAGCTGCTCACTAAATGTCTATGATCAATCATTTGATTGATTGACTGATGTCCAATTTCTCCAAAAGTTTTCTAAGCACAGAAATTTAAACCAGAGTATGCAAAGAAAGGCAAGGAGAAGGTGAGTCTGTCCTCCTTCTTTGCCTTACCACCTCCAATAACACACCTGGAAACAATTCATCACCCATTATTTATAGTTCTATGAAACTTTAATAGTTTTGAGGGGTAGGGAGAGGTTGGAATTCATGGAAGTCCTTTCTCTCCTAAACAATTTCTGTTCATGTCATCGTAGGAATAAATAGAAGTAAATCCTACCATTGTCTGTGAAGTAGGCAAAGCTTGGCACATCGCTTATAATTTATAATCTTAGAGTGTTACCTGGAGACACTGTGAGGTTAAGATTTTTGTTCAGGATGCCACACACCTGGCAGGTATCAGGGCTTCCATCTCAAGGCTGGAATATCTACTATGTAAGACTGCCACTCATTGCACTACATATAGATGTGAAGACATTCTCACAAACATCTCCACATATTTACACATTTATAGTCATGTGCACACACACACACACACACATCTCAACTATCCTCCTCCCACCTCCATCCCTTTCCACCATGATCACTCCCAAGCCAAGCCCTGTCACCTGCCTGGTAACTTTTTGGTCACAAATATCATGATACAGTGGACCTGGGTTCTAAACCTCTCTCTGCTACTTATTGCCCAAATTCACAACCTTAAGGGAGTCACTTAGGTTCTCTAGGCCTCAGTTTCTTCATCTGTAAAATGAGGGGGCTGGGATAGTTGGCCTGAGAGATCCTTCTAGCTCTAGAACTATGAGTAGAGGATGAAACAGCTTGAGAAAATGAAGATATCTCTACTTCTTCTGTGTGCCCATTTCCCTAGCTGGGAAACTGAGTTCTGGGTGGGAGGGCAGCTTTGTCAAAGTAAAAGAGAAAGCAGAAATCTCCAGAAAGTGATTTGTCACTTGAAAATAGAATTTATTTTTCCCCTTTGGTCTTTGATATAAGCTTTGACACTTCCTGTCATTGTGTCTTTGTACTGGCTACTTGTGCTTAGAACAGTCTCTTTCCTCAACCCTACTAAACATCTCCTGCTTCTTTCCGGACTCAGATAAAATCCCACTCTCTGCAGGAAGTCTTTCCTGGTCTCCCAGGCTGCAAATGCCTCTCTTTAGCACCCTCTCCACCTTGCCAAGGTTATTTCTCATCTACCAGTCAATCAAAACAAGCATTTATTAAATGCCTACTATATAGGAGGCTCTATATAATAATGATATCATAATGTGATATATGATAATAATATGATAGGAAATATAGATCATACAAATACAAAGAATGAAGCCACGCCTATTCTTAGCACAGTCACCAGCACATAGTAGGATTGCAATAAATGTTTTCTGACTGACTAGTTGGGGACAGGAATACCTACATAAGTACACGCAGAATACATATAGAGATAACAAATATAAATATATACAAAGTAGTTTGGGAGGGAGGGCGTAGCATTTGGGGAGATTAGAAAAGGCTTCATCTTTCAGGTCTATTGATTTCAGGGCGTCTGTAAAAAAATATATACCTTCATTTGGATTAGACTTTTACTGAAATTTAAGTTATCTTATAAATATCTAGTTATTTACACATTGTCTCCCTAGAAGAATGTAAGCTCCTTGAGGGCAGAGATTGTTTTTGCTTTTCTTTGCATCTCTAGGACCTAGAATGGTGGCTGACACATAGTAGGTGTTTAATAAATTCTCATTGACTGGTTGACCTAGAATGAGGGATGGAGTTGGAGTCTGGGAAAGGGTTTTAGCTAAGGGCTGAAACAATTGTGGGATTGGGTCAAGAGCGGGGTAAGGTCAGAGTTAGGGTTTGGGTTGGATTCAAGTTTAGCATTGAAATTAGAGGTGGGGTTTGGGGAGGGTAATGGAGAATGGGGTAAGGGTGAGATAAGTCTGCCCATCAGAGGGCCTAATTCCCTGGAAACTCTGCACCATGTCTTGCCTCCCAGGAACAGCTGGACCCAGCCTGAGGGCGGCCACCCACCTTGCTTCCCACATTCCAGTTCCCCTAGATTCTTAATCTAAAGGCCGGATTTTTCAAGCATGGGGAATTCTTGCTCTTCATTTTCTCGCCTCACTGGTGTTTGGAGGATTCTGCTCAGGCTGCTGCTTTGTCCGAAGCCAAGTGTCTCAAAGGTGAGGCTTCCCTCTGCCGGCCCCAGCCTGGGCACTCTGCTGCTTGGCCTGCCTCTCCCTATGAAGTCACTTCCACGGAGCTAAAGCTCCACTATCATACTGGGCGTTTCTCAGCTCGTTTTCCATTTTCTCATGTTGATTGCTTATTTCCTAGATAAATGTGGGAATTCAAGGTGGCCACATTTATTTTTCCAGTTTGTTATGTCTCCAAGATGAAAAAAAAAATGCCAAGTACCAATAATTGGAGAATTATTTAAAAGATGGAAAAACAGGAGCTCTCCTCAAATAGTTCTGACTCTGTCTGAATTGGTCTAACTTTGCCACTGACATTGACAATCACTTCATGTCTGTTTTCTAAGGAGTCCCTGTTATGGCAGTGCTGACATAAGCTTCTGACTTCATGGGAAATAGAATGGATGAAACCCATCCCTCCTCAAATTCCTTATTCCTACCATCCTGCCAGTTACCCAGGCTGACAACCTAGGAATCGATCCCCTTCAGTTCTTCACTGTCCCTTCCTCTCCCCCCTCCATTATTCAACCAGTTATCAGGTTTTGTCAATACTGCCTTAATATGTCTCCAACTCATGGTGCTTCTCTTGGCTCCCACCACAACCACTGGGGTTTAGAATGAACGATGGTAATAGTCTCTTAATCTGTCTCTTTTCTAATCTAGACTCTCTACAGTTTCTAAAGTGGTTTTCCTCAAGTAAAAATGCTCCATCATGTCACTTACATGGCTACCCATTACCTACAGGATGGGATACAGGAATTAAAAAAGCTATTTTGGTAACTGCATTTCAATATAATTGATTCCCTTTGTAATTGTTTTCTTTTATGAATTTAAAAGTATTATTCTGTGAAGGGGTCCTTGTAAAGGTTTCACCAGCAGCCAAGGGACACCATGATTCTCAAAAATTTAAGAATGCCCGTTCTAGAATAAATTACCTTGGGTGGGACCTAAAGTCTTTCACAATCTGAGTCTATCTCCTTTCCAGGATGTTCATACATTTCTCCTCCTCAAAAACCTTCAATTTTTAGTTACACTGGCCCACTTTTGTCTCCCATGCATCTTCTACCTCCATGCTTTTGTACACACTGTCCCTAATGATTGGAAGTCTGTCTGTCTGTCTCTTTTTCTCTCCCTCCCTCCCCACTCTTTCCTCTGTCTCTCTGTCTGTCTCTCTGCCTCCCTTTTGGAAGGCTGGGTAGAGGCTGTTTCCTTCAAGAGAACTTTCTTGATTGTCCCAGTTGTTAGCATTTCTCCCCAACCCATTTAGTATTTATGTTGTAAATAGAGGCAACTGTACAATAGATTTAAAGCTATCCCTAGGTCCAGGAAGACTTGGCTGTGTGGCCCTGGATGAGTTATGTCAACTCTGAAATCTTGGGCAACTCTTAAGATGATATAATCAAGAATGTGCTAGCCTGCATTGGTAGAATAATTTTCCTCATTTAGAAATTCCCTTAATAGATGGAGTTCCAAGTCTAGTCCCAGTCTCTGTCTTTTTAGTCTATTTATCTCTCTGTGAATTTATTGTATCTTCCCAGGTGGATGTAAGCTCCTTGAGGGCAGAGACTGTTTCTTCTTGGATTTGTATCCCTAGTGTTTAGCTCATAGGAGGCCCTGTTAATTGTTTGATAGATTACTGGGCCTAAACCAGCTTCACAGAGAAGAAAGGCTCTTGATCAATTCTATGAAGTCAAGATTGTTTTAGAAACAGATCAACTAGGCCTGATATCAAAGAAAGTCCCTGCTCCAAATGACGAAGTAGACCAGAACATGACGGTGAAATGATGAGTCGAAGAATACGTTGAAGATAAAAACAGTTCTCAAAAAAATCTCATTAAGTTAATGGATAACACCCTCAGGATGGGCTATGAAGAGAAATTCAGATTTTCTAATTCAATTTCTAACCTTTAAATTTGGGGTCATTGAAGAAAATCTTGGCTTCTCTTGAATTCTCCATGGTCCTGTTGGAGATAGACTCATGGGGTGGAGGGTTATAAGGAAGCTGGCAAAACCTTCCAGTTTTTCAGGTCGTCTTTTCTCAACTAGCTGCCTTTGTTCCTTTCTCTTCTCTCTACAATCTGCCAGAAGCCTTTCATGTTTCAGATTTCCATTTCTCACAGAGCCCATGACCATCCAATAGAATATAAGTTCTTTGAGCCCAGGGACTGTTTTCTTTCTGTCTTTGTACCACAGTGACATATTAATTGGTTAATTAATGCACATTGTTATTCGTAATTAACAAATGCTTAATAAGCTAATTATTGCAATTCATGAATGCTTGCTGATTGATTGACTGACCTCAAATGTAGAACCAACAAGCTATGACTGAGTAATACCCTATAAAACATTTGGTTATCTTGGGGATCCCTACACTGCAATGAGGTATGGGGTAATGATGGCTTGAGGAGTCTAATCTCTCAAAATGTTGAGAGGTTGGTCTGACCATAGGCCAGTCCTAGTAGCACCTCTTGGAGAACCTAGACCAGAATTACTTCATGCACGTGGGCCTCTGATGACATCCTTCCGTGATCTTTCCCCATTTCACTTTGAAGATGTTGGCAGAGGTTGGTTTCCCTGGGAGTGGAATATTCCAATTTATTGATGGCTTTTTATTGAAAATTTTCTTTTTCTTTTTCTTAAAGTCCATTATTCTAAGGAATAGTGGGAGGAGGAAGGATGCAGGAGGAAAATCTAGGTGATATAAAACAATAGATGGCAAGAAAATCTATCTTAAGACGAATTCTTGTTGGAGAATGTTAGAGCTAGAAGAGACGTTAAAGATCATTTATCCCGCGACTTGAGAAACGGCAGTCTGTGCACCAAATTCATCTCTCTGCCTGTTTTTGTATAGTTGGCTTGCACTTCATCCAGAAACAAGACGGCATTCTAGATCTGGCCTGCAGTCTGCAGTTTGCTGACCCCTGATTCAGTCCAACTTCCTTGTACAAAAGAGGAAACTGAGACTCAGTGAAGGGAAATGACCTGACCCACGCTCATGCTGCTCTAGTTAGAGGCAGAGCTAGGACTCCTGACTCTTAAGGCAGTGTCTTATGATTGCCAGGTAAAATATTAATTGCCTAGCACCAGGAAGGGCGACAAGGAGGTGCTCGTTAACTCCTGATTGGCTCATTAATTGATGGTGGAGATTGAGGAAAGGGCTCACAAGGATCAGACTGGCAAACATTCATATAGAACTTTATATATGTTATTTCATCCAATCCTCACAATGACCCTGTGAGGCAAATGCCAGTATTATCCCCATTTTATAGATGGGAAAATAAAGGCTAAATGACCTGCCTAATATCACACATCTAGTAAGTGTCTCAGGCAGGATCTAAACCCATGTCTTCCTGACTCCAAGTCTTGAGTTCTACAATGGCCTAGCAACTGCTTCTGATATCTAGTGTCCTATGGACAAGTGTAGACAAAGTCTAGTTTAGAAGCTGACAGTTGGACTGGATGAATTTTCCAAATGCTAACTAGCTTGAGATGTGCCTTTGGAGTTGGGACATTTGTGTCCAGAAATGGCCAAGGTGTAGTTACACTCTACTGTTGACCTCAAACCTGGTATCATACCAAGAATGACAGGGGAGCATGGGATTGGCTTTGGAATCAGGGGACCTGGGTTTAAATCCTACTTTGGTTACTTATTATGAGAGATAATAGTAGAGTACTTAAGATACCTGACACATAGTAGGCCCTACATAAATGCCAGTTATAATGATATGAGTGTCACTTAGCTAATCATATAACCCCTCCAGCTTCAGTTTCCTACCCTGCAAAATGAAGGGGTTGGCTTTAATGGGCTCTGAGGTCTGTGGATCTATGCCTAGCACCCAGGAGACCTAGGTTCTCATTTCAGCTCTGGTCTGGACTTACTGTGTAGTAACCTCAGACATTAGTTACCATCCCTGGGCCTCTGTGTCTTGTGACAGGGAGAAATATTCTTTCCCTGCCCATCTCCACGGGATCTGGTGGGGAAAGGCAAGGTGTTAGCTGTCCGGCACCCAGCCCAGCCCCAGCAGAAACCAGTCAGGTCCTGAGAAAGGAGACTTGGGTCATCTTCGTGTTAGACACTGACTCATCATGGAGTCCAGGGTTGGGGCCACTGATCTATAGATACAGACGGCTGATGTGCTTCTCCCAGGCCTGTCTGGTGAAGAGAGGCCACTTTGAAACTGTCAGGCCTTTTAAAATCCCGGCTGCACGTTCGTCTGTATGCTCATCCTGAGAGCAGAAAGAATGAAAGCAAATTACCAATTAAAAACATGAATTATGGCATGGAAGCCATACATTCAGTCATAACTTGCATCCAGGGGAATTTGGCAATAGTCTCTATTTAGATGCTGTTTTCTTAACGACCTGCGGCACACTTTCAGCCTCCTACACTCCTAATCCCCTGCTCTGCACAAACATGAAATTAATCTTCTCAATACCTAAGCCAGTTCCAATAAGCACTAAGGATGGGAGGGGGAGGAAGCACAGGGAAGACTGAAAGAGAAAAGCCTGTTGTTCTATCCTTAGAATGGAATGGAAAAGCATTTATTAATCACTTTCTATGTGCCAAGTACCATACTTAGAGCTGGCGATACAAATAGAAAATCAAGACAGTCTTTGCTCTCATCGAGCTCATGTTCTAAATGGGGAGATGATTCATAAAAGAGGCTCATGTTCACATACAGTTCAGGGCAGATAGAAAAGTTGGAAGGTACTCAGACTGGGGATGTAGTGGGGCAGGTGAGCAAGGCCCATTCCATTCCCAATGGAGTTTGATCAAATCAACACTTTTTCCCCTTGATTCATTGGACGGCTAACCCAAATGACTTCGCCACTGTTCGTTTCCCACAATTCTCCATCCCTTATCTTTGTACCCATGCAGGGATTGTCTACTTTTCCTGGAATGCATTCCTTCTTGCTTAAGCCTTTTAGAATGCCTGATTTCCTTCAATGCTCAATGAAAGCATCACCTCCATCATGAACCCTCTCCTGACTGGCTACCAAGGCTAGTGCCTTTTTCCCCTTTGAGGGAATAACATCTACTGAGGTCCCTGCTATGTAGGCCAGAGTGGCTCTTCTTTAAACATTAATTATTCAACTGTCCTTGAGAATTAATTGGTCCAACTCCAACTGGTGATGTGGCTTTCAAAGTCACCTGAGTGACAAAAGCTTAATTCACAAGGAGTTGGGGGTTCCTCAGTCTTGATACAGGCTTGTAACCAGTGTGTCCCATTAGTAAAGATAGAGGTAAGGGAGTCACACCCAACTGAATCGGTGCTGTATCCTTTCTGAGCAGCCTTTCCATGAAATGCTAAGTAACTTCCTTTTGTTAAATATGAGATGATCCGTAAGTATCTTATTTCATTTCTTTCCAAACATGAACCACTGGAAGGGCCCGGTTTAGGCCTAGTACAGAATACTCTTTAGAATTCTCTCTTTTTCTCTCTCTGAGAGAGACAGAGACAGAGGGTCAGGGAGAGAAGAAAGAAAGGAAAAGAGAGAAGGGAGAAGGGAGAAAAGAAAGGGGAGAAAGAAGAGAAAGGAGAGAAAAAAGAGAAGGGAAGACAGAGGTTGAGATTGATTATATCTCTTGTATAGACTTCTGTGGTATGGTAGATAGGGATTTGGCCTCAGATTCAGAAAAGGTTGGGGTCAAATTCTGCTTCTGACATGTACAAACTAGGATCCTCGATGAGTCAGTTGATGTCTCGTTTTCCCAGGTGGCCCTCTGAGACTCTGAGCTACAGAGAGTCCTCATTGGAAATTCCCTGTTCCAACGACATCGAGGCTCTGGTCCCTTCTCACACCACCACTGTGGGTCTACATTTTTTGCCTTCCCTCATAGAATGGAAGCTTCTTGAGGGCAGGGGTAATTTTATTTTTCTCCTATCTCTGCACCTGGCACAGTGCTTGACACATATAATTGACATCTGGTAGAGCACTGGACTAGAACGCAAAAAGCCCTGGGTTTGAATCCCCTTTCAGATATACGATAACTTAACAGACACAGTCTCTTTGGGCCTCACTTTGCTCATCTGTGAAATGACAAGGGCCTGGGTTTGATGGTCCCTTTCAGCTCTGAGGTGATAATCCCCTGATCCACATAGTAAATGTCGATTGACTGAAGTAGTAAGTAAATGACTGGGGTTTAATAGTGACCCCACTGTGTGACATAGAAGAGAGACCTTGGAGAAGTCCCGTCCAGGCGAGTGGGCATGGGTGGGTCAGCGTGAGGCCTAGAAAAGCTGAGAAGGCAAGTGAGGTCAGCTCAAGGCTTGCCATCTGTGAGAAGAAGAGAAAACTTCTGAGCGCCTCTGCTTCACAGAGCAGCTGAGAGGCTCCAGTGAGATCTGGGAGAAGGGAAGGTGCTATTTTTATAAAAAGCCAAGCCGCCAGGGTGGGTGGGAAGCCATACCTGTCCTGTCTGCCACGGTTTCATTGTCGCCGCAGGTTTGTTGTGCATTTCACAATCTTCACATCTTTAATTTATTGTACAACAAATCGGTGACGATGTAACATGTGTTTAATTAATTTGACGAAAATAGTTCAACAACTGTAAACAAGGCTGAGTAAATGGTGTTTGCTGTGAAATGGCACCATGACTATTCTGGGGGCTGGAGACCAACAATGCAGAAAGCTGAGATTGGCTCTGAATAATTGACTCTGCCAGGCTCCTGCATTCAGACGATCCTGCCACGTCTGGTTAAGCAGTGACGGTGTGCCCGCTCCTGTTCGAGCACTCCAGACGCAGAGACAAAATGAAATGAATCAATCTCTGCCCTCAAGGAGCTTCTTTTGTCTTGACGTGTTTGCACACAGGGGCCAGGCTGGAGATACCACCAACACATAAGTGAAAGCTATATCAACTAATAAGCAAGCGTTTATAAAGTGCCTACTGTGTGGCAGGCAATTATCAAAGGGTCAGGAAGGATAGGACTGAGAAAAGTCTATTGGATTTAGCAGTGAAGAGATCTTGGGTAATTTTGGAGAGACCCGTTTCAGGCAAGTGGTGGGATGGAAACCAGATTGGGGTGGAGGGGGAATACAAGCTGTGCAAATGAGTAAGTATAGACATGCTAACTTGTAGATACATGACAAGTATATACATTATACTAACAACTAGAGGACCAGGAAATGGCTTATTATGGGATGTGACCCACTAGCTGAGCCTCAAATAGAACTAAGGATGTCCCAGAGGCAGAGATGAGGAGTGAGTACGTTGGGGGCGGAGGTGAGGAGTCAGCCTGTACAAATGTATGCAGGTGGGAGATGGAATTCCAAATTCAGAGAAGATCATGGTAGACCAGTTTAACTTGAACAAAGAGTGTGTACAAGGGAGTGCAGTTAAATAAGCCTGGAAAAAGTATGGTAGAGTCAGATCATAAAGGCCTGCAGATTTGGAGTTAAGGAGTTCTTATTTTATTTTAGAAACAACATGGGGTGAGTGAAGGTGGGTAAGGGAGTGGTGCAGGCAGACCTGTGCTTTAGAAAGATTCTTTTGGCAGCTGGATGGAAGATGGATTGGAAAGGAGGAAAATTCAAAGCAAGGAATCCAATTAGGAGGCTGATTTATCACACTTAAGTCAGCCTAGCTGGAGATAAAGGAGTTTGTGGCCCATGTTGTGCCAGTAATTAAAGCACTGGATGAAGGTACGGTTGTTTTGGCCAGCCCTCAGAACATGAGCAGAGCAATGTAGACTGAACGGAGTAAGAAGAGTCAGGAGGAACTTTGTGGTCGGCAGTAGCCTGGCCGTGGTGTTCCAGGTGTCCTAGGAAAGGACACTTTTCCCTTTGTATAAATTCATGTGTTTTGCTGGAACCCTCCTCTCTGGGAAGAGAAAACTCTATGGCACATTCTTTCCACAGTTGCTTAACTGTCTCAGAATGAGGGTGCCCCTAGAATGAAAGGAAGTGTCCAATAATGAGCCTGTCCTTTCAGGATCAGCAGAATAAGTCTGGGGTAGTGATATGTGGCATGTAGGAGGGTTGGGGGATAGAAAGGAATTTGTTTATGATGCTGTTTGGGGGCAAAGGGTTTTGTCTTATTTCCAGAGCCCCCGAACATTGCTTGTTTGTGTTTTTAAAAAATAACAACAAATGGGAGAAAAAAAGTCAAGGTTTATATCTGAATGGTGTATAGTTCTAAGCACCCTTCATTTTCCCTTGACTTCCCATTTCTTTTTTAAAATACATTTTATTGGTATATTGTTTTTACATAACCTACATTCTGCAGTGTATGCCTCCTTACTACCCTTTCCCCCATCTCCACCAAGCTATCCTGTATAACAAAGAATGAAAAAGCACATGTCTAGCAAAATCAACCAATATATCAAACAAGTTTGATACTGTGTGTAATGACCTGTTCACAAGGTTCCCCATCTCAGAAAAAAAGGTGGAAGAACTGCCTTCTCATATCTATTCTTTGGGGACAAGCTCAGTCATTACAATATCACAGCATTCGTTTTCTACTGTTTTATCACCCTTCCCATATACATTGTTGTAGTCCTTGAGTAAATTCCTGGTTCTGTTCATTTTACTTTGCATCAGTTCATAGAAGTCTTCTTATGTTTCTCTGCATTCATGTTATTTTTTCTCTTCCTATAGCATAGTAACAATTGCATTTTATGTACTACAAGTTGTTTATCTTTTCTTTAATCACTGGGCAACTATTTTATTTATAATTCTTTGCTATATATAAAAAATACTGCTATACAAATTTTACTGTGCATGGGGTCTTCCTTCCTTCCTTCCTTTCTTTCTTTTTCACTTCCTTCTTTTATTCCTTCCTTCATTCTTTCCTTTCTTTTTCTATCATTTTTGTCCTTGGTGTATATGACTAGTATGAATCTTAGAACAACCATCATAATCATCATCATTGCCAGCATTTATATAGCATTTTAAGTTTTGCAAAATACTTTCTATATGCTCTCTCATCTGTTCTTCATGACAACCTTGAGAAGTAGCTACACTTTACTGAGGTTGATTAAGTGACTTGTACAGAGTCACACAGCTAGTAAATGTCTGCCTGGGATTTAAACTCATGTATTCTTGACTTCAGGTCTAGCACTCTTTCTATTATGCCACCTAGATGCACAAAAAGATGTGGTGCTTTTAGTAAACTTTTTGAATTAGTTTAAATTGCCTCCCAGAATAATTGAATTGACTCACAGCTGCACCAGCAATGTGTTAGCGTGCCTGTCTTCCTACAACTTCTCCAGCATTGGTTAGTGCCATCTTTTGTCATCCTTTTTCCAATTTGTTAAGCATAAGGTGAAACCTCAGCATAAACTCCCCTTTTATTAGCCTTACATCCATGCTGATGCCAACATTGGTTGGCTGCTGAGGTGGTAATGACTGACGTTAAGTTGATCAATCCCTCCTGGGGAACTGCATTTTACTGTAGACCTTTGAAGACCAGGAGACTTTGAGGACATAAAGAATGCCTCTTAGTGGTTGAATTCAAAGCACCTCAACTTTTTTTATCCTGTGCTGCACCTTTATCCTTGTCAAACTCCATGTGGGTGTCACCCAAGGCTGTATCTTAGGCTTTGTCTCAGTCTACTGAGATGTATAACATAAAGCTTTAGACAGATGCATATCAGAAAAGTAATTCTATGTTGTGAACCTTAGTGACTAGAAGAGTAATGGTGCCCTCAGAAGTAACAGGAAAATTGAGAAGGGGAGTGGGTTTATGGAGAAAAATGATGAATCATTTTGGACTGATGAGTTGAATGCTAATGAGTTATTTTGAGCATGGTGAGTTTGAAATGCCTATAGACTATCTGTTTGAAATGTCCAACAGGCAATTGGAGATGCAAGACTGGAGCTCAGGAAAGACACTAGAGCTGGATATATAATGCTGGAAATGAGAGAGGGGGGGAGGGAGAGAGAGAGAGAGAGAGAGAGAGAGAGAGAGAGAGAGAGAGAGAGAGAGGGAGGGAGAAGAAGAAGAAGAAGAAGAGGAAGAAGAAGAAGAGGAAGAAGAAGAAGAAGAAGAAGAAGAAGAAGAAGAAGAAGAAGAAGAAGAAGAAGAAGAAGAAGAAGAAGAAGAAGAAGAAGAAGAAAAGAGAAGAGAAGGTCCAGGACAGTGCTTTGGGGATACCCATAGTGGGTGTGACAAGGATGAGGATCCAGCAAAGAAGACTAAAGATTGGTGACACATAGGATGAGAATGAGAGAAAACAAACAGTGTCACAAAAACTCAGAGAAGAGAGGATCCAGGAGGAGAAAGTGGTCAGCAGTGTCAGATGTTACAAAGAGATGGAGACTGAGGAAAACTCATTAGATTTGGCACCTAAGGAATCATTGGTAACCTTGGAGAGGACAATTTCATCTGAATGATCTAATCAGAAGCCAGATTGCAGCAGGTTTAAAAAATAACGAGAAAAGAGTAAGTGGAGGAATCAAATATAGATGACTTTGGCATAGAGTTTAGCAGAGAAGGAAAGAGAGATTTGGGATGTGAGTGATCCCAAATCATGTGAGCTTGGGAAAATCATTGAACTTCAGCAGATCTGAGTGGAATTTCTTATTTGTATAGCGAGAGGATTGTCCCAGGTGGCCACAAAGATTCCTTCTAGCCCAAAATGGATGGTCTTATGATTCTACTGGTGGAAAGCACTTTGCAATCTCATTTACAGGAGGCATCTCACTGCAGTTTGCCAGTTGCTTCTCAATTAACCACCTTCCATGAGCATCTGAAAACCATCCTTTATATTCCTCTTGGTTACTTTGATCTCTTTAAAGAGCAAGAGAATGAAGGACATCTCTGACCAGTCTTACAGTGAGGTCAGTTGAGCAGACACAGGCACACATGATTTAAAGAGGCTCCACTTCCCTCCCTCTGCCCCATCCCAGTCATCCACTCATCCTTATCAGCTTTGGAAGGAAGTGGGAAGAGAGAGAGGGGAGGAAAGGTGATAGCTTTGTCTCCAGAAGCCTCTTAAGAAAATCTTGCTACTAGGAAGTACACACGTCCACCTTTCCCATTAGTACATCTGCTTGGATCCTGAGGGAAAGACAAAGAAAACAGAAAGGTATTATTGTAAGGATGGAGGATGGAGGGAAGGCAAATTTGGGGAATAAATAGTTCTGGATGGTGGCTAGTGGCTCAGGGCCAGGGATGACAACAGGCCTAATGTGATTTGAACACTAGTTAGGGGTGGGAGTGAGAAAGTAATTAAGGGGAAAATCAGGTGCTGTCAAAATCTATCTATTCCTATTTTACCACCAGACTAGGCTCTGACCCGTGCAAAGAATCCTGGACCCAGGAGACCTGGAATCTGCTTTCAACTCTGCCATTAGCTTGTGGTATAACTTTTAGCAAGTCACTGAACCTTGTTGGGTCTCACTTTCTCCATCTTCAAAATGAGGGTGACAGTGGATTAGAGGGCCTTTGAAAACAAGTCCAGCTCTGATGATCTATGGTTTAATGGATTTATGTATCGTAACATGAAAAAGGTAACATTAGTAAGATCAATGCGCAGCTAAGTGGGGACCCAGAAACTTGGAAGAGAAATGTCCCTCTGTCCTTCCAAATTCCCCTTTCTTGATCCCTCTCTTCTCCCACTCCACCCTCTGGCTCTCTGATGTGGAGTTGTCACTGCTGAGAACTCAGCTTTTTAGATCTCCTCCCTCCTACCTCCCTGCCTTTGGCCATTCTCCCTGGGACAGCTGCTGCCTTCCTGTATTAGTCAGCAGGGTCTGACTGACCACTTGGCTGGCCCCTCATCGCCCTCACTACATTCCTCTGCCCCACACATAGCTCTCAGTTGGTCAGAAAGCAGTTGGTTCCCTGATCACAACGATTGGAGGCTGGTGTTTGGGCGGAGGCAGCATGGTCTAGTGGACAGAAAGGCAGGAAACAGGAGTTTGGTTATTGGATCTATGACGAGTTCACTGTGTGACCTTCAGCAAATGATTCTTCCTTTATGAGTCTCAGTTTCCAATTTGTAAAACGTTGGATTAGACGATTGCTAGACTCCCTTCTAACTCTGACATCAATCAATCACTCAATAGACATTTGTTAAGTCACTATTTTGTGTTAAATACTGCAAAGCAGAAAATGAAATGATCCTTGCACTCAAGAAGCTTATATTCTATTGAGAGAGACAATATATACATACATAGGAGTATCCAAAGATATACACAGAATGTACATGTTGCTTTCTCCTTAATTCTAAGACATTTGGATTTGCCTCTTGAATTTGCACCTACAGAAAAGGGAGTCTAGAACTACTGGTAGAGCTGTGAATTGGTCCAACCATTCTGGAAAACAATTTGAAATTATGTAAGGAAAACTACTCATTTGTTTGGCTCAGAGATCTCACTGATCCAGAGATCCCACTGCTGCTTCTGTGCCTATACTCCAAGGAAGTCAGGGACAGAAATGAGGCCCCTGCACATAGCAAAATAAGTCATATTAGTGCTTATTTTGGTAGCAAAAAATTAGAAGCTGGAAACTGGAACTGAGGAGCCTATCTATTGGGGAAAATGGTTGGACAAGGTATGCCACATGAATGCAATGGAACATTATTGTGGAGGTAATAAATGATAAATATAAAGAAGTCAGAGAAACATTGGAAGATTTGCATGAACTGGTGCAGAGTGAAGCAAAAAGAGCCAGGAGAAAAATGTTCTTCAGGACTATTGTAAAACTGAAAAACAAAACAAAATAACAACTTTAAAAGGCCAAGAAAATGTAATGGCCCATCTTAGCCTTTAGAAAAGACATGAAGAACCACCGCTCTCCTTGTTATAGAGAGGGGCAAGGTTGGGGTGTGGAACACTGTATGCACTATTAGACACAGTCACTACGAGAGCTACCTTGACTTAACTTGTTATTTATTACAGGGAGGGTTTGTTTGTTAAGGGCTTAGTCTGGGGTGGAGTGATAGATTTGAAAATGACTGTGATTTAAAAGTCAGAGGCAAGAATAAAATCTTTCTTTCTTTCTTCCTTCCTTCCTTCCTTTCTTTCTTTCTTTCTTTCTTTCTTTCTTTCTTTCTTTCTTTCTTTCTTTCTTTCTTTCTTTCTTTCTTTCTTTCTTTCTTTCTTTCTTTTTTCCTTCCTTCCTTCCTTCCTCTCTCTCTCTCTCTCTCTCTCTCTCTCTCTCTCTCTCTCTCTCTCGCTCTCTCGCTCTCTCTCTCTCTCTCTCCCCTTCCTTTCTTCCTTTTCTTTTTTAAAGGGAGACTTGATAAAAACCCATTTACAGTGGGGATGGATATGAGTAGAGAATCAGGCTAGAGATGTAATTTCACTGACACAGAGAATTCCCAGATGAGGAAATTCCCTCTACCGATACTAGTTGTAACCTTCCTACAATTTACATTCTTAGAGAATTGTCCAGAGCATCGAGAAGTGGAGGGTCTCACCCAGAGTCTCACAGGCAGGATGTGTCAGCTCTTCCTGACTCCAGAGTCAGCTCTCTACCCCTCTCTATCCATGATGCCTCTCTTATAGAGGGAAATTAGCAAAAAACAAATATTCTTCCCTACTGGTCTATATCTTTTTCATGAAAGGAGCAGAAAAATGGGTATGGGTTATTTGTGCTCAGAGGTGTCAAACTTGTGAATGTCTTGAACCACATTAAAATATAATTGGGAAATATTTAATAAAATAAACAAAAATACAATACACAAACAATGCCAATTTGTGGTTTTCTTTTGTGTTGTTATTGTTTATCCTTCATTCTTGGAGAGGACTGGGACATCAGGAAGATGACACCATGACTTGCAAGTGAATTAGATTTAAGGGAGAGAGGGCTGTGTAAGGTCACCAGCCTCACTTTCTTCTCTGGAGTCATCTGGGTCCAGTGACCAGATATAATTCAGGAAGACTGGAGATGGACTTGCTGTGGTTTTCTAAGTCAGTCAGGTGTCACAGTGCATAAAGCGCCAGGCCTGGAGTCAGGAAGACATCTCCCTGAGTTCAAATCTGACCTCCGATACTTAGTAGCTATGTGACCCTGGGCAAGTCACTTCATCTTGTTTGCCTCAGTTCCCTCATCTGTAAAATGAGCTGGAGAAGGAAATGGCAAACCACTCCAGTATCTTTGTCAAGAAAACCCCAAGTGGGGTCACAGAGAATTGGACACGACTGAAAAAATGAAACAAAGTCAGGGATCCATTTCTCTTTGAGTTTGACCCCACTATTCCAGCTAATGGTTAGCTGCTCAGGGCTAGGTTCTCATAGGCTTATAAGTCTCTCTGTTTATATTACAACAAGGTATCTAGGAATCAGTCTTGTCCTTGCACCTGGGTGTAGTTCATCATTTCAGTGTTCATATGATAGGCAGCCCCAGGCTCTCAGGAGAGTCCAGAGCAATGAAGCCAAAGTCCTAGGATAATCTCCATGTAGACTAATGAGTTGCTTTTGAGTCTTGGACTGAACCCCACATCCCAGCCAGCAACTTTACAGTGGTACACTGTGGGTCCCAAAGGGGCTAGAGAATGCGTATGGTAGGAAAAAAAACAAAACCCAATGAAGCTCAGATCTCTGTCATAAAGAAGAAAGTACTACCCTTGCTGAGAGCCCCACCCAGGGTTGTACTATAAGTCATGGAAAACATAGAGTTCCTGCTTGAATTGGTCTTCTGCTGGAGCAGGAAGAAAGTGCTTCAATTAGCCATGGCTTCAGTTGTTAGACTTTTCTAGTCTTTTGCTGAATAAATAAATTTGTGTGCTTTATTATGAGAGTTCATTGATCTCTGTTACTGAAAAAAAAATTATCTGGTGCCCAACCTTTTGGGGATGAGCATTCCAAGACTTATCCAGGATGGATCTCAGGTAACACATGCACAGTCTGCCACTTGGGCCCACTAGCCAATTTTGTTGGCCAACTCTCAGTCTTCTACAGCAACATCAGTGGAGGAGATCTGTAGAGGGCCCTAGAGCAGGCCCTTTATGAATACTTGTTGACTTTCATGAAAATGGGGATCAGGGACAAACACCCCATTCCTGGATGACTCTGTATTCATTCATGAGGCAAAATGTTCCCCCAAGACCGAAAATTAAAAGATCATTGGTGGCATCTTGAGGGCTCAAACTTCTGAAGTCTGACATTTACCTAGAGGAAGAAGAAAAAAAGACCATAAGGTGAATTTCTTTATTGCTAGTGGATGGGGCTAACACTCACTGAGAGGCTTCAGGAATGACTGTAGTGGGGGAGTGGAGTAAGGCTCCATAACTAACTCTGAGATCCCAGTGAGGGGCCATGTCTTCTCCTCATGGGGAGGGCTGCTCCTCCCTACTTCCCTGCATTTTTCATTAATAGTTAGGGGAGTTACCAGGCTTGTAAATCTTCTTCCAAGTGAAATAAGGCCTCCCACTCTGACCCTATCAACACCAAGGGGGCACCAGGGGATTCCCAGTACCTCAAGAGTTGGGGAGGGGAAGGAGAATGGAAACTGGTAAAGGACTAGACAAAACATTGCCTTGGCCAAAAATAATTCAAGAAGGAATTCAGATCAAGCCCTTGGGAGCAGGTTGGAAAGCAAGTGGGTAGATTTCAAGGGCTGGGATTCCTAAGTGGAAATCCTGAATGGCTGAGAGTTTTCAACACTGGATATGGAGACATGTCCAGGTTTTCCATTCTGAAGCCTTCAGTGAAGGTGAGTCAGAGCTTCCCACAGCATGGGAGGGAATAGAGATCTTGTCCATTAATAAACAGAAATTGAGCTTTGAATTCCACTTTTACCCTTTCTGGGATTTGTGATTTCTTTGACAACAGATCCAAGGACAGTGATAGCAGCTCTTAGAGATTCCATCTTGGAGGGCTTCTGGACCAACTGGCCAAGATCCATTAAGTATATTAAATGGTGCCCTCTCAGATTTCTCTCCTTCCCTCCAGGGAGCCAGACTGGGTCAGCCCATTAGTGGCCATTCCCAGTAGGGTAATAATGACAATGGCTTTCCATATTTTTTATAGTACTTTACAGTTTAGGAAGAATTCTCCTCCAACTGCTTTATGAGGGTGTAGGAGTATAATT